>JAVJIX010000002.1:12277500-12997500 GCA_036785185.1 Paratrypauchen microcephalus | reverse complement strand
TTGTTTTTGTTCAGAATTTCCCATAATGTAAATGGCTCCTGTGGGGTCTCAGGCAGCAGTCGGAGCATCATAGAAATGGTGTAGTCAGAGGGTAGTCCTTCAGCGTGGAGGTACCTCGTGTATGACAAAATAAAAGTGATGAGACATGTATCAAGTCCTGTAGAGATTTTCAAAGAACTTGTGACACATATGGAGCACTAAAGTTAAAACTGTCTTCCAGGGCCCTTTCTCGCTTAACACCTTTGAGCATTTGGCTTCTTCTTTAACTTTTAAGGTGCTTGTCAGAGACAGAGTTACAGTTCAAAGCAGTTCAAACCAAAACATCATAGCTTCAATACTGCTTATTTATGAGATTATTTTTAGTGTCAATACCTGCTCCAATGGCAACTAGTTTCAATACCAGTTTTTGTATCAATTAGTAATAACATTTTAAGATAAGATAAGACTTTATTGATCTCACACAGGAGAAATTCACTTGCCACATTAGCTCCAGGCACTTTAGTGCAAAAGAAAGTTAGAACAAAAGAAAAAGTGCATGCAGACAAGATAAGTAATAATAATAATAATAATAATAATAATAATAATAATAATAATAATAATAATAATAATAATAATAATAATAACAATAATAATAATAATAATAATAATAATAAGTAAATAAGAGAATATATAATGATTTTTCCATTTGATAAACAATTCTGATTGCACCCTACTGTAAGCTAATGTAACTGCAGCTATTTTGTCCATATCAGCTGAAGCATACAGTGTTACTCACTTGGTTGGTTGGGACACCAGTGCGTCCCTGTGTAAGCGGTAACAGGGAAAGCTGTTGAATGATCCCGGCTCCAAAGAAACACCAGGAATAGTGCTGTACTCTTTCTCCACCAAATTGAACTTCTCCATCATACGGAAACCTCCATAAAAGAAAAGAATTTCTTTATTAAAAGTGTCTTATGAGAAAAGACAGATATATGAGGCTTTGAACAACCTCTGTAGCTAATTCTTTGTTCTTGGTGCACCTTACCTGCCAACGTGTTACCACTCATCAAAATTGACGGACAGGCTGAAAAGTAGAAGGAAAGTTTTTTGTTCATGATGTAAATTCCTTTTTAGTACATTCACTTTCATATAAGAAGGTTTTTTTTTCTACTTGAAGTCTTTTTACTCCATCTGTCTCTTTGAAAATGTCAGGTTACTTACTGGCAGTAGCAGCTTCACAGACAAATGTTATAAGCTGTTCTTCTATTTTCTTCACAGCGTCCAAATCATCAACAAAGAAGACATGTCTATCGCTGGGTTTACTGGCGATATTCACCAATTCGCCATAGTCAGCATCCGCAAAGCCAATAGCAAAGATAATATATCCTGAAAGTTTTTAAAAAATATTGTGAAAACCAGGCAAAAGAAGAATGTTTTAAGGTTGAGCTGATAATAGGCCCAAGTGGGACATGTATTGGGAAAGTGTATCGTAAAGTGTAAAAACCATAACTGTTGTATTGGAGATGATAAAATATTGTCTATAAATAAAACTGACCACAAAAAGAGCCAGTGTAATCATTCAAACAAGGATATAAAGTGATATTTTCTGACAATGTCATGGTCCATTTACGTTATATATTTGAACCTCAACCAAAACATTTATGGGCAGATGTTAGCACATTCTTGGCACATTGTTATCAAAATTAAGCAAAAATTTCAAATTATAATTAGGTTAATCATAGATGATCAACATTGTTGGGCTCATTTATTCATGACTCTAGTGTGAAACTTTCTCCTTTTTATTAGTTTGCTTACATTTGAGCAGTAACTGGTCATATAATTCACATAATGATGCCTCATTATAGATACTTACATGTTTTGAATGCTATATTGCATCTCATGTTTATTTTAGGGCTGTCAAACGATTAATTTTCTTGATCGCAACTAATCTCAGAAATTTCATAGTTAATCGCGATTAATCGTGATTTATTTTGCATGTTTAAAATTGATATCTTGCAGTAAGACCGTTCGAATCTAAAGTTAAACTCACAATGCAAAGTATTTCTCACCATTTTTTTTATTTCAAAAAAGTGCAGAGAAAGGAAAAAGTAACAATGAACCAGTAATAGTGCTTACTTTGAGAAATTGTAAATAAATGATTGAAGCCCGCTCGAGCTGCCTACGGATGCGTAGAAGGAACAAAATACTAGCAAACTCAAAATAGCGCGTTTAACCGACAATGAGTTTAATTAATACAACCAAATGAGCTGCATATGGATGGTAGAATTGCGGAAAATGCTGGCAAACTCTGATCGCGATTAAAAAAATTGTTTGCGATTATAACTCAATCGCGATTAATCGCGATTAACGCATTAATATTCCCAGCCCTAGTTTATTTGCAATGTGGTTCAGTCAGAAAGGCTTTTACTGGGATTATCCTGATCTTATATTGTGTCAGTTGCATAAAGTGGCCTTCATTATTATCTTTTATGATGCTATTTTCTGTAGCAATTTATAGCACTAAAGTGTGTTATAGTAACAGGGCCAACAGGTAAAACAATACACACAAACTCCCTACCTTCCATCTGCATCTCTTTTGACACTTTGTTGACATCGTCCTGAGAGCGTCCATCCGTGAGAACCACTAAAACCTTAGGAACGCCCTTTCTGGCCCCAGCCTCTGTGGTAAAGATCGACTCTTTGACATGTTTGATGGCTCGACCTAGAAAAGACAGGAATTTGTAAATGTACTCAGAATATTACTGTCAGTTAAAAAAGTTTATCAATTAAAATGTTTATTTTAATATAAATACTTGAATTTTTATTTCTTAATTTCTAAATAGCCTAATCTCTATCTCCAGTTAGTATTTTGAGTGGACTTTATTTTAGTAAACAAAACATAAATAATCATTTGACATTTCATCAAGAAACATTCACACAAACATTCTATTTATTTTTTATTTATTTTATTTTTTTCATTTGTTAAAACAAAACAAAATAACAGATGCAACACAATTGCATCTATACAATTATAACTCAAATGTGAATGAAAATGGAACAGAAAGAAGCATAAGCTTATAATATCTGCCCCTTCCTCACTCACTGATAGACACTAGAGCCTCCTGGGTTGCCAGTGACTTGACCTCCATATTGTGGACACAAACCAGTTTACCTAAATACTCTTTGAGCTATATGGACAGGGCAATGTTCATTCTTTGTTAACTCTAAACTACTAGAAGTTACACCTGCAATAATGAACAATAAGCTACAGATGCTTGGGTTTTGGTAATGAGCATTAAGGTCAGGGAGAGTCCTTTTAGGTTCATTTCCAACTGGTTTTAGTCATAGCATCTATCAACACAATATAACTGGCACCTTCATTCGGCAAAACCAACATTGCCTCTCTTTTAACAATGTTATAACCAGACACGAGCCTTCTGAAGCTGAGGGGGCCGAGGGCTAGAGCGTTTCGCACTATATTAGTCTCAATATTAAATGCAGTAATCACATACACACACACACACTTTTACATTTATTCATGGTTATTGGCAAAAAAAGGAAACATTGATAATGTAAATTTATTATTTAGGCTATATTTTTTCACAATAAAAAACATAGACTATAAGTAGGCTATAGCCTGAGGCCCTAAACACAGGGGTCCAGTCTCTACAGTACCACATTTCCCATGCCTATAGTTATAAAAGATACCAAAACACAAATCATTTGAAAACTACTAATAACATACTAATGTATTCTGATTAAATATTAATATTTCTATATGTTCATAATTATTACATGGACTTGGTGAACTATAGTCTGGTCAAGACCCCATTAGCATTTAAATATGTCAGACAATGTGTAATGCGTTTCAATTAGATGTAACCACCCATGCGAGGAAAAGTTCACATGCAAATCTTACAAACGAGATAAACGTCATAAGTTGTGCAGTTCCACATCTCCTCCTAATGATTTAATCACTCAATAAAACATGTCTAGACAGCTAGAAAAGGATTAACATACAAGTAAAAAGAATGCTCTTTTGTTGTGTCAAAAATGTGTGGGTTGGTGTCCCAACCTTTCAAAACTACTACCCCTGTAGAGCAGGGTGACACCCCTGCTCTACAGGGGTAGTAGTTTTAACATGCAGTTGTAATTATGATTAACGACACTATTCTTGTATACAGTTTTATTATACATTTATATAACTACAGTATGTTCAATGCCACATCTACTCAACCTTTTGTGCTATATCTATACACAAACAAAACAAATTTCCTTTCCCTTGAAAATTACACAGCCATTGACTATGGTTAAACCACACACGTCTGTTAGTCTTTCTTTCCATAGGTCACTGTAAAGGTAATGTTGAGATTTTTATTGATGAAAAGTGTATTCTCCAACAGCATTATTTCCTGCTTAAAGGAAAAGTAAAATTTTTACAATCTGAATCTGAATCTTGTTTATGTGATAAAACAACGTCATTTACTCACCCATTGTACTTTGGTGTCATTTGGAGTATTTCCGGAGATTTTGGAGTTTAGCGATATCCGTTTAATGTGAGTGGTCGGGGCAGGCTGTTGCAGTCACCAGATAACACAAACTTTAGCACTTTTCAAATGACAAAAATCCAATGTGTTAGTCTACACTTTCGTTTGAGTCAAAAGTGGCCTGTAATCCGAGATCTAGCCATGGTTCCGATTAGATGACGTCATCAAGGACAGCGCGCATGCATGCATTCACAGTTGATTTGCAGAAAAGACGACACTCTCAGCTCTCGGTTGCAGTCATAAAGAAGCTAAGGAATAATAAGAAGAAAACATCTCTGCTTGAGAAAACCTGAAATGGTGGGAACATGCATTTATCCCGATTGTGAAAACAAAATGACAGCTTGGACGAAGTTGAGTTTTCACAGGCTTCGTGTTTGCAGTACCAACTTCAGTTCGGACGATTATTACCAAGGAAAAGAAATAAGGCCAGCTGATTCAGCGCAGGATTCTGAGAAGTAATCCGATACCGATGGCTGTTCTCTGGTGTGCTGCTCCTCAAACTGTCTCCGCTTCCTTCTTTCTAATACCTCCTCATCTGTATACTCAGGCTCAAAACAATAGGGACGGCCATCATACTCAAATAAGTCCTCTTTAGTCTCAAAGTCCGAATCTTCAGCCATGTGTCGCTCGCAACAGAAAAGTTAGGAGCGTCTTCTTAGCAAAGTAGCGGAATGAATGCGCGCATGTGCACTGTCCTCAATGACGTCATCTAATCGGAACCATGGCTGGATATTGGATTACAGTCCACTTTTGACTCAAACGAACTTGTAGACTAGACACATTGAACTTTTGTCATTTGAGAAGTGCTAAAGTCTGTGTTATTTGGTGACTGCAACAGCATGCCCCGAATACTCACATTAAACGGATATCGCTAAACTCCAAAATCTCCGGAAACACTCCAAATGACACCAAAGTACAATGGGTGAGTAAATGACGTTGTTTTATCACCGAGATAAGGTCCAGATTGTAAAAACGATACTTTTCCTTTAATGTCATTGGCTATGTGCACATGCACACCAAAAGTGTGACCTTTATCTGATTTCTGCAGTTTTTGAAAGACTTTTGAAATGCCATATGAACATTTACATCTGATGTGAGTAATCTGATTCACACCTTGCTGGTTTTGATAAGGAAAACTATACCAAAAATCATATCTAATTCTGAACACTGTAGTTATCTGATTTTGCTGGCCATGTAAATGTACCCAGTCTTGTCTCGTGTACTCTACATATTCTATGTTGTCACGTGATGGTGGAGGTCGAGACAACAGGCAGTCAGGCATGAGGCCCAGATGAGTGAGTGCTGAGTGGGAGGCACAAAGGAGCAAGAGGGCAATGGGAAGTAGAGCTCTTAATATGAATATGTACAGATATGACACACAGAAATGTACAGAAAACTACAAAATACACATGCCAAAGATATAAGTATGATTTATGCTTGTATATAGTCAAAAAGATCTAATTAAACTATAACTAATAACATATAGAGTCACCAATCCAGTATCTTAATGCGCTATAAAATTTTGAATTTTATTTTATTTTGAAATGAATGCTCTGACTGGTGCAATAATTTTCATTAAGCCAGACAGGAAGAGGAAACAAACAAGATGGGAACCCCTAAGTTGCCAGTTGTTGCTTATAATTATTGTCCAAAATTATTTCATTTGTAAAATAAAAAATTATCACATGATGTGATGAGGTTGAACTTGAACTTGAACAACAGCAGCAAAACAGCAGCAAAAATGGAGAAAGTAAAACAGAAAATCTATTCATCACAAACTTGATCATCCGTGTCCACATCGAGCATCAAAACAAAGCAAAGATTAGCCGAAATATCTCAAGGGTAAAACTCCACTATCCTGGCACACACACACACTAAACACTAAATCAATCACTCCCTAAGCAGGTCAAAGGCCCTCTAATACCTTAATGAATAAATGCATAATAAAAAGGCAAATCTCGGGATGTCAACATCAGCACCTTGTACCTCCCAAACACATCAAGAAGTCACAAAATTAATCAATTGAGCCTGCATCATTTTGACAGTTTTGGAAAAAGAGAAGCTAAGAGGAATACATAAATATACAGTAGTAGATGTTGTAAAACCCAAACTACAAGAGGGAATTTTGTATTATTTGTGCAAGTCCTAAGGCCAGACACGTGGAAAGGACAGTGTCAGGGCCCTGTTGGGCAAATAAAGGTACACTCCATAATCTTTATGATGGAGGGTTCTCTACCAGCTTGTTTACTTTGAGATGTTATACTGTGCTGGGAGTGTTTCACAGTATGGCATTTAACTTTAGCAAGTGGTGCTTGCAGGTTAAGTTACAGGTCAGATCTGTGGAGAAGCTCACTGGGGTTTTTGAGCCTTTAAACAGCTGTAATAAAATAAATGCTGGATAGATACTTTTAATGATATAACATGGAGTTAAGCGGGTGACGTACCCTGCACCAGTTAAACAGTGTATCTTTTAATGAAATTTGAGATTACACGTTTGGTGTCTGGTGTACTGGTGTACTGTAGAATACTGTTCTAAATGATGGGCACTGGTTTCAAAACTACAAAATGAAACATTTTTACTCATAAATGTATTAAAGTATGTTCATCCTCTACAGGTCAACTTGTGACAATACATGATCGTGATTTTGAATATGTCTCAAGTTAAAAGAAAGAAGTTGATATTTTAAAACTTTTCTTAGATAATGGTTGCTGGTCTAGACTGTTGAAGCGTAATATTATAAATAAATCAAAAAGTTTAAGAAATGTGTAGACAAGTGGAGCAGACAGGCTGTTAAAATTGAAATGCTGGTTTGAAGTTATGTGAGAGAATGTGCTCAATGTGTCGACTTGACCTAAAGGGCTTTCGGACCTGCTGGGGGATATCACATAGTAGGTAGCTATTTCCAATAAAAAACATAAAAAGACATTAAAACTGCAGGGTGTCTGTCAGTTTCTGCACAGACAGCGTTGCCAGAGGACAGAGGTGAGTGGAGAGTGACAGCGGCTGTGTTTTAGTGAACAGCTTTGAGGGCTCAGACAGAGAGGGGCCCTGATGGGGTGTGCAGAGCCTGGTTTACCAATGAAAGATGAGAAGTGGGGGCTATGGCAAACTGCATGATGCCATTTAAGCAGCAAAAGCAGTACAACATTTAAAATATTAGACTTTTAATCTAATCTATGATCAAAGGTCTCTCTAAGATCGAATCACTGCAAATTGTAAGCCAATCCTCTGTCAGTAAAAGTGTGTGGTTTTGAGTAAAGATTTATTGGCCAATGTTTGTGTTTATGGCACTGATTAAAAAAAAGTCTCTCTTCATAAAATTGAGACTGAAACCCATTATTTGTTTTTAATAAGAAAAATATAAATCAATGTGAGGGAAAAATCGATAGAGCCTTATTTATGTATGAAACCTGTCCCCCCTGTGGTTTAGATCTAGACAACATGGAATGAAAAGAATGGGATTATTTGTCTTCTTTCAAACATTAAAAATGTGCACTGCAAACTCAGTAAACACGAAATCTAACCACAATCAAAATGCTGACAGAACAGCAGAACACCCGCAATTCCATAATTTTCTAAATTTGCCCTAAAATGTGTTGTTTCCCAAAGTCTAAATCTTGAAAAAAACAGACCAGTAACCAACTTATTTTGTGATTTTAGAGAATACTCATAGAAACTGCAACTACGCAATGGTGACCAAACCAAAAATCACACATCAAATTCACAAACATCTCAAATCTCAATTAATAAAAAGATTAGTTAATAACACACACAAAAAGGGGCACAATATGATAAATTGATATATATTTGTTTTTCTCTGGAAGATTAATAGCCCATGTTTGTGTGCAATGCATTGTAAGATGAAAAACTCTTTTTGATCTTTGTGCATACACACCCAACTGTCATATTAAATACCAACTGTTTTAATTAAAACAGGGAGTCACACTAGAGATTTAGAGGCAGCATTGTGTGTAAAAGCAGAGAGAAAAAAGGCGAGGATGAAAGACTGGGAGCTGTGAGACTTCTCAAACAAAGCAAACAGGTGTGATACTGAGGCAAACAGGAAAGTGGTGAATATCAAGAGAACATAAAGGTGATACTGTCTTCAACTTACAATCACCATAATTAAACCATTCAAGAAACTAGGCTCCAATTCACTAGAGGTGTTAACTATGTATATAAGTCTCTAGTCTATAATGCTAGTTACAATATAATATCTTATTACAAGGTCCTATGCCTAAATACATTGTTGGTTGAAGCAACACTTTAAAAAGCACTGCAAGAGAAAACTAGAGAAGACCTTGCAATGGCTCTTGCAAGCATGTAGAAAGAGTGTTGATCTCAAATTTACAGATGAGCCTTTTGTGTTTAAATAAAAACCAATATTGCAAATGTGCTCATCAGCAGGAAAATATTACTAAATTATCAGAATATGTGATTTATATTTGGCTACTTGTTTAACAGACTTTTAAACAACTTAAAGTGCAACTATTTTTCCTGACAGCATTGCCAAGGTTTATTATGTCACCAATAGCCTCAGTAATAACTTATTATTAGGCTCTGACCTGTCTTGGTGTTTCCTCCCTTGTATCTAATTTTCTGAATGGCTTCCAGCAGCGCTTCCTTGTTGCTATGGGAACTCAGCTGGAACTCTGTCCGAGCGTCGTCACTAAACTGAGCAATGGCCACCTGCAGAGACAAACACAGACAGGAATTATGTATTATTCTTCTAATTGTCTTTAAACTAGGCTGACGTTCAAACTACAGGCTGAACTTGATCAAGCACAAGAGTGAGCTTTGTGGTATGGGTATAGCATCGGAAAAGTAAAGAAATGCATCAGAAAAGCATCAGAAAAAGTACTGTTTTGGCATTAGGTTATAATGAGTGTGTGCACATGGTAGGATTGGATCAGGATTGGATTGTTTTTTTCACACCTGCTCGGCGGGTGGTCTGTCGTCCAATCCGAGTGCACATGCATGTCGCGCAATCAGATTCAGGTCAGCGACCTGGCCGGCTCTGCAACGCTATGTGCTGCTGTAGTCCAACTACTTCCGGGTGATGACTGCTCAATATAAACACAACACAACACAGCTATCTGGTGGTATACTGCGGTGGCTTTTCGAGGAGTTTGACGGAGCGGCATTGGCGTACTTGTTGTGCGTTTGATACTACAAGCAATCGAGGACAACGAAAATTATGAGGATTGGGACCTATACCGCACATGTTTTAATCATGTTCTGCCTTGTTGTTTTTTGTTGCTTGCATCTTTTGTGCCACAAATAAAGGCATTAAATTTGTAGCTATGGGTTTATCGTTCATTTATGTAAGGTCTGGGGTAGTGAAATTACAACTTAAGTAAATTTCCACACTGATTTTTAATATTTACAAGTTATACAACAGTTTAAAAAAACACACTCTCTTCTGATACTATAAGGTCACAATAGATAACTCAAAATGTTTGTAAAAGTCTAAGAGCGGTTCAGAAGCCCTTATGATGAGTGCAATAGCAAGGCCAGATACATTGCCCGGACTAGCGTCACCGGGGCCCCACCCTGGAGCCAGACCTGGGGTGGGTGCGCGCCAGCGAGCGTCTGGTGGTTCCCCACGGGGCCCGGCCGGGCGAAGCCCAAAGAAGCGACGTGGGGCCGTCCTCCTGTGGACCCACCACCCGCAGGAGGATCCATAAGGGCCGGGTGCAGAGAGATCTGGGCGGCAGTCGAAGGCGGGGGCCTCGACGGCCGGATCACCGGACATGGAGACTAGCTCTGGGGACATGGAATGTCACCTCGCTGGGGGGGAAGGAGCCTGAGCTTGTGCGGGAGGTTGAGCGTTATCGACTAGATATAGTCGGCCTCACCTCCACGCACAGCTTGGGCTCTGGAACCCAACTCCTTGAGGGGGGCTGGACCCTCCATTTCTCTGGCGTTGCCCGCGGGGAACGGCGGCGGGCTGGTGTGGGCCTGCTCATTGCCCCACAGCTCAGCCGCCGAGTGTTGGAGTTCACCCCGGTGAACGAGAGGGTCGCGTCCCTGCGCCTTCGGGTCGGGGACAGGTCTCTCACTGTTGTGTCGGCCTATGGGCCGAACAGCAGTGCAGAGTACCTGGCCTTCTTGGAGTGACCGGGGACTCCGTTGTTCTCCTGGGGGACTTCAACGCCCACGTGGGCAACGACAGTGACACCTGGAGAGGGGTGATTGGGAGGAACGGCCTCCCTGATCTGAACCCGAGTGGTGTTCTGTTATAGGACTTCTGTGCTGGCCACAGTTTGTCCATAACGAACACCATGTTCGAGCACAAGGGTGTCCATCAGTGCACGTGGCACCAGGACACCCTAGGACGGAGGTCGATGATCGACTTTGTTGTCGTGTCATCTGACCTCCGGATGCGTGTCTTGGACACTCGGGTGAAGAGAGGGGCAGAGCTGTCAACCGATCACCACCTGGTTGTGAGTTGGGTCTGCTGGCAGGGGAGGAAGCCGGAGAGACCTGGCAGGCCCAAGCGTATCGTGAAGGTCTGTTGGGAACGTCTGGCAGAGCCCTCTGTCAGGGGCACCTTCAACTCACACCTCCGGGAGAGCTTCTCCCGGATTCCGGGGGAGGCTGGGGACATAGAGCCCGAATGGGCTCTTTTCTTGGCCTCTATTGTCGATGCGGCCACCCGTAGCTGTGGTCGTAAGGTCTGTGGTGCCTGTCGCGGCAGCAATCCCCGAACCCGGTGGTGGACACTGGAAGTAAGGGATGCCGTCAGGCTGAAGAAGGAGTCCTATCGGGCCTTGTTGGCTCATGGGACTCCTGAGGCAGCTGACGGGTACCGGCGGGCCAAGCGTGCTGCAGCCCGGGTGGTTGCCGAGGCAAAAACTCGGGTTTGGGAGGAGTTCGGAGAGGCCATGGAGGAGGACTATCGGACAGCCTCAAAGAAATTCTGGCAAACCGTTCGGCGCCTCAGGGGGGGGGGGAGCAGTGCTTCACCAACACTGTTTACGGTGGAGGTGGGGAGCTGTTGACCTCGACTGGGGATGTTATCGGACGGTGGAAGGAATACTTTGAGGATCTCCTCAATCCTGCCGTCACGTCTTCCGAGGAGGAAGCAGAGGCTGGGGACTTGGAGGCGGACTCGTCCATCACCCTGGCCGAAGTCAGTGAGGTGGTTGGAAAGCTCCTCGGTGGCAAGGCCCCGGGGGTGGATGAGATCCGTCCTGAGTATCTCAAGTCTCTGGATGTTGTAGGGCTGTCTTGCCTGACACGTCTCTGCAACATCGCGTGGCGGTCGGGGACAGTACCTCTGGATTGGCAGACCGGGGTGGTGGTCCCTCTGTTTAAGAAGGGGGACCGGAGGGTGTGCTCCACTATCGGGGAATCACACTCCTCAGCCTTCCCGGTAAGGTCTATTCCAGGGTGCTGGAGAGGAGAATTCAACCGATAGTCGAACCTTGGATTCAGGAGGAGCAGTGTGGTTTTCGTCCCGGCCGGGGAACACTGGACCAGCTCTATACTCTCCATCGGGTGCTCGAGGGTGCATGGGAGTTTGCCCAACCAGTCCACATGTGTTTTGTGGATCTGGAGAAGGCATTTGACCGTGTCCCTCGTGGGGTCCTGTGGAGAGTGCTCTGGGAGTACGGGGTTCAGGGCCCTTTGATAAGGGCTGTTCGGTCCCTGTATGACCGGAGCAGGAGCTGTGTTCGCATTGCCGGTAGTAAGTCGGACCTGTTTCCGGTGCATGTTGGACTCCGCCAGGGCTGCCCTTTGTCACCGGTTCTGTTCATTATATTTATGGACAGAATTTCTAGGCGCAGTCAGGGGCCGGAGGGGATCCGGTTTGGGAACCACAGGATCTCATCTCTGCTGTTTGCAGATGATGTTGTCCTGATGGCTTCATCCAACCGGGACCTCCAATGTGCACTGGGGCGGTTTGCAGCCGAGTGTGAAGCGGCTGGGATAAGGATCAGCTCCTCCAAATCCGAGGCCATGGTTCTCGACCGGAAAAAGATGGCTTGCCCTCTCTGGGTGGGTGGGGAGTCCTTGACTCAAGTGGAGGAGTTCAAGTATCTCGGGGTCTTGTTCACGAGTGAGGGGAGGATGGAGCGTGAGATTGACAGGCGGATCGGTGCAGCGTCTGCAGTGATGCGGTCGTTGTGCCGGACCGTTGTGGTGAAGAGAGAGCTGAGCCGAAAGGCGAAGCTCTCAATTTACCGGTCAATCTACGTTCCTACTCTCACCTATGGTCATGAGTTTTGGGTAATGACCGAAAGGACGAGATCGCGGATACAAGCGGCCGAAATGAGTTTCCTCCGTAGAGTGACTGGGCGCACCCTTAGAGATAGGGTGAGGAGCTCAGTCACGTGGGAGGAGCTCGGAGTAGAGCCGCTGCTTCTCCACGTCGAGAGGAGCCAGCTGAGGTGGCTCGGGCATCTGTTTCGGATGCCTCCTGGACGCCTCCCTCGGGAGGTGTTCTGGGCATGTCCCACCGGGAGGAGGCCCCGGGGAAGACCCAGGACGCGCTGGCGGGACTATGTCTCCCGGCTGGCCTGGGAACGCCTTGGGGTCCCCCCGGAGAAGCTGGAGGAAGTGTCCGGGGTGAAGGAGGTCTGGGCGTCCCTGCTTAAACTGTTGCCCCCGCGACCCGGCCCCGGATAAGCGGAAGAAAATGGATGGATGGATGGATGGGTTTGTAAAAGTGCCCTGTGCGTCATTTCAAAAGTTTAAAACTCCGTGCACAGCTTCCAGGTGCTGGTAACAACAGAAACATTGAATTCCAGAAAAGACAAAGTTTACCGCACACTCGCGCACGCACACACACACTTTATTGTGCTAAGAGTAAACAACGCGTTTCGATTTTACCTGGCGAAACGCGTTGTTCACGCTAAGCCCAATAAAGGAATAAGTAAAGTCAAGTGAGTGTGCGGTAAACTCCTTCTTTTCTGGAATTGCCCTGTGCGTTACGTTCATAGTCCAGATATGGTGGAAGATGGGGCTTGTTGGTGCCGTGAAGGACCGCTGTCCTGAGCCATCGTAATGCGGTCTCCCGGTGTTCTTCTTGGTTGTGGCGTGCGCTGCTCTGGGGTTTTTCCATTTGATTTTGATTTGCTCAGGCATCCGAACAAAACCTGCCTGCTCCATCTTCAACGCTATCTTCTGATAAAGACTAGCGTTTCTTGTGCGCCGTCCGTCCATAAAGTTTTAAATGTTTATCTCTCGCACCTGGTGCAGCATGAACTCTTAGTCTGTCCAGTAGTGCGTGCTTGTTGCTTTCTTCGCAGCCATGCTTTCGTCTGAAACAACAATTGGTTCTTGGTACTGAGAGACACCCCCTACCACTCTTACAACTTCCGGGTGAAATTCCTGAAATTCCTGGCGCCAAGTGGTTTGCTATCGGCCTAGGCCAGGGGTTCCTGGGGGATGGGGCAAACCAATCCCAATCCAAACCAATCCCTGTGCACATGCAGCCGTTACGACCCCAATCACTTTGCAATCGGTTTGGAGTTTTCCATGTGCACGCAGTCAATGACAAAACAGAGAGTGGAAGAGACAACAGAATATAAGCTAAGCATTACAAAGACATACAAAATGAAAGTGTGGTTGTGTAATTTTCCCCAGACCTTACATAAATGAACGATAAACCCATAGCTACAAAGTTAATGCCTTTATTCGTGGCACAAAAGATGCAAGCAACAAAAAACAACAAGGCAGAACATGATTAAAAGATGTGCGGTATAGCTCCCAATCCTCGTAATTTTCGTTGTCCTCGATTGCTTGTAATATCAAACGCCGACTACACAGTTCGTGTCGTATTAAAGAAACCAAAAATGCTGTTTTGTCGTTCATACGAACAACCTAACTCTGCAGAATGCACACCACGTACGCCAATGCCGCTCTGTCAAACTCCTCAAAAAGCCATCAGAGTATACTGCCAGATAGCTGTGTTGTGCTGTGTTTTTATTGAGTAGCCATCACCCGGAAGTAGTTGGACTACAGCGCCACATAGCGTCGCGGAGCGTGCCAGGTCGCTGACCTGAATCTGATTGCGCGACATGCATGTGCACTCAGATTGGACGACAGACCACCCGCCGAGTAACGGGAGAAATCCAAACCAATCCTAATCCAATCCTACCATGTGCACGCAGTCAATGTAATGTGTTGCCCATAGAGACACTGTAGGTGCAAGGTGTAATTTGTAACTTTGTGGTTAGGGAGGTCTCCATGACTTCCACAGCATGGCATTAAACTAACTTATCTTGCATTTATTTATCTAATAGGCCTAGTGCTTTGATTAAGTAATGGCATACAGCTCTGTAAAAAATAAGAGACCACTGCATTTTTTTTCTGAAATCAGCATCTCTACATGTATTACAGCCATTCCATTCCAGTGTCTGTTGAATTCCAACACAAACACAAAGCTGAGCTACTTCAGCTCTTGCACCAGGAGTGGAATAAAGTCACCCAAGAACAATGTGAAAGACCTGTGGAGAGCATGCCAAGACGCATACAAGTTGTGATTAAAAATAAGGGTTATTGCACCAAATATTGATTTCTGAACTCTTCTTAAGTGTAAACATTAGTATTATGTTGTTTTAAAATGAGTTTGATTTTGTTTCTTTGCATTGTTTGAGGTCTGAAAACATGTATCTTTTTTGTTATTTTGACCATTTGTCATTTTCTGCAAATAAATGCTCTAAATGATAATATTTTTATTTGGAAATTGGGGGAAATGTTGTCAGTAGTTTATAGACTCAAACAAAACTGTTCCTTTTGCCAAACACATACCTATAAATAGTCAAATCAGAAAAAACGATAATTTTCCAGTGGTCTTTTATTTTTTTCTAGAGCTGTATGTAGTATTCTAGACAAAGCACCTGCTGAGCACCTGAACACATATTGCACATATATGTGTTCACATATTGGAAATAAGATGCACACATAGTGCATCTTATTTCCATCTTTAACCTTCAAACATTTGCCGTAAGTTTATGAACCGACCAACAAAAACAGAAAGTCAAAATGTGTGACATACACCAAATTTTATTCCAATCATATCTTCTATGTCAGCAAAACATTTTTTATTTTTTTAAATCTAATTGTGCAGCCTGTGAGATAGAATAATCGTTAACAAAAACAAAAACAAAAAAAAAGCTTTGTATTGCATAAATCCCAAAGTCAAATTTTAAACCAGAACTCTGTTGGTTGGTGCGTGTAACTATTATTGCCTGCAGACTTCTAATGGTGCTGTTTTTGGCTCAGGGTTAGCTACTGTTCTTGCCAACTCTCTCTTTATTGTATGGCCAATTCTCTCACATTACACCTCATGTTTCCCTTTGGTTTAGTGCCTATTGCCAGAAAATGGTGGGGTACAGAGAGGGCAGCTAATCATATAACATTAAAATTACACAAAGTACAGAACAAATGAATCCGCTGAGTTTCACTGTCAAAGTGGGAGGCCTAGGGAGAGAAGAATGAAATTGGTGCAGTACAGGACTGGAGTAACATCCTGGCAATGGCATGATTAACCAGCTTGTTTAGCTGGTTAATCATGCCATTGCCATTGCCAAAGATTCTGGCTTTTTTTTTTTTTACTTTTGTTGTTGTTTTTGCATTGATTGTGTTCAGCAATAATAATCAAAAAATACATATTTGCAAGGCTAATAATAAGGCTTGAAGGCAATCTTGAAGGAACTGCACATAAGCATGCTAGTTGTTGTTGTTAGCTTTATTGTCAGAGTTGAGAGTTGTGAAAAACACATATAAAGTAATTGTGGTGAATAATTACAATACTCGGAATGCATAAGGTAAGTGAGAAATAGCTGCTGTTTTTCATTTTTTTAAGACAGTAAAAATCAGGTACAGTGCCTTTAATAGTTTTGTATAATTCATACTGTAGACTTTTAGAGAGACAATTTTATCATCTGTCCATGGTGTGCAAATGAAAAAAGGAACATTAAAGAACTTTTTATTTAATGAATGTATAATGTCCCTGTCAAGTAAACCAATAAATAAAGAAACAAAGCAGCTGTGCATGGTTTTCTGGAGTTGTACAATATTGTTATAACATAAAGCTATGCAGAACAAGTATTAAGTTAGTTTATAAATTACTGCAGCTGAAAAATAGTATTAGAAATGTGTAGTCCAGTAAAAAATCATCTTTATAGGTTGCCCAGAAATGCCAGCCAGTACCCAGGCCTGTACGGTCAATAAATTAAGTTCTTTCAGAAAGTCTCAAAGGTTTAAAGTTCTTTTCGCTTCTGTAAACGTTTTAGATATAAGTCTTTGGTCCAGCTGATTTCTCAAGAGGCAGACAAATAAAAGTAAAATCCCCTCCACAGCATCATTCTGAAAACAAACAATGCCAGTGGAGACAGCCTTCCTTAAACAATTAACCAGACCAACAAAAACAATTGAAAATTCCCTTAAAAAGTGGTGAAACATATAAATAAAATTAATGCTGTGTAGAAGAGATGTATACTTAATGAGGTTCAGTTATAAAATTTGGTCCACAGCCACTGCCTTTGTAGCTTTGTGCCCTTCTCAAGCCTGTATAAATGCAGTAAAACTATTGGACAATGGACAATAAATTTATAGAAAATCCAATTTGTAACCTAACCCCATGATAAAAATCAAATCTGATCCTAAGACAATCTGCTACTTATTGGTCTTACTTATTATGCTTTGAGTGACAGGTGTATTAGCACATAATCACAGTAAAGTTTGAGTTCTCTTTAGTTACCTCCTAAAGACATTGTAATGATCTCTAAAAAATAGTTTGACTTTTTGCTCACCCTTTCTTCTCTTATAGGTCAGTATTTGACATTGTCTGACTGTGATAGGTGGAGTTTGCTTGACATGTGTACTCTCAGAAAAAGCAAATAAATGAAAATTGCTCAAAGGCAATATGTAGGTGTCAGTTACAGCACTGTATGTACAAGAATTGTGATTACATAGAAATCATGTGCTATAAACAACTGCATTTGCAGTATTGACCATCAAGTAATACACATGTCAAATCAATATGTGACTAACTGTAAAGTATAAAACACATTGCTTGCCATGGAAACTCTAGAAGAGAAATACCAACATGATACCCATGTCCACAAATTGCTAAACAAGCTTACAAAATAACCACAAAAGACAGGTTTTCACCAGCAGCCTATATGAATGTTCAAATAATATCATATTTCTTCAGCTAATGATTTTATGGTTTAACTTGGCTGTTGTTGGCAGGAACCCCAGCTTCTGCACTCTCCATAGGCATGCATAATTCACAGGATAATGCCATAACAATGAGGACAAATCATCAAGAATGAAAAGAAATTTAAACTCCTAAATATATTTTAAATCTTTAGGGTAATTTATAGCTTAGTTGAAAAGCCTATATTGTATTTTTCAGCCGATGCAGACATTAAGACGAGACACGGGAACCCCTAGAAGGCCTAAATGTGAATAACAGCACCCAGAAAACAGTCTTTGCAACATAATTCAGACCATACCTCATCATTACTGTTATTTTTGAGGTGAAGTGTTAGAAGTTGAGGTGGGAGTGCATATTTTAGCTCTGGTAAGTTAAGCCCCAAACTTACTTGGGTGCCATCAGGTCCAATCAGATCAAGCGAACCCATGGTGCTGTACAGGAAACGTGTGATCTTCAGGAAATTGTCATCTCCAATAGACCAAGAACCATCCACCAGGAACGCCAGGTCAGCCTTTGCCTCCTTACACACTGCATACAGATACATACAGGTCAATACTTGCAGAGTGCAACTTGTACATGTAATTCTAAGTGCTCTACAGAATAAAGGGGATATCAAAATTTAATACTGATTTGAATACAGGCAAAAATAAATTAATTAAACATAAGAATAAAAAGTTAAATACATTAGAAGATAACAGTACATGTGGGATGAACTGTTTTAAATTACTACTATTTTCTGATCAAAGTTATGATGTTGTTTCCTCATCAAAAACATACCTGTAGTTGTGTTTTGTTTAATTCACACATATTTAACACAGAAACTCTCAAACAGAAAACACTCCACCTCGTGATGTCATGTGGTAATACAGGAAGTGCTCCACTGTGTTTTTAAACATACAACTTCACTTGAAACTATATAAAGAATAGATGTGGGTTAATATACAGTAAGTGTTCCCACTCCTTTTTGAGGAATGTGCTTTTCGGTTGTTTACAATGTATATATAATATGTATATGATTATCTCTTCCAAATCCCATGGCCATGGTTCTCGACCGGGAAAAGGTGGCTTGCCCTCTCCGGGTGGGTGGGGAGTCCTTGCCTCAAGTGGAGGAGTTCAAGTATCTCGGGGTCCTGTTCACGAGTGAGGGGAGGATGGAGTGCAAGATTGACAGGCGGATCGGTGCAGCGTCGGCAGTCACTGTACCGGACCGTTGTGGTGAAGAGGGAGCTGAGCCAAAAGCTCTCAATTTACCGGTCAATCTACCTTCCTACCCTCACCTATGGTCATGAGCTCTGGGTAATGACCGAAAGGACAAGATCGCGGATACAAGCAGCCGAAATGAGTTTCGTCCACAGAGTGGCTGGGCGCACCCTTAGAGATAGGGTGAGGAGCTCAGTCACATGGGAGGAGCTCGGAGTAGAGCCGCTGCTTCTTCACGTTGAGAGGAGCCAGCTGAGGTGGCTCGGGCATCTGTTCCGGATGCCTCCTGTACGCCTCCCTCGGAAGGTGTTCTGGGCATGTCCCACCGGGAGGAGGCCCCTTGGAAGACCCAAGATACACTGGAGGGACTATGTCTCCCAGCTGGCCTGGGAACACCTTGGGGTCCCCCGGAAGAGCTGGAGGAAATGTCCGAGGTGAAGGAAATCTGGGAGTCCCTGCTTAGACTGTTGCCCCTGCGATCCAGCCCCCGATAAGCGGAAGAAAATGGATGGGTGGATGTATATGATTATTGTTTCTGTCTTGGCACAAACTCAAAATAAATACGAATCAATCTTATCAATCAAAACTAATCATTTGGAAACTACCACTACATAACAGCAGAAGGTGGGATATAACATTTTGAGCTTTAGAGATGTAGACAGACTAATAAAACCTAACTCAAATTCGACTGAAACAAAACACCTTCATCCTAAATTTATCAAATGACGAGAGATCACAAAAAGACAGAGCAAGTTTAATATTAGTCTAACCTTCAAATAAAACCATTAGTCTATAATCTCATCTAGGTTATTTTCTTTGGCTTTTATTATTATCTGATTTCTAAATAAATCTGCAGCTGTACAGTTGTTTAAGGCCAGATATAACACATTATTAAAGCCCAAATGGCAGACTCTGGAAAATAACGTTTAACATCATCTTTTGGTCTGGCACCACATTGAAAAGCAGTCTGTTTCCTCTCTTTCCTCTCACCTATTGTCAACAAATGGAATAACACACTTTGTTATGCTGTGATTTGGAGTGTCACACTTTCAGAGGCGGTTTATCGTGCGTGTCTTTTTCTCATTCTGGTGGTTTGGTCTTGACTAAAGGTTGCTTGTCATAAAAGAGAGATGCTGTGGTTTCAAAAAGGTCAGAGTTAGACGGAAAAGCTTGCCGACAGCTGCACAGGGAGTCATCGGGTCAAGCCTTTACCTGAGCGCCCCAGACAGGAACAAATGAGGACAATGATCCCAATTCAGGGAGCTGCCCAGTCTCTGTTAAGGTTGTAAATCCACCCCAGGCTTGTCAGGTCATTTAAAAGACTCCTCAACTCTGATCTTATTTCATTCAAGGCATTCCAGGCGCATAATAAGACAGGGGAAATAAAGTTAGATGGCGTGAGAAGAGGATGTAGAAGATAAGGGTTAAGCAGATGATTTGCAGTGGGGAACCCTTGAGAGTCGGAATGAGAAACGAAACTAGTATTACATAAGTGAATTTTAGAAATGTTCACATATTTAACCGTATCATTTGAAACAAAACTCTAAATCTAAAAGCCCACAACATAACTTTTCTAGTGGAGGGCCCACCACCTGCTTGTCTGGAATGTTCCACAGTATGCATTAAACTTGCATGTCTTTCTTCAAAACACTTTTAAAAACATGCATTCTTACTTAGAGTGGGCTCTCCTTCCACAGATCTGACCTGTAACTCAGCCTAGTGGTGCTACCTGGGTTTCCATGTTTTCCATGAATATTGATCATTTTAGTGCTATTCTGTAGAACATTCCAGGAAAAGCAATAACATCTGTAAGGAAACAAGTAGGTTGTGGACATTCACTAGAAAAGTTAAATAGTGAACAGTTAAATCCTTTAAGATTCTTGATGGTAAGATTTCTCAGGTGTGCGATTTTTTTGGTATGAACAACTGGAACAAACTAAATTGTATTTTTATTTGTGTCGGTCATATCAGTACAGGTGCTTAAAAATCTTTACCTCTTGCTCTTTATTTTGTAATCTATTTAAAGGGATATGCCACCCCCAGGTCAAATTTGGGCATCTCCCCACAGTCCAGAGACTAAAATAAGTGGTGGAAAGCGTTTTCCTGCTCACCCAGCCATTGTCCGAGTCTGTCGCCACTGACCGCCGCGGTATCTGCAGCTACTCCGCCTTAGACTGGAGTCTAACGTCGCCAGAGAAAGATTTCGGCCAAAAGGAATTAATTTGCTCGATGCGTTTCCCAATTACTTTATGGGTAGTGCGCATTCATATCGAGTGCAAATAAATGTGCAAATCAACACGGAGAGCTTGCCTTGGTCATTTTGGGTGGGAACTATTTTCCAGTGCGGAAGAATACAGTCGAATCACGCACCACGTTGTGCAACAGGGGAACTCCCTTCCCGGTGCGTAACTGGGATTCCCCTGGCAGCGTGCTGCGTGATTCGACTGTATTCTTCCGCACTGGAAAATAGTTCCCACCCAAAATGACCAAGGCAAGCTCTCCGTGTTGATTTGCACATTTATTTGCACTCGATATGAATGCGCACTACACATAAAGTAATTGGGAAACGCATCGAGCAAATTAATTCCTTTTGGCCGAAATCTTTCTCTGGCGACGTTAGACTCCAGTCTAACGCGGAGTAGCTGCAGATACCGCGGCGGTCAGTGGCGACAGACTCGGACAATGGCTGGGTGAGCAGGAAAACGCTTTCCACCACTTATTTTAGTCTCTGGACTGTGGGGAGATGCCCAAATTTGCCCTGGGGGTGGCATATCCCTTTAAGCGGCTATAGACCAGTCAATACACATTTCAGATGACAAGCCAAAAGTACTTAAAATCATTATTATTTAGTCAATATTATTAAAATACGTGGTAGTTTCTTACCTTCTTTGGCAGGTGGAATGGTGGGCGGGGGCTCGGTGACTGGAGGCTCAGTTGGAGCTTGGGTCGGAGCAGGCACTGAACAAAAACAACAGAGAGTCATCAATCACAGAGACAGTTACAAGTGGCATCATCTGGGGTTCATCTGCTGACCACACAGGCCCTGCCCCTGCTGATAAAGTGCACTGTGTGGGACACCAATAACTTTCTTATGAGCAGAAAGTTTTCTAATTCAATTCCCACGCATCAACATGTGAGGAAAAAGTATTTGAAAACTATATACTTTTTTTTTATAGTAACTTTGAATTATTTTGTATTTTGTGTTTCCACGTGTGTAAACAAAAGCATTTCTCTCAATTTGTTGTCTGTAACCCTGGATTCCCCTGGAGCTGTGGAGTTCACTGTAGCTCATCAAGCAGCCAATGAAATGAAACTGCAACCTCTATCTAGGGGAAATAAATAAGTAAAATAAAGTTTGACTATTGTTAAGTGGTGTAAGAAATTACATTAAATCATTACAATTAAGAAAATTATAGTTACAGAAGTTGTAGAAGAAAAAGATTTGTAAGTTTGTACCTTATAAAATATCAGTGTTATGGTTTGGACCATTTGCAAATATTGGAAGTGATTATTTTCCTATTTGTTTGTTGTTGTTGTTGTTTTTTTCTTTCTTTCTTTTTTTTACTATACGTAAGATGTGCAAGTGTGAGAAGAATGTCTGATCTTAGTCTTACCTACACAATAAATAACTAACTAACTAAATAAACAAACAATAGATGTAGTGTAACTTGCATGTCATATCAGTGATGGAGACAGGGGGCCCCTCCAGCTCCTGCAGCTGCGTGAGAACATTGATCTGGTATTGGCTGCTGGGAGTGAGGTCATAGAAACACTGCCGCGAAGCCCCACCCCCCAGGCTCACCTCCTGCCTCTGTCCATCTGTGAAAATAAAACAGGTACAATGCATAAAATGTATATTTTAACTTTGCAACATTTCATAAAACTATTAAAAGTTTTGAAAGACTTAACCAACGTGTGACTTTATTTTGACAATTTTAGCTTTATTTTTCAACAGCATCACAGCAAGTAAATTATCATGCAAGGTATAATAATTGGACAATCACATAAAAATGTATCTGAAATAGTTGTTTTAGTTTCTTAAAATGTCTTGCATGCTTCAGTTTGCTTCAGTTTTACAGTATAATAATGTTACGTGCAATAGAATTATAAACATAAGCATTGTGCAAACAAAGGTAAACTAACTAACTCTGTGAACTAAACTTTTGAAACAACATGACACAATGAAGAGATGCAACTGTAAAATTTGAAGGACAGTATTTGATGACCATCTGTTAATTAGTCAACTCCACAATGATATCCAAATACTTTACAGAATAACATTAAATCAAAGACAAGCAGGTTTTAATGGAGGGTACTTACTGAGGGTAGATTGTACAGAGACTCGGTACGAAGAGGCTTGTAGCAGCGGCTGCCATTGCACACACAGACTATTGGGACGTACCTGATAGGTCGACAAGCCTGACACTCCAAGAGACACTGGAGAGGGAGAAAGTCAGAAAACATTGAACCTTTGATACAGAAAGGGTGATTCATTTTCTTGAGTAATCTTATCATTAACAATTCATATACCAATGTTAGCTTTACACACACTGCAGTAAACTCCAAAATCAATTGTGAGAAATTGAAATAATATGGACTGAGACAGCAGATCACAGAGGACACACTCTTTTTCTCTCTTGCTGCATTCTTGTTAACAGAATCTGCTGATGGTATAAAATAAAGTTGCTTGGCCTGAGTGTACACTGTCCCAGACCATATGGCAGGTAAATCTTATTTTAAATACTGAATAATTCATAGCTATGATATGATACTATCATACCCCTGTAAATTGAATTATACATCTTACAAGCATAGAAAAACACATCTTGTATGTATAGCACTGTGTCACATACTCACATGTGCATTGTTCAAATTCAATATATATTGTATTATTGATATCAAAAAGTGATATAATGCTTTCACTGTTTCCTTGCAGTTTAATTGACATGGATCCAAGCACAGCTAACTTAACGCAAAGGGATCACATAGTCTCAGACGAGATTAAATAAAAGAGGATTCTTATCTGTGGATGATATAACCAAGAGAGCTCTAGTGCCTTCATTAACCCCAAACCCTCGACAACACTGCTCTGTATTCTATGCTGTTCAAGTCATGGATTTCAAGCTATGGCAAGGGTGCTCCATCGCCATAGCAATTAAACAATTCAAATCTATGAATCATTTGCCTGAAAACCATCAATATAAAACCAGCAACACAAAGCAAATAGAGAAGAATTATGTACTGTATATTATTATATGTTTATATTATTACATTATTTGGAAATTTTAGTTCAGTTCACCATTGTTTTTGCTTTGAGACACTTTTCAAAGACGGATGCGCCCACTAAAGTCGCAGTATTTATGATGGTCTGACCCAGTCACAATTTGCTCCTTACTAAATGTCTATTTTGAGAAAGAAAGCGTAAATATCAGTAAGCACAAACAAGCTAGCATTTAAGAGATTATCTGTGTATTCACTTAACCTGCCAGAGTTCAATGAATGTACATAAATGCAATCTGCTAAATAAATAGAGCAAGGGGAAGAATTAACAGTTAACCTTTTCTGTGTTGACAAATCCACTTGGCATATCTCTTTATTGAAATTATTTACTGTATCTACATTTTAAAAACAACTAAAGGGACAACTACTTTTGAAAACACATTTTACATCTTGGCACAAACCAGGATAATGAACTAAAATGTGCCCATGACATTATTTGGCCCACGCCAGTAACAGAGTAAGTGGCGAGGGCTATTGTTCTTCGCTGGTTTCTTGTTATTATTTTTTATTATTCAATTCTATGCATGACTACAAGCAAAAAAATATATTATGGATAAGGGGCCATTTTCACGATTAGCCGGCAGCGGCACAACCGCCCCCCTCAAACATTTTTCTTTTTAAATCTTACATGCATACGCATAGTCCAATTGTACTGAAGTTTGAAACACTAATCTGTGATTTTGGCCTGAATATAATATACTATAAAGCAGGGGTCTTCAACGTTTTTCAGGCCAGGGACCCCCAAACAGATGGCGAACTGGGCCAGGGACCCCCTACTATATATACGGCATAGAAATGTGTTTTATATTAAATTGAGCTTAGTGTCATGTATAAACATTGCTACTCTGTTATGGTACATCCAATACAAGGAAATAATACACAGGTTAATACTGTATTTTACACTATAAAATATAAAATTATATTATTTTAAAGTGAAATCAAAAGATTTCCCAACCCCCCTGCAGTACCTCCTCGACCCCCCTGTTGAAGACCTCTGCTATAAAGCATATGACAAGTGTACACTATAGCGCCCCCTACCATAGACATGAAACGTCTACATTAAAGGATTTTTATGTGGGGATTATTCTATTACAATAAAGTCTATGAATGACTAGAAGCAATAAAATATATGACAGACATGGGGCATTTTTTACATTGGCCAGCAGGGGCACAAAGACTCCTAAAAGGCACACTGTGTAACTTTTCTGATGGAGGATCTGTGGGCCTGGGCAGCTGTCGGAAAGGGACAGTAGCATGCCCCTCCCACGCAACCGCCCTGGGGTGTGGACCATCATCTCTGTGAGCACTTTAATTACAGTTTGCTCTTTAAATGATAAAAACATACTAATTTGACATATAAATGTGATATTCTATTTATTAATATATAAATCTTTCAATCTGGTGCAAAATTACGTATTATCAATAATATATTATACTTTTTTCCCCCTTATATAGCCAATATGATTAATGCTGCTGCACAGATGTTTATGATAAATTAATGAGCCATTGAAATTATAGTGTGTTTACTTTACTTTGATGAGAGATGTATTCCTTTATTGAGTTTGTTCAAAGTTAACTCTCAACAACAGTGAATGACAAAGCACTTTTAAAGTTTCGACAGATTGAAGTTAGTTGCATAAATCTTTCCAAAAAAAAAGACTTGTGTTTTTCTGTAAATCTTACTAAAACTTCATATCCGCCTACCTACGTATATTTATTTTAGAGCAAAGGAAAGTTTCGCTTATTTGTGCTGATGCTAAATCTATATACAAAATTAGATTGTGCTCTTTCAGTGAGGGGAATATATTAATATCCTTTGCTCTGTTTGCTAATGTCTCACTAGAAATTAGAACATATGGCTTTGAGCAGGCTGTTAATTTACGTGTTACCTCTTTCTCACATCAACCCACTTCTTTGCAACACCCCACTGCCAAACAACTTCACACTAATCTGAAAGTTAAACCTGAATAATAAGCTTAAGGATTTCACTCCACCAATCTCTGTTGTATAATTAACTTTTGTCTAGTTTGTACTAGAACAACCATCCCCAGAGGCCCCAGAAATGATTAAACTTGACTTACATGTCTTTGCATTAACTAGCAGAGGTTCGCTTTGTCCAGTGGAATAGGAGGCAGTCAACTGGACACTGTATTCTGTCCCAGGGAGGAGGTTGAGGAGAACTAGAGAATTTACATCGTCACCAACTGTTGTCTCCAAAACCTTCCCAGAAACTGAAAATGATAAATACAAAATGATTTTTAGATTTAACTGAAAGGACTACTATATATAGAAGACCATAATTATGCAAAAATGTCGTTTTAATTCAATCATTAAGAAAAGCTTAAAGGTGCACTATATTACTTTTCTGAAGAGGATATGCTACTTGCTTGTTTCTATGGCAAAGTAGTTATTGTGGAACATTCCAGGATCTGGTATGGCATTACATTGATTTATCTTACTTTTTTTTTCAATTCACAGTTCTTTTAAAAATTGCTAAAATACCTGGGAAAACATGCATTCTTATAGGCTTACAGATTTGACCTGTAACTTGACCCGTTGGCATCACCTGCTTGTCTCCGTGGAGATAAATATGTTTAATATGATTACCTTTGGAGACAAGTAGGTGCATTGTGCACTTTAACACAAACAATGCATGTATTCCTCTGAGCAGCATGATACATGAAGCATGCATCAGTTTAGTTGCTCATAGCCAAAACAATGTGATAAAAATAACCAGAAAACGTGAAGTAGGAAACTCAAAAAGATAAGCGTTTGTTTAAGCATTTTATTTACTGGGATTTGGACTAAAGAACATTTCCTTTAGCTTAAGTGTGTTTAAATTTAAATATGTTATCCTGCAGCTGTGCATTTTTGGGTAAGAGTGGATTTTGACAAACAAAATAATTTCTAACACTTTAAAAAGTGACCTCTGTTATAAAATTTAGAGCTTGCCTCCTTAAAGATTAGAAAGAAGCCTTTATTTGAACCAAAGGGGGAAAGTGAAGTGTCTAATGTACTGTTATCTAAAGACAATAGCACATAAACACCAGCAATTCTCTTTGAGGAAAAATAATTAAAAAAGCAAAACATCAAAGTTTATGTTTTGTGTTAATTGGTGCTTGTTCTTAGAAAAGTACATTTAGAGCATATATCCTAAAGCAAAGTCAATAATATTGTGTCTTTGTCCTAAAGTGATGTTGAAAACAAAATAATTTAAGGGTGCACTGTGTAACCTTTCTGGTGGAGGGCTTTTTTCATTAGAGATGTTATGTAATTTGCTTTGCCTGTAATGATTCACAAAATGGCATTAAACTTCACCTGCCATTGAAAAGTTACAAAAGCATCTTCCTGAAGGATGGGTCAAATGCAGAGAAATAATTTCCCTACGGGGATGAATAAAGTGTGTCTTCTTCTTCTTCTTCTTCAGTAATTCAAGCTTCTTCTTCCCACTCCTTTTTAGGGCACAGCTTATAACTTTGTATTACATGGTATATTATTGTCTTTTGCATTTCTGCATTCAATCTAGGTGCATGACATAATATGGTATTGTAGTACATGCAGGTTTAAAATAAATTAATCAAAGAAAAGAAACAACGCTTTGGCTGCTTGGTCAATATGTTCAATAGTAGGGTGTGCAGTTGGGAACAAGAATTAAACTACATAAAACTAAAAGCCCAGGCCCTGATTTTACCTCATACATCTGTCTTGTGAGTGTGGTGTGTGTAGCTACCATAGATGGGCTGGTAGACGATCCTGTATCCCTCTGTTGGAGACTGTGGAGGATCCCATGAGACCTTGAAGCGGTTGTACCACTCCTCTGAAGCTCGTAGATTAGTTGGGGACGAAAGAGGCACTGCAAAAGACAAAAATAACCAATAATGTATTTCGGAAAGGAAGAGCCTCATTACCACCCTAAAATAATTTATATGTGAATAATAATCCCATTTGAGCCATGCTCAAATGTGTTTCAATATCCATGCTTTAAATAGAAACGGACTACATTCAGACGATAGTAGGTTGAAGCTGTGCAGTTTAAAGAAGATCAACATTTTTATTCTGTGCGTGTTGTGGAGAGAGATAATGACTGCAATTTGGGGAAGAAAATGACCGGATAAATCAGTTACAACAAAGATAAATAATTCAAACAAGTGATTAATGAAAAAGGCAGCCATCATTGTAAACACCCTTAATGACAGTGCACATTAATGCTACTTTAATGTGCATTGTCCTTTGGGAACACAAAATTACCGCAGAGCAATGTTACAATGTTTGATGCAAAATATAAGGCAAATAAAGGAGTTTTACGGAATTTTCGTTGTCATTTCTGACATCTGGGACTAATGCACACTATGTGAACATTTCTGTGGACAACTTTCAAAATTGGTGTTGAAACTTACATGTTGTACCAAGAGAAGCCAGGGTAATGCCTTCTTCTCCATTCCTGTACACTGGAGTTACTGTCACTTTGTATTGTGTGTCCGCTAATAGACCTTGTAACACAGTTGTCCTTTGACCGCCAGGAACTAACACCTAGACAATGGCAAAAAGGAAATTTAAACATTTTATATTATGGGTTTCTGAATGATTTAAAATTAGGACAGCTACCATGGTAAGTAATGATGTAAAACAAAGTATTTGAGCTTTTTAATGGCAAAAGATTAAAAATGTTGCCTATAATCTTGAAACCCATGAATTATTCCTATGCATTCACTGAGTTTCAAAATGCATACTGTACACATTTCTGAGGTTATGGAGAGTAGATTTCCATTTTTTCCGCTTCAAATTAGGATTCAGTTCCCAAAGCACATTTAAAAACTTCCAGGACCCTTAACATTTCAGAAAGGATTGAAATATTAACTGTCAAATCAGTGGGTCTGATGCATTTCTAAATCCTAAAATGTTTGTAGGGTTAAAGAGATTTTTCTGCTTGCAGAAGAAATCCTATTAAACAAATTATCCTGCCTTGTATAAAACAGCTACTTAAAACTTTCAGGACCAAATAAGGTTGGGATAACCCCTATCTATGAGCCCATGGACAAGTTTAAAGCTTAAGTCCCATTTTGTTAAGTAATTGTTTCTTTTCTGAACTCTGTGTTGCCTCTGCACTTTCCACTACTGCCCCCCATCTCTGCTCCCAGTGAGGTAAATGGCTGCTGAAAAGATAATAGGATGTCTTCTGGTTCGCCTTGGCCCTCCATCTTCTACAGCACGGACGGAAATTAAAAACAGGGGCAGAAGAAGAGAGGAGCAGATAGGAGGACAATAAAGGTCTGGAGGAGCAGGTGAAGGCAGAGGAGCTGAATGTGTGTGCATCTGTGCATGATTTAACAGGGTCAGAACATGGCACTGGCCTCAAGGACTCTTACCACAGAGATAGATGAGGGAGGTATAGAAAGAACTGGGGTTAAAAGTATAATGAGTTTTATGATTAGAGCAGATGACCCACACTGATCATACCACGCATCTAAAGAAGTGCTACTTGACTTCATTGATAGCCCAAGCATGCAAGCATGACCATCCATACATGTTCTTCATAAATACAGATCAGTTTCTACTGAGATGATGGTAAAGATATTGGAAATAGAGCAATAATTCATACTGTTTATAATTATACAACCACAACAGGTACTGGATCCATAATTGATATGATCATTACATTGGATGATTTGTCCATAATATAATCAAAGATTGTTTACTTCTTTTTGAGAATTGGCACATGAATAAAATTAGAACTGACTACTAATGTCTATAAATGGGAACCAAGCCTTACCAGTATAACTATACAAAACAACAGTCTATTTAACCATATATCAAGGGCAACAATCCAAAATAATATTTAATGTCACTGTTGGCAAACAGTTTTAATAACCTTATCCCTATGGCCATCAAGTTGTAAATGTTTTGTTCCTTCTCCTTGCAAATTGCCAATCAAGCACTCATGAAATGAATTAATATGTGCAACAGGCAGACTTCTTTTCTAATAGACATTTTAACTTATTTATTGACTCTTAAGCTTTGATGGAATCATTGTTGTGTTCATGTGATGGCGAACCAAAGACAATTTGAAGTTAGACAAGTTAACAATTGTAACTATAAATTAACTATAATTGGGACTCAGTATGTTAACAATGTATCTGGTAACAAAAAAAATGTGGGTACAAGTTAAGGAATTTAAAAAAATACACTTAACTTCGTATACAACTATAACTTCCTCTGAATAACTGCAACAAAATTACAGCTCAAAATCCCCCCGTTCAAAGTTGAATTTAAAATTTCAATTACTTTTACTATTTTTGTCATCTTTGTTATGTAAAGCACATTTGAGTGTCCAAAAAAGACCTATCTAAAGGCAACCGCACACTACAGGATTTTTTGGTCTTAACCACAGACACAAGGAGAATCTTATGAGATTTTAAATCTCTGATCACAAAGACTGCTGCGTACCACAGGCCTAAAAGTCGCGCACCTCGCGTCAGCTGTTTTCTGTCTAGCGTAAAACCACACGCTTTGAGACTGAGCAGAGCAGAGCATTGCACTTCTCGTTTAGATGCAAGTCAAAACTGTTAATGTTTGTGAAATGTGTTGTAATACTTCAGATGCATGATTGACTTGTGATAAGTTCACAGGAAGTAGAGTCCCGATTGCTAATCTGCAGCTTCACCCTGATCAGCGTGGATGTAAACAGACACACGTGAGGAACTACTCACATCTACTTCTAAAGAACGCTTCAAACCTGATTAATAGCGCTGTTTTGAGGACTGGGCATTATTATTAGCGGAGGGCAATTTCTATGGATAATATGCAGTTTAACTTTACAAATTTACGAGAGGTGAGTAATAATTATTTTTGCTACAGTTTGTTGTTTGAGTTTGTTGCGCAAAAACCTCAAACTATACTGAGTTTGAGTTTTTGCGCCTGTGTGGCTGGGACTCTGTTTGCCCCTGATGTTCTGTTTTATTGGCTGTTACCATATACGATCTGACAGAGCAGCTCAGAGTCACACTGACACCACACACATGAGGAACGCAGCGGCTTTGCACACGAAGACACAGAGGCAGGTCACCCCTCCCCGAATGCAGGAAGAAGTAAATCGCAGCCTAAATCAGGCATATTCTCCTGTAGTGTGTGGCGGCCTTAAGTCTGATATATTATTATTTATTACTTACCGTTTCCTCTTGTTGGACCCCTCTGAGGGCAGCATACGACACCCTAAAGCTCTCCACATGGGAGTCTTCCAGCTCCCATGATGCCTCCAAACTTTCTGTTGTCTCATCACGCAAATAAAGGTTTTTAATGGCCTGCCGGGCCACTGAAATAACAGGCAACAGAAAAAGTAAGTGATTTTTTTCACAAAGCATATTGCCGATTTTATCTCTCCACTGTATATTTTACTTGAACTGTGAATCAGAAAAAAGTCAAATGCCAGAATAATAACTCAACTGTAGTGTAAAACTATATTGTAAACAGGAGCAGAATTATGTTTTACAAAATGTTGCTGCATGTAAGAGCTTTTTGGTTTATTTATTAAAGTATTTTTTAAATTGCTCATTTATCTGTGGAATCAGATTTTTTTTTTTCCACTGTTGAAAAAGTTGAGACTGCTGTCCTGTTACTTGTCACAAACAGTTACTGCAGTCTGCTATTTTAAGTTGTTGTTTACAGTGGGTACAACTGTTGTTTTAACAATTCTAAGAGAGTAAATTAAAGCTTAACATAAGGAGACATGTTGCTTTTAAGATTTGGAGTGAGTGGAAAAACTACTCAGACTCAATTAGCTGTAGCCTGCTCTTCATGCTAAATACAGTCCAGATGGCCCCTGACATAATCCAGCTAAAGCTACTTTTGCTTTTTGATGCCAACATGCTAAAAGGTCTGTGAGAATAATAGAATTTCAATTATTCATTCAACTGACAATTACAGCTACTAGCAATTTAGCATATAATTGTGAATAAGAGCTTTTGTTGGCTTTTAATAACTGCATTTGGCAATAGTTATTTGCTCATAAGACGAAACAATTGTTCATCGCAACACAGCACGCAAACAAGCAAACAACCAAAGTTATTTGGCTTGTAACCACTGGGCATGTATTAAAAGAGCAAAAAAAATGTTCATGCACGCTGAGAGTCAGAAAGCATTAGAAAGCACACCTGCAGTTGTAGCAGCAATAGTTGTTGTCAAGGCCACTGAGGAAATAAGCATTAAACAATTAGATGGACACTGGTCTTCTCTGTGCAAAGCAAATCATGCAGTAGCAAAAACACGTCACATTAAATTATTGTTAATTCTGATGTTATATATGGTATGATTTTCTTACGCGTGTTTTCTGTCAGAGAAACGGTGTCGCTCTCAGACTCATCATTAAAAACAGCTGTCAACAACACCTCGTACTCTGTGGATGGACTGAGACCTGAGAGGAGGTACTTATTATCATTGCCACTCAGGATCACCTTCACAAAACAGAATAAATAATTTAAAATAAATAAGTAAATACATTCAGACATACATACATAAAAACACAGATAAACTAGACAGAAAGTGACAAAAAATGATTAAGGTTAAATGTAAATATGAATAAGATTTCATTCTGTTAATCAAATAGTTTCTGTGTATACTTGGACACCACATTGAGCCAGATGCTGTAATGTCGTCCAACCAAACTCTAGTTAAATTAGTACACCCTAAAATGAGTTAAAAACAGCAAGGTCATTTAAAGTGCACACAGTTTCCCTGAAATTAGATTTAAAGGGGGATTTACTGAAAATGACATTATATTTATAGTTACATGTAAATTTCGCTGGTCAGCTTTGGAAATCATATTATTCCTGGAGCAATTCCATGTGATGATCCAATCTTTCCATTTTCTATTCTCTCCCTGTATAGTATTGTAATGTAGACTTTCACACAATTACAACTAACGGCGTATTCAGTATTCAAATCTCTTAAAAATAATTAAAGTGTACTTTCTAATTTTTCCCACAGAGCTATTTATGTAAAAAAAACAAAAACAAAAAAAACAATTTAATTTCAGAAATCTATGGCCAGTACTGATGTGCTGCCTGGACCACAATTCATTTAACTTTCTGAAAATGAATTATAACATGATTTTGAAAGATACTTGTTTCCTGAGTTAAAGGGATAGTGTGGCTTGTAAGCGGATGTTTACAAGTGAACAGGCTAATAACAGGCTACGATTTGAGAGAAAATACCACCATGTGAATTAGACTGCTGAATTTTTTGCGGACAACTGTTTGTGACGCAAATATATCACTTTTTGGACAAATATTGTTTTGAGAAGAAAAACAAGCTTTATTAAATGTCACTGTCGTGAGCTACAGAACTGGAGCAGAACTGGGCTCAGACGACACGGTCAGCGGTAAGCCAGTGTTAATGCACGACACTGTTGAAGGGGACGCCATACAGATTCACATTTAAAAAACTGCACTATCCCTTTAAGACTCATGGTGATTGGCAAGTCAAAAAACCCTTGAAACTGATGTATGTATTACTTAAATTAGTAACAATGGCATTGTTCATTGTCAGCACATGAAACTATTACTTATACTGTAGCAAATTCAGTAAAATGTCTAGAAACATTTTATTTCAAAACAGTTCTTACACTTGTTTTTTTTACACATGTTTTTAATGACCAGCACAAACCTCTTTAGTGTCTCCACCGATGAAAGGAGCCCATGAGAGACGGTAAAGGACGATGTCACTGGCTGAATGATCCCAGCTGACCCAGAAATTGTCCGCTGAAATATCACTGGAGCGCAGATTCAGGGGGCCGGGGACAGGTGCTGGAACAACAAAAATATATAACTAAACTGCCAGAATCTGTTATCTACTACCATGTTATAAAATAACAAAACACAAAAACTATTATTCACTTTAAATAAATGCAATATAAACATACAACATATTAAGTGCAGCAGCTCAGTAATTGGAGACAATCACAACCCAATTCCTTAACAAGAAGGGCCTAAGGACGAGATAAAACAAATGTTCCATTGGCTTGTTTTGGTTAATCCTTCTGTCTGTTATTGACCAACGTCTGTTTCACGGCTGGATTTTCTAAATTTCTGTTGGCTAAATCAAGGGTCTTGTTAAACCCCAAGAGGCAAATGCTTTTGTGATTTTGGGCTTTAAAAAATAAACTGAATTGAACTGAATTGAACCCCACAACTGGTCATATTGCATATATCATTCCTGGGTCATTGAGCAAGACACTTTCCTTAGCCCCAGTGACTGCATACACTAGAGCATATGCCCGAGTTCCATAACTTTTAAGTTCTTTGAGTAGTATGTATTCACTATAAGTACAACATTTATTGGATACCAGCAAACTTCATAGTTTAGATTTAAATTTGTAACAGGAAAGTCAGCAGTACTTTTGATGTGTATTGACAATAACGCTGACCAGTGCTTAAACTAAAGACAAAAATGAATAAATGTCTTTGAGAAGCAGTGGTTTAATAGCTCTCTGCCAGAAAACATTTCTTTGAGCTGAGTCAGCACTGAGTCCAAATGCTTGTTGCTGTAAGGGATATTTCCACAAATCAATAAGTGTTAGTGTGATGAAATATTCAGAGACAGTGAAATGACCTTTTAATGCGCCTGGGTGATTTGCTGAGGTGTAAATGAGGCAAATTCACCACTGTTGAGTTTTTTGAACAAAGAGCTAACGGCTATGCTTTCTAATAAAACTGTTGCAGCTTACTGGGGAAATTAAGACAAAACTGCCCCAGAAAGAGATGCTACTTGAGAAATGGGGAAGCAATAATGATACTGACAAATTAGATTCAAAGAAACAAATGAAAGTGATTTATAAATGCCTCAAGTTACCTTTATAGATTCTAGTTTGTTACCTTACAGTACCAACTATGCTTATTTGATAGAAAAAGTCTTACGAGTAGTAAATGCATCAGTGAGAGGTTCTGATTGGCCTTCAGCGTATAATGCAGAGATGGCCACGGAGTATTCCATTAGAGACGTCAGTTCACCGAGGTCATATGTGGTCACGGGGCCCACGACCACCTGCAGAAAATATCCAATAATGAACTCCACGAGAGTCAGTTTATGCATGCAAATAGATTCAACTTCACAATGTAAATAGCTTGGCAATTCCATGAAAAATAATGTGATTTGACCCAAGCTTTACATAGGTTTTCCCTCCTGTTCGAAGTCACTACTATGTTTCAAATGACAATATCTCATACCAACATCTCTCCCTTAAACCCTTTACTTCCTTTGCCATGGAAAAGTTTTTATTTCTCTATAAGACTATTTTACAAACACAGTAAAAAGGTGTCTTGGTTACCTCCTCTGTTATTGCTGCATCTGTTTTTTCCCATGAAATGCGGTATCCTTTGACTCCGTCCGGGGCAGGGTCCCAGCTGAGGCGTGCCGAATTGTGAGTGATGTCAGAGAACTGGAGGTTACTTGGTGGACTCAGCGGCACTGTAATAAAATGGATAAGAACATTTGTAATAACATTGTAATAGTGACAATTAGCAAAAATAAAAGGGGTGCAGAAATTACATGTAGTTTCCTGGTTTGTGATTGGCTCGCTGGCTTCATCTCCGAACAGGGCATATACAGTAACACTGTATTCAGTTTGAGGAGTCAATCCATCCAGGTTTATCTCTGTCACTGCATCGGATACTTTCACCTTTACAAATATAACGTAGTTTTATTATTTGTTAGTATTAAGGCTGTAAGATCAATTAAATGTTTATGGAAATTGCAGTTGCAATTGTGTAGGTAACTTGATTTTCTAAAACAACAAACTAGGTTTATGTCTTGTTGGGTATAAATTTAATGAACAGATGAACAGATCTACGAGTTGGAACTGTTCACTGTTAAACTTAAATCTTGGCTCAAGGGAAAACCAAAGCTGTACCCATGTGTAAATATATATATATATATATATATATATATATATATATATATATATATATATATATATATATATATATATATATATATATATATATATATATATATATATATATATATATATAAAATGTGCTCCTCACCTTCCATGGTGGTTGGTCTCTCACTCTCATCCAGCTCGGGTCCTCTACCAGAGACCTTGGAGCTTGAGAGTTCTGCGCAGTATCTTTGCTGTTCCTAGTACTGCGCTTTTCTGGACTGAGATGTCTTTGTTTTGTAGATTTTATGTTAGTGTAAAAAAGCTCAAGCAGGGACGGGGGTTGAAAATTTGCATTTGCTAAACTCTGTATGCATCACATCAGCTGCAAGCTCTGTTCTGTAACTATGTCCGATTGCATTGTCCCTGCCAAATAAATATATAAATAAAAATAAATAAATCTGAACTGCTGAAACGTGACACGCATGTGGTTGAGTTTGTTTTAGAACATGGTAAATGGTCACATTTTTATATACCACTTTTCCACATTTGAGGCACTCAAAGGGCTTTACATCAAAGAACCACTCACCCATTCACACACACACACACACACACACACACACACACTCATACTCCAGTGTGCACAGACACTGGGGACGAGGTAGGTTAAGTGTCTTGCCCAAGGACAAAACAACAGCATTCATCTGTGGGAGCTGGAATCGTTCTACCAATCTGACCCACAGATTGGTAGAACAGTGGATCTGACCGCTCAACCAATGATGCTTATGTCAAGAGCGGGATTCGAACCGCCAACCTTCGAATCAGTGGACAAACGCTCTACCGCTGCTGCCTCCCCATATGCACTGTGAACTGAATCTTGATTTCATCAGTCTGCCCCAGGGCAACTGGGGCTACAAAAGTAGCTTACCACCACCAAGTGTGGAGTGAATGAACAATGAACTGTAAAGCGCTTTGGGTGTCATGTCATCTAATTGCAATTTTAATATATATCTAGATATCTATATTACCTCTTTTTCAGTCACTTCGGCATCATAAGAAATCGGTGTATATAAAATCATGTATCCTGAGACATCATCCACACTGTTCCATCTCGCTTTCATTGAGCTGTGAGTAACATCGAAGAGCTGGAGGCCAGTCACTGCGGGAAGAGCCACTAGGAAAACAAAATGTAAAAACACTCAACACTGAAAATACACCAACTTTAAGCATCCAAGAGAAAATTAATAAACATACAGGTAGTTTCTCTTCCTCTCAGGGCTTCACTCGCTTCATTCTCGTAAACAGCAAACACTGCCAGCTCATATTCAGTGGAAGAGCTAAGGTGCTCCAACAACACAGATGTTTCAGTGCCATCCACAATGACCTGGAGTTTAGGCAGGTAAGGAACATGCCAAAGGAAAACTGTTAATTCAGCAGAAAAAGAACCAAATACATTTTTTTAATAACCATATTATTTTCGCTGTTCACCAAAAATGCACCAAATTGAGCCTATAAATGTCTCGGTTGGTTAAAGTTAAAAAAGGGCTATAAATTTAACAGCAAAAGCACTGAAAATCATGTATTTTTCATAAAAGAATTTCAATCCACAATTTCAGTATTTTCTTGTGTAGACATAGGCTTTTCAAATTTGGATTTAGCAGGATATAAATTAATAGAAATGTCAAAGAGTGATTTGATTTTTGATTTGTGTGCCGATGTATGACAGTCGTGATTCAGATCAGCTGGAAAGGAAATCTCATGTGCAGCTTCAAAACATCTGGCCCCATAAACCCTGCTACGTAAGGTGAAGATTTAAGTTTCTTTGGTCTCACATTGTGGAAAATCAAACAGGTGCTTGGACCAGTCGTTCTAGTGAATCTTAATTACCTGCTGCTTCATGAGGGCTGTGGGAATTTATGAATGAATAAATGATAGTGGAGCTGAGATGAATGACACCACCAAGTCTCAAGGAAACATGAGCTCAGTCCTCACACATGGTGCATACAGCTCCCACTTGTGTAGTTAAGTGTAATGGAAAAGCAGCACACAACCGAATAAACCTAACCAACTAAATCAAAACTACTACATCTCTTTTCTCTTGCTTTAAAATGTTATGGCTTCGTTTAGAGTTTTCCACCAAGTCTGATTTATAGACATTGTTATACAGTCATATAAGTTTTCTATATTAGTGCTTAATTTTGCACATTAATTTACCACTTGAGCATAGTTAATGTAATAAGAAGGTGTATATTGTGTAGATGAATCATCTTGATTTCTTTGAACTTTTATAACTGAAAATAAGGTGAGATGGATTGTGCATATTTGTTTTCGTAGGGTAAAAGTTTTCCAAATAAAGTTACATAAAATAATATTTTGGCAGCATGCAGAATTAATTTATTCGGAAGGCAATGTGATTTTGATGTGTAAAATTCATTGTACCTCCTGAAGCTCCCCCTCCTCAGTAGAGTACACAACTCTGTACTTCTCCACGTTTCCAGGAGCATGCCTCCAGGAAACCCGAAAGCTGTGAGCCGTGACCTCTGATGTCCTCAGGTCTAGAGGAACCCCCACCGGTTCTGGGACATGTTCTATGAAAACAGAGGATTAAATAAAAACTATGCGCTACTAAATCACTTATAACTATAACCTATTCTGCATCATGATAGTTTTCATGTATGATTTCTGAGAGGGCAAATATTCCATGGCCTGCTCACTCAAATTAAACTCAAATGTCTGCTTAGTTTTAACATTATCTAAACATATATAATTGGCATAGTTATTGACAGTTTCAACAGCAGACTTGTGCCAGTAAACAAGTTCTTCTAAAATAACATTAAAGTTACAAGCTACCATTATAAGGCAGTGTGTAATTGCACACAATTACACTCACTTTTTTTGTTGAAAAAAAAAAAAAAAAAAAAACATCAATGGCAAAACAATATCTTATCAACATTTTTCTTAAAGGTGCATTATGTAACTTTTCTGGTGGAGGGTCCTTCAAATACTTTTTTTCATGGAGATATGATGTTTCACATTATAGTATTAAACCTTTCTATCATCATGGGGACCAAACTAGACCAAGTTACAGGTCAGATCTGTGGAGAAGCAACCCCACTCACAGTCAGAATGCCTGTTTTTCTAGGTATTTTTGAGTAACTGAAAAGCCTGTAATTGAGTAAATATTAGGTAGAGCTGTTTAATGTGGTACTGTGGAACATTCCAAGCAGAGCAGTGACATATCCATGGAAACAAACCAAAAAGTTGCACAGTCATCAGACAATCTAAAAACTTTTGTGTCTCTGGTTCCTTGTGGTAACTATAAACTCGGAGTCATGTGGCTGAAAACTATCAACATAATTTCACTATCTCTTACTCAGTTTGATATCCTTGTCTTGCTGTTCCACTTGTTCACACACAGTCCTGGTTAGTCCGGTCACAATCGAACTCATGACGTTGAAGTCCGCCACATTGTAAACATGAGTGTCAGGCTCAGAGGCAATGGACCGCAACTCATTCTCATCCGCATTTTTGACACCTAGAATAGCAAGTACATTTGTATTTTAGTCCATTATTTCCAAACTACAAATTGTGCAGAGTGTGTGAACAAGTTTTACCGATCGCAAACAGCTCCACTCCCGCATCTCGCAGACTTTCAGCGGGCGGTACAACATCATCCTGAGATTTTCCGTCCGTAATGAGGATCCCAATCTTAGGTACACCGACTCGAGAACCAGCCTCCGGTTTGAAGCAGTTTTCCAAGATGTAGGTCAGAGCAAGACCTAAAAATCATATTGCCAAGAAAGTGGAGGAAATGAAATAATGGATGAATCTAAAAATAGCCAGAAGTGAAACAAAAACGCCCTAAAATTACCTGTGAGAGTGTTTCCGCCTTTGTAGGGCAGATTCTTGACAGCATCAATGACTGCTTCTTTAGTGCGGAAGGTGTTCAAATGCCACTCTATTCTCGGATCTCCGCTGTACTGAGCGAGACCTAAAATGTGAACAAAGAGACAATTGTACTATTATTTTTAATAATACAGAAAATAATATAAAGTAAAAGTAACAAGATTTTACCTATTCTTGTCTTGTCAAAGCCCACATCAAAAGCATTGACCAGGTTTTCCAGGAACATTCGAACCAGTCGGAAGTTGAGTCGACCAATGCTCCACGAGCCATCAACAAGAATGACAATGTCGGCTATGGCCTCAGTACGGCACACAAACTGGTCCACTATGGAAAGAGAGAAAACATTTGTGTAGTCAGATAAGAGATGATAAAATTCCACAAAAATAAAAGTCTTACTGAGTTTGTAAGTTATGCAAGAACAATTAATTCTTCAATTCAAAGTGTTAAAACGACAGATGCTTATACAAGATGCCACAGAAAGACACAAGTCTGTCGATATGCCAAATGTTGTAGCTGTTTTCAAATATCAATGCTTTAATTAAAAATTCACTATGTAACTTTTCGGATTGATTCTCCTTTCTCCGTGAGGATGTTATTTCTTTGCCAATAAAGTTCCACAGTATGGCATTAAAAGCCCCTGTCATTGGATAAATGCAAGATGGAGTTTAATGCCATACTGTGAGACATTCTATAATTCCAATACACTGACAAGAAAGTCCAAATGGTAAATATTTATGTTGTCTGTGGTGTCCTTTTCATATTTCTTTACAATTTACTCAACAGACAACCACCAGTGACTGCCGTTGCTGTATGTGGATGAATACCTATTATAGTGCACCACTGAGTTTTTATTAGAACTCAGTGTCTCAGTGCATTAGTGTCTGAAACAACCTTGGGTCCATCAGTTAGAGTTTAGATAATGTAGAGAAAACCATAATGAAAAAAAGCACTTGTTGTAAATTGTTTCTACATCCACACTTCCAAATCACGTCTTTGTCTCGCGCACACACCTGTCTTAGTTAAAGAACTGCTTATCAGCTCAAAATGACACCTAAAAGTGAACAGCCATTTAAGTCATAAATCTTTATTTACAACAACTCCTAATCAACAAATCTGAGTATGCTGACAGACTGCTGACGACAGGAGTTGAGCTGCCTTGAGTTAGTTAAAATATAATAAAAACACAAAGAGAAAAATGCCTTCCTGCTATAAATAATGTTGACAAGTAAAAAAAATGGGGCTGGATGATTTAGCAAAAATATGTAATTACTATCCATAATCTATTTTTTTTTCTATGTTCTGATTGTGCTTAGATTTGGAAGTTATGTTTTAAAATAAGATTCAGAGCACAATCGATTTTTTTCTATTATTCTCTGAATGTTATTTTTCAGTCATAAAAGAGCAATACAAGACAGAGGACTGAAATACAAATGGCAAACGCCTACAAGATTCAAAGTAATTTCCATACTTTCTAGACAGGGTTAGCAGGTTTTATACATAATAAGACTTTATTGAGACAAAATATTGTGGTTTAAGACATTTATTAACTAAAAATTGCAGCCTGCCACAAGTCAATTTGCAATTTGGATTCAACTGTGATTTATTTTACATACTGAGATTGTAATCTTTACACTTTGGGAGTCTTTTTGGGAAAATGCTGTCCAAATGAAAAACCTGTGGTGCTGAAAGGCTGAGAGAGAACAGAAGCACTTTGTTTCTTATTGTAGTTGAATATTTCAGAGAGAGAAAGAAACGATGAAGAGCCAAAACACAAAACAGACCAGCATGACCACCACCGTTAAGGAAACTCACAGGTGAAGATTTTAAACAGGGACTCGACACAGAAAAGGCTCTTTCAGAAGGACAAAAATAGACAAACAGTGAGGGGGGCTATTGAATGACAGAATGTCACTCAGAGAGTATCAGCTTTTACAGTGTAAATAAAGTTGCTTTAAGAATAAAGTAAATATCCACTTTATGGGGTAGAAAATGAAAACTCAATTATTATCAATATTTTTTAACATTATTTTTAACAATATTGTAGATTTAGAAGAGTTTTTGGTGATATGGGTTATTGTCTCAATGGCATAGATTAGTGTCAATATTATCTTTTATCATCAATAATTTCTTCAGCAATATCGTGCTTCAACATTTTTTTATCGTGACAGGCCAAATAATATCATAAGTGGTATGTAAAATTCTACAAAAACAAAATTATGCCCTTTTGTGGCTCATTTCACATTTGTTTGATGCTTAAACCTTAAACTAACATAATTACAAACACATTTTAAAATGTTGCATTTACATTGGTAATATATCTTCTGCTTATCGTTATCAGGATATTCCATAAAAATGTCAAAATATTCGTATTAGTCAATAGAGCCTGACACCCACCCTTACTGTCAATATAACCTACATCTAGTGAGCTGTGCTGAGACAAATATTGAGCAGACAGACACAGCTGGGGTGAGAGAGCAGAGGGAGAGTGGCAGAAATTGTAAACAAAAGATTAGAGGATCAGTAATTGCAGCTAATTACAGCTCCCTGACAAATACTGACAAAGTTAATGACTGATAGAAAGGCCCAGAATCACACATTGGTACAGTATTAAGAAAACACTATAGCACCAACTAAGATTGACAAACTTTCCAATTCAATTTCATAACATGTTACAAATTGACCAGTTTTGGAAAATACTCCATGGACTGCAAAAATAAATAAATTAGCTTCCAATTTACTCACAAATTTGGCTTGGCAATCTGAAATACAACCAATGCACCAAAACATGCCAAGCCTATCATACATCTATCCATACTTATGATGTTTATCGTGCATTTATGTGCAGTTTATTGTGTTATTTGTCATTATATTGCACATTTTAAATTTGAAACATAAGGTACAGGCTGAACTGCACATGAACCTGATTTGCATAGAGGCACAGGATCAGAAAAGATATTGCCATCCACAGACCTATTTAGATGTGAACACACAATTGGCCGTGCCCCAAGCCTAATTGGCAGGAGAGCGCGTGATTCGACAGACTGTCCACCTGGTGCCGGCGAGTGAGCGGCCACATTTTACAACCCACAACCCACAGTGCAATCTGCTGTGCTGTGGGAAAAGCTACCAGACAATTGAATTAACTGTGGGAGCAAAGAATGGTTATTAGAAGCAGCCTGCCACAAAGGAGTCCACTGTTCAATAGCTCTAGCTTTGAGCTTGAAGAAAGAAATCCATTGACAACAGCTGGGCAATGAATCGGATATTTAATCGTGGTTGTGATTATTATTACGCCAATAAATTGTATGCATGGTATGTTTTCAAAATATATACTAAAACTTCTAAAATTAGATTTGAACAAACATGGATGCTGAAAAATCACACAAGATAAGTTTCGACCACATATTTAGACCTAATATTTAAGTTACTACTATACTGTTATTTTGTGTTTTATGAGTTCTACAGTGTAAAAAAAGAGTATTTTAATTATCATTACACATTTCAAATGCAATTTATTTACGACTTAGCTTTTATTATGATTCAAAAATGTATATCTGTATTGTTCTGCATATTGACTTTTTGCTGTACTGTATGTACGTTTCTAAATCACTTAATCAAATCATAGTTTATTAATTCATCATGATTTTTTCTATAGTTGAGCAGCCCTATCATTGACAAAAGCGCTACACTAAACTGGCATGCAAGCTGTTCACACAGTTCAAGTATTGCCTCTTGACAGTATGCACACACAAATAGAGCATGACATGACACAAAGCCAGTGTGGTACTCTAAAAGAAAAACAAATTCATTCCAGACAATCAGCACAATGCCAAGAAATCTTCTGCCAAGAAACACACAATTGTACAGATTTGCAGAGTCACTACCGGACTGTTTTTGAAGTTTAGAACAGTGATACAATAGAAGAAAATCCAACTCAAAAACATGCACAGCAAATAAACCCCTCCAGCTAAGATAGACCAAACCAAGCTTAAGATCAAGTGATGAGTCCCGGAGTGCTGTACTTTGGCTGCTCCTGACAGGTTTCCCCAGCGAAGAATGGGTCAAATGCAGAGCTTCTGGGACAATAAAGTGTATCCTTTTGTAAAACATAGACATGAATAAGCTTTAGCCACTCCTGCCTTTCTTTCTCTCCAGAATCAATTTATTGCACAGAAATAATGTGTTGTTAAACGTGTTGTTTGGTCCTCTTTCTCATTAACAGTGGCTTTGCCCAGTCTTGATTTAGTGCTGACCTCTATTTAGTCAGAGATCAGACTGAGCACTGTCGTTTCAATCTCTCTGGTTAAGTCTTATTTCCCTTGTCGCTGTGATTGTGTCCCGGCCTCTGCAGCGAAGTTGGTGACAGGCATTCAGATAGATGGGACCAGGCTAACACCCCCACACACCACTATTATTACCCTTTGTGTGAATCCACCTGCGTGTGTGAATAGTTTTACTAAACTCTATATCCCAAAGTCCAAGTTATTGTCATAAAAGGTGCTAAGTTCATTTTTTATGTTTGTGAAATTGTCACTGTTTTATAGGGCTGTTTTAACAACTTTTATTTGCTTTTAAAGGTCCTGTATTACACAAAATTGATTCCTGTGAGCTTTAAGACATGCTATAATGTTGTTACCTCATCACAAACATACCTGGAGTTGTGTTTTGTTTCATTCACACGTTTGAGTAACATTTATTATTAGTCTGTCTACATCTTCAAAACTGAAAATGCTCTATTCCACTTGTGATGTAATGAAGCGGTAGGTTTCAACAGGTACCTTTTACCTGAAATTATCCAAATGATTCTAGTGAAGGTGTATGGAGTTTAAAAACACAGTGGAGCACTTGTATTACCACATGACATCACAATGTGGAACAGGGCGTTGAGAGTAGAAATCAGCCTAAATATGCAGGGTTTGTGCATTAAACATGTGGAAGAAACTAAACACAACTCCAGATATATTTGTGACAGCATTATAAAATAGATGAGAAAATAGCATAATATGGCCCTTTAATAAGAAAAAAAAATCAGAATTGATCAATATAAGGATGATTTTGCCTAGCCCAATACATTGGGCTAGGACAGGGGTCGGCAACCTTTACCACTCAAAGAGCCATTTGCACCCGTTTCACACTGTAAAGAAAACACTGGGAGCCGCAAAACCCTTTTGAAATTTAAAATGAAATAATACTGCATATAACGGCTTTTTTTAACCTTTGTGGCATAGAATTACATTTTGAATATGAACAAACTAAAATAAAATACATTTTAATTAAATACAGTGGTCCCTCGCTGTTTCGCAGATTTTTTATAGTGTATCAACTAGGGGTGGGCGATATAAACGGTATAAACGGTATGCGGTATAAATTTGGCCAACGGTAGAGATTTGGGTTATACCTTCCTATCGCGATAGTTCATTGCGTCACCACAACAAGGAAGGAGGAAAAATCGCTGCGAGCAGCGAGCACATGGAGGAGGAGGAGCTCGTGAAAAAGACCGGCTCAACTTCTGTAATCTGGTCATGGTTTGGATACAAGGCGTCGGATACTGAACAGGAAATTGGAAAACAATCTGCAGAATATGCTGGGCGACAGTGATCGCAAAACATGGCAACACAAGCAATCTGTTCTACCACCTAAAAGCTAAACACGTTATCGAGTACGAAGAAAGCCAACGAATGCGCGCCAACGTTCCCTCTAAGCTGCGCGCCTGTGCAATTGCGCGCTGCTCACACATTCTCAGCGCACAAGAAAACCTATGCAGCGCAGAGATGAAAGAGTTCCGCCTTTTTTTCAGCCGCGGGGTCATCTGAATACGGGGGAATCGTCCAGTATTCAGAAACAAAAGTATGTGTCTCGTATTAAACTTCTACCGGTGTAAGCCACGAGCACGCGCAAGCCGCGAGCACGCGCAAGCCGCGAGCACGCGCAGCTCTTTCGCAACAGCATGTAGCGGGGGTGCGTGTAGCGGGGGTGCGTGTCGGATGTCGCGCACAGGAGTCCAAGGAGCGCTCAGGGAGTTAGTGTGTTTGCTCAGACACATAAAACATTAGGGGGAACACTCAAAAGCCAAGCCAGTCTTCAAGTGGGAGGAAAAAAGTTGGCACTACACACCAGCAGGCATTTTCAAAAGGCGTAGCTTATGATAAAAAGCCAGCGGTGGATTGACATAACGAAGTCCATCGCAATATTCTTGTGTAACGACACGGTGCCTTTCCAAACCGTAGAGAGAAGCGGCTTTTTACTAGGCATGGTGAAGATGCTGGATCAACGGTACGTGGTACCAAACCGCAAATATTTTAGCCAGGTGGAAGTGCCCAGACTGCATGACGAGGTCCGCAATCAAGTGGGAAAAGAGCTTCGTGACATAAAACACTATGCAACCACCACGGACTTGTGGTCAAGTCGCACTATGGACCCGTATATCAGCCTGACAATCCACTTCATTAACGACGACTGGAAGTTGTGCGGCACATGCCTGTGTACGGTCCATTTCAACAGTACATGTGCAAACATCGTATTTCCCTGACGACCATACAGGGGAGATGATTGCCCAGGAACTCAGGAATCGCTCGAGTCATGGGAACTTGACGAAGAGTTGCAGGTATGCATCAGCACTGACACCGGCGCCAATATTAAAGCAGTTTCATTTTCGATTTACATTGCCTTGTTCAAATTTTATACTGCTTGAAAGTGAAGTTACTTGTTTTATGTTTTTTACAATTACAGTTTTGCACAATACATTTTCTTGTAGTAATATTCTTGACGTTTATGTTATTTAATAGTTTAAAAAACAGCTTCCTGCTTGAATGCTTTTTCCATGTGCTCTGGTGACCATTAAGAAGCTGTTAATACTGTTAACAGTTAATACTGTTACATACCAAAGTATACCGTGATATATACCGTCTACCGTCTATGGTTCAAATTATACCGTGATATAAATTTTAGGCTATATCGCCCACCCCTAGTATCAACGCGTATTGTGTTCTGCATCCTGATTGGCTAAAGGACTGTAGACCTTTGTCTTTGTCATTCTCCTCCGTGTCTGCTGTACAGAATGCGTTCAGTTTGCCAAATTTATTTAAATGTTCAATCACGAGCAGTGTAACTCTGAAGCAGTGAGGACTGAGCGGTCTGGTATTTGGGCACATGCCAGAAGGGCCGAGGCCGTGCTCTATTACGGATTTGACCACGTGTCCGCGCGCTCACTTCTCCGGGTGGTCAATGCGCATCGGGACGTAGCGGCAATGTTTCCGCAAAACGAACTGGTGGAACCTGGAGTCCAGGCGGTGGAACCAGTCCTGAGAGCACACGGATGCATTCTCACTACAGTTCTGTGTTTGGTGCAGAGCTGTAGAACCCCTCCCTCCCGTTCCACAGACTACGGGGCCGCTTGTAAGTGTAAAATGCCAGGGCCGATGATCCCAGTCCGTCACTGCTCTGGAGTGCTGTATGTTTGCAAGTTTTCTCCCCAACAAAACCCGCAACAGCACAGCGGTGCCAGGCACCTCGGTCAGAGGAACTGTGAAATACATATTTATACACACAATATAAAACTGGCTACTTCACGGATTTTGCCTATCGTGGGTTATTTCTACAATGTAACCCCCATGATAAACGAGGGACCACTGTACTGAGCCGCATCAGAGGGATCAAAGAGCCACATGCGGCTCCAGAGCCGCGGGTTGCCGACCCCTGGGCTAGGCAAAGTGTTGAAGATGTAATTATGTTTTGTGACCTATTTCTAACCTTTTTCAAATTATAAGCCAAAGTGGGTCAAAGTGGGAAATTCTAGATTTTTCTCTTGTATGGGGGGAGCTGTTGTGTTTATGAGAACGTATTAACAGCATATAATCATTTTACAAACTGAAAATTAATGTGAACTAACCATCTTTAACAACTCAAAATGAATCAGTGTTTCAGCCAATTTTCCGGTGTGTGACTGTCTGCAAGGATGAGGAAAGAACATTACCTCACGGATATGAAAACCGTCCATCCATCATATGTGAAACCATGTTTATATAATCGTAAATTATTTTGAATCTTTGTTAAGCTCTGCCTAAAGGAGACGAGTCATTCCAAAATAAATGCTGTCAAAGGATTTAAGAAGGTATACACCAAAAGCTTAAAAACATTTGCTTTGGTTTTCTGGGCTGTTTATTCATTCACAGGATGCTTTGATACACCTGCCGCTTGCTTAGAGGAGAAATTCATTTATTTTGAAAGAAATATTCTAACTTATGATCCACAAATGTCAAACCTGATCATGATTTGTTTGTTTATTTGCTCCACATACTTGCCATATTAATCTAATGGTACTGTATAAAGTCCTTTCTACTCAGTTAGGTCACATTGTCATTGGGGTTGGCTATGGCTATAAAATTATTTTACTTTTGTTTATTTATTGTGACAGAGAAGACTTTGAACTTTGTGTCAGTTTTCGTTTCATGTAGATAGGCCCAGCAATTACAGATGTATTAAACACAAACCAGGTCAACAAATCTGCAATCAGACAGTTAAACAACAAATTTTACCATAGAATTCTGCCCTGTCCTCCAGCACCACTTTAAACTACAGATTCCACAATGTTGTGATGATGTGTGAACCTATTGGCTGTTTTCACCTGCGGGCCTGTGTGTGTTTACCAGTACAACAAAGCAAAGCTTGTGTCTCTAACTGGGACCTGTCACTGATCTTTAATCCAAGACTTGCTCTGTTCCTCTTCACTGATGGAATCACTTTCACAGTATTTTTGTCTTTACTTTTGGAGCACACACTGGACTGCATACCTGCCCCAGTTTGCTCTGTTTTTCTCTTCGTCTATTTGTCCTTCTTTAATCTCTGCCTGGCTCACACTCCCACCTCTTACACTGTGGGGATCCTCTCCAAATGCCAAAGTTAATTTAGCGTTTCTGGTTATTTTTATCCAAATGTTGAATGTCTGTGTGGTTTTTAACTCAGTAACACTATTGCGCATTATTCAAGCTTTTTAACCAACATTTGAACTACTCTTGTTCTTAAAATAAAATATATGCAATGTCAAAAATGTAAAAATTGCCGTATTTTCACGACCATAAGGCGCACCTAAAAGTCTTAAATTTTCTTCAAAATGCACGCCGCGCCCTATGGTGCGGTGCGCCTATTGTGTTGTTGTGAGACGCGGGCGTAATAGAAGACAAGGGGCGTGGCGTGAACGTGCGGACGTGAGCGAAGACAGACCCCGAAAAATCAGCTTTTACTGTTGTGCTTGGCTGCCATGCTAATGGACAGAAACTGCCACCTATGGTAATTTTTAAGAGGAAGACTCTGCCTAAAGAGAAATTTCCAGCTGGAGTAATCGTTAAGGCTAACGAAAAGGGCTGGATGGATGAGGACAAAATGAAAGAATGGCTGAATGAGGTATATGTGAAGAGACCAGGCGGTTTTTTCCACGCGTCACCGTCCCTGTTGATCTGTGACTCCACGGACGGTGTCAAAAAACAGGTGAAGCAAATGAACTCGGAGCTCGCTGTCATTCCGGGAGGCTTGACAAAGGAACTCCAACCGCTGGACATTGGCGTGAACAGGGCGTTCAAAGTAAGGCTGCGAACGGCGTGGGAGCAATGGATGACAGATGGCGAACACACATTTACGAAGACTGGGAGGCAACGCCGAGCGAGTTACGCCACAATCTGTGAATGGATTGTAAATGCTTGGGCTAATGTGTCTACTTGTACTGTTGTTCGGGCTTTTGCAAAAGCCGGCATCTTTCACGAGGAGACGGATGGCAACGAGACAGACTCTGACTGTGACGAGAGAGAACCTGGCGTGTTTGACTGTACTCTAGCCCAGTTGTTCTTATCAGATACAGAAGATGAGGACTTTGATGGATTTGATGATTGATTTGATTTGATAGAATGATTGTAAAAATAATGTGAGCACTATGCTAAATACGGTACTTATTACGCACTCAAATAAAGCACAACCGAACTCATATTTGCTCCCGCTGCTTTTTTTAATAAAACACAATTCAAATCACACTATTTTCTTAGGCTTATTAATAACACACATATGATTTTGTTCGTGTGGAAAGTTTATGTAATTAAATCCACCAACTAAACACATTCTGAACTTCAACACAGCGCATCAGCGCATAAGAAGAGCACGAGCCGTCAGCGCACGCAATGAGGAAGTGCACGTGCGCTCTGAACCAGGACTTTACCGGTACGTTTTATCGTGCCCGCGCCCTATGGCCCGGTGCGCCTTTTGTATGTGTTAAATACCAAAAAGACACCCGTAACTGAAGCTGCGCCCTATAACACGGTGCGCCCTATGGTCGTGAAAATACGGTGGGTTAAAAACAATTGTTGGCATGGAGTTCATTATATAAGTGCTGAGAGCTAAAATTATTACAAGTTTGGTGAAGGAGATGACTCAGAGGAGGCTTTCCAGGAAAAAAAAAACTCCTGGTATGTTTTGTGATGAAAAAAAAAAACCACTATAAAAGGTTGAATGCTGCTTTTCTCATCAATAAAATTTATGCAAAATTGACTCTTGTGAGCTTTCAGCCATGTTATAATCCTGTAATAGTGTAATAATGGGCCTTTAAGTATCAACAACTAGCTATACAGTTTCAACCTGTACGTTAACTGATTAGTATCAATCAAACATTATTTATAAAAAGCTTTTCATACAAAAAATGTAACACAAAGCGAAGTAATTCAGTACCAATATGTAAATAAAATTAAGAGAGCCTATAAATAATATGCTCTATCACTAGTTCCTCTACATTTGCAGTTAAACTTGGGCTTGTTTTGTTGACAGATGTGTGTGTTCATGTGCTGAGGGGATGAGCCAATGACCAACATCCAGATAATGTAGTGCAGTTAAACCAGTTATTATTAGCCACAGGAAATCATGGAAATATATGCAAAGCAGTGTTATGATTTGCCTGCTTTCCATAAATGATAAATTTGTATTTTTAAAGGTCTTCTTCTGGGAAATGAATAAACCTAAATTTAAATACTGGGATAAAGTCATTAATTTCACCAGTCTAAAAGAGACAGCTGTATTTTGAAAGTGGTTTATGCTGTGAATGTGAAGTAAATAAAAAGGATTCAGAGGACGTGATAAAAGGAGAAGTTCAATTTGTCAACTGGACAAAGTTTGTTTGGTTGAAAACGTTTCGCCGCTCATCCTGTTTATATCTAGCTGCAGGGAGGAGCTCCTCCCTGCAGCTAGATATAAACAGGGTCTAACCAGCACTAGAACCAGAACTGAAGAAGCCTCTCGGATGAGCGGCGAAACCTTTTCAACCAAACAAACTTTGTCCAGTTGACAAATTGAACTTCTCCTTTTATCATGGATTCTACCTGGATGACTGAGGGACTTTTCTCCTGATTCAGAGGACAGAAACCATATACTAAACAGAAACTATCCTAGTGCTTAAAGATGCACTATGGAACTTTTCCACAGGCTTGGGGAGTAACGGGATACATGGAACGGCGTTAAGTAAAAGGATACAAAAAAAAAGGTTACTGTATTCCCCTACAGTTACAAGGAAAGAAGACATACTCAGATTACAGGTACATTTAGTGAAAATGGGGATTATTTAGCAGGATTACAATTTGAAATCATTTTATGTTATTTAATTTTTTCATTTAAAGCTAGAGATGGAGGGAAAACAGAACAAACTGTCATACAGACATGCACGCACACTATGGAAGTACTATGGAACAAACTTGCAACTGGCATGGCTTCGACAGAGAAGAACGCATTTAGCAGGTGGAAATTTTGACACATTTACACTTTCACTGTAGGACTATAACAGGGGTGCCCAACCAGTTGATTGCGGTCTACCAGTTGATCGCAGGCAGAGTGTCAGTCGATCGCCAGAAATGTGTGTCTATGGCTACGTTCAGACTGCAGGGCTTAATGCTCAATTCAGATTTTTCTGTGAAATCCGATTTTTTTGCGAGGTCGTTCACATTTCCAATTAAATGCGACTTGTATGTGATCTCAAGTGTGAACTTTAAACACCCCAAAAGTGTCCCACATGCGCCTTGGAAGACACAACGAGGTCACATGCAGCGAGCGTGCTCAATGTTTACGGAAGTAGACTAAAATTGCTGTCGTACCGGAGCCAAAACATGTACAGCTTATTTGTTTTAAGGAGGAGACGGAGAAGGACAAGGTTTTTGGCCAAGGCGTTTGGTGGGGCAGTTGCAGCAACGTCCGTAGAAATTAACGTGTTGGTGCAGAGTCGCAGCCAAGAGTGGTGGGATCGCTATGTGCTTCGCCGCTTCATTGACACGGAGTTCATATACTATTTTCGCATGACGAGAAGAATGTTTGTGTACATTTGTGAGCTCCTCTTGTACCACTCTCGATAGAGGAAACACGCCCAGGTCGGATGAATGCCACCTGGCTATTCAGACTGAATTCGTATGCCAAAAGATCGGATATGTATTGGTTTTAGGACCACATATCTTGGGCTACGTTCACACGGCAGACTGAAGTGACCCAAATCCAATTTTTTCGCCCCTATGCGACTTTAAAAAAAAATCTCACTCCAAAAGCCCATATTTGCCATGTCTAACATGGCAAATATGGGGTTTTGGACCCCCCAGACCCCCCCCTCTTGGTAGATCTCAGCACACCATCAACTTCAAAAGTAGATCTTGGTTAAAAAAAAAGGTTGAGCACCTCTGGACTCTAAAGATTCAAATTAGCTTTCCTCAGTTTCTTTTACTGTATAATGCACAAAATGATATTGTTTTCTTGTTATTATAGGATATTTGGTGTTAAAGTCATCCAAAAGTACTTGAAAGTAATCAAATTACATTACATAATTGTAATGGATAATTGGATTACATTACTGAATACATATTTTAAGATGTAACTAGTAACTGTACCAGAATACATTTCTAAAGTAATCCTCCCATCCCTGCTTTTCCAGAGGGTCTGCTTGTCCACTGAATCTCCACTGTGATGTTACTGGAATGTTCCACTGTATGGCATTAAACCTACAGCTGACCGCCAGATCAAGTTGCAGGTCAGATCCATGGAGAGGGAAGCCCATGCACAGTATGAATGCATGTTTTCATGATATTTAGCCCAAAAAAAAAAAAAAACACTTGTAATTCAATGTAAAAATTTTGTTTAATGCCATATTCTGGAACATTTCAGGCAAAACAATAACATCACCAAGGAGACAAGCGAGTGACAGACATCCCACATGAAAACTTATATACCTTTATGTATGCATACCTTCAAATAAACAACTTTGTAATAAAAGTACCACTGCAATTTCAGTCTTCCAGTCAATTTAAATCACACTTAAAGTTGTTCCTTGTTCTTTGGTCATGGAGTTTTGGCTTTGATCCACTCAGAAACATAAATACATGTTATTCATAGCTGAGAAAAGTTAGAGAACCACAGTCTTAAATTGGTAAGAAATGTGGTAGTATTCGGTACACAAGACACTGCCAAATTAGGAAAGTTCAAGTTAAAAGAGAGACCTCCAAAGCTCTATTTAAACTGGATATGCACACAGACACAGTGCAGTAAGTGGAACTAAAGCAGCAAATATGTGGGACAAGTGGAAGCTAATTATGCTAATTGACCTCTGCATTAGGAGTCCCTGCCCCTAATGGTCTAAATGTCATTAACACATTAAAGCCCCTGTCACACACAAACGCTCTTATTAACCACAATTACACAATCAGTTCAGCCATGACCCACACACCACCTCTCCTTTAACAGAGGACAAGGACAAGGTTTTGGCCAGACCCCATTCATGTCAGAAAGACCAATGTCCACTGCTTCTCTCAACTCACAGTGCGCATATTCACAGCGTGTGAGGGGCACTTCTCCAAATGCACTCTAAGGAGAATTATTTAATGTCTGGCTTCAGTCCAACACTAAACATTAAACAATATATGTGATGGAAACAGTACTTAATGAGACAAGATGAAAGCAGGGCAAATGTAATGTCTGGGAGGTAGATTTTAGTCCAAGTCATTCCTCTTCCACCTCACTTTTCATTTGGAGGATTACATTTCTGTTAAATACACCTCCACCCTCACCTAAAATTGTCTGTCGATGACATTTACCATCAGCTGCAAAACTAATCGCTGGCTTATGTTTCGTTTAGAGCTATAACTAGTACATTCCTCTATATTTACTGAAGTGCTGATACTATGTCACATATTTACATTTCAAACTCAATATCGATGTTAAGGAAAGTGCTTGATACTATTGCTAGACAATAGAATGCAATATTCCCCAATAGGCCTGTCACAATAATTCCTATATCGACTTATTGTTCAATACATGATAGAGGTAGTCTTTTGAACAAGTGGAAAAATTGTGGTTATTTTTCTGTTCTATGATAAGATGCGAGCTGAATGTTGAATACATAACTTCTATGACTCATTATAGAGTTGGAGTTGGGAGAAGTTCGGAGAGGCCATGGAGGAGGACTATCGGACGGCCTCAAAGAAATTCTGACAAACTGTCCAACGCCTCAGGAGGGGGAAGCAGTGCTTCACCAACACTGTTCACAGTGCGGGTGGAGAGCTGTTGACCTCGACTGGGCATGTTGTCGGACGGTGGAAGGAATATTTTGACGATCTCCTCAATCTCACTGTCACGTCTTCTGAGGAGGAAGCAGAGGCTGGGGACTCGGAGGCGGACTCATTCATCACCCTGGCTGAACTCACTGAGGTGGTTGGCAAGCTCCTCGGTGGCAAGGCTCCGGGGGTGGATGAGATCCGTCCTGAGTATCTTAAGTCTCTGGATCTTGTGGAGCTGTCTTGGCTGACACGTCTCTGCAACAATGCATGGCGGTCGGGACAGTACCTCTGGACTGGCAGACCGGGGTGGTGGTTCTTCTGTTTAAGAAGGGGGACCGGAGGGTGTGTTCCAATTATCGGGGAATCGCACTTCTCAGCCTTCCCAGTAAGGTCTATTCCAGGGTACTGGAGAGGAGTCTGAGGAGTAGTGTGGTTTTCGTCCCGGCCACAGAACACTGGACCAACTCTATACTCTCCATCGGGTGCTCGAGGGTTCATGGGAGTTTGCTCAACCAGTCCACATGTGCTTTGTCGATCTGGAGAAGGCATTCAACCGAGTCCCTTGTGGGGTCCTGTGGGGAGTGCTCTGGGAGTATGAGGTCCGGGGCTCTTTGCTAAGGGCTGTTCAGTCCCTGGATGACCAGAGCAGGAGCTGTGTTCGCATTGCCGGTAGTAAGTCGGACCTGTTTCCGGTGCATGTTGGACTCCGCCAGGGCTGCCCTTTGTCACTGGTTCTGTTGATTGTATTTATGGACTAGATGCAGATGATGTTGTCCTAATGGCTTCATCGAACCGGGACCTCTAACGTGCACTGGGGCGGTTTACAGCCGAGTGTGAAGCAGCTGGGATGAAGATCAGCTCCTCGAAATCCGAGGCCATGGTTCTAGAGCAGAAAAAGGTGGCTTGCCCTCTCTGGGCGGGTGGAGAGTCCTTGCCTCAAGTGGAGGAGTTCAAGTATCTCGGGGTCTTGTTCACAAGTGAGGGGAGGATGGAGCATGAGATTGACAGGCGGATCGGTGCAGCGTCGGCAGTGATGCGGTCACTGTATCAGACCATTGTGGTGAAGAGGGAGCTGAGCCGAAAGGCAAAGCTCTCAATTTACCATTCAATCTGTGTTCATACCCTCACCTATGGTCATGAGCTCTGGGTAATGATCGTGATCGTGGATACAAGCGGCCAAAATGAGTTTCCTTTGCAATAATATTGGTCAAGACAATTAAAACTAGTTAGAAAAAGACTATATTTGTGATTTTGCCATTAGCAATACTCAGATACTCAAATTTGTTTCTAATTTAGACACTAGTTTAAGTTTACATTAGTGGGTATAATTTTTTGACAATCCCCAGAAGTATATAAAAATAAACAAAAAAAAATGTATTACACCAAATGAGAAATACAAAAATCTTGAAAACAGCAGATAACATTGACAAAAAATATCTCAAAAAAGTGTAACTATATTATATTCTTCCAATTGATTATAAATGTGCTAAATTATACCTGTGAAAGCCTTGGTCGAGCTTCAAGCATCAAGCACACAAATTTGAACAGCATCACAAAATTCTGAAATATCAAGTACTCTTTTTTGAAAGATTATGCTCTCTTTTAGTTTACACTTTCATCAGATTTTTTGCAGCTATGATAGTTTTCTTATACACTCAATGATCTGCCCAATAGTTTAACACCTATCTTCAGAACCACTGTTTTGATATTCCCCTGTAGATATTAAACTGGGTAATACAATAAACTGTTGCCCTTCTTACATTGCACACTACGCTGTACCTGTCACTGAACCCTTTTGATAAACTGGGATCACCACAGTAACAAATGGACTCACACAAACACACAATGCATTGAAATTCCACCCCAGCTCCAGCAGTGCTCCGATAAATGATTGGGATGGCGTGGTGGGCTGGCCATAAATAGAGAAGAGCGCCTCTGCAGGTGCATCTGAGAGCCCCTCCACAGGTGATGGATATCTGAGCTCAAAGTCAACAGAATCTCATTGGCCTCAAACTCAACTTTCACAGTCCGGTCCCAGGGGTCACGAGAACAGAGGGCTGAATCTGAAACTGCACTTTGTTCATGGCTGATGAGTTAACACGCATTAAGAGTGCATTCTTGGCACTGATGCACATAGAAAAAAGACAGAAGTTTGAAGTATAGAAAATATGTCTTATTTAATCTAAAAAGCTTGTTTAAACAAGATTACAGAAGGTAATTATGGGGTTTAATGTTCTTTAAAATAAATATTTGCTATCCATTCATTTTAAACTCCTGTAAAATCTGCCCAAATCTTTTTTTTTTTTCTTTTTTAGAAGCTCTAGTAACTAGTCAAGAATGTGATTAAAATTATACAACTTAACCTAACAGCTCACATCATATCAGTGGCTAATACCCATATAATATCCTTGCTTTTTGGCTTTATAAAGCATGTGCTGTTTAGTCATTACTTTAACTGCTCATTTGACTAGCTTGACAACAAGGAGCACAGAACAGTAGCTGATTCGTTCATTTCAAAGTCTGGCCAAGAGCTTTGTTTATTGTATTTTATTTTATTTTTTTTAACAAAATCACTTGTCTAAACTTAAGATGGCACTCTTGTTGACCCTTTAAAATTATGTGCAAAACAATACATATGTCTTTACATTACAAAACAACGACAATTTTGTCTTGTTTGACCAATGAGATTTGATTAAAAACATTCACTTAAAGAGCTGTTTAAAATAATCTGAAAAGAAAGGGAAAAAAACATAAGAGATCTCTGGAAAGAGAATCTCTGTAAAGAGATTTTAAAAAATCTTTGTAGATCATTTGCCCTTCATTCCTCCTCCACATCAAAGAAGGATGGGGCTTTTATTAAAAGAATCCACTGCTGATTTCTCTATCGGCTGGATCTTAATGACCCAGGCTACAGAGGGACAGCCATCTGTTTCACTACTGCAGGCGAGTGACCCACATTTGAAACAAATATAGTTTGGGACACACCTCGAGACCACACAAACACATTCAGATGACCTCTAGCATGATATCACACACAGCTGTCTAAATATCACCATTATCTGTGAGGAAATATTATTTAAGATCAATTTCCAAAGTACATATACAACTGCTCTTGAAGAAAAAGCCCCCAGGAATTGTCCTTCTTTGACAAGCCCTGCAAGATGATTGCTGTTGTGATTTTGGAGTGCACTTGGGATTAAATAGTTTTGAAGACAAAGAGTTGACTTATTTATCTTCTAAAAACTATGAGTGGGTGACATCGGCATAAATCTCATAATTTTCTCACATAATTTTTGCCTTATATTCAGAAGTTATTTTGGCAATCCATGTATTGATTGAAGTTCATGTATGGTGCAAAAAGTGAATGGACTGTAAAATGTGCACACAAAATGCAGAACTATATAGAGGCTTATTTGGAAGCTCTTACAATTATTTGTATTATTTTAATTATTTGAAACCTACTGATATTCTAATTTTGCTTCTCCAAGTCTCTACACTGGCACAGTTTTTCATCAAAAACCACATCTGAAAATAAATTAATAAAATCTGAACTACAGGAACAAACAAAGAAGAAAAGGTTAAGTTCTAAAATGTCCCAGCAAATTTCTCTTGTAGTTAAAATCAAATCAAAATCATTTACAAAGAGACAAACTCATCAGAAAATGATGAGTTTGAGTTTGAGTCTGCTTTTTCACACCCCAATTGTAATATGAAGTAACGAATTCCATTATCTCTTTTCCTTGAGTCAGAAAGATGATTACACAGATAATAATAAAGATATCTCAAAATGAAGACTTTAACAGATTCACACATTCAACAGAGAAGTTAAATTACCCTAAAACCTACATCTGAAAATCCAGCTATCGACTGGATTTTCAGATGTAGGTTTTAGGGTAATTTAACTTCTCCGTTTGCCTACAGCCAGTCCCAGCTAATGACAGTGTAACACCAGACAGACAATTACCCTCCTTTCAAACTCTTGGATGAATGGTCTGTTTCGACTCACAACCCCTGCTTATGTCCACAACACACAGTTAAACAATCTGTAAGTTACAAATTAGGAAGTATTTTTTTCCTGAAGGCAGTGTATGTACCAAGATGTGTCTTTTGCAGCTGCGCTCTATACTCCAAGGATAACACTTTCAAACAAGGAACTGTATTAAGTATTCAGCACACACATTTTAATAAGCCACAGATTTCATCATGGTTAGTGAAAACACAAAGACTATTTCCAACAAATTTGAGTCTATTTGGCTGAAATGCAGTATAGGAAATGATTATAATCTCTGAAGCTGGCACAATCAAGGTCACCTCTGAGAGTCTCCAGTACTCAGAGGGAACTCCACCAAGTCACCAAGTATCGGCAATTAAAATGGAAATGTCTTCACTAACTTTGCAGATAACGTACATGTACAGTATAGGCCTGGGCGTTATGACAAAAAGTATTGATTAACTGATCCCTCGGTTAAAACCAGCCATAACAAACATAACATAGACCTCTAATCATTGCAATTTAACAAAGTATAGAACACTTACTGACAGAGGACTGGCTGTAGACCTCTGGATTAAAAAGCCCCAAGCTGATCATTGATAATTTGAATCTCAATTTGATTCAAATTTGACTAATAGCATAGCCCTAACCATTTGTCAGCTGTTCTGTATTTGTGGACAATGGACAATGAACAAAAGTCTGAAACAAGGAACAATATTTCCACTAGAACAAGATAGTTGTGGGATATGTGTGTTATTAATTTAGTGCTACAAATAGTCATTTTATCACTATGACAACAGACTTGAATACTCCCTAAACACATACTTATTTTATTAATATGTTTAGAAATTAGGAAAATGTATAGAAACAGAATTTGTCTCACCTCCAGAAATCTCATTGGCTTCATCAGGATGCACCACACCTTCGGTCAGCCTTTGGGGTTCACTCTGGTCCCTGCCATCGTCCCTCTCCCCTGCATAAAAATAATAATAAATAAAACAAGTCTTTTTAATAGAACTAAATCATTACTAAATATATAATCCCATTCATAATGTAGATGAAAAATAAAATGAGAAAAACAACCAGGTTACATAAAGGAAATTGGAGCTGAGCAAATTATATAGCACAGGAGAACTGCTTATTAGGCAAAAAAAAAATAAATCATTTGAGGGAGCAGGAGAAAACTGAAACTGAAGATGACAGAAAATTGTAATTTAAAGATTGGTGTCCGACCTTTATACGTGGCCTGTAGCGGTCTGCTGTGGAGGCTGCCGCTGACCGCAGTCACGCTCGCAGTGTAATGGCTGGACGGGCTGTAGTCTGTTATTATGACTCGGTGCTCTGTCTTAGGTACAGCAATCTCCTTTTGATGACCATCTATGGCACAGACAAAGAAGAGTGTTAGTTGTATTATTCATTCTGCATGATGAAAAAACACACATATATTTGTGTGTTTTTGAAAGGTCTAATTTTCCTTTCACCTCAAGTAAACTTTGGCTTGTGTATAGACGTGTTTACATACAGCCAAATTTCCTTCATGATCATAGACACATATTTATTCAGGTTTTCAACTGACACCATTAGAAGTAAAGTTTCTTCTTTCCCATTGTGCTGAATGAGAATGAAAAATAGAGTTTGATTGATTACTTTTATTACAAACTTGACAGGACACATAATAAATAACAATGCAGAATATAGTGAAAGAAAAATACAATGGCGTGACAGCATGTTCAAACAGGATTAGGAACAATTCATTTACTCATACCTCCAGCTAATTTTCATAATTTTTCATAAAGCATTATTCTATCTACACATCATTTGCATGTTAGTTGCATATTCTAACAATACCAGATAATGTTTTGAACCATACGTGAAAAACATGTCATAGTCATAGGCAATTGTGTGTTGTAAAAGAAGTATTTATCTAAGAAGGACCTTTAAAATTCTCCATCTCAAGTCCTGATCTAGTCTAATTAAGCCTTGTAATAGATTTGGTTTACACTTTTGGTTAGTTAAACTAAAGACTATTCTTACTATTACAAAACCCAACCAAAAACAATACAATAATGCCTGTTTTAAAGCTTCACATTTGTATGCTGTTTACCACTAGGTACAATTTATTTACAGTCAGTTCAGCTCATAAATCACTGGTTGCAGGTCAAATGAAAGTGACTTTGACAGTTAAACTGGAGTTTGACCTAAAATAAACTGTAGCTTCACACAAATGCAGAGGCAGCGTGCGGCGGTGCCCTCACCACAGCACTTAATCCCAACAGGTCTATGGGTCACATTATCAGCACATTTTAATCGTGACCCTGCATCAGTCTGGCTCGCAATAAGGTGCGAGTGTGCGCCTCCTCAGCCTCCTGTCCAGCGATGAGTAATGACACTAGCAGTGGTCAGATTTGTCCCGTTCAAGGGTATGGCAGGTCAGATAAGGTAAGTGATGCATAGGCGCTCACGGACCAAAATCTCGGACCAAGTCAAGTGTTGCCAGTCACAGTAATTGCTACATCAACTTATCGTTTATACATGATAGATGTAACAATATTTGTTTATCATTGTGGCTAGTTTTTCTTAGGTTAGGTTAGTTTATTTGACATTTGTAGTTTAAAAAACATAAAAACATGTGCAAAAAGCTCAAATTGCACCATGAAACATTTAAAAACAACCACACAAACAAACAATAGACATCATTACATTATTCCATTATTAAAGAGACAACATACTGACACTGCTATTCTGATTTAGGGTTAATGTGTCCGTAATCTAACCACAAACACAACACTTGATGCCAAAATTGTGTAGCCCTGCCCTACTGTCAGTCAAAGTGATAGCACAAACAAAGGTGGGGGGAGTTCTGTAGTAGAGAACATCAGGCAACAATTCTGCAGTACTTTGAGAAACCACTTCAAATTACATTATATAGACAAAATAAACTTTGCCAATCTATTGTTATTTGTTTATGAGTTAGTTGTTTATGACTTGGAGCTGCAAGTCGTTTTTCTTCCATTTATCATTATAAATCATTACCTCAAATAAAGTGGCACTGCAGCAGTTTGGCACATCTTTGTCTCTAACACATAACAGATGACATTGTATACCTATAGCTAAGTCAGTGAATTCTAAAATGCACTGCGTAACTTTTATGGTGTGTCCGTCACCCGCTTGTCTCTATGGAGATGTTATTGCTTTGCCTGCAATGTTCAACAACATTAAAGTATACTAATGGAATTGTTTCTCCACAGATCTAACCAGTAACTGGGCCTGGTGGTGTCACTTGCTTGTTTCCATGGAGCTGAATAAGTTTAATATCATACTGGGAAACATACCATGCAAATCAATCAAATCACAATCAATCAAAAACAGTATTTATAAAGTGCTTTTCATACAAAAAATGTAACACAAAGTGCTTTACAGTGATTAAAAACAACACACAAATCATCAACATCTCTCTATAAAGCAGTTGGTGGATCCTTCATCAGAAAGGTTACATGATGTATCTGTAAGGCTAAACCATTTAATTTTTTAGATTTTTTTTTTTTTTTTTAAACGAAATCACACTTTTTAAAGATGTACCAGCACGCTGTGTACTAAAATTTGTTTAGTTTTCAAGTCTACCTGAGGAGGCAAATCAGTTATCATTTTTCATAATTAGTCTTTGGAGCTATTTTGTTACAGGTTTGTCAGTGGCAGCAAGAACAGGATTTCCATGGAGGTGGTCTGCAGAGTGCAATAGGTGGAAGTCTTTGAATCAATGTTTTCAGCCTAAACTAGGAAAATGGTTATCATGGTGCAATGCACACTTGAACAATGAAATGATTAAGACGTTATGTAGGAGTCTTTAAATGAATCTACAGGCCACATAAAGCTGTCCCTGTCTGAACCTCATCAGGCTGCAGCAGGTGCTATCAGATTGTCATTGTAAAGTGCTGACAGGGTCTGTGCGAGCAGAAATAACAGCGCCTTGTCTCAAAACTTGGCTGAAAGGCTGAACAAATGTGGAGTCCCCATCTCTTGCTGTGTAATCCCTCCATGGCACTTTGATAAGAAGAAAATTACATAATCCATTTCTGAAAGTCTCACACAGTCCATGGGCTTCTCTAGTCGTGTCTGAAAATATACTGATCCTGGTGTGTGGGAGCGACGGTGTATACTGTTATACTGTCTGTGTTACAGTGGGGTAACACTGTTATACTGTCTGTGTTACAGTGGGGTAACACCGTTATACTGCCTGTGTTACAGTGGGGTAACACTGTTATACTGTCTGTGTTACAGTAGGGTAACACTGTTATACTGCCTGTGTTACAGTGGGGTAACACTGTTATACTGTCTGTGTTACAGTAGGGTAACACTGTTATACTGCCTGTGTTACAGTGGGGTAACACTGTTATACTGTCTGTGTTACAGTGGGGTATCACTTATACTGTCTGTGTTACAGTGGGGTATCACTTATACTGTCTGTGTTACAGTGAGGTAACACTGTGTATACTGCCTGTGTTACAGTGTGTTACCTGAAGTGCTGTAGGTGAACAGGTAGCTGTCAAAATCTCCTTTAGGCTCCTTCCATGTGACAAGTAGTTTGTTTGGGCTGAGAACTTTGAACTTTAGCCGCCTTGGGGCTGGAGCTGAAAAAGAGAAGAATTATATTTTAGATTTTAACAATACAAAAACACAAAGAAAGCACAAAGAACAGTTGTAGATGGTTATTTGAAAAGGAAAAGCATCCACAACTATAAAGAACCTACTCCACTAACTTTTAAATTAAATAATTAAAAATAAATAAAATATAAAAATAAAATACAATTTTCTCCAGTTAAGATGAAACAGTATGTCTTAGAATGTGAATATATTATTATGAATTGTTAATGGTTAGGTAAGATGTAGATAGATTCATTTACCATGTACTAGCTCTGGGTTTTTCACCCCGTGAATAGTATTTTAAATAATAAGGAATTAGAAAGATTAAGCTTGGTGCCAATTTTGTCAGTCCTCAGCAGAGATAAATTTATCTGATAAGGCAACAATCATTAGATGAATAACTATTTATGAAAGGTAATTAATCAGGGTAATGGGGTGGAAATAATTCATTTGTGCCATAACTTCAGTAAAGTATTATCTGTGGCAGTTCCACTATGATATAAATACAGAGGGCAGTGTAATGCCAAAACAAAAAAAACAAAAAATACAAATGTGAAACTTTTGGCAACTTTAGTCCAATCCAGTCATACAAATTAGGAGACGGGCAATTACCTGTGACCCTGAAATGAAAATGGCAAAAAGAAAAAAATAATGCAGAATTTAGAAAATAAAGAAACTAATTTGTCAAAGAGAGCAAAATGCAGCACAGCAGGGACATGGCCCTTCTCTGAGGTTATTTCAGCTTCATTTTGAATGTGAGGGTTTAAGGCATCATAGAAGTGATGTGTATTCTATCTAAACAATATCTCAGAAAAACGAATGGTCCACAATAGTCCTGCAGGGTGAGGTCTGCAATAAAGCTGGGCTGTTGTGGTTAAAAATGGTGACAGGAGCTATTGCCATAGCGTATGTGTGCTAGCTCTAACAAATACACATCAAGAAACATATTTTAAAATAGGGAGGTGGTAAAAAGAAGGTCAAAATCAGACTGCACCAAACTGCACAGAAAAGAAACAGCTGCACTAGTAAACATGTGTTTTAAAAATGAAGAAAGCCAACTCTAAAGGACCCAAAAGAAACACACAATCTAGTATCTGCATCTGTGATCACCAATGGAAAAAGCTAGTCTTGAATATTCAACTCAAAATAAAATATGGTAAATAATTTTGATACAACTTGTCACCAATTTCCCCTTGACTTTAGTCATTGTATGATCTCACTGGTGTGTGAAAACAACAGCATATTACCTACTTAAAAGCCTTAGGTAAGAAAAAAATCACTTGGATTTTACATTGTCAAACATTTTTTCAATATTTGATTTCGCCACGTGACATTACAGCTCACCACTTTTTACATTTAAACCTTTTTCAAATATTCAAAATGCACAAGATGGCGAAGAATAATTACAGCACACAATAAGAATCTATGAATAATTTAAGTTAGCTGAGTAGCTGGCTAGATTATTACGTTCATATCACTTAATGTGTGTTTGATAGTAGGTGAATGAAGTTGGCAGACAGGATACCAATAACAGGCTGAAAATTGCCTTGAATACAGTGATCTTTGTTTTGCATGTCAATGAAGTCACTTTACCACACACACTACTCTGAATTATCAATTAACATTAACAGCAGTGTGACCCCCCTCTCTGTCAGTGATGTCAAAGTCAACAAGTAGAAGTCTATTCAATATTAGACAGCTACAACGATTAATAGATAAGGACTAGACAATACCCATCAGGAGGCTTTGATGTCTCTAATAGCTCATCTTTCACATAAGGTCTGCTGAAAAAAGGTAATCCAGAGTGACACATTATAAAGCAATTTTCCTCTTTCTATTGTAGTCTAAAAATATTCAGATCATTATAGTCAAGGACAATACAAATCACTCTAAGCAAGCTGCAAGTTGTCCATGATAAATAATGGATCGTGTGCAGTTGTGCGTACTCCCGGGAAAGCATTGTGTTTTCATGAATTGCAATTGTGTTTGGATTTGAAACTGAAGTTTTAAAATCATGATTCAGTACACAGTGCACATTTTAAACAAATCTAGAAACTTTTCTAAAATCCCAAACTCAATTCCAATACTAGTTACTACTAGGGAATAGATTTGATACTCTATAATGATTTTGATACAACAATGGTAATAGTTTAATTAATGAACGTTATATAAGTTTTGATCAAGACCCTTTCAAAACTATTCATAAAGTTAAATGTGATTTCTTTTCATTTATCTTTACTTGCATGAATGGGTATCTATTTCAAAACTAGTTTTTAATAAGTACCTAATTTTCAATACTTTTGACAACCCCACCAGGAGGAGCATTAACATTAGCAATTTTATTAGAATATTATTAATCTGTCAGGCCTACACCAAGCCAGTAACCTTCATTCCTTTATAAGACTTATGACAAACCCCCATCAGCTCCTGTCTGTAGCTTCTTGCCAGGGGCTAAACCCAAGCTCTTTGGCTCAGCTTCGATGACTAGTGCTTAGCAACAGCAACCGGGGTAAATACTGTGGATAGTCAGTGAATCTTAATGAAAATATTGCAAACCCATCAATCTTTTCAGAGCCATGTGAGTGTCGTGTGCAGCCTAAATGAGTACTGATCTTGGCCAGGGTAGGTAGGAGGTGAGTAATCTCGTCTTCTGTCAGAATCAGTAGAGTTGAAGATGTCAGCAAATTACAAACTGGAAATATATGGATTAGAACAACACAGCAGAAAAGCCACATTTGAGAATAAATCTGCTGCTGGACACTTACAGTAAATGTTTGCTTTATAATCCATTGTTTCACCTCACTGTCTCTCATTGCCTTTATTGCCTTTGGGTTTTATTGCACTGTATTATGGTATTATGGTATTCCTAAATCTTGTACAATAGATTCTGCAGATGTGAAGTTTGCATGTTCCCCTGTCTGTATGAATTTTCTACTCCAGTTTCCCCCATTAGCCTAAATCATGCATGATAAGCTAATTCTCCAGCTATAGGTACTTCTGAACAAGAGCTGGAGAAGTGTTCTCTAGCGATGCACTGCGGTCGCCCACTGCTCGTAATAGTTTGCCCTAGAGCACTGTAGTCAAAGAATATTTTGGTTGATAAAAGAGATGCCCTGTGTATTGATTAATTGACTAAAAGAGGGCAAGGTCTGGCACCACAAGAGCTGAGATATAGAATCTCTATGAAGGGACCAGTTATTGTTGTTTACTACTGTTATTGCACATTACTACTGGAATTTTTACTACTGTTGTTTACTACTGTTATTGCACATTACTACTGGAATTTTTACTACTGTTGTTTACTCCTGTTATTGAACTAGAATTACTACTGTTGCACATTTATTTTATCTTAACTTCAATGCACATTCTATTGCACATTACCATTTCACTGCTGTATCTTCCACACACATTTTTGATGCACACTGCACACTTTTGGACATCTGTATATAGGTATTTATTTATTATGTTGCACTGCTTTAAGAGTTTAGATCTTAGACTTTAGTTTAACTTTAGATCTCTGTCTTAGATAGTTTTTGTTGTGTTTTGTCTTCATATTGTATCTTGTACACTGTCTTTTTGCACTACCTGGCCAGAGAGAAACGAAATTTCGATTCACTGTATGTTGAACACATATGGCAGAATTGACAATAAAGCTTTGACTTTGAGTTATTTGACCAAAACTGTACTAAAATACCACAAGGTCAAAAAAAACATCCATTTATACATACAAGTACTAGTAAACTACAGCTCTGGAAAAAAATAAGAGACCACTGCAAAATGATCAGTTTTTCTGATTTTACTACTTATAGGTATGTGTTTGGGCAAAAGGAACATTTTTGTTTGAGTCTATAATCTACTGACAACATTTTAACTCATATTCCAAATAAAAATATTATTGTTTAGAGCATTTATTTGCAGAAAATGACAAATGGTCAAAATAACAAAAAAGATACACGTTTCAGGCCTCAAACAATGCAAAGAAACAAGATCAAATTCATTTTAAAACAACATAATACTAATGTTTACACTTAAGAAGAGTTCAGAAATCAATATTTGGTGCAATACCCCTTATTTTTAATCACAGCTTTCATGCGTCTTGGCATGCTCTCCACAAGTCTTTCACATTGTTCTTGAGTGACTTTATTCCACTCCTGATGCAAGAACTGAAGTAGCTCAGCTTTGTGTTTGTGTTGGAATTCAACAGACGCTGGAATGGAATGGCTGTAATACATGTAGAGATGCTGATTTCAGAAAAAAAATGCAATGGATCTTATTTTTTCCAGAGCTGTATGTACATTTGTATTTAAAAAGGCAGACTGACTAAACGCCACATGTCCTTTCTGGGATATATTGATATATTGTCTTACATATTGTCTAAATACTACAGTAATACATGTACAAATGTACAAAAATACATGTAGGGCTATATTGATAAAGCAGCAAGAATTAAACAATCTCTTCCGAAGACAGACAAATTTGGCAGACAGTTCTGACTTTCTTCAACACTGTATGACCCTACTTTCCCATCTTTCTCCCATAATTTCTTGTCACTCTGTTTCTTTCTCATCCACACTTTTGATCCTTGAACCTTTATTTCCTTGTTTTCCGCTTCTTCACTTTGGATGAGCCCAGTGCAGCGAGATTCTATGGGTGACATTGGCTTGTTCCTAAGTTGTCACCACCGGATAACTACTGTAAACGCATGTGTGAGTGTGTGTGCCATGGTTTTGGATCCATGCAGCTCCCTTTTGATGCGGCATAGTGCGTTTCATTGCTTCCGCATCAACCCTGAAGACTGAGATGGTGCTTAACCCAAATCCACTGTGCCTTTTTTATCTCTTCAGCTGTTCACACGCTCCAGCTCTGTGCCTTATCCTGGGCTTTAAACTGTCTCCTTCCTTCTTTCATCCTCATCCCTGCCTTCACTTACTCCTATCCGTAGTGGCTTAATGTCATTCTCCTCTGTTCACTGCTTACCTATGTAGCACTTATCTCTCCTCCGCTTTGAGTGTATGCGAGTATGAAGTCTCCAAAGAGTGATTGAACATTTAGACACTGCAGAATGAGCCCAGTCCACGTGTGAAACAAAAGGTATGATATTCTGGATGGCTGCAAAAGGAGCTCATAAAATCACTCTAAAAGTAGGTTCAATCAGCCTGAATGCAGAACAAGACCCAGAAACCTAGAAAAGAATTGGAGGCAGTGGGTCGTGTTTTCAAAGAATGCAAAAATATATTTTAAAAAGCCTAATCAAATCAACTAAGAAAATATTTGGCCTCTTAGCTTGCAACAGATGCTAAAATACACAGTTGTGAAACTAACCCAAAGAAGAAGGACAAATATGGATTAAATTGACTCAAAAATACAGAGAAATCTACGCACCACCCTAAGAAGTACAACTGTCTGAGAACCACTGTCCAACTGCTTACAAAAATAACACTGAATATGCAGTGAAACAAAACAAGGTAATTAATCATGTTTTCAAGAGGGGCATTACTCACTAACTGTAGCATAAAAATAACTAGCTCCAAACACATGCTATGCTAGCACTTATTCCTCAATGCAAGATTTTATAGGCCTAATTATCATCATGCAGGTGTGAAAAATGAATTAATCATCCCAGTCTAACGAAATTTAATTTAAGAGTGCAGCAGAAGCTAGTCAAACAACTTGATGCAATTAATTAAATGTAAAATACTTCAAATATTTACCACTGTTTTGGTCTCAAGATTGACTAGCTACTTGTTATTGGCAATTTATGACCCTGGCAATTTAGTGCCCTCTAGGGTATACAACACTTACTGGGTATACAACACTTAAATATTTAATGTTGCCTTTACTACTACTACTACTACTACTACTTTATCTCAGACAAACTCAAACTGACAAAATACAATCTCTGGAAAAAATGTATCACTGGTCTCATCCTTCTGTAATCTTTACTATCATCATGTTTTGTTTACATTGTGTTGCCAAAGGAAAAGGGCTTCGTCAAAAGAACAGGCTAATTGAATAAGATTGACCAGGTGCCTATGTGTGTTAACAGCTTTCAGAGGTTTGGGTAAATTAAAGTTATTTTAAGGTAGAACAGGTTGTTCTAAATCATTCTTTGTTTATGATTTAACAATTTCTCATCATGGCCCTTTTCTCTTCATTACAAGTTACTGGTCAGCACACTCACACTTAATACAAATTTAATAGTGGCCTGAACCAGACATGCAATTACAAACTGAAAATGGGTTTTGAACATGTTCTTGGGCACATAACCTCATGTTATGTGTTCTGGAGCATGTACTGACGCAGCTGTCGACCAATCAACAAAATCAATCACCATAATTAACCATGCACACAGTTAATTTACATAGGATTAACCCCATCATCTCTGCTCCCTGCTAACTTGTTCACGGAAAGTGGGAACTCAATGCTCAGGTAACTGTGAATAATAAAGGTGTACTTTATTTGCAAAACTTGCACTATTAATTAAAACTTTGGCTAATACCCACATTCAAAAATAAGGTTTCTTCTATCCCAAATCACTGCTTCTTTGAAAACAGCATCAAAAGCTGCAGATCAGACTGGCTCCTCTGAGAGAATGGACTAAATTTACATTTTCTTATTCAGTACTTTTCTATGTTAGGACAAAAGGGAAGTCAGTACTTCTGCTCAAGAATAAATGCACTGTAATACAAGTCTCCTTACCTGGCCAGCCAAATGATATCTCTCTGTATTTCCTATACACCGCGATACCATTTGGACACTCTCCATCCACTCTCGCTCCTCCGGTTCCAAACCGACTCCGCGATTCTGATTCGTTCAAAGATGGTGACGTCAGTGCCCCCGCCTTTGCCCGCAAAGTCACTCTTAGGCAGCGGAAATTCCGCCTCAGTTTTGAATCAAGATGGCGCAATCTCTGATTGGTTCACTTAGCTGTCTGTTTACGCGCAACCGCAGCGCATTCTGTGGATCAAGCGTTACCAGACTCACTCGCTGGTACAGCGATGAGTCATGGATTCTTCCAGGCAACAAGTCTCCATCTGACACTAAGAAGACTACTACAGGCAAAACCATCCCAACAACAGTCATTGATTAACATTGTTTATAAAAAGAAACAAGTGAGAAATTTGGACAATGGGAAAAAAATGTATTTTGATTATATCAAGATTCATGTGTAAAGTCGTCTACTATCTCTGGAAGTTCACACTTCATTATGATTAGTTGAATCCAGCTGTCACTCACTCAGAGCCTTACAGTGGCAAACCAATAGCAGCAGGAGTAGATAGAAAGTCTGTGCTTGAGCAGACACATTAAACAGAGAAATAGTAAATCAATATCATCACAGGGATGAGATCATGATTCTGTTTTTAATCACTATATTCCTCAGCCTTATCCAAAAATATAAGATACAGATACTATGAAACAGGTAGGCTGATAAACAGCTAGTGTGAGAAGTATGCAATGATGCTTTATATGAGAAGTTTGCTGTTGTTGAATTGGCACACTTTTCACTAGTGGAGGTCCTTATCAGCATGCAGTTGTGTTGTGTACACAAACATCCTCCATGGGCAGAGCACAAAGTAATCTCCAATCCCTCTGAGCATATGTTGCAGTTTAAAGGGGCAGCACAAGCTAAATTAATGGCTATAACATGGTCCTTATTGAGGTGACTTTACAGCCCATAGCCCCCAAGTGAGGTCCCCTCCTCCTTCTCCTCAACTCTGCGATCTGATTTATGATTTGTCTCACCAATGAGTTGGAAGAAATTGGAATGGAGAGGAATACTTGAAACAAAAGTAAAATGTAGGTGAAAAAAGTCTGTGACTAAATACTGAGGAGAAGCTTTTTTATTTTTGAATGAAAAGCCTCATTTTTATTGAGAAGGTTGTACAATCAACACAGAGATTGAACTTAAAGTGAGGTGAAATCCCACAATGGACACAATGCCAATGCCAAACTGTCAACTGAAATGTATAACTTAGAGGTGACTTATTACGATGTCTATCAAACTGGCAAAAATAAATTATATAGGCTACGTATAGAGCCCTGCATTAAAGGTGCACTGTGTAACTTTGGGAGAGAGTCTGCCATTTGTTTGACTTCATGGAGATGTTATTGCTTTGCCTGGAATGTTCCATGGTATAACATTAACAGTTGCCAGGATGAACCCCTAGCATTTCATTCTACCTTTACAGAGCAGTGTGGCTGAGTGCGCTGTTATAGTGTGGGCGTGTTATAGTGTTCCTATAATTTACAAAGATTAGCCAAGTTTATATCAACAAACAAACACAATGAAGCATAATTCCACTCAAAAACTCTAATCCTCTCCAGTTTGACTGGTGCCAAATAGAACTTCGAATGATTTCTACTTTTTTCCCCCTCAGAAAAATGAATACCAATGTCCTTAATGCAATTAGGCCCTTCCTACATCAAATATTCTCATAAAAAAATTAAAGCAAAAATCCTAATATCAAGTTAAAGTTAGATTTATTACAGTCACTCAAATCCCTCCAGAAACCTGAAAACAGCAGCAGAGCTTTAGGAGGGGCCCAGTTTGATTAAATGAGGTTTGCCGAAGTGAGGAGATATATATTGTGCGGCACATTGCCCTGCAAATCATCCCAGCTTGAAGCACGTCTGTACAACACATTTATTAAAACTCCTCTGAAGCGTGGCAGCATCGGTAGAGGACTGAGAGAGCTGGTAGCTGCCGGGCAAAAAGGCACCAAAATACTGTATGATCCAAAGTATAAAATGATCTGATTGGACAAGAGCAGGATATCCAACAGAGAGAAGAAATTTGGAAACAAGGCACAGGTGAGGAATGAGAGGCGGGCAGTGGATATGGAGAAGGTCACAGAGGTGAGGCTCGAGGCTGTGCAAATGAGGAGAGTGGAGAAACAGATGGAAGGACATCGGATGACCGGGTATTTGGGAGAGGCAGGGCAGAGCACCTCCTCCTTAAAGTACTCACCCTGTTCCTGTGCATTGGAGGGGGAAAGGGGAACCAGGGCTTGTAGCAGCAGAGGAGCCCAAAAACACCATCTGATCCTTCTGACTGACAACATCCTCACAGGCAGCAGTCTAGACCTGGACATATGAAAGATATTATCAATGAAAACAAAGAAGGCAAGGTTTATTTGTAGAACACAAATTGTACACAGAGTAATTGAAAGTGGTTTACATAATGGTGGGTTAAAAGTTGGCTATATACAATATACAATGCAACACAATACAATCTAAAAAAAAAAACAAAAAAGCTACACCGAGTCCAGCTGCAACTCCAGTCGGATCGGTTTAGTTGTGTTGTGACACTCACACAAGGACCAGATCTCTGCTGTACTGTGCAAGACCACATGCTCGCCGTCCACCTCCACCAGCATCAACTCCACCAGCAGCACTGGACTGACACTGAGCTCCTCTCACCACTTATAGGATACAGAATAATCATGACCACCAGATCAGAGATGTACCATGTGCAGACCGAACCCAGAGTTAGTGTTATGAATAAATCATTAGTAAAATATATTGAAATTCAGTAGAATCACAAATAGAACAAAAGTGTTTGTGTTTGTTCTATAAGACTGCATGGTAATACTGAAGAAACTACGGTACTACTTTTGTGTGGGGAAATTACATTCTATTTTGTAAGTAAAGTTGATTTTGTGTATCATTATTTCTCCTTACAATCAAAATCAAATTTTGAATTTTAGTGACAGTACCAGTTGTTAGTGACAGTGGTGAGTTGCCTGAAAGGCCCATAAGCCCTGATCTGGAGTCAGTTGTTCTGTTTAATATCCACTTTGATACAATTACAGAGCAGAAGCCCTACAGTCTAGACTGACCACAGAGCTGCAGTTAGGGATCACGCCTACACAAATGGGGAAACAGTGGACCACTTTGTCTTTGAAGAAGAACAGAATTTCACAAAAGCGCTGCAAAGGATGGACAAGAGACAGACATAGAGATTGACAGACCTGACAAGAGGACATAACCAGAGTGCAGAGATTAGGACAAACCAGGCTGCTCCTTATCTTTTCAACCCTCTTAAGATTGACTCCTTTACTAAAAATGTCTGCTTCTCCATTAGCAGTCTACAGGCCCACTTTATCAGTTTTCCAGGAATATCAGATATAACAATCATAGTCTCAAACTTGTTGCATACCACAAAGAATAAGCAATTATATTCTATTTAAGAGCAAACTGGGCAAATAAAGCAAATTCAATATTCAAAGTCAAATGACATAAAAATGTTTAGTTTGTCTGTATTGTTTATAGTAGTGTTTCCTAACCAGTGGTATGGGGACCTCTGTGGGTACATGAGCACTGAGCAGGGGGTACTTGGACTGAAGGAACCAAAGTGAAAATGAAGAGTTTTTTTCTATTTTTTCTTTGAAGTTTATATCTAATATTTTTGACAATGTTTATTATTATTATCAATATTATTCAAAAATGAGTACAGAGTATACAGAGCATATTACCCAAGTACTCAGTGAGACAAAGCACTCCAGACACAGTAGGTTGGGGCCACTCTCGTCTTGGCTCTCTTCTCTTGATACTCTTAAGGCCAATTAGAGCCATATTATATGCACATTGGCCTATTGGATTTCTTACATGTGCACTTTGCCTAATTTCATTGTTCACTCAGTCCAGTGGGCAACTTAGAGCATACTACCTAATGAAAAACAACATTCACAAGCTTGTATCCCCTATAATCTGCTTATGATGACGCTATGACAAATACATAGCCCCAAACAAAAGTATTTACCATTTAAGTAGTAAGAAGAATATTTCTCAACCATAACAAAAATAGTAGCCTAAATTCAACGCTTCTTGTCCAGATTGAAATGATCTAAATTAATCAATTAAAGTTTCATGGCGCACATCTGAGCACTGCTTAATAGTAAAAAGAATGAATGAAATACGTTTCCAGACCTGTTCAAACATCGGTTCCACGCGTGCTTTTATTCCCAGTTTAAATCTTCAATAACCCGTTGGTGCTGCTCCCCTCTTCTCTTCTCCTCCGTCTGTCTCCTCTTTCTTCTCACTCTTGTCCGGGTACAATTCGGTCGGTCCGGAGTGGGTGTTTCTCCGCTGTTATTCAGCCATTCCTCCCTCCAGCCATTCCTCCCTTGTACCAACCCTTTTCTCCGCGCATCAGAGCAGAGAATGGAGAGCAGAGGCTGTAGTGGCCGTGAGCGTTACACCACCAACCTGTGCGCTTCAACTTGCTCTCTCGGGTTTCTTTACCCAGACCATGTGCTGTGGCTGGATCAAGACTCGTTGGTTTTCCTCGTGCGTCTCCGCGCGCTCTGGGCAGGTGCAAGATCGCGCATTTATCCACGCTGAGGATTGGATGTTAGAGGCACGATGACGCAGGGCTCACTGTAAGGGAAAGTTTTTACTCTAACACCGATATACAGTTCTGGAAAAAAATAAGAGAACACTGCATTTTTATTTTTATTTTTCTGAAATCAGCATCTCTACATGTATTACAGCCATTCTATTCCAGCGTCTGTTGAATTCCACAAACACAAACACAAAGCTGAGCTACTTCAGTTCTTGCATCAGGAGTGGAATAAAGTCACCCAAGAACAATGTGAAAGACTTGTGGAGAGCACAAGCCTGGGACTAAACCAGGTCTAAACTAGGACTAAACCAGGTCTGAACCAAGACTAAAGCAGGTCTGAACGAGGACTAAACCAGGTCTAAACTAGGACTAAACCAGGTCTGAACCAAGACTAAAGCAGGTCTGATCGAGGACTAAACCAGGTCTAAACTAGGACTAAACCAGGTCTAAACTAGGACTAAACCAGGTCTGAACCAAGACTAAACCAGGTCTGAACCAAGACTAAAGCAGGTCTAAACTAGGACTAAATCAGGTCTGATTTAGTCGGAACCAAGACTAAAGAAGGTCTGAACGAGGACTAAACCAGGTCTAAACTAGGACTAAATCAGGTCTGAACCAAGACTAAAGTACCCACTCAGGCGGCACGGTGGCTGAGTGGGTAGCACTCATGCTTCACAGCAAGAAGGTTCCGGGTTCGATCCCCGGGTCGCCCAGACCTTTCTGTGTGTGTTCTGTGTGGAGTTTGCATGCATGGTCTGGGTTCGATCCCCGGGTCACCCGAGCCTTTCTGTGTGGAGTTTGCATGTTCTCCCCGTGTCTGGGTGGGTTTCCTCCGGGCACTCCGGTTTCCCCCACCAACCCAAAACATGCACCATAGGTACCTCCAGCTTTGGTCCTGACCAAGCCGAAGCAAGAAGATCATGGAGATGGTCCCCGGGCGCAGTAATGTGCTGCTCACTGCTCCTGATAACAGGATGGGTTAAATGCAGAACTGGAATTTCCCCACTGTGGGACTAATAAAGGCATAGCTTTCTTTCTTTCCTTCTTTCTTTCTAAAGAAGGTCTGAACGAGGACTAAACCAGGTCTAAACTAGGACTAAACCAGGTCTAAATTAGGACTAAACCAGGTCTGAACCAAGACTAAACCAGGTCTAAACTAGGACTAAACCAGGTCTGAACCAAGACTAAAGCAGGTCTGAACTAGGACTAAACCAGGTCTGAACCAAGAACAATGTGAAAGACTTGTAGAGAGCATACCAAGACGCATGAAAGCTGTGATTAAAGATAAGGGTTAGGCTATTGCACCAAATATTGATTCCTGAACTCTTCTTAAGTGTAAACATTAGTATTATGTTGTTTTAAAATGAATTTGATCTAGTTTCTTTGCATTGTTTGAGGTCTGAAAACATGTATCTTTTTTGTTATTTTGACCATTTGCCATTTCTACAGAAGCCGACAGAGGCCATGTTCTTAATGATTATTTTCCACCTTAATAACGAAAAAATTAACTCGAGATCTTGAGAAAACAACACAATTAATTTGTGATCTCGAGAAAACAAAACTGTTATTTCGAGATCTCGAGAAAACGATCATTGTATCTCCGTCGGTAAAGTCGAAGTCGGACCAGTCTTCTGCAGAGGTGCCATGGACTAATCTTGAAATTATCCCGAATTAAATTACATTAAATGACCCAAAGTCAGCCTGTCACAAAGTGGTGGTAGACGTTTCAGTTGTTTTCTCGAGATCACGGAATAATTGTTTTGTTTTCTCGAGATCTCGAATTAATTATCTCGTTATCTCGGGATAACAAGGAAGAAAAAATATTGCTTATGAATATGGCCTCTGTCGACTTCCGTAATTTTCTGCAAATAAATGCTCTAAATGATAATATTTTTATTTGGAATTTGGGGGAAATCAGTAGTTTAAAGACTCAAACAAAAATGTTCCTTTTGCCCAAACACATACCTAAGTAGTGAAAAAAAAAAAGATAATTTTGCAGTGGTCTCTGATTTTTTTTTTTCCAGAGCTGTATAAAACCACGTTTAAAATGAGCACAATAAGTTTTTTCCCCCTCATTTCAATTAAGTTTTGATTTGATTATAGGGTGTGTTCGTTTTCATGTAGACTATAGTCTAGGCACGCTAAATGGTGGTCGTAGGGGCCGATGGCGCAGATTAACAGACTCATTTCCATCAGTACATAAATAATAGCATAAAACAATACATTGATTTATGCTATGTTTAATGTTTTGTCGTGTTGTGTTTTGTTGTGTTGTGTGTCTCAGGGACTGCAGATAGAATTTACCTCGAAGAGCTATAGTCTGATACAAAGCATCTCTTCATTGATTTTGATTAATGCTCTTGTACATGGTCCCTGTCAAATAAATCAAAGAAAGAAAGAAAGAAAGTCAGTTGTAGCTATTTGCTTATCAACACAGAGTATGAAATGAATTAACAATGAACAAAATTGTAAAGCGACTATGAGCATCTGGAAAAGCACTCTAAGTCTAATGCATTAACCTTGGCCTCTGATTAGCTATTATTAGCCGATATAAATTCCCGTATATTGAAGACAATAGGTTTTGGCAATAGAGACAGAAATATCTTACACCTCACAATGTCCACTTTTAATAGGACAAAAATGGCATTAAATAATAATAATAGCCTACATTTGTATGAGGAAAATTAATTGGTTTTACAGGTTTGTGGTATTCTACTGAATTTAACACAGTGCCTACTAGCTACTCACCAAATCAGATCTTTGCCAAATAACAAATGGACAAATGAATGCAGGGCGAGCTGACCACATGTGTTCAGAAGCAAAGAAGATGGATTGAAATGCAGCTCACTACAGACATGGGTCCAAGCCACTTTGAGGGACTTTGGATCAGGTCCATTTCTGTGGAGGTGTGATTGGATTTGGTCCTGGTCTGTGTTAAAAGACCTTAAACACTTGTGACACGTTTATAAATAGGCAGTGGCACCATGTTTTAGTGAGCTTAAATTTATCTTTTATTTATTTCTGTAAGTTTAGTGTCCATGGCTATAAATCAACACCAAACCGCATAAAGAAAGAAGAAACTGATTGTTGTTTTTTTTGTCATTTTGGAAGGATTATGGGCAGTTCTGGTGAATCTGATGTCCTGAGAAACTCCAGTGGTTTTGGGGGTGGGCTAGGACCCTGTGCTCTTTGTAATCCTGTTTATAGACTGCACTGTGACCGAGTTGCCTGCAGTCATGAGGAGTGATGTGGATGGATGAGAGGCAAGAGAAATGTGCCAGTGGCCGTGGGTTTAAACTCTGAATAGTTTAACTCCAGGTGTGTCCCTTGCTCCCCCTCCCCACACACAAATACTCACACTAGCGCACACATAACGCCTTAGCTAAACAACTGTCCAGACGCCATAAACACTATAATCAGGCTGTGCTCTCTTCCTACGGCCTCTTCATCTTTTTCCTGTCCTATTGCCTCCTGCGATGTTTCACACAAGCAGCAGACCACACACAAAATCAATGCTACAGGATCATTTTATTCACTGATTCATAAAGGTAAAGTTAGATTCTGTGACAAATCCTTTTGGACAAAGTTCTACTTGAATTTGTCTTGAAGATTTATTGGTTCAACTGTCTGTACCAAATAAAAGCACACTCAACAAATGCATCAGTAATATGCAGTGTTATACTCAAAAGTTGGATAAGTAGGCATTCATCATTGTCTTTTATAATTAGGTGCATAATGTAATTTTTTTGTTAAAGGATCAGCCGCTTGCTTGCTTCCGTGGAGCTTATATTGCTTTGTCTGGAATGCTCCACAGTAAAGCATTAAACTTACTTGTCTATCATGCCTTTTATTGCTTGAAGAGATGCCTGGAAAACATGCATTCGTACTGTGAGCAGGATCTCCTTTCAACAGATCTGACTTGTAACTTGCCCGGGTGGAATCATAATGATAAATATGTTTAATGCCATTCTGTGCATTTTCTAGACATAACAATAGCATCTCCATGGAGACAAGCTTCCTGCAGTATTACCAAACAGTTATGAAGTTTTCTATTTCTACTTTTTGATGAGCTCAGAACTCAAACAAGGTTACTTTATACACTGCAATAGTATTTATGTGTATTTATAAACATATCTGTCACAAGTACTGCTTTAAATCTCAGTTGTTGCTGAGGTTTGGGGCACCAAAACCGACTGAGCTGCTGTAAATCAGGCAGTGTTATAGAAAAGCCTCATTATTCAGCATCTCGGTGAGATGATTTGCAGCTTATCTTTGTATTCGAGAGGGCTGCGGTGCCAGGTGTCTCTGCTCTGACAGCTCTTCACTGCCGACATTTAGGCCAACAAAGCTAAAGACATGCCCTACAGATGAACCACAATGCTGTCATCTTGTTTTTTGTACTTTTTGAAAAGTGATTATATCTCTTGATCTTTTTTTTTCAGACTGAAATGCATCTGTCCTTTTAAATGTTTTATCTTCCCATCCGATCTACCTGCTGTGTTTTTCTCTGTGCTTTAGATCCACTGTCCTCTGCAGCTTCTGTTGAATAAATGCAACAGTCACATGGGGAGGGTTGATCCATGGGTCATTTTGCTCCACGCCATATGGTTCACCTGCAAGGCTTCTGAAAGTTTGTCTCTGAGTAAAAAAAAAAGCAGCAGGTTTCAAGGTTATCTTCCTGGGATTTCTACTATTGTTACAGTAAACAAACTATTCCCCCCCAAAGTCCCTCGATAGATTGGAGGATAAAGGGCTGGCTCCAGGAGGAATTAGAAAAATGTGCAAGGAGGTCACTGCCTGCTGCTGCTGCTGCTGCTGCTGTTGCTGCTGCTGCTGTTGCTGATATTGTGGCACAACTTGCAATGGCCAACATGTCACAAAGGATAATAGGTAAAACTAAACCTTCAGCAATAATGCTGTGCGACAAATACTCTTTGATTATTGTGACAGGCACAGAAATGATGAAATCTAGGCATATATGCATCTTTGTCAAACATCACCTACAAACAGTGTAATTTAAATACACTGCTATTATTGCCTTGAGTTGCACAACCCATAATTTCCTGTGTTGTCTGGTAAAAGGTTTCTCTTATAGAATAGTTTATACCAGAAATGCTTCAGTTCAGTTGAGTCACTTTTAAAAGAGCAGATACTTTTACTTCAACTCCATTCTTAGTCTCCAGTCTACTTGATTGAACTTTTATACTTACAAATATGTGCATGGTTAACTTATGTTAGAAGAAAGGACACAAGTTAGTTGATTGTGTTTCCTCTTTGTTATTACAATATATTGTGATGTGTGAGCTACTTGGTCATTTCAGAATTGGAGGACATTTTGGTTTTAAAATTCTTGAAAAATAAACCTTCACTTTTCAGATTTTCTGCTACATATTCATCAATAATAGGTAATAAACTATCAAATGCTTGATTAGCTCTGCTTATGGATCAATGGTACAATTTTTATTACATGATTTATTTGGTTTATTTATTTATTTATTTATTTACTCTAATCACAGTAACAGGGTTGCAGGTAACAGGGTTGCAAATCCGCACTAATGTTCGCTTTATCTCAGGAGTAGAAGCTAGCTGTTTAGCTAGCTGTTACTGCTAATCAAGAGGAAAAACTTATTTATGCAAATAAGTAAAGGGAAAAAAAAGTCTTATTCTGATCATATGAATAACAGGGTTGCATGAGGTAGAGTGAGACATTCAATCAAGGCTAACTATGTTATAAAAATATGAAAAATAGAAGAGAAGACAAACATTTGCTCTACCCATTCTTTTGGAACACTGTTTGATGATGTCAAGTCCAGGGTATCATGTGGTTCACTGCTTTCTTCTTCTTCTGCCAGGCTAAAAATGTTATGGTAACAGGGTTGCATGTTGTGGGACACATGTTCCATGAATAATATTGTTATTATTAAAACAAATGTTCCCACAGTTACAAGAGATGGCAATGAAACAAATAATACAAACAATGTTTTAGATAGAGAAAGGTCATGGTACTGTAACTGCAACTCTGAAGGTAATACATCTCAACAGCTTTAGACAACAAACAACACTGTGCCTTGTTATTCATTGATTTGTCAAAAGCATTTGATTCTGTGAATCACAATATACTTAAACAGAGGTTGATCAATATAGGACTGTCTGCTACAGCTGTTGGATGGATCTGCAACTATCTCACAGATAGATCTCAGTGTACTAAATCAGATGATATGTGCTCTCATACTCTCTCTGTGACAAAAGGAGTGCTGCAAGTCTGTCTTTTGGCCACTCCTATTTTCTGTTTATATTAATGATGTTGGCCAAGATCTCATTGATACAAATTATCACTTCTATGCTGATAATATGGTTCTTTATTGTTTTTCCAAAATTCCTGCCACCAGTGTTGTTACATTGCAAAATGCTTTTAATATTGTTCAGCACACTTTCTTACAATTAGACCTCTCTTTAAATGCAGACAAGACCAAACTAATGATATTCACAAAGACAAAGAGTAATTCCCAGAACATTCCTCCTGTTGTTACTCTTCAAGGGACAAAAATAGAAGCAGTTAAATCATTTAAATATTTAGCTATTTTAATTGATGATAGTCTTTCTTTAAAGCACACATTGATCAACTGATAAGACTGAAAATTGGCTTTTATTTTAGAAACAAGTTATGTTTCTCTTTTAATGCAAAGAAGAGACTTGTTACAGCAACGTTTTTACCCATTCTAGATTATGGTGATGTTATTTATATGAATGCCCCAATCCAAGCACTAAAATTGCTACACTCCATTTACCATGACTCTCTGCGATTTATCACAAACTGTAAGCCTCGGACACACCACTGTGAACTGTACACACGTGTTGGTTGGGCAGCACTGGACACTCGCAGGCTAAGTCACTGGTACATGTTCATTTACAAAGGGATTATGGGTCTGCTCCCTCCATATCTATGTACGTATATATTCAACATAAAACAGATGGACATTATGCTCTGCGATCACAAAACTGCATGCTTCTTTCTGTCCCAAGTGTCCACACAGAGACTGGTAAAATGGTATTTCAGTATTCTAGGCCATGGAATAATTTACAAAAAGTCTTGAAATTACAAGAAGTGACTTCAATAGTTCAGTTTAAATCTATGTTGAAAGGTTTGGAAATTAAATCTATGATTTGTAATTGCTTTTAAAAATCAATTTTATGATGTGTTGAAATGTCTGTGTGTAAATGTAATGTAACTGTGCTGCTGTCTTGGCCAGGACTCGCTTTAAAAAGAGATTAGTAATCTCAATGGGACTTACCTGGTTAAATAAAGGTTAAAAAAAAAAAAAAAAAAAAAAGATTCTCAGTTCAAGTAAATTCACTCAGAAACTGTATGTTTTAGTATTTTGTATGTGGATTATTTAATATTTGATGGGTGGGACGTAAAATGTCCTCCAATTCTGGAATGACCCTACTGTGTTCAAGTAATTTCCCTTGTTGATTAATAAAGTTTGTCTAAGTCTAAGTCTGAGTTTGATTTTACAAAGAAAATAGGATATAGGACCAGGATCAGTACAATAATAATAATGTTGGATAATTGAGGTAAGTGATCAAAGGAGAAGTTCAATTTGTCAACTGGACAAAGTTTGTTTGGTTGAAAACCTTTCGCCGCTCATCCGAGAGGCTTCGTCAGCTCTGGTTATTGTACTGGTTAGACCCTGCTTATATCTAGCTGCCGGGAGGCGCGTCCTACAATGACAAAAGCTCTGAAAAGGATGAATCTGTCTCTTTGTTTTTCAAATTACTCTGACGGCTGGTTTCGACCCCCTGAGGGACTGAGGGACTTTTCACGCAATTGAGGTAAGTGTTTTCAGTTGGTTGTTTGGCCTAGCCCTTGAAGATACATTGACATACATTTACAAGCGCCACCGATTCACTTATACGTTGTTTTTATTGGGAAGAATGCATGCAGCCCCCACACAGATTTTGGCAGTCAACCTGGAGATATGATTGCCTTTAATATCCTTTTTGTTTCTAACTTTCTTTTGCTTTACAATCAAATAAAAACATTGCCAAATACATTCCTACCAGTTAAAACTGAATGTTAATCTTTAAAGTGGTACATTTGATTGACAGTTGGCTATTCCCGTCTTCATCTCTAGACTTGAGCTGCACTGACAGCTTTAGGAACTGCATCGTTATAGAGCTATTCGTCATCGTCAAACCCACTTGAGTTAACCAAATCTATAAATCCACACCTCCCCCACTTCTTGTCTCTGTCTTTCACTTAAACACACAGACAGTACCACACCTGAAGCCCTCTGCTCTACATTTTTAGATCCTGAGATAACCCAAGCTCAGTGCTAACAATGCATTTCAAGTCCACTGCAGAGCTTGTTTGTTTTAAAGCCATAGAGTGAAGTTCAGAGTTGCTGGGCTGCATACAGACACTTGGACACACCTTGAGACTTGGCCTGGTGTGAGCAGAGTGTTAATAACAAGCACTGTGTTAATGTGAGGGCTCAGTTAACCTGGAGTGATCCATAGCCTTTGATTAGTCCAACCTGACACAGTTATTAGTACTCCTCTCATCTGGTCCCGGGCTGTTCCCAGGGAGCTCTACTGCACAGGTCAAAGGGTCACACTGCATTTTTCAACTACAGAGACGTGTTTTGATAACATATATGTAGGTTATAAGAATCTACATTGAAACAGACTGATAGGAGATCTTTGAATTTGGGATAAAGTAGGCCGTGGTATGGAAAGCATTGCTCTGAGATTCATTATTTTGTTCTTCCTCTGTAATTAATAGGTCCAGAATACAATGGGTGCAGGGTTTAAATATTGATTTGGCATAATCACACTCTCTCCAGGTTTGGAACAGCAAAGAGAGGGACTGGTATTTGGTTTAGAACGATTTCTTTCCTCATGAATAAATCATGCCCCAATAAAAGATTATAAGAATTTGCAACATTTATCATATCTTTAAAGTTCCTTTGCTATAAAGACATAGCAGAAGTTGTGTTTTGTTTCATCCATGCATGTTTGAGTGTCTTGGCTGCATATTCAGGCAGTCTCCCTCTCCAGAGCTCAAAATATGTCATTGAGTGGAAATTCAGAAACTTCAGTCTCCGCAGACTCATAATAGTTTATCATAATTTCTTACACTAAAATGTAATGTAAATTTCAAGCTTGTAGTTTATGCCTTCATATACATTTCTTCACTGCAGTTGCTGGTAATAGTGGTACTTAGTATGCAAAGAGTATATAAGAAATCAGGGTGTACTTTTACTTGTACCACAAATATTGATTTTTCCAATTATTTTGAGCTGGAAACATGAAATAGCACTAAGCAACTCAATATTTTATTACTTGAAGAAAATACAGGATTTACAAAAGCTGATAATTTCATTTCCTCAGTCCTCACCCAGCTGACCTGAACAAGCAGGTTTTATGATTTAATATTGATAAATGCTTAGGTTCTTAATTCACAAAAATATTCATAGTGTATTTGGCTTGGCAGCTGCTTAGGCACTTGGGCTATTTTTACACTCCATTAACTTACACCAACTTCACATTTTCTCTTTCTTTTTATCTTGGATGGATCTGATACTTCTGTGAGAGTCCAGAGAAGACAACACTGCTACCTACGCTCGACTTCTTTGAGAATAAATATTTCTCCTTTGACATGAAGTGGTCCAATGGCTTTACCAGGTACCTAGTATCAAATGTTGTAATAATGGGGCAAATAATTCACAACTGAGACTACTGACAGTGAGTGGTTGTATTAATAGTGTTGGCAGACTGAAGTTAGGAAGTATTTGGACAAGGGGGTAACGATTCTTCCTGCTGCGACTTGCCCTGAGCCTGTGGGGAGGGAAGTGGGGGACAATTCACCTCAAACAGTAATCACAGCCCAGAGCCATCCAGGATACAGAGGGCACGTAGCATCAACGGCTATTCACTCAAATAGGGGGCAGGAGGAGGGGTATTTCCTGTATACACTCATTTATTTTTATATAAACTAACAAAACAAAATCTGCACATCAGGAAAAACAGTGTGTATACCACATCTCAATACAACATAGGACTAGCAAGATGGATCATTTAAACACAAACACAGAACATTTAAAATAAATATCAATTATTGTCAGTAAAAATAAAAAAATAACCTTTCTATGTATTGATGAGTTAACTAAATTGTCCCTATAGTACAATAATACTACAATGTCCATGAGGGATGCACTTGATTGCATAGATACATTGCATAACACTCTTTGGAATAATGACCTAAATTTCCACCATATTTCATCATGATGTGACAATGAGCTGATACCTGATACCAACTATTATTATCATTGCATTTGACATAGAGCATCTCTTCACTCTGCTCTTCCCCCTTAGATTTTTACATATACTTTTTTTTTTTTATAATAAATTAATTTTGATCATTTTTTTCCCCTCTGCATTGCCTTAATTGGGCCAACTGGGTTCTTGAGTCCTTGATATGATCTTAATATATGCCATTTGGTGAAAGCTTTGATCTACTTGTTGAAGTTGTCACTGTTTTCTATCTAGCATCATCTAATCTAATACAGTAATTTACTTTGCACAAACCGCCATTGCTTGCAACAGATATTGGCAAAAGCAAGGTGGTAGGGTAGTCAAAGAAGTAGAAAGAGTTGGCTACTTTTAATTTAAATAATAGCATACTTCTAGAGGGCACAAAATTGAAGTGATATAATTAACTACTCAAGTAGTCTAAATAAAAGTATACAGTAATTCATGTGGCTGACACTGGTCTTTTATGAATACAATTCTCATGACAGACACTAATTTCCTGTATGCACCTACGACTCAATCATGAATCTACTCTTCCACAGACTTCTTCAGAATTACACAGACAAGGCTGAGCTATCAAACACTGTGAATGCTAGGTTAGACATGTGAATGGCAACTGTGCAATACAATGTGTACAACTGTGCACAATAATCCAAATTGAAGACTTGAATGTACAATGCGGTACTTTGAAGTCTCTATGCTGGGGAAAGAACCAGCAGCCTAACAAAACTGACAATAAATATGTCTACATATGTTCTACAGTGAGGCAAAAAACCCTCACATTTATTCAACTACAGACATTTATAATGCCAAAACAATCACTTGTTTGTCTCTTGTTAAATTTTGTGCCATTTTGTGGACATTCCAGGTAAAATAATTATATCTCTATGCAGAAAGCATAAATAAATCAAAGTCACATATAAACGCATAAATGTGTCTTAAATTGGTTGGAAGACAACGGAACCAAATGCCTGGCTACATTTGGACAGAATGCAGAAGGGACTGGCTGATGAGGAAACAGAGCTTAAAGACTAGAATTAATTCAAATTTAGTATATTGCTGCCCCCTGTTGGCAGTTAAAGAGATGCACAGGCTTGCTTGAACCTGGAAAATAAACAGACTCAATTTACAATCAGCTTTGCTTTTAGAAAATTAATTTTTCGAAATTAATGTAAGCCTTATAATCACATTCTTACATTTCATTTTTTTCTTTTCTTTTTCATCCAGTTAAGACCAGCCAGTCAGTTTAGTATTATTTTTAGTTTTATTGTATTAGAACATCCAAATGAACCATAGCTGCAACAACTGATGGTGTAACTTACTGCTGTAAAGTCCCACAACAGACTAAAACTAATTACCGCAGTACCTTTTATAACAGTCGGCTTTACATCAACATAAAATGCTATAATAACACCATCAGTACATCATTCCATTGCTTTACATTGTGCTACTTGTAAATGCTGTCCACACTAACACACAGACACTGATTGTCTAAATGATTGGAGCTACTGAGGGAGAGGCTAAGCAGTGATAGCAGCAAAACAAGTTGTTAAGGCAAATATTTGTAGTTGAACAGTCAAAGAACATTTTGTATTTACCAGCTTTGACCTACTAGACCTACAGGATCTTTCCGAGGCCACACCAGACACTTTTATTATTATACGAGTCCAGTGCAACCTTTGTCCCCTTTAAAACCCGCTTTTGGAAAGAGTCCCAGGCACAATCACTTTATGAGAAATATAGCATATTAACATGTAAATGTTGCAGTTAGTCAACCACAGTGACAAAATATGTTCAGAAAGTTAAAGCTGGTTTTAAGAATTATGTTACAATTTTCTTAAATCATCTGTATAACCTTTCATTACAAGCAGCCATTTCATCCTTTAAATGTCAACAAAAAGGTTAAGAGCAAGTTAAGTAGTAGTTTGACAAAATATTAAAAATCTAGTCTGACAGCTAACAGTGTGGGTTCAGTAAAGGTTTTAAAATGTACAACTCTCTTCTACCATGATCAGATTCAGAAGTCATGCATGTTACGACTTAACAGGACTGACACTGACTTTAACAAGATGTCACTAGAGACATGCCAGATACTTGCAAGAAATGTGCTATGGGAAACTATGGGACTACTGAACCTCTCTAAAGTAACAAAACTTAATTCATAAAGTTTTTTTTATAGGACTGGCTTTACAAACTATAGGCCTACATGTGAAACATGCTCTTTTTAGACCTGCATAATAAATTCACTCAAACTTCCTTTACAGATAATGCCAACGAGGTGCAAAAATATACTGAGCTTTAAACATAGTCTAACTTTTAAATTAAAATATTATTTGTCCAAACTATATAGTGATGAATGTGGTCAGTAAACATGTACATACAACTCGTACATGTTTGTCATAACATCTAACAATATTTATTCACACTATATTTAGTGGCTGATTGTGCGTTATTTTTGTAGTATGTACATACAAGATTTATAAAAGCAATCATTTATCACTTAAGTGCTTACGTCAATTCAAACTATTGGTTATTGTGCTAATGTTTGTTTACAAACCAAACAAACTAACCAAAAAAGAAAACATCATCAGAAAAGTCTACTTATTAAATTATATTTTTTTGATCATTTTGATTATGTTTTCAATTCATTTTGGATACAAAAGATATTTTGATGTATATACGTTTTCCTTGTGTGTTTTCATCTACAACTTTGTTTTAATTATTTAATTATTTCAGTATTCCATTCTTCCAGCAGAGGGCAGACCAGGGCAAAAAAAAAAAAAAAAAAATCTTCAGGACTGGCCACAAGTGGGGTCACATGCCATGGGTCACTAAGCAACTTTTTTTTTTGTAAAGCCATGGGTCATGGCATGTGAATCATGCTTCCTGTTTCATCTTTAGATGTGAACAAAATACTTGGAAATCTGTGCAATACTGTAATCCTGTTAACAATCAAACTCATGATGCTATTTGATGTATCAGATTTCTGTCTCTTCCAGTGAGAGCACAACATGATGATATCTGTACATTTTCTTTACAGTTTTTGTGCGTCTGCGGACATATTCTTGTCCTGTTTTCAAGAATCATTTACTCAACCTGCGCCCTTTTAAACATAGTTCTGGTCCGTCACCCACCTTGTCCAAACAAAGTGAACAAGTTGAGTTTCCAGTCACTGCTGCTCTGTTTTTTCAAGGGCAAGTTCTTCTGAATTTATCTTTGCAGAAAGTGTACCATATTGTGCGGTTGTGCACTGCTGATGTTTTTTTCTTCTGTCTTTCTATTCAAATCTCCTCCATCACCTCCATAACAATTGTCCTGGGTCCAGTGAGGATGAGGTTGCTCACTGTTCTGTAGTCATGTGACAGTACGTTCAGACCATTCACAGACACCACAAACTGGCAAACCTGCAAGAAAAAGACAAACACAATATTTTTAAATTTATTATGTTAAAACTGGTGTGCATAAAATGTTATTATGGATCACAAGGTTGGTCACAGGACATATGCTTAGCGCAGTGCCAGCTGCCACAATTTTCTGATTGTCTGTCCCACTCTTCACCCCTCATTTTACGCTATAATGTCTGGTAAAATAAAGACTGCTGGCTATAAAAATAACTCTATAGTTCACTAAAGAAGTTCTTTCTGACCATTACATTTGACATTCTTTAATAATGTGAGAATTAAAGACTAATTAGTTGCTAGTAAATCCGTTATAACCATCAGATGTACCATGATCAATGAGTATCTTGACAATTTATGGTCATTTAATCGACTAAAAGGGGGTTATAAAAAGTAGGATATCATGTAAAAACAACTAAGTACTTGTTAACAGCATCTATAATAAGTAAATAGATGTTGCCCAGTTAAAAGGACTACAGACATACAACCAATACTCTGCCCATATAAATACCATATTACAAGAAAGTTACAGTTTCTTTCAGTCATTACTAAATACAGCAAACTGAATTAAAAATTAATTGAATAAAAGTATATGTAAAAGTAATAAATGTGAATCAAGATTTTAAAGAGATACAGCACACTAATCACTGTTGTGTCATGGTAGGACTCCACCTTCCATATCAGTATTTAACCACTGCCCTGGCACAGATAAAAATAAGACTTGTATTCGGTGTACTGTGAAGGTTGCAACTTAATGCAGCTCCTGTGGTTTGGTTTTGCAACTCAGCCACATGGGATCTCTTTCAAACATGTAGGGAGGAAAGTTTATGGAAAAATATCCAATTATGATGAATATTTTACAGTCAGAATTCACATTAAAGTGAATATATTATACTGAATATATTGTACACATATCAACATTTGAATGAAGACTGAAAAATAAACAAATACAAGAATCACCAGTATGTAGCCAACTCTAAAGAGCAGGGCTAGCATACATAGAAAACTGGCTATTGTAGAGAAATAATATTTCATATTTTGGTGGTTTTAATGTGTGATGTCCAAATTGCAATTTTGATTAGATTTTAATTAAAATATACAGCCTTATTAAAATCACCCACTGTCACTGTGACACAGGTGTATAGAAGGATGAGTCAAATGCAACTATCCCTAGAACAGAGAGAAGAAAGGCTAACTTAAACATGTATTATGTCATTTTACTGGTGGAGGGTGTCTGCCACCTGCTCACAGTAGGATTGCATACAATTTGAGCAATAAAAAGCCTGTAAATAAAACATAAATAAGTTTAATGTGCAACATTTAAAGCAAAGCAAGTGTGTGCAACATTTAAAGCAAAGCAACAACTTTATGGCAGACCCTCTGCCAGAAAAGTTACAGTATACCTTTAAACTTTGCCTTCATAGCTTTTCTATTTTGGTCTAAGTAACTACATGGATGTTTCTTTATGGATAGTAATCTAAACTCCAGGAAAACAGATAAAGTTGTATACAAGGGGAGTGTTCAGGCCTATGTATAGTTTACAACACGACACATATTGCACATTGGACACTTCTTTCTGTAATACACTTCTTTCTGTTCATCTGTTTCTTTTAACCTTTGTTTTAGATTCTGTAACTAGCTCCTGCTCCCTTCTCTAGTGCTCTTCGTCCTAGCAGCGGGGTTATTAGACTTGGCTTGGGGCCCAGTTGCACACGATGAATGGCCCCTTGCTTAGAATGGGTTAAAGGGACACGCAGAGAGTAATAAAAAAGGCCAAGGATACACACTGAAAACTCAACTCACATGAGGCAATAAGAGCAGTATGTGAGTAGACCGTGTGATCAGCTAGAGCGTTTTATTTCTGCACACTGCACACAGCTGGTGGAGATCATGAAGATGTGCCCCAAGAGATATCTAACACACATTTCCATGACATTTGTAGTAGGACAGCTGCACATTTTATTGTAATGGCATAGAAATTGAAATTTGATTTGGTCCAGTGAAATCACAAAAGCTATACCACAATATCACACCAAATAACAAAATAAACTGTTTTTTTTAATAGAAAATCTTGACCTCTACAAATAATTTCAAGCCAAGACGGTAGGCGAAAAGCCACCTGGCATTATACTAATCACTGCACAGTTGACACAGAGATGGGGATATTTTGTAGAGATAGATTAATATACAGTGGTACCTCACCTTACGAAAGACCCAACAAATGAAAATTCCAAGTTACGAAACGCCTTCACGTTAAATTGGTCTCTAGATACGAAAGAAAATTCAAGTTACGAAAAATTCAAATAATGCGCGCTCAGCCACACACATTATACGCTTTTCTCAGACTGGATTTCAACTTTTCTCACATTTGTCTCTCGTTTAAACACTCAAACTTTCATAGATTTTCAACAAAATGTATTAATAGTGAAGTGTGGGGGGAAGGAGGAGGGGGGAGAAGACTGCGCGCGGACACGTGTGTGATAGCGCAGCATGACCCGGCGCGGGGCTGCGAGCACGAGACCCGTGCTCAAACCGTGCCTCCTCTAGACCAGGTCTAAACCAGATCTAAACCAGGATTAAACCAGGATTAAACCACCGCGGCTCTTGCCTGCGTTCGTTCATGCACTCGGACTGCGTGCCGTCCCGAGGGGAGGCACATCTCCTCCCCTCCTCGCTGCTCGCCTCAGCCGTGACTCGTGAGGTACACCGGCAGAGCTAGCACGAAACCAGGAAAAAGACCCACACGCGGTGGTTTAATCCTGGTTTAGACCTGGTTTAGATCTGGTCTAGAGGAGGCACGGTTTGAGCATGGGTCTCGTGCTCGCAGCCCCGCACCGGGTCATGCTGCGCTATCACACACGTGTCCGCGCGCACACTTCTCCGCCCTCCCCCTTCCCCCCACGCATGCTGTCGCTGCTCGCCTCAGCCGTGACTTGTGAGGTACACCGGTGCTGCTGCTAGTAGCAGATCTAGCACAAAACCAGGAAATAGACATGGCGCTTTAATCCTGGTGTCCAGTCCTGGTTTAGTCCAGGTTTAGTCCATTGAAATAGCTACTCAACTTACGAAAAATTCACGTTACGAAACCACTTCTGGAACGAATTAATTTCGTAAGGTGAGATACCACTATATCTGTTGGACGATATTTGGACTTTTTTGCATATTGACTTTCAACCTTAAATCTCGAGCATAGGACGATATTTTGTTTTGGTCAATCTGCTGCCTAAAAAAATACTCTTTATATTAACATTTTAATATGATATATAATATAAGAGATTGCTGCACAAAACGTGACTACACAGCTCAGGTTTGTGGAAAAAAGGGCTTGGGGGGACTAGTAAATTTAAATTACACAATCAGGGGGAAATAATCAAAATCGACCCAAAATATCGGTTCAAAAATATCTGCAGAGCTTATTGGCCATTGGTTGCTCTGGGTTCTAAACAATCAATATTGACACATTAGCCATGAAAAAAAAAACATATCACTTAATCTCTAATATTTTTTTCATTGCGTTATATACTTCATATTTTTCAATCAAGTCACCTGCCATGCTAAAAAAAAAGGTTTGTTACATATATTTTCTTCCGCTGTCGGGATTTGCTGAGCTGGCACTCCCAGTTCTATCGAAAACTTTATGCAAGTCCATTAGCTCTGGTTGGGGGTAGGAAACATAAGGCCTCACTATGGGGTAAGTGCACAGCAGAATCTAATGGGAAAGGGGCAGACATGTCCGACACTCAAAGTCTGAAAGCCTTTTATATGAGAAGAGATGAGGAGGTCAGTGATGCTTTTACAGCCTGTCCTCTGAGGTCAGTGGGCGTGAATTATCACTTCTTATCTGGATTGCAACGTTAACATGTTGCTCTACTATTAAATTGTCTTATTGCTTTATTACATGGCAATAAAGCATTTAAGAGAAGCGAAACCAAACAAAATTATGTCTCTGAAATGAGCATAAATAAGCAAATACACTTGCCTAAATCTATTAATGTTTGGTGGTTAGTTTAGTTTATATTAGCATACAAACCCAAGGATCTCTAGCAAAGTCTGCAAGCCTTTCTCTAAACCTGTGAACAGTTAAACGCAGACAAGACATAAAACAAACATTTTATGAGCGCACCAGCAACAACAAAGCAGAAGTGATAATAATACCCCTTCCTCTTTTTGACTTATTCTCACTCAGTCATTTTTTCCTTAGAATCACTCCAAATACTTTTCTTATGTTAATATTAGAGGTGCTGGTTTGGCACCTGCTTGCCTCTATGGAAATATTATTAAATGCCTTGAACAATATTGCATTAAATGTATCTAGCTTACTTGTATTCAATTAATATTACTGCTGACAAATACATTGCTAATGTGAGTGGACTTGCCTCTTCACAAATCTGACCTGTAACTTGTTCAGTTTAATGTAATACGGTAGAATATCCAAGACAAAGTGGAAAAGTTACATAGTGTACCTTTAAACCACATTAAAGTTGTGTTTGATCTATTGTCAGATATGAACGAGCGAGTCATTGGTTTAACTTGCTTTTCACAGTTGTGTACCCACTCACCAGGGTCATGCCTTTCTGCTCTGAAGGCAAAGAGTGGCTCAATTATCTGCATTCCCAGAATTCCTTGTTGCCACTCTACTAACATACCAACATGCCAGCTGTGCCTGCGCAGCCCCCTTCTGTCCACGTCCCTGGCTTTATTTGTTTATCTAACCTCAGACATGTTTTCTCGGTCTCTTAAACGCTTCTCCTTTGCCTCATCCTGGCCATTGTTAAACTTCCTACATTTGTACAACTATCTAAAAAAAGAAAGTGAGACTGTTTTTCTCAAGTCAGGCAGGAAAATTGCTAACTTGTTTCATGTGATGGTATATAAAAATGTTCAGAAGGAAAACTTGGCACATATAAGGTAACATTATTTAAAGAAGTTCATAGCGGGGTTGCTCAAATATCATGTTTACAGTTATTTTGATGACATGTGTAATCACAAGCATTTCTGCAATGACAAATGGTAACTTTTAGTGGAAGTATGTTGTAAAAGTCTCAGTAGAGCTGTTTTGTTCCAGATTTTGAGGAATAGTAAAGTAAATGTACAGTAAATGTTTTAAGTCACACCTTTTTGTATTTGATTGGAGCAACATTATACAATCACAATTATAATATGATTATACAGCCATAGTTTAGTTTGTGGTTCATTGGGTTCATATCTTGAGTTCATATTTTACCTTCATGCCAGCTGCAGCTGCAGGGCCGCCAGGATCCACTGCCTGAACGTGACAAGGTTTACTGCCTCGCACAACAAACCCCCATCCAACTGCATCACCCACAATCTGAAAAACAAAAACATGCATTTTATTGCCATAATCCTGTACAATGAACGCATACTTAGCAAGCCAACAGCTGTTATGTATTTGTGATTATTTTAGTGGAAGCATTTTTTGACCATTGGGCTTTTCAAACGAGTAGTGACTCTCAAACTTTCTGAAATTGCAAGGCAGCACTAAACCAGGATTGAACCAAACTTGTACTAAACAAGGAATAAACCAATACAATAAAGACTATTCTAATACTGGACAAATGCTATAATGGCATAAATTAGGCTTGAACTATAGCTAAATCAAGTCTAAAATATAATTAAACTATGATGTTCAGTCAGGAGCACTAAAACATGAATAATGCTGATTCAATTGTTTGTCTATAAAATTTCTAGTTGCAATAAAGACCACAATTATACTGGGGTTGTGGTTTTAAAAATGTAATAAAACCACAACCCCAAACCACAAATTTGGCACATTGCAAAAAGGAGAAATTCAATTTGTCAACTGGACAAAAGTTTTTTTGTCAAAATAAACTTTTGTCCAGTTGACATATTGAATTTCTCCTTTTGCCATGGATTCTACCTGGACGACTGAGGGATTCTAGACATATTTGGCACATTAATACACATGACTATAGAGGTCCTTAATTTAAAAGTCACGAGGGATGCATGACTGCATCTTTTGTTCTAGTGGCGTACAGTGAATGTCTTCTTTATAAAGGGTCCTCCCGGCGCCTGTAGCTCCTCTGGACTCACTTGTCTCTTTAAAACTGGTAAAGAAAAAACAGAATGTTAGCAAGATTTAAGATTTTCATGAATGAATTACTGAATTAATTAAAGTACTTTCATTGAAATTACAATCATTCAAAACAATAAAAATATGAATTAAAAAGAAAAAAAACCAGGGTCTTTGCCATAACAACATAAATGATGCAGAAAGCGTGTGTGGAAAGTGTTAATGTGAGTCACATGTTAACAAGGCCTGGGGGCTCCCTACTTCCTGAAACACATGTAACAGTATAGCTAACCACTCTTTAAACTTCCTCTTCGCAGACCGTATATAAACAAAATGTATAGCTTTCCTGGGTATCCATGCAACAATATTATTTCCTACACAAGTTACAACCACAGAATAGTAAGTGAATGTGTTATATGAAACTTTTGGTCTTTAATTTTGTGGTTCAAGTAAATGGCAAGTGATGTGAGTAATCATGTGATCTAACACTCCCATATTTCACACACACTGCGTCAAACTGGAGAAATCCTATGTTTTTGGAATATGTCCAGATGCCTTCCTTTTCCTGTTTTATATTGTGTGTGAGTGTTTATTTCAGCACTACAAAGAAAGGTCTGTCAAGGGCTCTGCTTTGATCACAGGAAACCTTCGGTCCTGGGATATTTATTGTCTTTATTCAGTCCTTATTACTTACAAAAAGCAATACAATTGGTGTTTTGATAACACTTACAATTAATTAATTGCATTTCATTAAGTACCTTCCTTTGGAAGCAGGACATTTTTTAACTCAGGGTGGTATAAATCCTAGTTTCTCAGACCAGTTCCATCAAATTGCAAATAATTCTGGGTGAGAGTTGGAACATATTGATTCCAAAAACAGTGCCCAGATACGTACCTTTGAAACCTTTTGTACTTTTATATCAGTAACTCAATAATAACTCAATGGGTGACAGTAGTACCTGACTTGGGGTTGCACAGGACCGGTGGGCTGCTGCTGAGTGTCGGACTACTGCTATAGTAACCACTGCTCCCACAGCTGCTGCTCAGGCTGCTGCGGCGGACCCCCACCACCATCTTTATGTCTTTAGTGGGACTCACTGGACCAGGGAGAGGAGCAGAAACAGGATGGTTATAGACATTACAATTTGAGTGTTATTACAAAAATAGAAAATTACCTTCAAGTCAAACTCACAGTAGAATGTGTAGAGTGATAATATAAAATTTGTGTGGAGTTCAGTAAAACACTTTTCAAGTACCATCTCACAAAATATTTGTCCTTCCAAGTACAGTACCTCAGGTTCAGGCCAATAATAAATCCAGGATAAGCCAGGTTTAAAAACAGTATACAAAGTGGACTACACCCAGACTAAATAAGAAGTAAAAAAACAATTGTAAAGCAGGTCTAAACCAGATCTAAACCAGGTCTAAAACAGATCTACAGTCATAGGACCACAGGGGGTACACACATACCACTGTTTGAGAAACACTGCAGTAGGGCACAACAAACTTTCCTTAACAAAAAGTCCATAACCTTATCACCTGTTTTAATCTGTCTGTCAATAAACTTAAGCCAACAATGAAAATCAAAGCACAATCTTTGTCTATAGTTTGTACCTGAGAGAAAGCTGGTGTTGCTCCCATCTGAGTTTTGTTTTCTCAGACAGAACGGACTGTCATGGCTCTCCGGGATGGTCCGACTTCGCTCATGAAGAAGCTCAATCAACCTCCTCCTCCGTCTGAAATTCATCCTGAACTGGTACAGCAGCGGTCCGTCAACAAAGTGGTGCTTGTTGGTAACTGAGAAGAACACAAATGATAGTTAATCTTTGTCCCACATTTGTATAACATAATAATACAGTGTAGACTTGAAACTTTAGTCTAAAATAGTATGCTCACTCCTCCTCTTCTGCCCAAATGCTTAATATTCAAACAAGCAGTATTAAATAAACAGTAGCATTGTAGAGATCACCTGTTGAACAAATATATATTGGTCTCTAAGAGCAATGACCTTCCACATGTGAAAGCAGGACACCAGGGCAACATATTAGAGATAAAAGGAAGTGTACAGCCTAATCTGGAAACATGGCTTATATTATACAGTATGGTGCACACTGAGTTAATGGAGTGTACCTGTGTGGATGGGAGCAAATTGCTAGCTGCCTGCAGTGTAAAGAAGGTTGTGGTCAGGCTGCATGTGCGTCAGTGAGAGCTGGCTTTTGTCAGGCAAACAAAAACCTTTTATTAGAGGAGACAAAAGAAGGAGTGACAATGGACGTACTGTCTGACCTGTGTGCATTGTAATCCATCAGTCGAATATGACCAAATGAAATGAGCAGATATTTGTTTTACTGTTGTGTTTCTAGTAATGCTGGAATGTCTGTGCTCTATGTATAGAAACAATTGTGAGTATGTGAAAGAGAAACAACAACTGCTAACTGTCAGTCTAGGAGAGAAATTAGAGGAATGAGGAGAATCTAATTTTTTGCACAGGAAATGGGACACAATATAACATATAACAATATAACAATATAACATGGAGACCTAGTAAATAGATTGCACACATATACTTGTCATTATTGACATTTTTCAGATACTTAAAAGGGAGGCAGTTTATCTGTATTTACTACACTGTAATTATCATCTCAAGTTATTTTCCAACATTACTATTAAAAATTGTTATAACTATCAATATTTTTATTTTTTATATAACAAAATGACTGATTTTGTTATTTCTTTACAGTGAAATCCACAAAAAATGTTGAATCTGACCTGAGTTTATATTTGTGATTAGGTCCATGATCTTATTAAACTGAAAATCTGTACATTAACAATATTAGTGTTTCCTGCCATCATGTCAATTAAACATTAATAAGCCTATTGTGATGTCATTTGAATCCCAGCTAAACATGGCTGTTATTCCCAGTAAATGGTTGTGTGGCAGGAAGCTGCTTTCACTCTGCATTACATTAACCAAGTGACAACAAACAGCAGCAGTGTGTCAGCAGTCACAAAAACACAACACATTCCAGAGGCTTGGAGATACTTGACAGCAGAACTGCCAGTAAGAAAAGAGCCTCCCAATATCTCCCAAAACATTAGAGTCTCAGAATAATGAAAATTAAAAAAAAAAAGCAATTCATAATTAAAACATATACAGTATATATATTACATAATGAATGGTAAAAGGTCCTCTAATTGTCACCTATAACAAGCACTGTAATGATGCTACGTTATTATTCAGAAGCAAAGAGTCACTGTAACAAATATTCATAGTAGTATACAGGTAATTAGTTATGGGTACAGACCAGTCAGCCACAAATTAAATTTATGCCACATGATTACCAGAGAGCAACTCATTAGAAAGTTTGAAAATACTAGAGATTAATTTTAAACTTACAGAACATGTAGAAACTGGACTATATAACTAGATAAAAGATAAAACATTTGTGACAATGACTGTACCAACTAATTTTGGTTTTGTATGATAAATAATTGAGCAATGACTGTAGTACTGATATGAAAAGATAACAAAGATAACAACTGTGAATTGCAGTATGTGAGCTCAGTCACATTTCTCTCACAAGCAGAATAGTTTTTCATTCAAAAGTCCTTGGTTTTCAATGGGCACGAAGGACTTTTGTAACAGTTTAAAGTAGTGTGTTGAGATTGAGAATGAAGATAACATTGTGTGGATGGATATTTTTGTCTAGAGCCAGAGTTAAGAATAGACAGTTTTTCAGGTTAAGGGGACTTTGTGAAGGAATGCAACTTTAGTCCTTAAATGACCTGATAACGGAGCATGAAATCTAGGGCACAATTTATTGCAATGATGTACCATGCTTTAAACCACAAGGGTGCAAATGAGATATTCCGGTATATATATATATTTTTCGAAGGTTCAAGACTCCATGCACAGATTCTGGGTGCTAGTAACAGCAGAAGCATTCAACTAGGGCTGCAACGATTAGTCGACAACGTCGACGACGTTGACAATAAAATTTTGTCGACATGAAATTTCATTGTCGACTAGTCGTATTATTTAAGTATCATTTTAATTTGGAAGAAGTGTCAAGAATCCGCAGGGCCGACAGCAAACAGTTCAATGTCTTTGTTACACATCTGCTCCTTCACTGTACAGTGTCCAGGTTTACACCATTTCTCGTTCAGAAACAGCGCTAGTCCACCTCCCTTCTTCTTCCCACTCTCCGTGATTTGCGGTGTTAGCCATGTCTCCGTAAAAACAATGACGCTAACATCTCTGTACTCCCTCTGAAATCTAACAAGCGCAGCGAGCTCGTCCGTCTTGTTGGCGAGGGAGCGCACATTCCCCGTTACGACGGAGGGGAGGACCGGCCTGCAGCGTCTCTTCTTTTCCCGGAGTTTACGTCCCGCGCAGCGTCCGCGGCGTGTCATCCGCAGGATCTCGTCAGGGATAACATGCCTGTCTCGGGGGAACACAACAGCGCGGCGCAGCACCATCAGCTGATCCTTTGTGTAGACAAGCAGAGAACGGGGTCCCCTACACATCTTAAGCCGAGACAGGTAAATAATCCACCAAAAGTGTGGAAAAAATGCAGCGTCGAGTGCAGCCCAAGCTTAACGAACAGTGTTGACAAAAATATTTACAAAAGTGGGGCGGTTTAAAGGCAAAAAGTTAGGAAAGTTACGGAAAAGTGCGGGAGTGTTGTGACGAGCAGCTAGCTCGCGCCAGTCACTGTATCTGCATGTGAGGAATATTCCAATATTAGCACTAGTGCTAAACGGAATGGTGGCCATACGCAATTTGCTCACGAGTCATGGACAATCTTTTTCATTCCGAATGTAGTCTAGTCGTGTTTTAGCAGAACGCTTAACAGAACGCTGTTTCACAGAATACTTCAACTTTTTAAAAACTGGATACTGGCAATATTCCGCTTTGAAACGGAATGCTTAAAGCACGCACGCGTAACTGCGCTCACTAAATACCAACGTTAGTGTCGTGTCCATTATCCTAGTAATATTTTTTTTCGTGACTAATCGTGACTAATCGTCACTGGATCTATAGATTAATCGACTACTAAAATAATCGTTAGTTGCAGCCCTACATTCAACAGTTCCAAAAAAAGAGGTTTACAGCGTGCGTTGTTCATTCTTGCCTAATAAAGAATAAATAAAGAATAAAGTCAAGCAAGTGTGCGGTAAACCTCTTTTTTTTATATATATAATATATATATATATATATATATATATATATATATATATATATATATATATATATATATATATATATATATATATATATATATATATATATAATTATTTTTTTGCTGTTGTAAGTCAGAAGTCTTTTAATACAGCTCACATAAATTATCCAAGCTTAATATATGTAAAATATTGCCTAGTATGGCCCACTATCAGTGTGAATAATACTTTTTAAGGGTCATTTTGGTCTGCAGTATTTTTTTGACAGGACAGTATAGCATGAAATGGGGACTTAAGAGTGAGGACAATCGGCAATTGTCGTGCTGCAGCTTTGAACACTACCAAGCAGCCCCAATGTGAGTAATGTAGACGTAAAGTGTAGCAATATACAAATTAAATGTAATTAAAATATGCTAAAATCTATGAAAAATATTATGCCCACCATGCTGAATGATGCCATGCTCGAGCAGCCTTCGTCCCAGTTGCTCGGCCTCCTCTCTGGTGGGCATCTCTCCCTCCTGCAGCAGCCAATCAATAAACTCCGATGCCACGAGGGTCCGCTCAAATGTCCCGCCCTCCTCCTCTCTGCTCTGTAACAGGCTGTTCTCTGCTTCCATCAGCCTACACAAAAAAATAATCAGGATAACATACAATGAATGTCTCGCATTATAAACTGAATTTGCATGATTTAAATTCTCAAACGAACCGCAATATCCAGAGTGAATGGGCACCCACACAAAGATCTATTAATCATATTTGTTGCAGCTGAAAGAATTTACATTGTCACAGTTTAAATAAAAAGCATTTCAACTTTGCATTCAGTTTTTTGACACATTCCTGCATGTCTTTTGGTTCTATTTTCTTGTATCTTAATAATTATTGCTATTTTTTTTATTGTACTCTTTCTTCTTTTGATAAAAAAAGTACAAAAAGCCACAGTAACAAATTTTGAAGTGCGATATACTGTATTGTTGCAGAAAATATAGATGATAAATGATAATATTGAAACAAATTTATGCCACTGACACAATAAACCTAAAGCAGGATTATCTCAAAAACTACTCTAAATGTATAATATTGTGAAAACCCCCCCCCAAAAAAACATTAAATTCAACAAAGAAGAATGAAATGCTAATTAGTTTGTATCTATAATTAGTCATAGAAGTTACCTGTTGAACCTAAACTTCTCCAATTATCGTATTAAAACCCCACTAGCAAAAAATAACACAAAAAAAAATCCAGCTTTCATATACTGAATGATAGGTCGATATAGTAATTATCATGACAAGCCTATGAGTAAACAAAAATAACAATTGCAAAAACAAAAACAAAAAAAAAGCCCACACAAGATGGCTGACACTGCAGTGTATGAAGTTCATATTAAACATTCCTCAACTTTATATGAAACCTACATTTGGAATTATCAAATAAGAAACCATCAACTTTTTCCATTGTTGCGAGTTGTTGTGGGAAGTTAGTTGCTTGTGCTTATATTTTAAGACTCAAAAGAGGAAAAAGCCGCAGTGGGAGATAAACAACATCCAACAAATGTCATAGTGACCAGGGAACTATGAAGATGATAAGTGTAGTAAACAGCGCCAAAACATTCAAGGCAGACCGCTCCCTAAAAAACAATTTAAAAACAAACAAACATCTAGAACAACTAATGCCAGATAATGCCTGATCATGTTATAATTACTTAATAAAGCAGCTTCTTGGGTGTGGCTTTAAAATTATAAGAAAACAAAGAGTGCAATAGTAATCTTCCATAATTAAGGAGGGCATGTCACTGTAAGATTTTGCACATGTTTTTTTTTCTTAAGCTTTATGTAATGTCTGAGTTTCAAGGCATCAGTTTGAAATGAGTGTTTAGTTGCATGCAAAAAAAAAACAAAGCAGAGTTGTTCTATACATAGATTTAAAGCTGTATTCTGCAGTGTACAGGCTGCACAGTAATTTTGGTTGGCTGACCTGGTTAAACTCAGAGCTTATTTGTGCAGTCAAAAACCCACAAAAGCTAATCTGATGATTTTTGTGCATGTAAACACATACCAAAAATCAGATAAAATAACTGGTTTATCTGTTATCTTGGTTTTAATCTCTATGCAAATGTACCCACTGTGCAGTCAAGACACGCTGTTCAAATGCGTAAAAACTTATTTTAAAGGTTATGAGATAATATGGATATGATGTTACTGCTAAATATCAGTTTGGGCAGTACTGGGCCAAACAAAAAACTGAAGTCAGCTGCGGAGTAAAGAGTGGATAGGAGGGCTCGTACTAGTGCTATTCATTCTTTAAACCACAATTAGCGATGGATGTGCAGTAAAATTCAAGTAAATGGGGTAAAAAAAACATAAATACATAAATCTGTAGTAGAAATGTATGCTACTTTGAACCCATTTGTCCGTGCGCGTTATATAATATGGATTTTCATTACATAAACTTAACCTTATTGTGTCACTCTAGAGGGTGACTTTAAGAAGAAGAAAAAATGAATTCCCAGATTAGTCAACTTAATCTTAATCTTAATCTTAATGCCTACATCGCTTTTCCATGTATGACCTTATTTTCAACCCATAATATGTAATACAGTGTAATACTCATTAGGAGGTAATAGGTATATAACAATCCATTCCATTTTACCGCAGATTCTTCATCCCAACCGCTATCAAGACAACTCCACTATATAGTCCAGGGGTCGGCAACCCGCGGCTCTGGCGCCACATGCGGCTCTTTGATATCGCGGGGGGTTACGTTCTAAAAATAACCCATGATAAGCGAAATCCGCGAAGTCGTCAGCTTTATATTTTACAATTATTCTCCATGTTTTAAGGCTGTAAACGCCTCACCACACACATTCTATACTTTTCTCAGACTGGAATTAACGTTTTCTCACATTTCTCTCTTGTTTAAACACTCAAACTTTTGTAGATTTTCAACAAAGAAGCACAATATTATAGAACGAAACCAAAGTGTATTTCATGTGTATTTCACAGTTCTTATGACCGAGCCTCTTCGTCCTGGCACCGCTTCACTGTGGTGGGTTTTGTCGGGGAGAAAACTTGCAAACATACAGCACTTCAGAGTCACTGCGATCAAACATTTATATAAATCTGGCAAACTGAGGACCGGTAGACCGAGGAGAATGACTGACAAACAGGCAAAGGTCTACAGTCCCTTAGCCAATCAGGATGCAGAAATGCGCGTTGATACACTATAAAAAAAAATTTGAATAAAAAAATCTGTGAAACAGCGAGGCCACGAAAAGTGAACCACGATATAGTGAGGAACCACTGTATTTAATTAAAATATGTTTTATTTTAGTTCATTCATTTTAAAAATGTAATTCTATGGCACAAAAGCAAAAAGCCGTTATATGCAGTGTTATTTCATTTTAAATTTCAAAAGGGTTTTGTGGCTCTCAGTATTTTCTTTACTATGTGAAATGGGTCCAAATGGCTCTTTGAGTGGTAAAGGTTGCCGACCCCCGATATAGTCTAAACGTGCAATTTTTTCTACATGTACTTATTTTATTATTACTTATCTTGTCTATATGCACTTTTTTGTTCTAACTTTCTTTCACTAAACTGCCTGGAGCTAATGTGGCAAGTGAATTTCTCCTGTGTGAGATCAATAAAGTCTTATCTTATCTCTTATCTTATCTTATTCATATTGTCACATGAAATACATTTTGTACCACTCTTCTCGAGATAGATACTGGTACAAAAACATGCTGTGAATACTGATTCATTATATTTTCCCATTAAATGTTATGTGTCTATGTGTATGTATTTGTAACTTAACTCAGCTTACATGACACAAGCGCAAGTAAACAAGTAGGGATTAGGGATGCAAATTATCGGTTAATTCATTAACTGATAGTTGATTGACCTTATCGATCGATTAACGATTAACTGATAAGCGGCATTTTTCACCTGAATTTGAGTGTTTCAATAGGGTCTTTAAGAATATAAGCTATAGTATACATAACACTGAGTCATACATATATCATAGTATTATTATATTGTATATTCCTCAATTAATTATTCCTTAGTAAAAAGCAGACAAATGTATTGATGCTGAATAACAAAATACAGTAATCCCTCGCTCTGTCCAATTTTTTTTTTTTTTATAGTGTAACATTTTTTTTATAGTGTAACACTGTGTTCTGTCCTGATTGGCTAAGAGACTAGACCAGGACTGAACGTGGACTGGACCAGGTCTGAACCAGGTCTGGACCTGGACTGGACCTGGACTGGACCTGGACTGAACCGGGTCTAGACCGGGTCTAGACCTGGACTAGACCAGGATTAAACCACCACGTGCCGCTGCTGGTTTCGCCGCGGGCGCGGGCCGTGGGCCACGGCGAAACCAGCAGCAGCGCCACGCATTCCGGGTTCGATTTCGCCTCGCGCGTACACCCGGAGCTGCTGAGCAGTGCCGTTGGCGCCTGCGGTCGGCTGTGAGTCGAGCTTGGCGCAGCGCGGTTGCCTTGTTTCGGGTCTGCGTGTCCGCGTGTCCGCGGTTAGAGGTTAATTACAATTAATGCATTTTGATCGACTAACGTCTTAATCGACAATTAACCGTTAATCGATTAATTGTTGACATCTCTAGTAGGGATGACAACAATTAATCATAATTGACTTATGATTAATTGTCGATCAAGACGTTGGTCGAACAAAATGCATTAATTGCAATTAATCACTAATCGCGGACACACGCACCCATGTGGTCATGAAACAAGGCAACCGCGCACCGCGCTGCGCCAAGCTCGACTCACAGCCGGCCACAGGCGCCAACGGCACTGCTCAGTAGCCCTGGTGTACGCGCACACCGGGGCTGCTGAGCACGAGATCGAACCGCGGCGCCCGGAATGCGTAGTCTCAGCCCTAGCCACAAACCAGCCGCACGAAACCAGCAGCGGCACGTGGTGGTTTAATCCTGGTTTAGTCCAGGTTTAGACCTAGTTTAGACCTGGTTTAGTTCTGGTCTAGACCTGGTTTAGTCCAGGTTTAGACCTGATTTAGTTCTGGTCTAGACCTGGTTTAGTCCACGTTTAGTCCTGGTCTAGTCTCTTAGCTAATCAGGATGCAGAACACAATGTTACACTATAAAAAAATGTTACACTATTTAAAAAAAATTGGAAAAAAATAAATAAATCCGCGAACCGCGATAGAGCGAGGGATTACTGTTTTGTTATTCAGCATCAATACATTTGTCTGCTTTTTACTAAGGAATAATTAATTGAGGAATATACAATATAATAATACCATGATATATTTAAGACTCAGTGTTATGTATACTATAGCTTATATTCTTAAAGACCCTATTGAAACACTAAAATTCAGGTGAAAAACGCCGCTTATCAATTAATCGTAAATCGATCGATAAGGTCAATCAACTATAGATTAATGAATTAATCGATCATTTGCATCCCTAGTTGAAATGTAAGAAATTAGCCTTTCAGCACGCTAGTGAAAGTCAAAATGGTTATATTATCTGTGCTACAGCAGGAGACTGTATAATAATAAAAGAAAAACAAAACATGAAGTGGCCTTAAGTGGGCCAGTGTCACAATAAAGTCTCACTGTAACACTACCTCACTGTAAACGCTACTGTTACCTGTACTATACTATGTGCAATACGAAATCCACGTGCAGTACTGATACTACACTATATTATGTGCAATCTGTGAAATACTCTACTTACACCTTATTTAATCCTACCTGTACCTTTGTATTTTATTACATTTTTAAAATTATACTGTTTACTTTTCCCCTGCATTTTTTTGCAACACTTTTTTAACATGTACTATTATTGCATGCTGTTAGTACTTCTTGGCGAGTCAACAGGTTCTTCTGATCCTAAGCATTTCATTGCATTGTTGACGTTGTGTTGATCCTGACCATTACATGCACTTGCACTTATATTCTTGTAAATTTGTAAATTTAAAGGGACAGTGTGTAAGATTTTTACCTGTTAATTACTGAAATTGAAGATACCCATTCAAAAATACATTGTTTTCCAAGCCTTTTCACTTCCATCATGAAATCAAAGTATTCTTTTGGACTTAGATATAGTCACATAAAAGGGGGATCTTCCCCATATAGAGGCAGCCATTTTGAATACGAGAGCCGCAGAAGGACATTTGGGCTCATCCTTTGCCTCGGCTCCTGCTAACAGCTGCTTAGCCGCGCTGCATATGGTTCCCCCCTTCCCCCCTCCCCTTCCCCTTCTCTCCTTCGTTCCTCTGCTCCCATATGCAGCCAGGAGCGAAGGAGAGAAGGGGAAGAGAGGGGAAGGGGGAGCATGCTGCCGGATCACACATCGTAATGGATATAACACGTATTTTGGACTAAATTGTTTTACTGGATTTTATTCGCTGGATCCTTATGGACAGATTGAGACCAAGTTTATGATGAAATACAGAGTTTGACCTGTGCAAAGCCTTCAAAGGTAAGCTAAGTAAGCTAAGTTTTGTGCTTTTCTGTATAAAAGCCCCATGTGCTCGGGGAGTGATTGTTTTGCAGGGAAATGAATTGCATAGTCAAAAAGAGGAGACTGTAAGGTTTCATTTGATGTGTAGATTGTCATGAATCATGATCGGGATTGTGTGTTTTCATGCGAAAAGAAAAAAAAAAAGTGAACGGGGGAACGCGTTTTATGTATACAGCGGTGCGCGGTTCGTGCGCGGGCACGCGCGATGTCGGCGGTACGTCGCGTCCGGGTGACCCTCGAGGTCTGCCGTAGCCAAAAGAGGAAGTGGAATAGCTAGTAACCACCTATGCGCCACGAATCCTACACACTGTCCCTTTAAGTTTTCTACTTTATTTTATTCTATCTTATTCCGCTCCAAGTACCGAAGCAATTTCCTAATGTTGTGAACATGTTCAAACATATGGCAATAAAACCTTTCTGATTCTGATCCTGATCCTGCATATGACAAATAAACAATCTTGAATCTTGAATCTTGAAAGTGGGCCAGTGTCACAATAAAGTGTGCCCTGGGCTGCACTGTGGCGATTACATAATCACAGATGACAGATTCCTCCACTCTAACTTTCTTCCTCTTATGCAACGGCCTCTGACGCGGTTTAAGGTGCAAAGATCTCACCAACAGTGTCAATAATAAACGGATGCTCAAATATTGTTCATACGAGGGAGGATAGCGAACATGTATGTGGCTAATTTATATTTGACTGTAGGTAAATTTTACTCCTTATTTTGTAAATGCACCTAGCTTTTCTGACAATGTGAAAATAAAGTCAATTTTTGCTATACAAACATTGGTGGATTATGCTTTATCCAGCCTAATATAACTAAATAGAGAGCCTTATTGCACATTTTCCACACTGATTTCCACACAAGTTACAGGTCAGATCTGAGGAAATCCAACCAGGCTCACATTAAGGGTGAATGCTTTGGCTGTAAAAACATTTGTAACTGAATAAAAAGTTTAAAGCCATACTGTGGGACATCAAAGCAGTATTATCTAATGAGACGATGAGACGGTGGACCCCCGAAAAGTTACATATTGCTTCTTTAAGTGTGTGTATATTGTGTCTTTACTTTTCATAGAGCCGCTGTCCCCTCATGAAGACCTTGGCTTCATTGTCCAAAGGAAATGTGCCATCGTCCTTTCTGAAGCGGTAAAACAACTTCATGTCCTTGAACTCTCGGTGCTCATCGCAAACTGAGAGGAAAGAATTAGAAAATGGTCACACACAAGTCTTGGTCTACTAATGTGGAGGAAAATGTAGCGTCATTATATAGCAATGCTTTACTCAGGTTTGTAAATTAATTCAAGGATTAGACACAAAAAAATGCAAATTTCTACCTTGGATTAAAATACCATTATGCTTCCCAATAGTGGAACTTCTTACCTGAAAATCTTTGTCTTGAAATGGTTTAATATTATAAAATCTGATCTTAAGAGACACATTTTAATGCCTTTATCATTCAGTTGTAGGATACTTTACAAAATATTTGCCTGAAACATGCCCAAAGATAAGAATTTTTGAATGTTCAAAGTACAGCGATTCAAGCCTGGTATATTAAGGTACACAGGGCAGACATAGTTCCCAAAAAAGGTCAAGTAAGCGTAAGGTGTGGGAGAGTGTTACCAGCCACTGTCTCACCATGGTGAATGATGCACTGGTCCAAAAGCTTCTGTATTATCTTAATGGCGGTCTCTCTGTCGGTAGCCTCCTTGTGATCAATCAGCCAATCAATTAGTTCTTTGCCCACGAAACAGTTTGGGTACGTCCGCAGGTGGTGTCTCCGGTCCTTGATCACTTTCGCCTCATGGAGACGTAACCTTGGAAACAGCAAAAGCTTGTTAAATGCAAACTATAAAAAGAAGGATTTAAAACTGTATTGTTGGGTTTGCGGCAATTCATTCAAAGAAAAGGGATAGTTTTACTGCTTACTTTTAGCACTGTATCTGAAACAATAGTAACATACAGAGGTGGGAGATGTAAGGTATGTGTTGGAGATATGCAAAATTAGAATAACAAATATACTCCCTATAAGAATGAACTATTTAAAAAGTCATATTACAGGGCTACAGGCCTTATTACAGAACCTGATAATGATGGGTGTATGGTGGCATTTCATTACTTTTGTGTTTAATAAGTAATGAAATGTCTGTTAACTCTTTTTGTGATAATTTTACCTCAACGAAGACTTTTACAGGCACATTTGCCATAATATTGTATGAATATTGTCAACATGAAAATCTAGATATTATTTTTTGTCTATGTCACCCACCATGACTATACAAATGTAATTACTACATAATAATACTCCTAATAACAAAGTTCATCTTGGGTGAATAATATCATTGACTAAAGGAGTGACACTATCCCAACACACGAGTCACAAGACCCAGCATGGGATGACAACAGGAGTTTGTAATATAACACACAGTGCCATTATTCCAACTAAAAACTGCTGAAAGTTTGACGTTTTTTAAAATGATTTATGCCAGCTGTATTGGTTAGTTGTGATTATTAATTGTTAAACGATAACATAAGTTTGTAATAACAAAAGGAAAATTGCTGATTTGTGACTCTGAGAGAAAGTCAGCAAAAAGGTGTGGATTTGAGTTGGGTTATACATAGAGGCTTTGTTCAGATATTTACAACTTTAGTTCAATACCGAATAATACTGATGTAAAATAAAATGAAAACAAAAAAGAGGAATACCTGAACACAAAGCTATTTTGTACAAATGACAGTGGGAAGTGGTTTAAACAGACTGACACAAGTGTTTCTTCATTCAAATAGCATGTAGCAGACCTTTATTCACTGACACTGGTCAACGAGCCAGCTGGCCTGCTCAGAGGAGAGCAGAGCCAGGGAGGGCTCACCAGGAATAAACAGTAGAAGTTCACCATGCATCAAACACAAACTGATAACCCAAACAGTAAAGAGATCATTCCAGCTAAAGTGTTCTGTGTGATTTTCCACTGGTCTGGAGGTGTGTAAATACCAATCACTGTTGCTAAGAGTTCTGCATGGGGACTATTAAGGTCCTCTGTTATGACTTGCCCAAGTAACCATTGAGTACCATGTTCAGGATTAATATTTTATAACAAGTTGCAGATTTGTCACTATGTGTGTTCTAAGATCATGTCCCGGACCATTAGTCCAATATGACTGACATTTACTGTAACTGTACCTCAGCTGTTCTCCAGTGACCAGCACCTCGGCTAGACGCTCCAGCTCTGCTGCCTTCTTCTGCATGGTGTTCCCAATGCCATCCATCTCACTGCTGACACAAGAGGTTTGTGTTATTGTACACCCTACACAAAAGATCGTAAAATAGTGCATTGCATTCTGTGAAATGTGCAGCATGCCGATTGTCAGACGTATACTGCAATGCAAACAAAGCCAAGCATGCTGATCACTCACACATTTTGTGTCTAGTACTTACCCTTCAAGCACCATGAGGAGTTTTGAAATTCCTTGATGTACAAAAAGAGTATCCCAGAATTAGTAATAACACGCTTAGATGTGACAGCGCGCCTCGGTGCCAGCTCCAGCGGACAAGTCACCCTACCTTCGTAAACAAGTGCACGCGTGCATGCATCTTCTATACATGCATCGATCCGGCTATGGTGCTGTTATAAAACAGGGGTCTCAGTGAGGTGGGCAGGCTGTGGGCCACTGACACAACACGAGTGAACGCACGTTTTTCTCCACGGTGCAGGCTGCAGCCAGTACCCATCCACACTGCCCCCGCATAGGGAGGACTGGGCTGACGTCATTGGGGGAGTAAACCAGAGAGGCGTGGTCAAGTAACAGTAGTAGGAGAAAATTACACATTCGCACGTTACAAACTTAGCCTTTTAATAAATAGGGCAGTAGAAAAAGTGTTCAAATATTTAACATCACATGTAAATAAAGTGCAAAACGGGACAGAGAAAACCTTAAGTACTCTTCAAATTTTGGCAGTGTTTAACGATCTCTAAATAAATAGCCGTTTTCTCAGTCAGCAGTGAGCTGGGAGTGGATTCTTGTTCTGCCCCGCCATCTGCTGGAAAAATTCGGTACTGCAATAATGACAACTACCCCTCCGCGCACTGCGGCTGCGCGATTGATAAAGAAAAAAAAGTTCGCTCCCTTCTTATGTTTTACTTCTTGTGACACGTTTAAAGAGTTAAAAGTTGGAGTTAAAATTAATGGACGTACACCGTGTGGTGGTGGTGAATCTGTAGCTACTCCTGAATTGTTACAGAAATTGTAGGTATGGTAATGAATAAGAAAGTATGGTAATGAATACGAAAGTATGCATATTGCTGCAATATACCAACATACATTGCTATATTACTATTTTAAGATAATTTCAAACATTTCCTATCAATTTCACGTCTTTCCAAGTTAGCCGCCTAGTCCAAAATGTTATATTATGAATAGAATTTGTTTTAAATGCGCTGGTACATTAGGCTACGGGGCATTTTTCTTGGAAAACGTGTCAAGGAATTGTGGACCAACCTTAAAGCTACAGCAATGCCATTAAAGGCAATATGATTAACACCTGTTGTTGGCATCCAATCTGTATGAAGAGATGAAGTGTTCAATATTAAGGTTAGATCTATGGATCAATAAAGTTTGTTTGACATGAGATGACTGCCTGCCCTGGTTTGATGTCGATGTAAATGAAAACTCATTGATTTTGTATAATGTAATACATTTATTAAATATTTTCTTTACAGCCACAAAATACAGAGCTCTAATTAGCAAGGACAGAAGGCTATATAGTTTGGCTATGCCAGTTTATAGCCAAACTGCAAGTGTTAAATGTTTATCAAAACAACAACAAAAAACAAAAAAAAAATAAAAAATAAAAACAAATCAAGGGGAAACAAGAATGCTTAAATAAAATAGGCTATTAATTGTCCTGCACACACAAAAACATGAAAAAACATTGTAAGTGCTAATCAAATCACACCATAGGCATACAGAAAAATAACCGTCGAAAACAGTTAAAGTAGAATTAACTTTTCTGTTTTTTATTTTTTGCAATGGCCTATGCAACTTTAGACATCAAATACTGTATGTCACAGTTCTAGACATTTAGCATTTTATTTGATGTCTTCTACTCTGAGCGTGCTGGAAAAAACAAAGTCCGAGTCACTAACTTAAGGCACATTTTGCATGATTGTAAAATAACTGTGAAATTATTATTATTGTATTTGTCAAGGCAGCTTTGGCGTCTATGTGAAAACTTCATTATGAAAGATACCATTTTAATAGTTAAAATAGTTAAAAATGCTTCCAGGGCAAGTCTACTACTTCATTAACATGTATTAAAACACAGTGCTTTTTGATATGAACTCCACAAATTCCCATAGTAAAGTAAAGGCTTCATTATTGTCCATGTGTGCTCAGTAACACCTACAATCCACCAGATGTCGCTCTTCATCTATAATAGCATCAGTAAGAAACGGGGGACACAGAGGAGGGCCCATTGTGCTCTAAATGCTTCAAATGGCACGAGTGGCACAGGAGGTGGCCATTCAGAGGGTAACAGCGATGACCCTCCTCATCATTCAGCTCCATTTTGCAGTCCTAGAATGTTGAGGAAACACATTATAATAGGCCTGTGATGTGTTATCATATCATGCTTTGGTTGATACTATGCTTAGTAACCCAGACATTACCTTTGGTTCTTGAAAAAGATGTAAAGATATTAATATTAGGCCAAATGCTATGTTATTTGCACTCCTGTTTAACCTTATGCAAGATTTAAGAGGTAATATCAAGTCTCACCTCACAGTGATAGCACTCCACGTGATAATCATTGTCCATAGATACCACGCGAATAGTTTCATCTGAACCCTAAAGACAAAATAACAAATTCAACTTAAGATATAATATAGATAGTAAACAGCGTAGCGTTTAAATATTATACTATAAAACTGATCATCAGAATCCATGTAGGCTATTTTATATATTTGTGTCATTCAAACTAAATAATTCAATGTAAAGGTTAAAGATCAGCATATAGTCTACGTGTGCAAGTAGAATGATACTTGATTCATTGTTTTTCTAATTGTTGGTGAATTCAGTAAATTTTAATGGCCTGATTAAAACTGTGTCACATACTCTGACATATTTTCAATGAAGAAGATGTTGTTTACCTCTGAGGGTAGAATCGGCTGGTTACAGGCTGCACACTTCGGAGCAAGGACCCTGTTAATTAGAGAAAGGATAAAAGAGTGAGAAATTGTGGACTACCGTTTATGGCTTACTAGACAGATCTAAGCGAATGAAGAAATCAAATAAACACCTCTCAAAATGCAATTCTTCTTTCCCCTGTCTATATTCAAGTCTTGGCTCAACAAAAGTAGAGCCAGGTTTGCAGATGTGCTGGCGTTCCATCAAATATGTGACTTTTTTTCTTCAAAAAAGTACAAAAGAGGGTAGACGTACTTATTATTGCCAGGCAGTTGTGTGCAGCTGGCAGGCACCTGGAGCTCTGAGTGAATAACAAAAGGCCTTTGAGTGCGGACAGCCATGACTGTGGTTAAGAGTCAACACGTAGCTTTATTCACAATCAGATCAGTCTGATTTGATCTGCGTGATGCACAAATGTGGACAGTGGAGGGCCATGTGCTTTATTTTGTACATAGTGTCCCAACAGGAAGAGGAGCTGCTGCTAGGTCTTACGAAGTGGGGTGTGTGACCGTTTTCATTATGAGCTCCAGCTGAACGATGCAGAGTTCAAGTGTTTTTAAATTCAGTTCAAAGTGCACATTTAAAATATAACTAGCACCATTAACAATTGGGTAGAGACTGCCAATCTAATACATTAATCGCCAGCATTTCACATGATATTTGGCAATTTAATGGTGCAATATGTAACTTTTCTGGAGGGGGGCCCTGCTTGTCCCCATGAAGATAGTCACTGCATCGCCCTTGTTTTCCCCCAGACCCCCTTTCTTTGCTTGGAATAATCCTTTTGGACCTCTTCACTCCCCCTGTTTTTTTCTTGGCCCACCTTGTATTTCCCCCAGGTACCGGTTTGCCCCGGCCCACCCCCTTCAAGTCCTATAGCCCTTGTACCCAGTAGTGTTTGTTCCCATGCCCACATCCCCCAATGTGTCTTCTGAGTACTTTTGTGAATGTTATTGTGGTTCTTAAAAATGTAACTTTAATAATAAAAGATTTAAAAAAAGATAGTCCTGCTTTGCTTGGAATGTCTACAGTGAGATTATGAGATTAAAATAAAAGCACATTTAAAATCATGCTGAGATCTGCTCTGTTGCCTGGCCTGGTGATGTCACCTGGTAGATGCTTGAGATAGATATGTTTAATGCTATACTGTGGAATATTCAAGGCAAAGCAATAACAATTTCAAGGAGACAAGCCGGTGATGGACCCTGTACATAATGCACCTTTAAATAACGGCAATTCCTAATTGTGACCATTCAAATAGCAATTTTGAGTAAATAAACTTAACAGAACCAGCTTAAGTCTTCAATCTTTCTCTCAAACAAGCTCTATATTTGTCCAGAGCTAACAGAGTATCCCAGTGTCAACAACATGGTGTGACGGACCACTCATGGGACGCCCCTCCTTATCTCCCAGACTGCACTTCTCATGTGTCAGCTACACGTGGCAACTCAAGACAACCGCGGTCCTTACTAACCTGATCTGGAGTACAGAGGAAAGTGAACAGGCTAAAGCAGTGATTCAACATGGAAGCTGAAACCAAGACTATTTTAACAGTGTCACGCTAAACTATGTTAAACTAACTACACAGACACTTTGACATTTGTAGGATTTGGTCATGCTCTATAACACGTAGATCAGACATAGTTAGGGGTTGTTAGATTATTTGTTTAACAGATAACTATTATTTTATTCACAAATAATGACAAAATAATAATCATGACCATTTTAGAAGCAAAATGACATTTTTCAGTTTTATCTATACTTCCTATCAAAAAGTAGCTAAATTTAAATGTAAAGTGTTTTTAATGTGACTGTTGTTGTCACATTAACTTCATAGAAAGTCTGAATTCATAAAGGTGGACACATAATGGAGAATCCTTTGTTAGCAGCTTGTATAACCCATTATAGAAACAAACTAGCAACTAAGGTGTTTAATTCTGCTATTAATTCTTTGCATATCATGTTTTTTGTTTTTACACTATTCAAGCCACATGTTCTTGCTGTGTGTGATCAAGTTCTGTAGCTTCGCAAGTACTCCGCAGAGTCAGACCGTACCTGTGATAGTCTTTGACACAGTAGATCTTGTTTTCAGTGTCGACAGTGAAAGGCACTCCATCCAGACTCTCATTACAGATAATACAACGGAAACAACCAGGGTGGTAAGACTTCCCCAGAGCCTGCAGAATCTGTCAAGAAAGGAACAGATATATATAAAGCTGTGTATATGAGGTTTTTAAATCAGAATCAGATCTAATAGTTTCAAATTGTCAGTGTTCAGCGTGAGGCTTTTTAATCAGCAGGTTTAAGACAATAGGCGGTGACAGTAGCTCAAGTGGTAGAGTGAACCACTGATCCAAAGGTTGGCGGTTCGAATCTCGCTGTCGTCATCAAACATCATAAACATTCATCTCCCACATATGCTGTCATTGTGTCCTTGGGCAAGACACTTAACTGTCTGCGTATACTGGTGTGTGAATGTGTGTGAATGGGGGAGTCGTTCCTTGACATAAAGCGCCTTGAAGGTGGAAAAGCGCTATATAAAAATGTGACCAGGTGACCAATCACACTGGTCTACAAATTTCTGGACTTTGGCTTCTGAAATAAAAGTGGCTAAATCTCATGTATATTGATAAGATGAACTGAAAATCAATTGATAACTGTGCTGGTTAGCTAATGTATTCAAGATATTCTAGAATAATAATATATATATTATATATACTGTATATTGATATATGTTAAAACTCTAAAATGAATGTATTGGAATGTGCAGACAGGCTTTCAGATAGAACTGGTTGCTTGTAGACACACTGTACCTTCTGATAAACTACAATTTTTTGCCTTATTTTGCATACATTTCCTATTTTGACCCAATACTATATCTTGGAAACTATAGCCAATCAGCACTTCTGACTTACTTTTTCTTTATTAATGAACTAAACCAAGAAAAATGTCACTACTTTTGTTCTGGAAGCATTTTGCTTCCAGCAAAATGCTTCCAGGTCTAGCATTTTGCTAGACCAGTGTCATCTATCAGTAAAACACGGTTTACATATCAAACTTTGGAATAATAATTTATTATTTATGATAATAAAAGTATTTGTTGTCTTGAAATAAAAATTAAGAGCTATTGTCATTTGTTTTTAAAAGAAAACAAACCAATGCAAGGAAAAACATTATGATTAATTCTGTAAGATATTTTTCACCATGTTTTTCAGTTCTGTAGTATGTGCCAGTACCAGGTAAATATAAGACATTTGGCATAAAGAGTGGCTGTGAATATGAGAATAAATACCAGATTTTAAACATTTGTGTGTCCTATAGAGTTAGTACAACACAATAAGCTCCTTGTTATGAATCACAACAACGGCATGGATAGAAAGGCTGAGTCAAAACCACGGCAAGTATTTTCACATGATGTCAACCTGACAAAAAAAATCAAGAAATGGGACAAAATAAAGCGAGGATGTGCAGCCACACAGAAAAACAGTCACATTTGGTAACCCATTTGTAAGATTAAGTACTAGGGATGAGGCTGGATAGAAAATACATGTGCAGAACCGTATAGTGGTCTTAAGTCTTTATCCAGATGTAGCCACAGAAAATCCATTCACAGTGAAACAAGTCTTTCCACACACACAAACACGCACATACTGGGTTTCCATGCTTCTTGGGGACATTACATTGACTTGCATTCATTTCCTGGAGACCGATTATAACCTAAACCACTGCTACTACTTACCTAACCTTAACCTGTAACCCGTATCTGGATTTAAAACCATGCTGTTGATCTAATAATAAAGGATTTAAGTTCCAATAAATTGACTATACAGATTTTTGTCCCCACATTGTGCTCTTATAAGCAGACCCACAAATCCGCAGAGGTTACTGGCACTCACCATGTCCATGATCAGATGTCCACATGCGTTGCACTTGTCTGCTGACTGCTGGAAGCCTGAGTACTTCAACAGAAAGAAAACCACAATGATGTAATTTAAATGTATTTTTTAATTTTCTGACAGAAATTAACGGCTGTAGGATTGAGATAAAACCCTAATTTGATTTCTTAGTATTTCTGCCGTTTCCTCTTTTTGAATGCAATTTTTCATAACCAGACATTCATTTGCTGTGGTTTTCAAGGGTGACAATTAAATAGATAGTGTACTTGAACGCTTAAGCCTTATTATGTGCTACCTATTCAGCTTGAGTGTGGTAAGGCCAAACCCACAAACAAACAGATAAGAAAGGTGTTGAACAAAAGTGAGAACAACATTTCATCAGGTGATAGTATAGAAATGAATGATTGATTTAACAAAGATGCTTAAAAGTACTTAAAAATCTTATATAATTAAATTCTGATCTGAACATGGATAGGTGATAATTTAAGGCAAAATTCAATTCCTGTGTGAATGGCCTGACATGGCTTCCTTCAATAAACCATAGCAAAGCAGCGTCTCCTGTTTCTGACCTCCTTTCGGTGCCACCCAGGGGAGGAAACTGATATGAATAGGCTCCATAAGATGCTGAAAACAGGTTAAAAGGTCATACCCTCCTGACCAAAATTACATTTGATCCAATAGGTGTCAAGTTGTACACTTAAGTCATTAAAAGGGCAGCAAATGAAGACTTGAAATGTATGGTATGAGCAAAAGATTTTGGGTTATATTCAATTTAATCTGTCAAGGCTGTACCAGTGGTATTAATGTAGGAGTCATACTAACTAACTAAAACTAATTTAACGTTGTATAAACTTACCAAAAAGTCTTCTTCACAAAAAACCTTTCCTCCAACATAGTAGAATGCTTTACCCCGCAGTCTTCGACCTACAAAACAAATAATAGAAAGTCAAAATATTTAAAAATACACTGGGTTTAAACATATCCACTCAAACACTTAAAATTGCTCTATTATATAATTTCCCAGTGCCTTTTAGAAATCTACCAGGTACAATTTTCCAACTCTTCGAAGAAAATAGCAGTTACCGCTTTTATGCATAATGACTATGATGATTAATAGCAGCCATTGGAGGGTAATGAAGCCTCTTGCAATATTAATTATATCCTGGTAATATATCAACTCAGCAGACCTAAGATGTATTTCTCAATATAACACTGTCCCAGCATTTATTAGCCCTGTGTAGAACCTGGATCACATCTGGAAACAACACATTGGTGATTTAATCCAATTATGAGACAGGTGGAATGAATTAAACTACCTGCTCTATTAGATTTCATGGCTACACTGGACTTGCTGCTCTGCGTGCGTACTTTCCATGTGGTTTCCTTGTTTCCGGTCTGTCTGTGACTGTTTATATTTTGGATCTGGCGTTTAACACAAATGCAACACACACCAATGCACAGAAATGCGTTGTGGGCTTTATGTAACTCTGCTTGCTCAGGTCCCACAGGAAGAAGGAACATTCCAGGCATTTTCCAAACGAAGGGGGGGATGAGGGGTTAACTGTGGAAAACATGGGCCCCTGGTTCATCTGGTACCTGGTATACCTGCCTCTTTGTTGTTGTTCAAATGAAACCAGAACAGTAGCATACCATATGAGGAATGCATTAGGAATAGATCATTGAAAAACCCTGTATGGATCAGTTAAATGTTGAGGTCAGGGTCATTATTAATGTTAATAAAAGTGCTTTTCTCAAGTAAAAATAGACAATAAAATACAATATAATCTCCTGATAAAATAAAAAAATATAGATACGAGTATTTACAGCAGTAAAGAAGAATAGTATGTCATATAGTTGGTTGTTACCCAATACATTGAAGAAATAACAATAGAAAAATCAAATCATAGAATGTTTCGTGATTCCCCTTTGTAATCTGGGCCAGTTGAATTCTTTGAAATCATTATTGGCAATACAATTATCGACCTTAATATCACAATAATGGCCAAAATAGCCCAGACTAAAAGGGACTGAGGCAAATATAATAGAGGAGCCATCTGGACATTTTGATCCATTTGAGGTAATTACCTTCGGAGTGTCTATAAGTGAAGAGGGGATGACAGTGAGATATGAGTGACCCCTCTTTCCACATTCCTGTCTTTATTTCCAGTGAGACAGAAAGGCCCTGAGCATTGTGTGAAGATAAGAGCTTAATTAAAGTCAGGAATGAGAGAAGACACTTTGAAAGGTGTCTAAAAACACTAAAAGTGTAAACGTAAAGTGGCTGAGGGTCAGAGCCTAAACACAGGCTGTCTCTAATTAAATATAAATTTGATTTATGTGATTCCATACAGAAAATAAACTAAATACTACTAGAAATTTCAGATGCTGACACAATGCTGCAAAACAGTCAACTCTCTTGGATTCCCTTAGACAGATTCATCACTGAAACCTTAAAGGAGACATGTTATGCAATATCTATTTTTTAACCATGTTATAATGGTGTTCCTTCATTAATAGCTTACTCAAAGTTGTATTTGATTGACTGTTTTATGCAATACTGCATTGTCCTGTGATTGTGGCTTGAATATTCAGAAAATGTTAGTTTTCACCTACCCCCTATCCCCATGCACATCTGTGTAGCAGTGTGATAAAACTTCTTTGAAAAATAAAGACGAGTCACAGGAACATGAAGTCAACTGTCCCTCTGTTATTAATGTGTTTAAATGAATGCTGCCATTTACAATTAACAACATATAAAATGATTATCTCTGCAAGTTATAGTTAATACTTTATACCAAAAATGCATAATATGGCTTCTTTAACACGCACACAAAAAATGTATTTATAAAGTTAACAACCCCTGAGGCGATCTGTCAAAACTGTAGAAAGCTCCTGTCCAGATGTAAGCATACCACTGGACTTAACCCCAGTCATGGTCAGAGGGAACCTCAGCTGCACATTATTATCTGTGAATATTTTCAAGCAATCTCAAATCAATGTTTTATGTTATTGTATAAACCTAATAGACTTCTTCAATCTCCAGCTGCACTAGGTTTATGAGTTGAAGTGTTTGTTAATGATTGGCTGCAGACACCCCCCGCTGTGAAGGACATGAGCTCCTAGCAGCAGCAGGAATGTCCTTCCTCTCCGAAAAATATAGAGGGAACTACACCAAATTAAGTAGGCCAAGCAATGAAAAATATAGATTTTTGATGGAATTTGATGTGCTCATCTCAAAAATAACTAAAAATGGCCTTGAGTCTTACTTCATGAACAACACATATTTTAACGAGTGCTATTTAACAGAAACAAAATGACAAATTTCTTAACTCAAAGTCTGAACTCAATGTTCAATGCTTACAGTGAAAGTTGCTGTAGACTTCTCTATTAAAATAGGTAGTCTTACGATTCTAGGATATGATTTGTCATACACTTAGATGGAAGGGTGGGGTAGTCAATCATTTCCCTATTGTTTACATTTTACACTTACTTGCTCACATTTTTTTCCTACAAAATATCGAAAAGGATAATTCACAAATGTTGAATGTGATCATTTCTGTTAATGACTAGACCCAATAACTCCCTGTATTACAACAAAGAATAGCATTGTAAGCTGTCATTCATTTGTATGAAATATGAATGCTGTGCTGTCATCTGAAGTCCAGCATTGAGTAACAATAACTGCACGCTAAATGTGGTGGGCAGTGCTCTCTCAATAGTAACAGTGTTTGTCATGTAGAGCACCTCTGACCCATAGCTCAGTGTCCTTTAGCAGCTCCCTGAACAAGACCCCCGCCTGCATGCCGCCCCAGCTCAGAGGCATTCCCATGGAGTTGGTTGCTGCTGCATGCATAACCCTCATTGGCCCCACATGAGGCCAGCTATGAGAGGTATGTGGTGTGTAAACTCCATTGACCACTTTTAAGACACAAGTTTCCCTCTTTTTTGTCTCTCACACAAATGTGCACTCTCAGGGAGGCCACAAGCAAACGCAGGCGTTGGCCATTCAAGGCTGTAAGCTCAAAGGTCAAAGGTGAGGTGGAATAATGGGGCTGTGCTTGGGGTGATAACAGTGCCAGAAATATTTAGCACAAATAATCTGATAAAAATATCTGGTCACCAAATGTCACAGGTACTGCATGGCTGACTGAACAAGGTCAGGACAATGCAGCAGGGCCTAGGAAATTAATTTATCTTAATTTATCAAATAATATCATATAATTTAATATATAATTGGAGAATTGAAAGCAAAAGCAAATTTTCATCATGTCTTTCTATAGAAGGTGTGACTGACACGCCCAGTCACCGAACACCAGTATAGTGATCACAGAATAATTGTGTGGTTTTGCTCGGGGCAGCAGTGAATAAGGAAAGAGGAAGTGCCTAAAGAACAGGGTCTTGACGGCATAAGAAGCAGAACAAAAGATTAAAGTCTTAAGAGTAAATGGGAGAACATCATGTGGGCCATACTTACTGCAGGCACTGCAGGTGAAGCAGCTGTCATGGTACAGGCCGCCCATGGCCTGACAGGCCTGGCCCGCTCCATACACACCTTTGTTACACTTCACACAAAGCCCTAAAACAGAACAGATGCCAAGTCACAAGATGTTCACATGCATATTGTATTAAGAGCACTGAAGATGTTCTCATTACACTATTATTTTGCAACAATACAAGGAACAAGGATACGGATATTAAATTCATATTATGTCATCCATGTGCAACAGATAGAATTGCACTTAATTGTTAGTCAGGAAACTGGGTAACAGAGGGTGTTAATAAAAGAGGAAATAAGTTTAAAACTGTTTATTTGATCTGGCTGGGATGTGTATAAACATCTTAATTAAGCCTTTGATAAAAGATGTTTTCATATCACATCAGCAGTGTGATTAAAATTGTGAATAATGTTTGAAGGGAAGTTATTATTATAAATTAACTGAATAATGAAATTGTGTTGCTCTATTCTCTACCATTTCCTCCTCCCACTGTTTCCTGCACAGCTGAGCTATCAAACTATACAATATACTGTTGGTTTACACGATGCACTTGTCACTCACCACTGACCTTGAACCAGTTTGACAGATAAGAAGTGATTTTTTCTAAAGCACTTTCAGAATGTCAGAGACATCAGCTGTACATTACATGCATTCCTTATATGAAAAAATACACTGAAGAGGGTTATCAACAAAATCAATACCCAGAAACTTATTGATACTAAACCTCGTATCAAAGGACTGTCATGTATCAGTTATCAATAATTGTATTACAGTAGGGTTGTGTATTAAGCGTCTGCATAACCAATATAAGACCATGTGGTACGTTTATAGAAACTACTGTTATTTTGTCTTGAATATTATATCATTGTATAAAAATAGTATCTCTAATCAACATTGTGGAATGAAATGTTGTACTATAGTGAAAATAGTAATAGAAAACAACAGCTCATACAGTATATTATATTAGATATGAGGCTTGGTTCAGCCTTTTTCATAAAGACAATGACACTTTTGTTTGCAGTGTAACCACCAAGCATCACGCGGCAGCTTCCTCCAAAAACACTCTTACTTAATGACGTTCTTCAAATGTTTCCTCATAGACCATTAGTGACAGAAAATATACAGTGGGACTATAAATAAAAATGCCAAGTTACTCCCCATGTCGTCAGTGGACATATCAGCGGATTTAGTGAGTGGAAAAAGATGACGCATAACAATTAGGTATTCTTAGGAAGCAATGGAACGCAGCAATTATGTTAGATATTTTGTTTACATGAAATGCACAACTTTAAGCCTCAGACAATCACATATAATTCCAATGCCTTAGTTAAAATGGAGTTGTCGTTTAAGAGATGAACTCAGCCAGGGTTTGTGTGTTAAAAACATGTGAATGAAACAAAACACCAGGTATGTTTTTGATGAGGAAACAACATTATAACATCAGAAAATAACGTAATATAGACCCTTTAAATAATGAATGACTATTCTGGCATACATTTCTTTTTTCATGCTTATGGATTAGAGTTGATCCCCACATACTAACTGTAATTGATATTGAACTAGATTCTTTTATATCAAAACTAGTATAAGACTGAATGATAGTACGAGAGAAACTTCATCATTATTTTGGGTTGGTGCATATTGCCATTTTTAAGATAAAATAATAAAACTGGTACTGCATATTGATGATTTTCCTTTGTACCGAATCAAGTTTGGAATTTTTGTATCGTGACAAGGCTAATATATAATATATAAGAGTCTATTTTCATTTCCTGTCCTGTGGTGTCCCTCTTGTCTGACTGAAATACCTGTACTTCCCTTCAGTATTTATATGTGGAAAAAACGTAGTCCAGTATTCCAAAAATATTTATATTATTCAGGGAGTGAAAAAAAAAAGCTAGCTTCAAAATTAGGGGAAGGTAAGCAAAACATCAAATTCTTCTTCACTTTTCCCAGCTGCCAAAACTTAAGGACTACTTTCTGCACAAATGCCAGTCTATTTAGCAGAGAAAACATCTTTAAAAGCCATGAATGAGCACTAAGTTTGAAAAAAAATGCCTCTGAAATTTGAGTTTACAAAATGAAATGAATGGCACTGTGTCTTCTTGCACTAGTCAAATATTAAAAGCAGGCATGGAAAAGACAGAAAGTCAATTGGAACACATTAACACACTCTAAAACACACTGGAGAACAAGCCAAAACCCTGGAAAGAATTTGGTACAGAATTTTACTAACAGATGGGAGAAATTAATGCTGCATGAAGGCACTATACTAAATGTCAAAGGTCGAATATTACGTTATTTTCTAATCTATGTTATAATGTTTCCTCAAAAACTTAATCTGTGTTTTGTTTCATTCACACATGTTTAACACACAAACCTTGCTTATTTAGGCTGAGTTTTTCCCTCAAACATGAAACTCTGTTCCACCTTTTGATGTCATATGGTAATAGAAGTGCTCCAGTTTGTTTTTAAACTCCATACACTTTCACTAGAATCATTTTGACCATGTCAGCCCTGGACTTGCCAATGTCTACTCAACAAAAGGTAAAAGGTAGCCGTTAACTTTAAATTACCGCTTCACGGCTTTGGAGATGTAGGCAGAGTAATAAAGGGTTACTCAAAAATGTGTGAATGAAACAAAATACAAATCCAGGTATGTTTTTGAGAAGGTACCAACTTTCTAACATGGCTTAAAACTCACAACAGATAATTTTGCGTAATACAGGACTTTTAATTGAGAGCGTGAAAAAAAAAAGACCATATTAACATTCTCTGCCTTTTGGGGTGAGCTCTACAGATATCTCACACTCAAGCTTTGTGGTGTAGTACAAAGAAAAGTCTTCAAGTTTGCCCCTTATCTTGTATTAGTTTGTCCAGCTATACATTGAGCACCTCTTAAATTATCAGGACTCTTGTATTTTTAAGACTTTTTCTAAAATTCCTCCCTGTCTTCCTCCAGACATTCCTATGCGTTCCCTCGGTGCAGCCGCTTGGCACCAGACCACTTTCCCAGAACCTCCATCTGCACTTATGCCAATCAGCACTCTCCCCATTTGTTGCACCGCAGCCCTGTACAGCTGTGCTCGAGTCAAAATACAGCCATAATAGCATAATTTTCTTAATCTTCTGTCACACTTCTTTCAGTAGTTGCAAATTGTGGCATTCTATCGTTGTCTTAGCAAGTAAAAACATTTCTTCCTGATAAATTTATCTCATTTTGCCACACTATAACACTATAATGTTAAGTTTTCATTTTTCTCACCAAAACTACAATAACATTTTAACTTGCATGCAGAGATTTTGTAGTTAGCTAATCAGCACCTGTTGGCATCTTCTTTGATGATTACACCCTTTTCTTCTTTTCTTTTCAAGCTCATAAGAGGATGCTAAAACATGCGGTCAGCTTTAGATGACATTTTATGATAAAAAATGTATTTTAGGACTGACCAAGAGTTAATTTGTTCGCATGGCCATATATTTGACTAACCTAATGAAGCCAATTTATTCTCCCTAACCTAAAAAGAATAAACATGCCCCTTTAATTCCTGAGTCTAATTTAAATAGACTTTGTGGTACATGTGGAAAACTACATCCGTTTATCCAATGTAGCAGCATGACTCAGAGGATGAGCTTTGGCCTAGTGGGAAACTTCATTCAGGAACTCTGTGTGGGTTCTACGTGGGACCATATCAGTAAAAATAGATAAACTGAAGCGCATTACTTAAAAACCTCCACTTGATGATTACACAGTGTGCCAGCCCACACATGTAGAATATTCAAACCACTGCACTATTTCTGATCTTGTCGTGACAGTGACATTTACAACAAAACACAAATAAATACTCAATGGGCCCCGTGGATCTGAAATGCACTCATGGCATCACAGAAGTGGTTGGACTGTGTGGCAGCATTGGCTTTTCTCCAAGTGCAGCTTTATACATTCAGAACATTCACTTTTGATAGCCTATACAGTGTAGTTTGGTATGTGTGCCCAAGTTCCTTCAGATGTTACTCCTCTACAGTTTTTAAGTTAGTGTCTATTTTAACCACGTTCTGTTTTGTTTTGATCTACAATAGTCCTATTATAGACCTGAGTTAAATCTGGTGGTGCACAGCAAGCCAAATTTTTTAGGTATTAAGTTTATAAAGTTGTGTTCCACTGCATTTTCAATAGGCTATATTATCCTGTATTATTGTCAGTAATGTCTCTAAAATGTAAAGTAAGATTAACACCATGATGACCGGCTGGTTAGCTCAACTAGTAAGTCACCGACTTTCCTCAGGTTCAAATCCCCCCTTGGCAATGAGCAAAGCCAGTGTGGGTCCTTGGGCAAGACCCTTCACGGTACTGCCCCCCGAGCGCCGAAAAAGATGACTGCTCCTGAAAAAGGATGGGTCAAATGTAGAAGTCAAATTTCTCCCGTGTGTCATTGTGTGTGAGACCAATAAAGGCTTGATCTAATCTAATGAATTAGTTTGATAGCCATTTCATAGTGTTTCAATTGTCGTTTATGTATTTTCCGAAGAATATCGTGAAAAAAACAATAAAGAATTGCTTGTTGTATAACTATAAAGTGGGCTGTTAGTTGTATTACTATAGACTTGTATTATTAGAACGTAAAAGTAGTAAAATGAGATCGATAGAAAGAATATTGAGACATGTAAATGGAGAAGATAGAAAGATACAAACTTCCATAATGTTTTGTGTTTGTTGAGGACAAGAGGACCCCCCACCCTTGTTGGTGTCAGGTCACAACAAGTTCTTACCAAAGTAATCCTGCTTTGGTTGTGAATCCATATCATTTTCCAGGCGCTTAGTGATGGCTTCTAATTTTATTTCGGCTGCTGTGGGGCCCTGGTCAAGGGCTGCTGGGACAGGAGATTGGCAGGGCATTTGTGGAAGCTTTGGGGGTTCAGGGATGACTGCCTCTCCACTGTTTGGCATTTGGTTGACACTTTGACCTTGGCTGGGACTTTTACTGACAGGTACAACAGACGCTGGTATATCCTTAGTTTTGAGTGTATCCAATGGCACCAGAGAGGGACCGTTGTGGTTGGTTAAAGGTTTGGAAGATGGAGATGAAGTGTATTGAGTTGTTGGTTGTTGCGAGGAGGACTGGCGCACACTGAAGTCCGCTCCCCCCGTGAAGGCACTGAGAGGCAGGGTGGGGATAGGCTCTGGTTTGGCTGAAATCTGGTGGTCACTGGCCCATCCTTTGCTGCGGTTAACTGGTGAGGCTCCGGGCTGATTGTGCTGAGATGAAAGACTGTTGTTGGTGATGGGAAGAGCAGGCTTGTGCTGTGGAGAGTGGGGTGCACTCGTACCTCCAGACAAAGTTTCGGAAAGTTGTGCCTCTATAGATGACGCCCAGGGAGCAGCATGCCCGGCCGGCTGGCGATGTGTGGGCACGCACTGAGACGCATTCCCTGGGCTGGGAGCCGTAGAGGTGTTGTGTTGGTATGAATGTGGGTCTAGACTCTCCCTGTTATCATAACTGTTTCCGTAGCCGTGCGTTCTGGCTGTTGGGGACTCCGGTTGGATAGCTGAGTGCGCGTACTGACCCGCGGCTGGGGCAGAGAGCATGGGGGGCTTGGCGGCTGCCTCCCCAGACTGTCTAAAACTATTTATTGGTGGTCTGTCTTTGGTATAATACGTGTTGTTGTGACCCCCGTTCATTCTTAAAGCTTGACTGTTCTTTGCCATCTCTTCTTGCTGCTTTTGCATATGTATTTTCGTCATTTTGGAGGCGAACACTCTCCTTGTCTCTTCAAAGTCAGGGTTATTTCCTGCGTCCCTTCTCGTCCGGAATAAACCATCCCTGGACGCCTCGTACATGTTCAAGTCCTCAATGAACTTGCTCGCCTCAAGTCCCAAATCCTCATATTTATCCATTTTATAAGTAGTGAAAAGTTCAACCAAAAAAAAAAAAGTCTATTTATTCCAGTGGAAAAGTCTTACCAGTTACAGTTTGTCTCCATAGAGGGCAGAAGTCTAAAGTCCCAATGCAACTTTGTCCTTCCAGTGGCGATTATCCGAGATGCAACGCAGAAAAGCTCACCGACCTCTGGTGTCCAGCTCAGCTCTCCTCGAACAAACCGCTTGTGTGTGAAATCAGAGCTGATCCTGGACCCGCTATAAGTGCCCGCTCCCTCCTCCTGCGTTACAGTCCCACCGGGAACGACTCATTCAAAACTTTATCCTGCAGAAAAATACTCAGAAAGTTGGTCAAAGTCGATATTACGCCAGCTCCGTCGATTATGGCACGTAAAGAACAACTTAAATCAGTGCTCCGTTGACAGAAGCCCGCGGGGTAACCGGAGCGCGCTGCCGTACGTGGCCACCGGTCGAAAGCTGCCACTGAAAACAGATTGTTTTTAAAGGCGCAGTGCGCAGTGCCCACGGTGCGCAGCTGCGGGGTCTGTGTGCACCAAACACAGCAGTCTGGGCCACTTTAGTTTAGTGTAGTCATAAACTATTTTAACAGTAGCAGACACAAATAGATCATTTTTATGTTTAGGTTAAATATGGAGCAGTTAGGCCATATAAAAAATAACCTATTTCCATAAGCTATAAGACAATAGGCTATAAGTTAGATGGTAATAGTGGTACAAATAGAATATAGGCTAGACCTAAATGCTCAGTCATCATTTCGTTTATTTTTTTCCCCAAAACCCCATATTTGACTCCTGTTGTGCAGTAATTTGCATAATGATTAGCCACTGCAGCTGTGGCACTGAAGAGAAATAATTTAAAGGCGAAGGGTGGAGGGTTCGCCACTTGCCTGGCTGTGTCCAATGAGAGGTTATAACTTTGCCTTAGTTGGACCCCACTTACAGTAAGGTTAGTTTTGTGAGGTGTTATTGAACCATAGTAAATAACTAAGATAGATATTATGTTTAAGACTACTGTGCAACATTCTAGACAAAGCAATAACATTTCCATGGAGACAAGCTAATGGCAACGCCCCTACCATAAAATTTACACATTGCATCTTTAACAGAGGAGTTGCCCATGTGATATTTATAGGCTAAAAAACATTTAAGGCGCAAATCTTAAAATGCAACAGTTACTTTGAATACGAACCATCTCATTATGAGCTCAGCAATTTTCTTAGCAGTGGGTATTGTAATTAGTGTTTTGAGCAAATGCAGGATATATATATATATATATTGGAGTAGGCCTAGATAATTCCTGCCAAACTGAAAGAGGGTTACTGTGGTGATTTGTGTAAATCAGCAATCTTCTAAACCTGTCTACTCTTGCCCCAAACGAGTAAATAGTATTCGATATGAGCTCACGCTGAAAGTGCTGGAAAGCTGACAATAACATATATAGTACTCTGGGATTGTGGGTTGTAATGCCAATTCCCTTGTGAGTGCAACCAGACCCACCCTTTACAAACAGTAGTAGCTTGTAATTCAAAACATTTAAAAAACGAATTAAACCCGCATCAAGTATGTTTTACTGTATGCAAAAAGAAATACAGCTTTCACCCCTCGAGAAAGTGCGTCACTGTAAAACTGTGGGATTTCCAATAATACTGGTCGTCATGGAAACTGCTGCGCCATGAAATGTGTGAACATTTCTAAGGTAGTGACAAAATTAGTTATAAAAATCAGTTTTAAAAAAAAGATGTGAGTGCATTTTAATATCTTCTACAACAAGAGTAATTTCAAATAATTAATTGCATACTTTTTGTAATTATTCAGTAGATTTTGGGTTAGTTTACTTTAGTGGATAATCAATGGAAGTTCATGGATACGGGCATTTTAATCATAGAAATAGATAATATATTAATTTTAGTATGTTAAGGGATATTTTAGCATTTCCTTGATGTGACACTTTCTAGAAAATACACTCCCGTTTTGTTTCCTGTTATTGTGTCTCTCCAGTGTCTTTTCCTGTCACCTGATCTTTGTTGTTGGAGCAGAAATATGGAAAATTGAGTAATGGAAATCTGTACTCCCCCAATCCAAAATTGGTATACTCATATTGAAATAGTTACACAATATATACAAAAATAAAACAACTTCCTGACTGAAAAGCTGAATTTGCAAAAAGTGCTACACTGTTTTCTCTACTGTGCAGATGCAAGCCAACTTTTTTCTTTTAAATTATTCATGATTATATGTATGATTATATGTCTATCAAAGAATACGGGCTCTAAAAGCATGCAAGTGCTGACTCATATCTATATATATGTCTATCTATCTATGCCTGCAGTGATGAAGTGAATTTCTCTCTATACATAGATATATAGATTAGATAGATGGATAGATAAATCCGTGGGCAGTCCTGCAGATTCACTTCACTGCAGGCCATTGAAATCTTTCATTTGAATCGCCTCAGCCTCCAGATGACATAATCAATAGACACAGGTAGGTGTAAAGAACAGACAAGAATAAAAAGGAAGTAGCACAGATCTTTAAAAAAAAAAAAGTACTTGATATTTTCTGCAATTCAAGGAAACATCTAGACGTTCGTTGTGTGTAATCAGAGGAGTTATGCGGCTAGATTAGTGGAAGGGACAAACATATATATATAGTGGACAAGAGGTGTGGGGTCAAAAGAGGAATACAAAGATAAAACAACTATGACTGGCATCTGAAGTGGAGACCAACAGAGACAGAGCAGAAGTGGTTACACAATGCATTCATTGTTTTTATTAAAAATATAAATAGATTGTTTTCAACATATTTACAGTGCATTTTATGGAGAGTGCATATAAGTTAGAGCTAGGAAATATTAAGTTGTATTATCCATAGGCCTATACATCATGATACCAATTAGAACATGGGTGATGAAGCACAGTTTTGCTCATGAAATGTCATTTTCTATATTTAGTGCCATGTTTTATCTGTCCTATTATATCTAATTTTGTCATTTAATTATTTGGGAAGACAAAGTAACAACTCATAATAAAGGTTCAACATAATTTTTTCCCCAACTCTAAAAATAGTGCACTTATCCAGATATTCTATTCAAGCAGCCTACCATTTAAAAGCAGTGGTGAAAGTTGTAGTCATTCATCTATGAGAAAATTAATAAGCGCTGTCCTTGGAGATAGAATGGCTCTTTTGACTTTCCGCTCTCGCAGATGAGTCTGTCCAAGCTCACTGTCCAACACCAGCTTCTGCACTTTATCCAAATCCTTGGACACTTGCATAGGCACAGTCACTTTCCCACAGCCCTTATTGTTGACCTAAGGATTACAGTAAAAGACAGATACAAGTTACTAATGTTATCCTTCACAGTGTGTGGTGTAGGCCCGTCACATAAACTAATTTTATAGTACGACATATAGCTAGAGAAAAAATAACGATAACCAATATTATTGAAACTACATCAAGAGCTACTAAAAGAATAGCCCTAAAGCAGAAATTCCCAGTAAGCCTTTTCCTAATCAGCAGTAAATTAAATACTTCATAGTTCTTCTAGTATCTATATACTGTGTCATAGATGTTAATTATTCAACCAACTACAATTCAATACATTCAAATATACTATAGGCTTAAAAGAAAAGGTCCCTACTTGTACAAAGAAAATATACACACGGCACGCCTAGTATAGTGTTGAGGACATCCAGGTTTTCTCCTGATAAAAGATATCAGAGGAAGTTACTCTCCACCGCGATCATTGCATATGTTTAAATATTTGTGGTAACTCTGAGAAGCCTATAATAACTTAGACTATGTTGCAAGTGGTGTTTTATTCTTGTGAACATCAACATGGCTCAAGGCCTATTGTCTATGTATGTTTATGGATCATGATTTCAGCTGTTTTGTGCACAGCGTTTGTGGTGGAGGCCTTTCTTTTAGGACAAATTGAAATGTGTGATTAAAGGATAGAGGTAGTGGGGATAAACCACACTGTACTGAAGAAGCCACAACAGAAAACTTTGAAGAAAACCAAGAGCGCATTTACAGCATATGAGCTCAATTATATTACTCATGTAGTTACATTTTGATTAGTGAAGATAAATCTCTATTTAATCAAATTACGTTAGGCACTGAGAAACATTTGTGGCCCAGTACTTAAAGGGATGTTTTGTAACTCTGATTTCACCAGGCCAAGGTGTACAAAAAACTGTTGAGCAGCAACTTGACTGCCTTGTTTAAGCAATAAAAACACCTGTAACTCAATTGCTGCAACATAGATAAGCTATATAGTGCATTGTGTATAGTTTAATCCTTTAAACTTCAAAATAAGGTTAAACATAAAATAGTTTCTTGGGGTGAAGTTGTTTGATTAACGTTTAGCCATAGGTTGGACATTGACACTTCGGTCTTGCTCCAGTAGCTGGTAATCACCTACTGTAGACCTGTAATGCCTAGTGCATTGTGTGGTTGCCATTGCATAAAGTTGTCTTTGAGGTTTAGCAGGAGTGAGTCAGATGATACCAGATCATGTGAACAGAAGTGTGAGACAGTATTATGCTCTTCCAAGAAATACAGAAGATAAAAAGAACAGTGCAGATCTAGGTATTTGGATTTTACGTGAACTCTCATTTTACTATTTCTATAATATTTACATAGGTAGACCAACAAAATGAGAAAGTAACAGTGAATCGTTCCAATTATGGACGTGCTTGTCTGTTTAGCTTTGAATGCAACCACTTGACGTTGAGCACATACACACATGCAGCATGAGCACTCACAAAGACAAATCATAGGCTCTCTACTGGAAATTACAGGCTATGGATGTAATCATGGGGCTAAGCCTTTGGTTTCAATGAAAAAGTTTCAGGAAGCCAACAACATGAAGAGATAGCAACTAATGAAATCATGAATGTGCAATTAGTGAAATAGTTCATTTTATTTTATGACTGAAGTTGACATTATATTTATTAAATTCATAACTGTTTTGGTTATATAACTTGAGTAAGACTGTAATGTAATACAGGTAAGTGTGTGGGCCTTGTCACTTTGTGTGCATAACATACCAGTACAGTCAACTCCACAAAGTCAGGGGTCTCCAGGTATTCAGGGTCTTCTGTTGGCCAAGGCTGTTGTAAGGCATCTCCTTCTCGAAGCAGTGGACTTAAAGGATTCTTTACCTGGGAAAGGCCTAGACACACCAATGACAAACATGAGTAATACTCTGGATAATACTCTAAATAATACTGAACTCTGAATAATACTTGGTAAAAGGAAAAATTCAATTTGTCAGCTGGACAAAGTTTATTTGGTCGAAAACATTTCGCAGCTCATCCGAAACGTTTTCGATCAAATAAACTTTGTCCAGTTGACAAATTAAATTTCTCCTTTTAACATGGATTCTACCTGGACGACTGAGGGATTCTTCACACATCTCAATAATACTGCATTAACTACTTTTCGTTATGCATAATGTGTTTACTGCTGCTGCTCTATATGAATGTATCATATGTCACTACCTCACTGTAAATGCTACTGTTCCCTGTGCAATAACCTGCTTCATAACCAACGTGCAATACTTATACTACACTATATTATGTGCAATCTGTGCAACACTCTACTTACACCTCATTTAATCCTACCTGCACCATTGTATTTTATTATATTTTATTACATTTTTTATTATATTGTTTACCTTTTCCCCTGCACTTTTTGTAACCCTTTTTTTTTTTTTTTTTTACCATGTACTATTATTGCATGCTATTAGTACTTCTCGACTATCTTAGCAAGTCAAGGGGTTCTTCTGATCCTAAGCATTTCATTGCATTGTTGACCTTGTGTTGATCCTGCATATGACAAATAAAAATGTATAGCAATGTATTAATATATTTATTTTTAAGACAAAATACAAAAGACCTGGGGGAGCTCTGAAACTAGATCCACCCAAACAGGGCACAGGGGAAGGATGGGAACTTCCTCCATCTCGTGACAGTTGGAGAAAACAACCGGTGAGTGATTTGCGCAATAACATCAGTGTACCACAAGTTTTTGAAACATGCCTTTTATAAAAAATATGTATTTAAATGCTAAATTAACCTGTTTTTCATTTGTAAAAACGTCCTTTTAAACTTTAAGGTTATCATCAGGCACCACTTTGTAATAGCTACACCTTAACTAGCCTTGATAAAGCATGACCAAAGACTCATAATGAATTCATTCATAATGAACAAATACAGCTAATTACAGGGTTAGGGGTTATGGTATTAATTAAGTAGCAACTAAGCCAGAATCACTTAAAATATTTGCTCATTATGAATCACCTCTTTGTTCGTGATTTAGTCTATTAAAAGTGTAATTATTTTAAAGTGTAACCGGTTATAAGGCTTTCTGGTTTTGAACTTGTGTGTCTGAAACGGTTAGGGGATGTCCAGCATGAGGCAGGGAAAGTGACGCTGGCGTTCCTCTGTATTGTTTGTTTTCCTCTAAAGATTAAGAGTCAGCTGCCTGCGGTTTGTTCAATAGAGGGAGAATCTGATTTACAATAATAGCACTGATTTGATAATGAGTTTTAACGGTAACAGCATAAAACTGTCACATTTTCTCACTTCACTTGCTGTTAGTTGCATCACTGATTGTTCTCTTGTGCTAGTTTGGCAATTAGGCCATTATCTGACTTAATGTCCTTTTCACAATAACGAAACTGTGAGATAAAGGCAAAACTGGAACTATGACAACTTAAGCATTTAACTTGGTAACAATCTTCTATGTGGGGGGTTAAAAGGTTAGCAAGGGGTAAGAAATAATTAACACAACTGAGTTATTATTAAAATGAATATGTAACTAAATAAAACCTCAGAACCAAGGTTTATCAATAATTTTACTCATAAAAAACGATTTAACGTTGTATTTATTTTTGTAAATTGTGACCCCATTGTTTGTAAACTTGAACAGTTGAGTAAAAAATATGGGTAGCTTATATTATGTATTGTTTATGCATGCTATTTAACCAACCTGCCCAGAGTTCAGATGCTAGGTGAGGGGCCATTGGTGCTGTCATCAAAATCAGAACAGCAAGAGCCTCCTCAAACTCCACACTGTGCTGCAGGACCCTGACAGTCGCACTCTAAAATAAAAACATCAATGTCAGTGATTTTTTTAAAAATGGTATTTGTTGTGGTATGGATTCTTACGGTTAGTGTGTTGGTCAGGCCCATTAGACGTGAAATAGCTGCATTGAACAGGAAATCCTCTGTGAAGTAAGTTGTTACCTGTAAAGATCCAAAAGAGTTTCTTCAAGTTCAACAAAGAACTTCATTCATTCATGCTGCATTTACTTTTACTTGAAAAATAGGAATGTGCATTAATAAATCTTGTCTTGTTAATATAGTAGTTTTGTGGACCTGATGACAAGTACACACTTGGGCAACCTTTCATCTAATACATCTATTAAGGCTGTACAAAATATCACAATGTTACCCAAAGAAAATATTGTAATAAATATTGTAAGTTCTTAATTTACATTTTTGTTCTAAATTTAGCACTGTTTTCTTTCTATAATCTCTGTAAAGTTTTTATTGTGATTCGCTTGGACTGAAAAGTGTTACATTCTTGTTGTAATTTAACTGGTTTTAGTATATTTTATTATATTACATTATATATTTCCATGTGAAAAAGTCTTCAGAACATTGCATACAGCAGGAAGCCGAAAACTGAAAAGTAATTAATGTCACCAATCATGTAGCCCTCAAATCTCTATAAAATAAATGAGCTGTAAAAGACAAGCTGAGCAGTTTAGCCTTGGAGAAAAAATAACCCATTTGGAAAGGTACACAGGGAGCGGAGGGTCGATAGCTGAGGTTTTTCTGAGAAATAGATCAAAGACGGCCTTGGCTTTGGGAGCTTAGGGCAAAAGCCTGTGGCCCTTTAAAGGATGACCCTGAGCGCTGCAGGGACAGAATCAAACCTGGCAGCCAAAGCGGTCTATTTAGAGAGTGTGAAGGGAGACAGAGTGGATTTAAAATCAATTTCCATGCCCTCTTTTTTTACCCTTTCCTCTGGGGGGGTTCATGTTACCGATGGATGTTTAACACTGGATTGACCTGACTGCTATATACTCCTGGGTTACAGAATAAGTCCAGTGTCAGCTTGTGAGGAATCCAAGGTGTCAATTCAAATTATATAACGCTGACCACCCACAGTGATACATTAACTAAAATGTGACTTGCATTGTAAACAGAAACACTTACAAACATATACTTACTAATGGTTACAATTAGTATGAGTAATGCACATTTTTGTCAATCACATACCTCTTTAATGGCATAATTCTTGTTTTCCCATATCTTTCTGGCCTCTGCTCGCTCTTTTTTCTTCAGTAATGATGGGCTTGGGACATCTCCAAGGCTTCGAGCTCCTCTTAGTTTAGTGACTAGCTGCCAAAGACGAGCTTGCCAACGCAAAACACCAGGGAGGGCATCCGCTGAGGAGGTAAGCATACAGAACAACCGCTTAAACATACACTTGACAGTTGTTTACCCCAGACCATATTACAGGGTGGGTTCATACAATGCGAAAACATTCTAAAAAACGTAGCTCAAAATCACACAGTTGCACCTTTTTATAGAGGCAACTTGTCAATGGACAGCTCCTTGCCCACAAGCTCAATATAATGATTTTTTGAAACCATTAACAAGGAAAAATGAAAACATATATCCTTATATAATATGGATTTCCTGCTTGGACAGTTCTAACTCAGGGGCGTGGATCCTTCACAGAGTAATGCAGGCATAGATATTATAAAATGAGGCACTCACTCTTTACGTTCCAGAGGATGTCCTGTTCAGGTGGAGCAGCGTAGAGGATGTACAGTCTCACGGTGTCCACTCCGTACTGCTGCACCACGTCCTGAGGGTCCAGACCATTGTGTTTTGACTTGCTCATTTTCTCCCATGTGATTTCAAGCTCATCACCGTTCAGAGAAACAGGCTCCTCACCTAGATAGAAACAAATTGAAACATTTATATAGAACTTACCTCTATACCTCTGCTAGGCACATGTTAAGCTTTACATCAAGGACCCACTGACCCATTCACATATACATTCACCAGTGACATGCCAAAACTGCCATCACAATTTTCTTAGTCTAGAGTAAGATTTTAACACAATTCACGCCTGCCTGTAAGAGTGATCGTTTAATCCACAGAATCAATCAGAGCATTAGAGATAAGGGATGTAAATGATAAGGGAAAATTCTGCTGGAGCAAAGAGCTGCATTAAAATCAGTCCTGGACACATCTATAGCCGGTCTATGGGAGTGGATCCCTTCTTCACTGTGGTTCTCCTTGAGTTTTCTCCTTTTCCCACTTTTTCCTAGCTGAGAAAGAGGGTCCAAAGAAAGAAAGATTCTCTGGGACAGTTAACCATTTGCTTGTTTCTTGTGAATGTTGGTCAATCAGTCATTTATTTAATCAATGATTTTGTTGAGCCCTGATTTTTGGCTCTACAAAATAAAATTTAGTATTGAAATTAAACAGAGAAACACCGAATTGCAATATAAAAACATCACTAAATTAATAAACCATCACAGAATTTGTTTTAACTGTCATATCACCCAGCACTACAGACACAGGAAAAATACTGGGTTAAGCGTCTTGCCTAAGGACACATGAACAGTATGTAAAGGTGAGTGCTGCTATTCAACTGCCAATAAATACAACTCTGCCACTGCCAAAAACAAAAACGTAATTTTCTTACCATTTAGTTTGTATTCAAATAGTGTTAAGTATGTGCAAACAGTCTCTGCTTGTCAATGATGATAACACAAAGATTAACCTCCTTCCTTGTTACCAGGCAATAGAAAAAGTTGGCAACCTCTCTGTATGAAGATAATTAGAAGAGACTAGATTTCTTGGTCTCCTGATTTGTCTGTGACTTCAATTATTTAGTTGTAGCTCAGCCACAAGCTCACAAAACAGGTACAAGAGAGAGAGGTGATACAAGATAAAATGTGCCAGCATACCATTTTCAGACCTTTCAGATCTTTCACACATTATTATAAATAACTTTGACAGACAGCACATTGCATTGTACCTGTGAAGTCAATCTCTTCTTTCTTCAAGTATTGTCCACTTTTTGCCAGTTTGAATGTCTGTCCTTTTATCAGGCCCTGGACCAACAGTTTTCGAAATGGCTCCCTAGAAACAATTGCCATATTTAGTTTCATGCTCTGTGCAAGATATATACATAGAAATCACAATAGAGGTTCACACTCTTACCTATGAGCAACAAAGCCTTGGTCTCTGCAGAAATGGCTGAAAAATCGTGCGTAGTACAAGTGCATAACTGCATGCTCCTTCCCTCCGATGTACACGTCCACAGGCAACCAGTGATCTGCTAGGGGGCGCTCAAACGGTCTACAGAAAATTAAAGTTACATGTAAGAGCTGTCACTGCTGTTACTAAGCAAGACCAAAGGTTATTTTATAAATATAGTACACTTACAACAAACCCTGTCCTAAAAATGTTATAAAATTAACATAGAAAAACAGATGATTATATTAAAAAGTATGTTATTGCACCAACATCAAGCAAATATGCAAATAAAACAATAATAATAATAATAATAAAAAAATATAATATATAATAAATAATAAATAATAAATAACAAGCTATTTGTACTCAAAAACTATTTTAAACATGAAATAAACATTTATTCTTGTCTCAAACTTGTGGGTGGACTCATGGGTGTTTGGACCTTTGTATGAATCTCATCTAATAACTTGGGTGACATATCTTTCACATCCTCTAGAGGGCAGACTGAATCTAACACTGATAGGGAATCCATCGTTCAGCATCATCTCTCTTACACAAATACTGCTTTTTAGGCAACTTCTGCAAAGCAGAAAATAATTGAAGCTATTTAGTAGCACCAGGGCAGCTCAGTAGGCCACCTGTATAGCACAAAAATAGTACTGTAATTACTTTTCCTGTTGGCCTGGCCTGCCACAAAAGCAAAGGGTAAACTGCCCCTCCTCTTTTCAAAGCAGCTTTATGGTCAGATCAGGGCAGGGGAAAATTAATCTCTTACATAAAGCCTCATGGGCATCCCAGCAGGTGACAGCTATGGCACTATAATCTTTGTTACTGAGCAAAACTTTGAGGCAACTGACGCAAGCGTTTAGTGAACTGTGTTATGAAACGAAGCTGAACTATTTATATTTTTTGAAATGGATAATAGAGGAGTAGAGTGTCAGTATTACAAAGAGATTAAGGGCAATGTGGTTTTCCATTTTGATTTTTCAAAAAGGTCTGTACCTGTGTGTGTTGTGCGGATCTGTATATCTGAAGTAATACCAGGCAGAGTCCACAAACGTGTCCATGGTATCTGTCTCCCTTTTCGCTGGTCCATTACATCTGAAAGATAACAAAGCATGATTAAATGATTATTACACTTAAACACAGTGCAATAACTTTAAATCACATGTAGGTCCAAATTCAGAGTCTGGAAACCTCTGAGTATGAGATATTATTTGGTGAGATAATTGTTCATGTCCATCTGGCTATAGGGGTCATGTCCCTGCAGAGCATACAGCTGAAGCCAGGTTGGCACCAGAGCTCTCCCTCGGTGCCCTAGCTAACAGGCTGAGCTAACAAGGCACGATGGCAGACCTCCTGCATGTTTGTGTTGGAAATAACAACCTCATGCTCCCGTTACATCCCAGCCAAACATGGGTTTGAGAAAGGGGTCTGCTGGCCCCACTTTCAGAGATGCAGGAACAGGCTCAACAACACATAATAATAATAAAGGCTTTTAGAAACAGTGACAGAGTACACCAGGTGATTTTGGGACCAAGAAAAGACAAAACATAATAGTGTCAGCATTTGAGAAAATGCGCTGTGGTTTTACAGTTTCACAGTTGGCAATGCTCTCCATCTTTGGTAGTGGTGTATGCTAATAATATCACTTATCACCAACTAAGAAAACATTTACAACTTCAGTTACACAAAAATGGCTGTGAAAGCCAAAAGCCTCTTGACCACCCATCTTATCCCTCTGTAATAAGCCTGTGTTGATGAGGTAAAGGATGTAGGTTGCTTAGCAACAAGGATAAGGTGTAGCAAGGTTAATATTGGGAAGCCAGGTGTTAGTTCATTTCATAAAAAGCCCAACAATACAGTACGAGTATAATCCGTTCCTCAGAAAATGCAAAAAAAGAAATGCTACCACGAAAGATGACTTTCTTCTCCAAAGGCGAGCTTCTTCTCCAACAATAAAAATATATTTTTATGAATAGAGATCCTGTACAACTGTACAGAAGAACTGTGGAACTCATCTAGTACAAAACAGCATGAATCAGTATTAACTTGAAGATCTTTGCAGTTTCCTGCATCATCCGGAAAGAGCCAAAAGGCTCTCACACAGATGGGGCGAAAGCAGCAGCTGTCCACTCTGGATGTGCTCTCATCTCATAAAATAGCCCTCCATTTGTGCATGTCTGTGGTGTCTTGTTATCAGTACATTTGTGGGACAGTACCTTGTCATATCCACCTCCCCAGCTCGTGCCAGGCCTCTCTAGAGCAGGCTCCACTCAGCAGGTTAATTTACACTGGCACAGAGGGTCAGAGACTAGATGGGGATACAGGAAATGACTTTCTCAAGGACAGATCAGACTGTCTACTGCTCATCCTTCATCATGCTATTCGCTTGGGTTCAGTCAAACTTTAATTGGATATGGTCGACGAGTGAGGAGAACAAATTTCCAGAGACACTTAACAATGGACGAGAGACAGACAACAGCAGATAGCGGCGCCTTCACGATTACACCCATCAATCACCACTCATGATTTGGTGAAAAAAAGTGAACCCAATCTGATGACTCCTGCCATGTGCCTCTGAGTAGCCCATTGTTTTAATCAACATGGAGCTGCGATGGTGATTAGTCTTATTCAGAAAGGAATTCCCTCGTCAGCAAAGGCCCTGGAGATGGAGCCTAAGTAGCACTCAGTATTCTCCATCATCTCAGACACATGACTATGAAGGCTGCCTGATTAATTAATTATGCTTTTTTCAAGGTGTGCACTATAGTATTTGTGAGCCTGTCGAGTAACAGCAGGCTTATGCAACTTCAATCAAAGTCTGGGTTCACAGTGACAAATGCTGCACATTGCATAACCTGAGTGAACAAGATATTAATCCTATAAATAATATGCAGTGTCAAGTGAAGTTGGTTTGCCATAAATATACATTTTTTAAAAATCTCTGAATGGACCATAAATGGGGTGTGGGGTGGGGAGGGGTTGTTTGTTTCGCCTATTCATTTAAATTATTTTTAAGAGAAGGGTCACTCATAAGCCTTTTGGGTTTTTTGACCTTTCCTGCACTGATCTGTTATTTTCTTTTTCTTTTGTGTGTACCTTGTCCTTTTTAATGTTGGATGCAAACATAAATAAATAAATAAATAAATAAAATGAACCACAAAAGCCCAGAAACATAATTTTGTACCTGTTTTGGTCTGTTATTTAAATAAATTTTAATAATTTTATTTGATTGTTGTTTCTTTACCTGGGACATTTACAGTTGATCCAGTCCTCCGCAGACTCCAGTGGCGATGCCCCTTTTCCTGATATGGACACCAGCTTTGGCAGAGTGACTGGTAGCTCGTCCACGGGAACAGCCACTGGACCACAAGCCCCACAGTGCACCACGGGAATAGGAGTTCCCCAGTATCGTTGTCTTGATATGAGCCAGTCCCTGAGCTTGGAGCTTGTAAGATGACCACCGACTCTCTGTTCTCTGGCCTTCTGGGTAATGGAGTCAAAAGCCTCACTTCTGCTAAGGCCTGAAAACTTTAAGAATATCAACAGTGTTTAGTCATCAACAATCATTATATAGTATTCACATGTAGCGTACAAACCTCTGCTGAATTAATCAATGTTTGTGTCCCATCTTGGTTATTTTTGAGAACTGTAGACCATTTCAAGTTTAGAACTTGGGCCAAGCCCCGATCTTGGTCATTGCTATCTGGAACACCTAAAAAACAGGTGCAGCGACGTAAACAAACTTTAACAGGAATGGTCTGCTGCCGTACGCTAAAGGGCAGCTGCATCCCAGGGGAACTGGGGGGAACCCATGGCCATCCACCGGTGATGTTCAGCTTGTTAGAAATCCCAGAGGTACCACCTGCAGTCTGGCTTACACCCATGGGTAGCCATTGCAACGTAATCGTGCTGTAATAGATGATCCATTAATGTACAACCAACATGATGTACAATATATCTAGTGTAGCATTCCTCAACCTGTGGTACCCACCTGTTGATCCACAAGGTCCTGAACAGTATTTTATGTTTGTTTTAGTCTATTTTATCCACTATTTTATTATTTTCCTTGAGCAATTTCTTGTTTTGAATATCTGTAGCAATGCTATTATTACTATTTTAGACCTGGTTTAGGACAAATTTAGATCTGGAATAGTCTGATGGTACTCGTAGAGCGCAGTTGGTAGGCCTACTTTGTAAATAACCAACTTAGGAGAGTCCCCTAAGCATACATGTTAAGTAACGTATGTAATAAAAATTATTAGTATAAAGATATTATACAACCTTCATCTTGCATATCAACGCAAGTAAATTAATTTCTTCCTTTGCACACAGAAAGAAACTCACCAATGACAGTATCAAGATAGCCATCAAATTCCTCTTTTTGGAAGATGATGAGGGGCAGTTCTTGTCCAGTAAACAGGTTGTACGCTGTGACTTCAGTGAGGGAGTCTGAGGAGGAGAGACATGTCAACAACAGACCTATGAGAAATCCCCTACTTTCCCTGCGGTTTGATAATCAACACACAACTGCATCCTGGGACAGAGAGGCCACGACTAAAGGGGAATCCTAATTAACCTGTGCCAGTGAGACATATTTGAACAACAGGTTGCATAAAAATTTACAAATTAGCTGTTTGCAGATCCAACGTGATGTCAGTTTCAAGAGACAAGAGAGGCAATTATATCATTAGGAATTTCGAAAAGGAAAATACACACAAATTTACCATTGTTAAGAGACTGATTAAACCTTTGTATTGATGTAATAATGATTAAAAACTAAAAATTATATATTTTTAATAGGGAAAAGTCCTCAAAACGTTGCATATAACGGGAAGCTGAAACCAATTACGTAATATGTGGAATATGACTTGTTCCACTGGCAATTTCCACTCTTAATTAGTAAAAACGTGCACAAATCAAGATAAATAAAAGCAGTTAAAGATTGTTGTTTTGTAGTAAACCAAATCATTTGTGTTTATTAAAAGGTAAATTATCCCTCTATAGTAACTGCACCATGTCACAATACCTGCATATTATAACCTGCATATTATATTATTAGTAAACATTTGCTTGTGCCCGTCTCAATTAAGTGCACACACTGTATATAATATTATGATGTTATTTGAAACTCAAGGCAAATTTAACTACAGTCCCCACCTTTCCCAGGCTGATGGGCATTTTCCAGGGCAGTGCGCACAGAGCTGGTCCCATGCAGCAGCCTGTGGGAGGGCAGGATGGCCAGGTACGCAGCTCCAAACACCATCTCTGGGGAGGAGCAGTATGCTGAAAGGGTCTCCCCAGTCTCCTTACCATTCAACTGGAAAAAAACACATGAGCATCAAAACGTCAGTGGAAACAAGCCGAACATCTGTAGTTACAACAGTTGGATCTAATTGTATGTAAATTATTTTCATTTCCACAAAACGAGACGATAAGTATGGGAAATGGCCTATAGCAAAAATTACATGACAATAAATTATAGATGAAACCATATATTCTGGGGGTAAGTATTGATCATTACAGTTTTTTACATGTACAGCTTTTCATTATTCCGAAAAAGTTAGTAATTTTACTTTATTTTTTCGTAGTTGTAATATGATAATATTTATAAGGTAGAGCAACTAACGTGACTAAATACAAACTAACTGATCTTTCATTTATAGCATGTTATCATGTTTTATTTACACTATGTTGGTCCCTCTGTTTAAGAAAGGGGACCAGAGGGTTTGTTCCACCTACAAAGGAATCACACTCCTCCCCGGTAAGGTCTATACCAGGGTACTGGAGAGGAGAATCCGACCAATAGTCAAACCTTGGATTCAGGAGGAGCAGTGTGGTTTTTGTATTGGCTGCGGAACACTGGACCAGCAGTATACTCTTCAACGGGTGCTTGAGGGTTCACGGGAGTTTGCCTAACCAGTCCACATGTACTTTGTGGAGCTGGCATTTGATCGTGTCCCTCGTGGTATTCTGTGAGGAGTGCTCCGGGAGTACGGGGTTCGGGGTCCTTTGCTATGGGCTGTCCAGTCCCTGTATGACTGGAGCAGCAGCTGTGTTTGCATTACCGTGAGTAAGTCAGACCTGTTCCTGGTGCCTGTTGGACTCCACCAGAGCTGTCCTTTGTCACCAGTTCTGTTCATTGTATTTATGAACAGAATTTCTAGGCACAGACAGGGGCCAAAGGGGGTCTGGTTTTGGGATCACAGGATCTCATCTCTCCTGTTTGCAGATGATGTTGTCCTGATGGTTTCATCAAACCAGGGCCTCCAACATGCACTGAGGGGGGTTTGCAGCCGAGTGTGAAGTGGCTGGGATGAAGATCAGCTCCTCGAAGGCTATAGTTCTTGACTGGAAAAAGGTGGCTTGCCCTCCCCAGGTGGGTGGAGAGGTTTTGCCTCAAGTGGAGGAGTTCAAGTATCTCAGGGTCACGAGTGACCCTGAGCATGATATTGACAGGCGCATCAGTGCAGCGCGATGTAGTCGCTGTATCAAACCATTGGTGAGGAGGGAGCTCAGCCAAAAGGCAAAGCTCTCAATTTACTGGTTAATCTACAGTATATTCCTACCCTCACCTATGGTCATGAGCTTTGGCTAATGACCGAAAGGTCAAGATCGTGGATACAAGCAGGTGAAATTTGTTTCATCCGCAGAGTGACTGGGAGATAGGGTGAGGTGCTCAGCCACACAGGAGGAGCTCGGTAGTAGAGCTGCTGCTCCTCTACGTTGAGAGGAGCCAGCTGAGGGGGCTCGAACATCTATTCCAGATGCCTCCTGGATGATTCCCTGGGGAGGTGTTCCAGGCATGTTCCACTGCAAGGAGGCCCTGGGGAAGACCCAGGACACGAGACTATGTCTCTTAGCTGGCCTGGGAACACCTTGAGGTCCCCCCAGAGGAGCTGGAGGAAGTTTCCAGGGTGAAGGAAGTCTGGGAGTCCTGCTTAGACTCCTGCCCTGGATAAGCGGAAGAAAATGGGTGGATGGGTGTGGTTGAATGACTTGAAATTTAATGTATTATACTACACACTTCACACTGTAATGTACTGCTGGGATAATCTAAATGGGTCTTTTGATAGAGGTTAATTTTATAGTGTGATGTGGCTTAGATAAATAGCTACATAACAATATGATATAGATAGGATATACAGAGAAAATGTAACCTGCTTTTGACCCCAAGTAATGGGTTTTCACACAAAGCAGAGGCAGAAACTGTGACGTTATTACCTATAATGGTTTACAGTAATACAAACACAAAAGTGTCTCTTGAAATTTGAGAATGATTGCAACAAAAATATGGTGATGTTTTTAGAGAGCTCTTGAATTAGAGAGAACAATGTATTCTAATGACACAAAGAAATATCAAGGGTAAATTGCTAATTAACATTTGTTAAAACACTTGATGTAAAATACATATAAGGCATGTATGAAAGCTTTAAAACAGCAAAAAGGAATTAATGAAAAGAACTTAAAAATTCAGAAAAATTATACTGCAAAATAAAAAGTCTTTACCTTCAATTTGAAGTCGAAATAGCAGCCGCTGCACTCCCCAATCCAGTTGGCCTGCATGGCTTTGACTCCATACCACTCTGGAAGATCTGCCAAGGCATCCAACAGAGGCTGAACAATGGAGAAGCAAACAAAAGGTTTTCTTCAGATTGAGCACCATCATGAGTTATAACAGGGCTAAAAGATTAATCATCCTTGAATTAAAATCACAATTTGAATGGACACAATTAGCAAATCTTAAAGGCTGCATTTTTTTAAAGCATCATAATTTCCTCTACAAATAACAAAATGTGCTGTCATATTCTGCATAAAATACTGCTAACCCTGTAGTTTAGATCTGCACAAATACTGTATGTTATGAAATGAGACTACTGGATTAGTTTGTCAGTTCATATTTCATTCTTTTTGTCAATTCTTATGGACTTTTTTAAAAAGGTGAACTTTGAACAGAATCCTATTATTAAAGCATAAATCCATAATCTAATGAAAAACACAATGCTTGTCAGAGATTTGAGATTTGAGATTTTTCCCAAATCATGGTGGCAACTTCATTTCATGACCTTTCATCATTTTGGAGCCATGCCAAAATCTGTCCCTGGGAATACCTGGCCATTTATAAGAATGTACGGTAATTGACCTTGAAATATTATATACACCAATGTATTCAACATTCAAAAATGATGACCTATGTAGCCCCAGCTCTCTGAAAAATCTGGCACATTCAAGAGTATGCTGCCTTCCTCTTCAACCCCTCTCACTCAATAGTTATTCAGCATGATTAAAGAAAGCTATGCATATTAACGAGGACCAGGCCAAAAAGCCACAGCTGAGCTGAGGCCAGAAGTGCTATAAGTCCCTTTTACTCCGTCACAACCTATTACTCACAGTTCTTCTCTGCTAGCCAAGCTACATGATATTCTTTGTACAGCTAACAAACAGTGGATGTAGTCATGAATTAAACAGGAAAGATCGAAAACAAATCATATAAAAGGTTTTTCATAGGGCTGTTGAAGCAAATTTAAGACTTTGGAGGAATAAAATTACTTTTTGTGTTAAATGGCACTGACCTGACATAATATTTAGTTTTTAATAATAAAAAAAAGATTTAAATGAGCAATATGACTTTTTGACCAAGCCCTTTTTATAAGTGGCCCATGATTATTAAGATAGATTTGATATACATCTACATATATGAAATTATGACTTTTCAGAAGTAAAGTTCTCAGTGTCTTGGGCAGTGGGTACCACAAGGACAGTAGTCTCCATGGAAACATAAAGATTGTGGATGTTTGCACATTGTGTGGTGAAAGAAACATCTAAACTCTGACACTGAAACTGCCGCTCTATTTAGAGGTCAAAGTTTTATATCAATGTTAATGTACAGATGCTCTCAAAAATATGTAAGCAGTTACTTATAAATCAATGCGCCATAGCCTTCAAAAGCACAGCGTGTAAACCTTTAAATGTAATCGCTTTTATACAAGTGCATTAGGTGCTACCAAATCCATCTCAGTATTAACATTTCATCTGCACAGTGCAGTGCCATTAATTCATGAAAAAGTGAATACTCAACAAAGAAAAGGAAAATCCCATTCAAACATAATTAACTATAATAGCAAACAAGTAATGAACAAGCAAAAAAATCACAGTTCGGCGCTTTCTCTCAATGTGTTACATGCTGTCCTCCTCTGTGCTCTCCATCTGTCTCTCTCTCTCACTCTGCTCCATAACACCTTCCTCTTCCTTCCTTTGCACATCTCTGAACGAAAATTAGAAATGCAAGAACACATTGTCACAGCAGGATGGTTCCTCCTCCACTCACACCTCCAATTTGAACTAACATAGGTGCAAATTTGCCAAAGCACGGTGCCAACCAGCTGAGGCCTGTCCACTCATCAAGTTAAACATAAAGTCAGTATCATTCCCCGTAGTAAAATACCCTCTTAATGCATTTTGTCTTCTAGTCAGCATTGCATTGTACATTTCTTTAAATGTTAGATTTTAACAAATTGCTGAATAAAATAAAACACTATTATGAAAGTTATTGTTTTCTTATATTAATATAAGATAATGAATGTTAGTTTTCAGCTTTTACCTCCACCCACATAATACATGAGCAAGCCAAACTTGGAGACTTGGAAACAGTACAACAATGAAACCACTCAGTATGATGAAGCAAAAAGGAAAACAATTTAACCAACAATTATTCACAATGTGTCTGAGATCCAACCTGTATTTAAAATGTCATGTTCGTGACAACACTGGGTTAAGCAGGTACTGTCCCTCAGTGTCTACTCATTCACCTCTGAGCACACAAGTTTTTTCATCAGATTGGCCGGCGCCTGGTGATATTGCTACTGCCCCCCTCTCCCCGTTTCTCTCCCCTCTTTCTCGCTCCCTCTTTCTGAGCTTGTTGAAAGCTACAAATGACAGTCTCCAGGGGTCTGATTACACAACCAGAAAGGCACAACCAGAAAAGCACGCCTGCAGCTGCTGCTACTGAAGTGTTAGCCATGATTGCTATCAGAGAGGCTGGTCTGTTCTGCTCATTTTGGCTTGCATTTCTAAAACTATTTGCACCTCTTATTACATTCACATGTTCAAAATAACGTGTGCACAAACCTTGGCATAGTTGGTGGTTTTGATAAACCACTGTGTGAGCAGTTTCTGCTCCACCACAGCCCCAGACCTCCAGGAGCGGCCGCTCTCATCCACCTGCTCATCAGCCAGCACTGTCTGGTCCACAGGGTCCCAGTTCACCACTGCCTGGATAAACACAGTGAAAATCAATACATCTATTATACAGCTTGCTTATTCAAGCTAAAACCAAGATGACATTAAAAGATAAAAGCTTATCTCAATTAGTGTGGCAATAGGAATGAATGTAAGGGACTATCGATTCAATACATGCCGCTATAACAATAATTGTGAAAACTGTATAACATAATTTATAAAAAATTATTTATACTAATAATGGTGAATTTCAGACACCCAAAGCACTTAAACTTCTCTATACAACAGATTAAGAATTAAACAAATTATTTATTACGTGTATTACATAATTCACTGAAGAGTTGGTCTCATTCTAAAAAAAGACCTGTTACATTTTTGGTGACCAAAATGGCAATATTTCTTCTCACAATGTATAACAGTGCAATCCGACACTGTGCAATCCCTAATACAAAGTGAAAATCTATACAGTACGCTCTCTTGCTTATTAAGGCTAAAGGCTTAAATTGAGGTCATTACATTTCATTGCACAAAATTAAAGTGCTTCTCTCAATTGTTCTTTTAATCTCTGTCTCACAGATGGTCATTTTGGACTCTCATACATCGTTTTCACTCAGGCTTGAAAATTCAAACTATGTGCACCTCTTTCTGATAGGCCAGTCCTGCTTCAAACAGCTTCACAAACAGATACTGGGTCCACCTGTAGTAGTCTGGAAGGCAAGTGGTCACTTCCTGCCACAATAAAACAAATAATATTTAACGGTCCTATATTACGCAACACTCTTGTGAGTGTTTAACCATGTTAATATTGTTACCTCATCAAAAACATACCTGGAGTTGTGCTTCATTCACACATGTTTGAGTAATCCTTTAATATTAGTCTCCAAAGCTCAAAATCCACCTTGTGATGTCATGAAGTGGTAGTTTTCAAGTTCACAGCTAGCCTTTCCGTTTAGTTAAGTACAGAATGTCAGTTCTAGGGGTGAAATTATCCACGTGAAGGTGTGTGGAGTTTAAAAACACAGTGGATCACTTCCTGTATTAGAGCACTACATCGTAAGGTGGAATAGAGTTTTCCATTTGATAAAACAACTCAGCCTAAATAAGCAAGATTTGAGCTTGGACACAACACAACAGGTATGTTTTTGATGAGGCGACAACACTGTAACATAGATCAGAAAACAGAGTAATATAGGCCCTTTAATGTATAGTTAAATATATAATACTAACAACAAAAAAGAGGTAGAGTGGTGTTGACTCCTTACCCGATCCCAGTTAAAGCAGAGTCCAAGACTGTCCAACTGCTCCCTCATAGACTCAATATTACTATGACAAAGAAACAGAAGCACACATTATGCATTTTAAAGGTGCACTGTGTAACTTTTCTGGTGCAGGGTAAGCCTTTGCTTGTTTCCATGGAGACTTAAGCCAAAAAGGAAATATGTTCTGTGCTGTCAAAGATGAATAAAAGTAATATTAATATTGCATAGTGACATACTTCTTGGTCCAGTCCTCGGGATCAAGCCCTCTCTCAATTGCTGCGTTCTCTGCAGGCAGCCCAAAAGCATCCCATCCCATTGGATTCAGCACCTGTCAATGTAAATCAATGAAGAAACGATTTTTATAATAAATGCAATACAGTGGTACCTCACCTTACGAAAGACCCAACAAACGAAAATTCCAAGTTACGAAACGTCTTCACGTTAATTTTTGGTCTCTAGATACGAAAGAAAATTCAAGTTACGAAACACGAAATCTCAAAAATTCAAATAATGCGCGCTCAGCCACACACATTATACAGTGGTACCTCACCTTACGAAAGACCCTACAAACTAAAAATCCAAGTTACGAAACGCCTTCATGTTAATTTTTGGTCTCTAGATACGAAAGAAAATTCAAGTTACGAAACACGAAATCTCAAAAATTCAATTAATGCGCGCTCAGATGCACGCCCCGAAACGTAAATACACTTTATCAACACGGGGTTAGGTTCCAGAGGTGGCCCGTGGTGGGAGAGGTCCGCGAGGTAGGACAACTTTGTATTTTGCAATTGTTCTACATGTTTTAGGGCTGTAAATGCCTCACCACACACATTCTACGCTTTTCTCAGACTAAAGTTGGGCTTTTCTCGCATTTCTCTCTCGTTTGAACACTCGAACTTTCATAGATTTTCAGCAGAATGTGTTGATAGTGAAGCGTGGGGGGGGCACGGCTCGCCGAACGCGTGAGGGGAGCGGAGACACAACAATACATCATCAGTAGAGTAAAACTAACCTGTCTCACGACGGTCTAAACCCCGCTCACGTTCCCTTAGTGAGTGAACAATCCAACGCTTGGTGAATTCTGCTTCACAATGATAGGAAGAGCCGACATCGAAGGATCAAAAAGCGACGTAGACACGGGGCAAGGGCGCGGGATGGAGCCGCGGCGCCGTGCTTCCCCCTCGGAGCCGAGCACGTGTGGGCTGAGCACGCGCGGGTGAGCGCAGGAGCCGCGCGGGGCCAGCAGAAAGCCGCACGGGGTGATTTAGTCCTGGTCTGGTCCCGGTTTGGTCCGGTCCTGGTTTAGTCCAGGTCCAGTCCAGGTCGAGACCTGGTTTAGTTCTGGTCTAGACCTGGTTTATTCCACTTTTAGTCCTGGTCTACTCTCTTAGCCAGACGCAGAACACAATGTTACACTATTAAAAAAATGTTACACTATAAAAAAAAAAAAAAAAAACTTGGAACGGAAAGAACGGAGCCTCGGAACAAATCAGGCCTTTTCCATTGAAATAGCTACTCAACTTACGAAAAATTCACGTTACGAAACCACTTCTGGAACGAATTAAATTCGTAAGGTGAGGTACCACTGTACGCTTTTCTCAGACTGGATTTAAACTTTTCTCACATTTGTCTCTCATTTAAACACTCAAATTTTCATAGATTTTCAACAAAATGTATTAATAGTGAAGTGTGGGGGGAAGGAGGAGGGGGGAGAAGACTGCGCGCGGACACGTGTGTGATAGCGCAGCATGACCCGGCGCGGGGCTGCGAGCACGAGACCCGTGCTCAAACCGTGCCTTCTCTAGACCAGGTCTAAACCAGATCTAAACCAGGATTAAACCAGGATTAAACCACCGCGGCTCTTGCCTGCGTTCTTTCATGCGCTCGGACTGCGTGCCGTCCCGAGGGAAGGCACATCTCCTCCCCTCCTCGCTGCTCAACTCAACCGTGACTCGTGAGGTACACCGGCAGAGCTAGCACGAAACCAGGAAATAGACCCGCACGCAGTGGTTTAATTCTGGTTTAGACCTGGTTTAGGTCTGGTCTAGAGGAGGCACGGTTTGAGCATGGGTCTCGTGCTCGCAGCCCCGCGCCGGGTCATGCTGCGCTATCACACACATGTCCGCCCTCCCCCTTCCCCCCATGCACTCAGTCGCTGCTCGCCTCAGCCGTGACTCGTGAGGTACACCGGTGCTGCTGCTAGTAGCAGAGCTAGCACGAAACCAGGAAATAGACCCGCACGCAGCGCTTTAATCCTGGTGTCCAGTCCTGGTTTAGTCCAGGTTTAGTCCTGGTCCAGTCCAGGTATAGACCTTGTTTAGACCTGGTTTACTCCACATTTAGTCCTGGGTCTACAGTCTCTTAGCCAATCAGGATGCAGAACACAGTGTTACACTATAAAAAAAAGTTACACAAAAAAAAAAAACTTGGAACGGGGCCTTGGAACGAATCAGGCTTTTTCCATTGAAATAGCTACTCAACTTACGAAAAATTCACGTTACGAAACCACTTCTGGAACGAATTAATTTCGTAAGGTGAGGTACCACTGTAACCGGCTGGTTAGCTCAACTGGTAAGTCATGGACTTTCCCCCTGGGGGTTGTGGGTTCAAATCCCCCCCGGGCAATGAGCTAACCAGTGTGGGTCCTTGGGCAAGACCCTTCACGGTACTGCCCCCCGGGCGCCGAAAAAAGATGGCTGCTCACTGCTCCTGAAAAAGGATGGGTCAAATGCAGAAGTCAAATTTCTCCCGTGTGTCACTGTGTGTCATTGTGTGTGAGACCAATAAAGGCTTAAGCCTAAACTTAATCTATTATGCAATTTCCTGAAACAGAATAGTTTATTAATGACCACTATAAGATGGGGGAAAAAAATAAAAAATCGAGAATATGAATGGCTGTAGGCTATAGGGGAGACACTATTACAGAGTCTAGAAACTGTTAAAAATTCTGTGCCTATTAATGAATAGCATTTTAAATACATTATCTGCTAAATGAGAGTGATTTAAATGTGGTATTTTAATTTGCCCTTTTCTCTGTGCTTTTATGTTTAAAGTTAAACCATGAAAGGCTTGCTGGCATTAGTGTTACACAGAGTATTTCCAATTTGGGACACCACACTTGGAAAGCGTGTTAATTTTTCACATTTTCTCATAAATGTGTAAATATAGGCCAATATTTACACTTTTTAGCACATCACATTTTAGCCTCAAATCTCTAGCATAGGCCAGTGTTTTGTTCAGGATAACAAACTACTTAAAGGATAGACACAAAGCTTTACTTCAATGAAGCACAGGGCATTGCACAAAATGTGATTACGTCCAAATAGGGTAGTGGATGTCTAAAAATATTGTTTATTGATATTGTAGTCATTTTAAATCATACATTTTAGGGAACATTTTCAAAAATTGTCCCAACAATATCAACAAAGTCATCTATATCGACCGTGAAAAAAAACATACAATTTGATCTTTATTTCTCATCATAATAACCAGTTTTCATCCATTCTATCTTTTACTGTTAAATTCAGATCTACTTCCGGCACCTTGCCAACCACTGACACAAATTACTACAGACTACCAATAACATGTCTTTCACTTATGTCTTTACAGGTCATTTCGCTCAGTATTTCTGCTCACTGAGATGGAAATGCGATGAAAGTAGAAGCAGTGGAAGCATGGGTAAAGAGAGGGAAACGCGTGGAGCTGGAGAGGATCTCATGTTCAAACGATTTGGTCGCCTTGGTAACAGCCTGGGTTTCATTTGTAAGTGCGCGATGGATTGTGCTCGGTAAACCAGACGGCTATAGCATAGTGCAAAGACAGGCTGAGCAATAGTGATGTGTCAATACCACAGCATATATATTACATAGTGTGTGCAGCAATTTCACATAGTCCCTAAACTGAACTGAAAACTACACCACATTAAATTATGATTGCAAAACGCATAGCAACCAAAACTAGGGTGGGCAATATTGAGAAAAATGTCTATTTACATTTCGTTGGTTATTATTTATTTAGCTTAAATAAGACTCTGAATATCTGCAAGTCTGCAGATTGTGAATGAACTTGTACTATACCCTCATTTGAAAGATTATACTGCAAGTTTCTGTTCTTTTTTTTTGCATCCCCTTGAAATATTTTTACTACTTGAGATATATATATATATATATAGCAAAATTATACAAAATTTGCATATCTAAAACTTGTATTTCCTATAACATTTCCTTTTTCTATATCTAAATACATAAGTTCCTACAGTAAGGTGCAGTCTTATTTTCAGTAGTAGATAACTTGCGTCTCTAGATAGACAAGGCCATAAAACAATGGAAAATTTGAAAAGTAGTTAATTATCTTAATTAATATTTGGTCCAGGAGCATAATTTAACTAGAAACAACTAAATCGAGTATGTTTTGTTTATGAAATCCTTTTGTTCTAATACAGTAAATATTAAAATACCTGCATCTTAAATCACTTTGTGACCATGACTGGCATTTTTGTGTGAAATGGCTAATATGAATTTTATCAGACCTCCAATAGCTCCAATAACTGTCCCCTTACAGCAATGCAAATCCCAGTCTGACTATTACAGCAGCCTGACATAATGAAGGCTATTAGAATTTGAGTGACAAGACGGAGAGGAAAAAAATCATAGGAGCCAGTTCTTGTTGTGATCACTGAAGTGAGTCAACCTAAGACTGCTTTGTCCATCACATCTCTCCGACAGAGGAGAGGGGACAGGAGTGCCGTCAGGATTATTTTTTTGATTGTGGTGTCAAACAAGTGTCTACACCCACGCACTCTCTCTCCATCTGCGGAAGCTTAAGACGTACAGTATTGCCAACTCTTGCATTTTCTTCAAGGGTATTCAACAATCCACACTTTGTACATCTAATTTTGTCTACTTATTATTTGCATTTAGCACACTGAAAGTTTAAAGAGGAATCAGGTATCTTACAACTATATTGGTGGTCATAACACAACCACCTGCAAGAAATACAGGTGCTTCATTTTCACCAAGTACATCTCCATGTCTCCTGATGACACCAGGCCAATGGATGCTCTTTTTGACTGCTTTCTAGATATCAAATCCTGGATAGCAGAAAACTTTCTCCAGCATAACCAGGACAAAACTGAGGTTTTAGTCATCGGTCCTGAGGCCCAGAGAGAGGAACTTTTACCCAAACTACAAGCACAGTCTCTTAACCCATCTCCTCAAGTGAAAAACATGGGTGTCATTTTTGACTTTTGAGCTGACTTTTATCCCACACATCAAGAACATCACAAAAATAGGTTTCTATCACCTAAAAAACATAGCTGTCTCGGGCCAACACAGAGACACTGATGCATGCTTTTATCACCAGTCGAATAGACTACTGTAATGCCTTGCTCTCTGGTCTTCCCAAAAAGAGGATTTCAGGTTTGCAATTATTACAAAATTCAGCAGCATGTGTCCTGACTGGACCAGAGGGCGGGACCACATTACACTGGTTTTAAAATCACTGCATTGGCTCCCTGTGAGTTTCAGGATAGACTTTAAAGTTATTTTACTGGTTTTCAATTGTCTTGGGCCTTCTTATCTTTCAAAACTGCTTTTTCCTTATGAACCTTCACGGACCCTGCGACCCTCCTCAATCTATGGCCCTCGTCTATGGAACAGCCGGAGGACCTCAGGGCTGCAGAAACACACCTGTTTAGCTTGGCCTTTGATTGAAATTTTATACCTTTACCTGTTTTTTTTGTTTTGTTTTTTTTACTATGTGTAGTTTTATGTATTTTAGCATGTGAGTGTGTATGTGTGTGTGTGTGTGTGTGTGTGTGTGTGTGTGTGTGTTACTGTTTGGGTTGTGTGGTGTCAGGCACCTGTGGGTCCTGTTATTTTTTTTTTTTGCATGAAAAATCCTTTAAAAATAAAGTTTTGATTTGAACATACAGGCTGTAATTACACCCAAAAATTAGCTTAATACTGAAACAACACTATGGTATTTGTCATTTAATAATGTAATTTTAGTATATTATTTTAAATAAAATAACCTATATCCACTGTTCCCTCTAAGGTGCGCGCGTGCGCAATTGCGCACTGCCCAGACGTTCAGTGCGCACATCAAATCCTTTTCAGCGCATAAAATAAAATCTAACCTGAACTCAGCGCTGGTTTGACACACGGAATCCAGTCTGATAGATTCAGTTTGCACATGTGAATGTGCACATGCGTTAGGGACAAGCCAACTACAAACAGATTCATTTCGATCGCATTTCGCTCGCTTCCTTCAGTAAGTTGTCGTGCGCATCGCCGTGGGTCAGAGCGGCGGGTCAGAGCGGCAGGTCCGCACCAGCCGACGGGAGCGCCACCCGCACACACCACGTAGGGAAGAACAGAAGAGGAGACAGGTAGAACCATAATGTAATCCTCGGCTGTTTTCTTTGTTTCTGTCCAAGCCATAGGTTTTGGTGAGCAAAAAGACGGGACTTTCTGTGTGAAGTGTGAATCCTCTCCACAGAGCGTTAAACCACAGAGCTCTGTCACTCTCACAAAATTACTTAAACTGGGTAATGATTAAAAAGCAAGATATAAACTGATAAAAATGTATACTTATTTTGGAGATCATTATTTTGAGAAAGACCCATCTTATAGTGTCCTATAGGTCCTACAATCATCCCTAAAAAATCTGCAGCTACATGTAGACTATATTTATCAAGCTGAAAAAAATCTCTCTTCATGTGGTTTGACAGGTTTATACACAGGTATATACACAGGTTATTTTTCAAAATATTGTAATGTTCAATGTTTCACTGACCACAGCAGGACCCTCACACTGACAACATGTACAAAGTTCATGAACAGATTTTTGAGAAGTGGACCAAAAAAATCAGTTATATTAAAAGTAATCTAACAGAAATAACAGCAGTGATTTGATTCATAAGCTATGTAACTTGCCATGATCTCAGGTGTGATACTGGTGTGGCCACAGTGTGCATGTCGGATGTTGCTCACAGGAGTCCAAGGAACGCTCAGGGAGTTAGTGTGTTTGCTCAGACACATGAAAAATTAGGGGGAACATATATCTGAAATTATCCATCTTCCATCCCATTTCAGTTCATTACAGTCAAATGTCACCAGTAACACAGACACATAGTCTTATTAATAATGTGGATTGTGCATTCAAACTAAAAATTATACTGTCAGTAAATATAATCTGACAAAGGAAAAACATGCCCTCACTTATTACTGCTTAAAAAACTGAAAATAATGGCACAGACGGCGAGCTGTCCCTAATTAACAAGTGAAAAGATTCTGTGGGCATAAAGCAGAACAAGGCTTGTGTCTGACAGATGCTGAAAGAAAAGTGCACTCCTGGGCAGGAAGTCGTGTGTAACCGCTTTCTGTTCAGGGGGATACCTGACAGAAGCAGTGGGCGTTTTCATCTTTAGAGAGGAAAGTAAAAAAAAATAAAAAGTGCAGCAAACCCTTTGAGGAAAAGTTTAGAAAAAAATAAAGGAGTGAAACAAAAGTGACAAAGCACAATATGTCGGAATGTGTTCTAATGACAGCTTCATTTTTGTGGCTCTACAGGACGCCAACACAGAGCTGAAAATCGACTGCACGACTTTGATTTGAAAAAGAGTAACATCAATACATACTCGCAGCTTGGGTTAAAGATATGGATTGTACTTGTTTACACCAAAATGAAGGCACCCTCAACAAGCATACAGTTTCAACTAGGGATGTTAAAATTTTTACATTAATGATTAATCAATAGACAAACACAAATGAAAATCATGACAATTTTAGAAGCAAAAATAAGTAATTTTAGTTCAATCTATGTCAATAAAAAAATCTGGTAGTTCATGTCATCTTAACTTTATCATTGGGAAAGTTTGATTTTATTAAGATATAAACATATATAGAAGAATAGTGATCAGCTGTGAATAAGTGTCAAAATAATAATGATAATAATCACCAAAATTTGATTGCGAAATGCCTAGTTGCTGGTTGTAATCCGGTATAGATATGTAGTATGATGAGTTTGTTTCATTAATAATCTCTAGATCAAGAGATTCTTCACCTTTTCTTCTACATTTTCAAAATAATAGTCATGTCATCTTTGTGCAATATTGGTATTACAGTGCTACTGCAGTATGAGTGCATCTTGTTCCTTGTATTATGTATCCAAGGCTAGATTTTCGTCACCCTGACACATAAATATGCAAATCACTGTGAAGGGGCCAAACTGAAATGAACAAAAAGCGTGTAGTATAACAAATGCATGATATTACTAGCGACTAATGTATAAATAAATAATTACAAGCAAACAAAACAAATTTGTTTCCTCTGACTTCTAGTAAAATGAGTCTATTAGCAGTTCATAAATATGCCGCCCGAGGCACAGCCATACTGTACCTGATGCCCTCTCATTCTCTGGAAATGGCCAATTGCGTCGCTAATGGTGTAGACGCGAACGTGACCCATGTGTAATCTTCCAGACGGGTACGGGAACATGGAGAGGACATAAAACTTCTTCTTGTCGGAGCCCTGGAAATAATGAGATCACGTCAGTTTATTCATGCACAACAAAAGCTTGATTTTTCTGTTATTATTCAAGATGGACACTTTTGTTTTCCAGCTTTTATACTGGTTTAGGACATTAAAGAATGCATTAACCTGAAGATGACAGGAGTTATATTCGGACGGGCCTCACTGTCTTTAACAGCAGACAGCATTAGGCTCTATTTGCGTGTGAGGATGTCAGAGTCACCGCAGCAACAGACCAACTACTGTATCGTCGTTATAGAAATCAGTATTGGAGTCATGAATTTAATTACCCAATCCAGGGTTAGATGCCAACAATTCTTCAATGTCAAGCTTTCACAGGAAAAGGCCATTACCGTATATAATGACCCAAGATGAGCATTAATGGTTCACGTCAACTATTATATCTGACTTCTTAATAGATACTGGACAGTCACACTGATGTAGCACAAAAACATAAATAATTATTTGACTGTATAAATTTGAAACATTTACATAGGATTTTTAGGGGCTGATAGGTAGTTTTTTGCAAAACAAAAATAAATTCCAGTCAGTGGGTGTAAGAAATGTGTAAAATATACCAGAAAGTTTAATACAATAGAAGTAAATATTAGTTCAATTTCCACCAGTCGAGTCAATCCCCTTTTTTTAAAGAACATTGTCTTTGTGAGGTGACAGGATTGTTCTGTTTGCAAGTGTAACTATCATTTGTCCACCCAAAACATGCACCATAGGTACCTCCAGCTTAGGTCCTGACCAAGCCGAAGCAAGAAGATCATGGAGATGGTCCCCGGGCGCCCTAATGTGTGTGCTGCCCATTGCTCCTAATATATGTACACACGTGGACAAAATTGTTGGTACCCCTCAGTTAATGGAAGAAAAACCCACAATGGTCCCTGAAATCACTTTAAACTTGCAGAAGTAATAATAAATAAAAATGTATTGAAAATTAAACAATCAAAATCAGCCATCACTTTTGAATTGTTGATTAACATAATTATTTAAAAAAACAAACTAATGAAACAGGCCTGGACAAAAATGATGGTACCTCTATAAAAGATTGAAAACTATTTGACCAGAGTGACATGATTAACTCAGGTGTGTCCTTTAATTGACATCACAGGTGTTTCCAAACTCATAATCAGTCAGTCTGCCTATTTAAAGGGAGACAAGTAGTCACTCTGCTGTTTGGTGAAAAGGTATGTACCACACTGAACATGGACAACAGAAAGCGAAGGAGAGAATTGTCCCAGGACATCCGAAAAAAAATTATAGACAAACATCTTAAAGGTAAAGGCTATAAGACCATCTCTAAACAGCTTGAAGTTCCTGTGACAACAGTGGCTCATATTATTCAGAGGTTTAAGACCCACGGGACAGTAGCCAACCTCCCTGGACGTGGCCGCAAGAGGAAAATCGATGACAAATTGAAGAGACGGATCGTTCGAATTGTATCCAAAGAGCCCAGAACAACCTCCAAAGAAATTAAAGGTGAACTCCAAGGCCAAGGTACATCAGTGTCAGATCGCACCATTCGTCGTTGTTTGAGCCAAAGTGGACTTCATGGGAGACGACCAAGGAGGACACCACTGCTGAAAAAAAATCATAAAAAAGCGAGACTGGAATTTGCAAAAATGCATGTTGACAAGCCACAAAGCTTCTGGGAGAATGTCCTTTGGACAGATGAGACCAAACTGGAGCTTTTTGGTAAGGCACATCAACTCTATGTTCATAGACTCAAAAACCAAGCATACGAAGAAAAGAACACTGTCCCTACGGTGAAACATGGAGGAGGCTCAGTAATGTTTTGGGGCTGCTTTGCTGCATCTGGCACAGGGTGTCTTGAATGTGTGCAAGGTAAAATGAAATCTGAAGACTATCAAGGCATTCTGGAGAGAAATGTGCTGCCTAGTGTCAGAAAGCTTGGTCTCAGTCGCAGGTCATGGGTCTTCCAACAGGACAACGATCCAAAACACACAGCCAAAAACACCCAAAAATGGCTGAGAGAAAAGCGTTGGACTATTCTAAAGTGGCCTTCCATGAGCCCAGATCTGAATCCCATTGAACATCTGTGGAAGGAGCTGAAACATGCCATTTGGAGAAGACACCCATCAAACCTGAGACAACTGGAGCAGTTTGCTCATGAGGAGTGGGCCGAAATACCTGTTGACAGCTGCAGAACGCTCATTGACAAATACAGAAATCGTTTAATTGCAGTGATTGCCTCAAAAGGTTGTGCAACAAAATATTAAGTTATGGGTACCATCATTTTTGTCCAGCCCTATTTCATTAGTTTTTTTTTTTTTAAATAATTATGTTAATCAACAATTCAAAAGTAATGGCTGATTTTGATTATTTAATTTTCAATACATTTTTATTTATTGTTACTTTTGTAAGTTTCAAGTGATTTCAGTGAGAATTGTGGGTTTTTCCTTCTTTAACTGAGGGGTACCAACAATTTTGTCCACGTGTGTGTGTATATATATATATATATATATATATATATATAGGATGGGTTAAAATGCAGAGAAGAATTTCTCCAGTGTGAGATCAATAAAGTTCACTTCTTCTTCTTCTTCTTCTTTTCTCTCATTTATAATACACTGTCAAATTTTCTTCCAGTGAATAATAGTTTTCAATTGACCATAATAACACAATAGTATTAATGCCCCTCACCTTCTCAAGTGAGTCTTTCGTCCACTGCTCCATGATTCGTGGATGCCACCATTTTTCTACTTTCTGTCTGATCTCGGGCCGATAGTCTTTGTCCCAGACCCCGGTCTGACTGAAGAGGGTGCGGCTCAGACCGGACAGGACCGAACCGCATCTGACCACAGTGAGAGGACACAAGGCCAGTCTACTCAGATACACCTGCATCATTCAACTGGACACAGAAAACAAACATAAGCATAGATAGTAGTGGAGAATAGGTATTGTTTATTGACTATGTCAAGTAGTCAAGTACTGTAATAATGTGTACAACATCACAGAGTTCTTTTAGTGAATTCTCTAAATGACTGCAGCACTTTGTCTCATATTTGAGTGACAGGCCCCCCAGGGATGTTTTTTAAAAACTGTCACTTCACATGCTGTGTCTTTTGCACCATTTCATTCACACACACCAGCATGATTTAGCAACAAAATTATCTTTCAGCCTGATGCACTTGTGTGTGTGTGGACGGCATGCACCAGTTAATAAGGCTGGCATTTTGAATCAGTCAATTGCTTTTCAACTTGCCTGTATAAATTTACAACTTGCACACATAGCATTGCACATCACTTTATAGCTACATGCAAAATGCACCACCAGGATTTGTTAAGAAGAAAACATCTTTTTAAAAGTATAGGTCAAACTATTATGAAATATAATTCAGCAATTTCTTCACTGTATGACAGATAAAATGAAAAGATGAAAGAGTCTTTATCTTTTAGACAGACAGACCAAAATGTACTCTACAGTTAAGAAAATGACAAAAATATCTATTTTGAGTTTTATATGATATTACTGTGGGTGACTTGCACAGAAAAGAGCATTTCCGTGTCTGTGAATCAAGATTTGAGGCTCAGAGACCTTTCTGTCCACGCTGGGGCTAGATAAAAATGTAAATGAGACAAATAAAACTTTGGATTCAGCAAAAGGTCGGTCAGTGTTTTGTTGCTGAAGAAAAAACAAGGCTAGAAGTGAATCAGTGGAACAGACATTTCTTTGTTTTAATGCACAAGTACCATTCAGCCATTATGACCGCAGTGACAATGTAGCGAATGAGTCTCTTATGACAATGAGTCTTTGCATGATGGGTGCATATTAGTAAAAGGAGAAATTCAATTTGTCAACTGGACAAAGTTTATTTGGTCGAAGACGTTTCATATTAGGCCTATTTTGTACTACAGGGGAGAAAGGCCAATTGCTAATTGTAATGGTTAGATAACATAGTCAGAACAGGGGATATTCATGGCCAAAAGTACAGCACACCACTGAACTGACGACAAACTTGAGTGGGAGGAGTTTGGATTGTGTTCTACAATTCAATACAAACGCAAATGTGTGGGGGGGTGGCAGAAAATAATCTCACGGTTTGTTATATTTTGTGAGAGCTGTTTCAGGTGGAGAAAATCTCACAACATACTGGCATACTTGTGACCTTTCCATACTAACTTATCAATAGTATTACTAAATAAATTACTCAGTAAATCAGTGCAACTAAAACTAATATGAAATTCGTGACAGAAAAAATAAATCATAGGACAAACTTTGAGCTTTCCAGAATACGTGAAAAGTCCCTCAGTCGTCCAGGTAGAATCCATGATAAAAGGAGAAGTTCAATTTGTCAACTGGACAAAGTTTGTTTGGTTGAAAACGTTTCGCCGCTCATCCGAGAAGCTTCGTCAGCTCTGGCCCTCATGCTGGTTAGACCCTGTTTATATCTAGCTGCAAGGGAGGAGCTAACTACCCTGAACAAAGCTCTGCACCTATCCCAGCTACTCTCTTTTGTTTTACGAATTCCTCTGGCGTCTTGTACTAGCATATCTATAAGCCCTAGGCGGCGCTCACTACACTGAAATAGCTCTGAAACTATGAAACTATGGAATCTATAATTCCATTCTGAAGCCTAGATCAAGCAAACAGGGGAACAATAGGGCTAGCCAGGTCAGGGCCAGAGGTGTGAAAAACAGGCGTGTAGGGATGAATAGGGATCGTTATCTAGACGCCAGAGAAACAAAAGACGGAAAACAATGAGATAGTTTCGGAAAGTAGTTAGCTAGTTCGCTCCTCCCTGCAGCAAGATATAAGCAAGTGTCTTACCAGTATTCTTATTAGAGCTGACGAAGCCTCTCGGATGAGTGGCGAAACGTTTTCAACCAAACATACTTTGTCCAGTTGACAAATTGAACTTCTCCTTTTATCATGGATTCTACCTGGACGACTGAGGGACTTTTCACGTATCAACTAATCTGTCTCTGTGTATTTCAAATTTCTCTGGCGTCCAATTCCCTATTCAAGACAACGACCCTCTCCACCCCTCTGCAATGGCTTGTCTGTCCTAATGTTTCTTTGTTTGAGAATCAAATTATAGATGGGAGACAAGTTGTGTCTAACTCCCCCATTTCTGTTTAACGACGGATTCTCTTTTTTGACAAAAATAGCCTCTTTCCAGAATAGTTTTCGGAAGATTTGGGTCATAACTAGTATAAGCACATATAAGAATCTAAACTTTTTTTTATATATACTATTGTCTATTTTCTTTTTTGTATATGTATCCATGTTATAATGTTGGTTTTAAAATCAGTATTGTATACCAAACTTTTGCATTTGAAATTAAGTTTGTAATTGAAGTATTGTTACAACACTATTTCATATTTCAGTGGCCAGGACTGCAGTACCCTGTAGTCTGCACCTCCCAGTGCCACCCACCTGCTTAAGAATGATGTGTTTTTCACTGAATCCTCTCGAGTATAAGCAGAAATCACAGCAGCACGTCTCCGGAGGCAGGAGAGCCGCTCTCAAGGCTGCGTGAGGAGGGTGAGCAAGTGGGCCGAGGCGAGAGACAGACATGTTTCTATGGTGACAGGGCTCATCCACTGGGTTACCTCAATAATAATAATAATAATAATAATAATAACTTCTACAAACTGTGATGATAAGTGAACACACCCGTGAGATGAGCTACAGAATAAGTAAACTGCTTGTATTTTCAGCTGGTTAGCCTTAGTTAGTTAGATTCAATAGACAAAGAAATAGTTGTCGTTATATTTGTGTGCAGTAAAACTTCTTAATAAATTACTGTACTGGTCTCCAAGGACCCACCCAAGGATCCATATTATCAAAAGAAAATGTTCTGTTCCAGTGTTCGTGCTATTACAGGTAGGTGGCCCTCCCGTTTCTGAACTTTTGCAAATCGATGCAGATTTTAACTGAGTAAAAGAGAAAAATATTGTCGTTTTGTGATCTTTTTTTTTTTTTTTTTTTTAAATAAATACACTGCTAATGTCTTGGTTAAATAACTGTAAAGCCTAGTGATTTAGTAGTTCACTGTGTGAGATACTTTTACAAAGATGAAAATATAATAACGAAAACGATTCAAAATGTTAATTAGAAGAGTAATTATGAAAAGGCTTTACAAGGCACACTGGCTCCTGCGTAGATAAACAGAAAATAATAACTTATACAGACTTTCTTTTCGCGGAGATGAAGATTATGGTTAGACCTTCATCATTTCTGAGCTCAAAGAAATAAAAAATGACACATGAATGCGGAGATTTCCAGGATTAATTCAAAACCACACTTCCACTTACCCTTTCTTTGTGTGCAGTTGTGATCTCTACATCCGCGTCAGGACCGTATGAAATGTTAATGGCCGCTGCATGTCATAAATGTTAAATCCACCTCATAAATGTGAGTATTTGACCTGTTTTCATCGCTCACGACAACTGCATGCGCGGCGCCATCTTGCTTTGAAAAAAACTTTATTGACACACCTACGTTGACAATGACGTCACTGGCTCAACTACGCCTTTGTTTGTATCTTACAATTACCAAAGAAGTTCAAAATTGGTAATAATTAACATTAGGGCAGGCTATTGGTATGTTTTAATTTATATCTATATTCCACAGCAGGACAGTTCACGAGTTTGTGGGTTTTAGGCAAACATTTACTTCCTGATTTGAAAGATTTTATAAGAATGGACTAGAAATGGAATTGAATTGTGTAATTGCTATATGAATGACCATTGCTATAGCTTAAAATGTCATGAAAGAGCACGGTGGAAGCAAGAGTTCAAGGAGATGTGAGAATGAGCTTTTGACACTGCAGCTGAGTCAAAGAAGTCACAAAGATCTATTATGTTGGAGTCATTATTATTTATTTAGCAACAAATATGTGTCGAAATGATGCCCTATGAATGTTTACATTGTCATGAACAAAATAAATGCCTTTAATATGTGCTGTGAAGTGAAATCAAATTGCCTTTGGGTGACATTTAAAAATGCTTGACAAACTAAATGAAAAGAGCTATGTACAGTGAGTTTGCTGAGCAGATGGTGGTTTGATGCCCTTAGGGACTGTCTGGCTGAACAAATCCAGTTTATTGTTAGAGAACTCTGGAGGAGAGAAAACAAAGATAAACTCCTTTCCATATTTATGAATGGTAGGCTATTTTTTTTTCCAATTTCTCTATTTAGTTGCAGGTCAAATGTATGTTTTAAACTCCCCCTGCTCCCCCGGAGCGCGTTTTCAGCGAAAAAAAAACTCCCCCTGGGTAGTGTTGTTTTAGTTTTAGTTTTTCCTCGAGTGATGCAGAAAAGAGGGAGCCACTGTCTGTGTTCATGTATGATAGCATACCCCTGCCCCTCCCCCTGCCCCCCCGGAGCAGGGGGAGGGGCGGATGGCGCGTCTGCTCCCGACCGTGCGGTCCGAGCGGAGGCCGGAGCAGACGCCCCGTCCCCTGGGCACGTCCTGAGCCTCAGTCCCGGTGCCACGTCTCCTCTGAGACGCACCGACTCCGGTCCCGGTGTCTCCGTCTGTGCGTAACGTGTCCCCCCCGACGGCTTACGCGCGGAATACGCGGGGCCCAGAGCCGAACTGCCCATGGTGAGACGCGGTTCGCCGCGGGTCCGGTGCATTAACCAGACTCTTACATGAATCCGTTAAAAATGTCCCGCTCCCCCCCACCCCGGTCCCTCCTCCCCGCCCCCCTCACCCCCCACTCACAAAGAGCGGGGATGATAAAAAAAAATGTGAACCACCAGGAAATAACTTAATTTATATAACCCCCCCCCCCCCCCAGCTCCTTGGGAAAAATTGTTCACTCGCACCCCCCCGGTCCTCGGAAATTACAGTCTCACGCACGACCCCGCTCAAAACTTGAGAGCCCTGTTTACACTCAAGTATTAACCATGCCTTATGTTGTTTTTCAAGCAAATCACATGTGATAGCAACCAATCAAGAGCCCTTTCCTCTGCTTGCATCCGCTTTCCGGCCCCCACATGGACAAACATTAGATTATAATCACCTCCTCTCGCTGTTCTGTGCATGATTACTTTTCTCCAGGGCAGATCCAGAAGACAAACGATCTCCTAGAGCTGTGGAGACCAGGCCACATCAGGGGGTGTCTGGTTGGCCATAACCCAAACCTTCCATGGGGCACATGTGATTCACCGTGAGGAGGAGACCACGCAATCTCACACCATCTCATCTGTGTAAGTGCAGGCAGGAGGCAGAGGTCTAAACATGCCGCCGCTCACTGAGAATTACATGCCAGATAAGTGCAATGTTATTTTCCAAAAAACTGTTTTACTCTGCAGGGAAGCGAGGTCCTATTTCTGTTTTCATGTTTTCATTCAAAGCACATCTGTAAGGAAAAGCTGGTAGTTAGAAAATGGAAGAGTGTTTATTTGTTTAAAAGTTTTCTTTCTCAAGCTTTAATGCATCTTAGTGGTAGCGTACCCACGTGTCTTTTGCAGTCATAAGTGCTGGATTGGTTTTGGTATGGTCCTAAATTTTAGTTTTAGGATGACCTTGATCTATATCAGAGCTATAATAGTGCATAACATCAATAAAGAAAACTACTGATCTATTATATTGTGATGAAAATTACATAATTTTACATTAAAGTGCAATCCCTCAATCATCCAAGAATAGTACTACAAAGGTTATTAGATTATTATTTTTTAAACCTTTTTTTGCTTTGTTTTATGTATAGCCTGGTTTTAAGATGTGTGAAGAATCCCTTAGTCATCCAGGTAGAATCCATGGAAAAGGGAGAAATTCAATTTGTCAACTGGACAAAGTTTATTTGGTCGAAAATGTTTCGCAGCTCATCCAAGCTGCTTCGTCAGTTCTGGTTAGAGTGCTGATGGACACTGCTTATATCTAGCTGCAGGGAGGAGCTAACTATAATGAAATTACTCTTAAACTATCCCACCTTTCTGTTCCAGCTGGAAATGGAGGGGTCAGACACAATTACTCTCTCCCATCTATAATTCCATTCTCAAACCTAAATCAAAACAAACAAAGGAAACAATAGGGCTAGCCAGATCAGGTCCAGAGATGTGAAAACACCCATTACAGTACTGAATGGGTATGCTAAACAAGACGACAGAAACTGGAAAAAAGGTGGGATAGTTTCAGAGTAATTTCATTATAGTTAGCTCCTCCCTGCAGCTAGATATAAGCAGTGTCCATCAGCACTCTAACTAGAACTGACGAAGCAGTTTGGATGAGCTGTGAAACGTTTTCGACCAAATAAATTTGTCCAGTTGACAAATTGAATTTCTCCTTTTACTATAGCCTGGTTTGTTTTCCATGAAGAGGTTATTGTTTTGCCTGGAATATCCCACAGTATGCCCTTAAACATGGTGCATTTATTCCTTTTTTTAAGTACTGAAGACACTAAAACCTTGACCTTGAAAGGTATGGATTGTATTGTGAGCAGGCTTGCCTCTCCACAGATCTGGCCAGTAACTAGGCCTGGTGGGGTCACATGCTTGTTTCAATTATTCAGGAAAAGCAACATCTCCTTGGTGACAGGTAGGTGACAGACCCTCTACCAAAAAGGTTACATGGATGTTCAGTGCATTGATTTTCAGAAAACTACATTATCACAAAGGATATTACATCAAATCTAACAAAAATAACCCAGATCTTATGAGTTTTACAGTTATCAATAGGTGCCATAACTCCCCACGGAGCATCGCCCTGCTCCTCTGCCCGTTGCCGTGGTGATGAGCCCTGGTTGTGATTTTGATGAGAGACAGGCGGTTAATGAGCCAACTTAAACTTGAGCACTAAACAGAAGTCAGTCCTCAAAGCCTAATTAAATGAGTTGTTAAAGTGTAAGATAATGAAAAGGCAGAACAATTTCATTTTTCTATTAAGTTGCTACAATTTATGTGGCTGCAAGTCACTTTTATCTTTGTCTTATTTGCATTTTTCTGTCAAAAGAATTTAGATGTCTCGGCATAATTAATGAACAGGCTAGTCATTTGCATGTTCTTGCTCTGCCCACCAAAGGATAATGAAGAGATTGCATATGCAGCCAGGATGACCAAATGTGGAAAAACTGTGGGATTTGAGTATCCAGTGGGCAAAAAAGCATTTAAATAACAATTTAAATTTTTAATCATGCATTATCTTTATTAAAATTGGAACAACAGCATTGAGTCTTTCAGGTGCTAATTAAGTTTGCTCTTTCCAGCACATCAGAGGCAGGCCACTACCAAATCACACCATTTAAAGCAAGTGGAATTACAGCATGGCAAAGATGAAAAAGAATTATTCAACATCACTTGGCTCGCGGTCAATGATCCAACTGTGTCAACAGCTTCTTACCTATTCTAATGCATTATATCCAGTTTACATTATGATGAAAACATGATCAGTTACTCATTAAAAAGTGAAACAGTGATTTTGATACTGGTACAGAGCTGGTTGCTGAGGGAGAAGACAGAAAAATTACTCTGACACTTTAAAACTCCCATTTGCATCGCATTTGGAATAATCACAGGCTTTGATATAGGCAGCTTCCCGAGTTCAGATTAACTCTACATGCCAAAGCCTTTCTGTGCAGACGTTTTGGTCTATATACGTAAGGGACATTTAAATACTGTATACTTAAAAATAAACTATAACCTATAAATGGGTAGATTTTTAAAAGCAACGAACAGCATTTTCACAGATTGAAGCAATGATTGTTTTTCATCTGAGGGTGTTAATTCATTTTCTTTTATAACACATTTTACATTGTATAAAAACAATTCTGATACAGGCTGGTATCATTTATTAATTATTTCAATTAAAATTATAGCTCTAATTTTGTAGTTTAAAATATAATATTATTTTATTGGCCCTATTAAGATTTAGATGTAGCGTGTTGTCAATTTCATTTGATTTCGATATTATAAAAGGCTTGATACTGCCAATTTCAAAACTCTGATAATGTATATGTAATGTGATTATACTAGTAGAACAAAGTTTATTGTGAATTGTGCTTTTTTAGTTGTACCCTTTCAGTAGGAGTTATCCCATCCAGGCTGGTGTTCATTGAACAGTCTTTGTGCTGTGAAAACACCAACCAACAAATCTAGTGTGTGAGTGTGAGTGTGAGTGTGAGAGTGTGTGTGTGTGTGTGTGTGTGTGTGTGTGTGTGTGTGTGTGTGTGTGTGTGTGTATTGATGGTTCTGGCACAAAACGATGGAGATAAAACAGACATGAACAAACAAGGGACAGATTAAGCAATGTTGTGCTGAGTGGAAACCTATGACAAATGTTAAAGCCTTTTCCAACCATTGCAAACAAGGAGGCTGTACCTAAAGCAGTGGCAAAAGAGAAACACACATGAGTCAGTGCACACATATTCTTCAATTTGGAGAAACTTTAGTTGGTTTATGCTGGATTAAGGGCTGCATGGGACAGGCTCATGAGTTGAGGCATTAACTGACCTGTGTGCACCTGGGATTAGGCCTATCTCCAGGACTCATCTTTCAAAAGAAGCACAATGTCCCTGAATGCTTTAAATCAGATCCAAATCCTGGTGTTCAACACATCTTATATAGGCCTTTGTTTGTTTAGAGGCATAAAAATAACAGATATGCTAATCTTTAGCTGGAGCATTCATTCAGCAGCACATTGCACTTGTTATTTGTAGTTTAAAGATCTGTAAATTGTGATCTTGGCTCCCCATGTGATGAGAGCAGCAGCCACGCCCCCTGCACTGGCTATCATACAGAGTAGTTACAGCAGAACTGGTTCACTTTTTGCTGCTCGCTGTGTCGTGTGTCCCTGCGCACCGGTGGCTCCCGCTGTGTTTTGGAGCTGAGCGCTCACACCTGTGGCGAGCAGCGAAGGAAAGCGCAGCTTCCCCGCGCTAAGCCCTTCTGTAGGACTCCGCTGGAAATGATCTAAAGGTGGGTCCATCCTTTCAGATTGTGCCTGGTGAGCGACATCTCCAAACAGGGCCATGCCAGCAGCTGAGACGCGCCCTGTGCCATGCTGAACACAGGAGCGACCCTGCTCGCTCTGAGCGCCGTGGTCGCACTCGTGCAGCCCTGCCGAGGATGGAGCGACGATGACCTTCTGCTCCCACCCATAAACTCCTCCAACAGATTTCTGGCCAACTTAGAGGTGGACGTTCACTTCTCCAAGCGCTCAGTGGAGGAGAGTGACCCTTCAGCTGCGTCCCAGTGCAATGTGACCGTGCATAGATTGCTCCCCACATCCCTGGTGGCGCGATGGGACAGCAACTTCGGCTTTCAATGTGATGTCCTCGTCTATACCACCAATAACCACGGCAGGGCTTTCTTCTCCGCCACCATCAACCGGGGCATCTCCCCCGTGGTCATCGAGCACCTGGCGATCACGGGAGGGCAGCAGGAGTTGAGACTGTGCGTGGGCTGCGGGATGTCCCGCTACAGACGGTTTGGACAGGGCAGGTCCAGAGGGCACACCGGAGATCAGATCACTTTCTGCTGCGTGGATTTCAGCTTGGACGAGCTCAAAGGAGACAAAAGTTGGAGGCTGAACAGAAAGCCCATCGAGTCAACTCTCGTGGCGTGTTTCATGACTCTGGTGATCATTGTGTGGAGCGTTGCTGCCCTCATCTGGCCAGTGCCCATAATTGCGGGGTTTCTGCCCAATGGCATGGAGCAGAGGAGGCCCAGATAAGTCTAATGTCCTGCTGCTACACACTATTGTAGCAAAACTAGCCATCAGTGGACATCTGTGTGGACTCTGGAGGATGGGCATCCCATATGAACGCGTAGGCTTGGCTGTAGGCCTATACTAGGATTGTGATGTAAGATTTACACTGCCAATTGTGGGACCAAAAAAGTGTATTTTGTATACCTTGTAGGCCTTCTTCCTATAGTCAGTGTAAACTGTGCACAATTAAACTCCAGTAGTGTTTGTATAATTTTTAACTTTCTAGAATATTTGCCTTATCTGGTGTGGAGGACTTTTTAAATGAAATGTGTGATCACCAACAAACAATATCTCTTCTCTATAGTTAATAGTTTTTACCCGAATTAGCCTATAACACGTTGTTTTATTGCAGAGAGTTTTGCTATTTATATTGTAGATTTATATCATAAGATTGAATATATTTGCTTATTTGTATTCCCGTTAAACTGCTTAAATAAAATAGATAGACTTTGGTTCATTTTGTCTGAGATGATTTTTGAACATAAAAATATAGTAAAAGTAACAGACTAATAGTAAGAATATAAAAGCAAGCTATGTGCTTTTTCTTTCTTTTAATTCCATAGGCCTGTAATTAATGTTTCAAATAAATAACATTTCAAGGGCAAAAATCAAGAGTGAGGACTACACTTACATTCAAGATTAAAAGTTTAGTATAACATAAATCAGATTCAAGCATTAGTCAGGTTAAATCATCATTCAAGAACGTTCTAAATGTGTCCAGGGTTTACCGCACTCTACAGGCCAACCGTCCTCGCCACACCTATACCTGACTTTTTCGCAGGAAGTGGCTTACCTTTTTACAAGGAAGCCACGAATGGCGAATGGAGTACTTTTTGTTTCAGTTTAATATAAGCTGTGAAATATGAAAGCAGCTTCACGGTTTTTATTTGTTAGTAAAACAGACGTAAGAAACTAAAAAAGAGCATGTTCTGGACCGCCGCCACAGCATGGACCCTCTTCGCACTCACGCATTGCTCATTCGCTTTTGCTGGTAAGTTAAGATCAATATTCTAGACTACTTTAGGTTATTTATCTTCATAAAACAGCAATAGATTCATTTTCAGTAAGTAAAGCCAGACAACAGAGCCTGCAGAGTATTATTTTGTTACCAAGCTGTTATTACAGTCAGTGGTCATTTGTTTACCCACTGAGCTCTTTCACTTTAAACTAGGATCCTCATTATAATCACATATACAGATACTTCAAATAGTATCTTTTGGCTTGTTAAGAGACTGATTTACCTGTATAAAATGAGATTTACACGTCAATGGGTGTATAGCTTTTGCAAATCCATAATTATATCACTACTGAGACATTTTTGGTTATTTTTTTATTGTATATGATAAGATTTAAGATGCAAAATTGTATATTTATAAGATTTATTTGTGATATAAACCTGCTCTTGGGTTATTTGTGTCAGTGCCATAACTGTAATAAAATATAAGACAAAGTCAAGAATAAAGTTAATATGTTATTTATTTTAAGGGGATGCTGGGTGTCTCTGTTATACATGTATCCATCCGTTACATCAAGTAGTTATCAAAAGGGTATGTTATGACTAATCAGGCTTGTCTATAGCTAGTCGATACTTGCCTGAGATCCCAAATACATACTTCTTTAATAGTCTACTTTAATAAATAGTCAACAGTGAGATATCAATATGGATTTACACATCAATGGGTGTATAGCTATTGCAAATCCATAATGATATCTCACTGTTGGCTATTTATTAAAGTAGACTATTAAAGAAGTATGTATTCGGGATCTCACAAGCAAGTATCGACTAGCTATAGACAAGTCTGATTAATCATAACATACCCTTTTGATAACTGCTTGATGTAACAGATGGATAAATGTATAACAGAGACACCCAGCATCTCCTTAAAATAAATAACACATTAACTTTTTTTTGGTTTATTTCATTCATAAAGTATAAAAAGGCATCAACAGTGTGATAACAATACAAAATAATTTAATGAAAGGGAGCAGAAAGAAAAGTAATCTTATGTTATCTGCCCCCTCTTCCCTTTTTCAGACATTAACACCGATAGTGACTATAAAACATTTCATCAATACATTCCATTTCAATCACAGTTATTAATCAATTGTAAACAGAAAGCTTCATTTTTATGCACAACAACTTAGTTTTCTTTTTCATACATACACATTAAAATGGATTTTATGTATTTTTAAATGCCATTTAAATGCCAGGAACCTGATTCCTGAGTTTGTCTTATATTTTATTAGAGTTATGCCACTGACACAAATAACCCAAGAGCAGGTTTATATCACAAACAAATCTTATAAATATACAAATTTGCATCTTAAATCTTATCATATAGTCCAAAAATAACCAAAAATGTCTCCGTAGTGCAAAGAAAATGTACACACGATAAATATTAACCGCAAAGATATATTGTTTCATCATTAATGCCATTAAAGATGAGTCAATATAGTAATTATCTTGACAGGCCTACAGTACCTCTTTACAGTGAGTTACAGGATACTAAAGAAGGATTGTGGTTTCTGTTTTGTTTCTTTGCTAACAAGATAGAATAAAACATCTTCTTTTATTATCCAGATACACAGAAGGTGGACATTACGCTTGACAGTGGAACAAGCCTCTCCTTCAGCAGCTCTCCCTCCACAGGCTCAGGGTGTGAAGTGTGCAAATGGATTAAAAAGTTAGGAATACGTATAAAAAACTGTTCATCATCCCAGACGTTCAAAAATTCTGGACCTGTGTCTGTGGAGCTACAGTGCCGCAATCGTCAAGGAGCATTCAACGTTGAAATTTCACGGACTATTGGTATATTGTCATTCTGAATTGTCTCTCAAATGTTTTTCAGCAAATAGACATACCTCCTCTGAAATACAGTCCTCCTATTTTCTATTATTAAGTATTATTAAAACAACAGCAATTTGAGAAGCATTTGTCTCACACACACATTTTTCATTGACCATTTCATTGTGCTTTCTTCCCAGAGTGCACCTCCCAATCTTGCAGCGGGAATATCAACACTAACTCCAACTTTGATGCTTTGTTAAATTTAAAACGCCACTTTGTCTGGAATTTAAAGGCTGCTGATCCAAATGCAGCTAGAATAGACTTTGGAACAACTGGTTTGAGACAAATTCAACCCTCCCAGAGCTGTCCTGACCGTCACATCTACACATTTGAGGCTTTTGAAGACTCAGGAAATGTGCTGGTAGGCAGGTACTGTAGAACGGGTCCTATCACACAGGCCCAGGCCCGTGGATTTAATAGGTTTTCACTTGAGGTTCTAGCTGGACAGAATCTGCAGTACATCAACTATGAAGTCTCAGTTGGTGAAGAAATCAAGTGTAAGTCCATTTCATACATGTAAAAATTTCACGGTATTGTATTATCACACTATTAACCTCAGTATTAATATTGTGACGAGGCTAACAATAATCTTATAACGACTCTCACAAATGTCACGTTGAGCCTTGTTTTTGATCTGTTTTAAGTTGTATTATGTAACATTTCTGTTACAAGGGTATCTGTTTGTTTCCATGGAGATGCAATTTCTTTGTCTGGAATGCCTCAGAGTGTGGCATTTAACCAATCTTACATTTATTCATTTACATGTTTTCCCTTAAAAACATGCATTCTTACTGTGACCCTACAAATTGGCCTGGTGGTGCCACCTGGCCCAGGCAAAGCAATAATATCTCCATGGAGACAAGCACGTGGGAGACCCTCCACTAGAAAAGTTGCAGAGTGTCCCTATAAATTTGTCCTTTGCATCGCATTACAGATTTTTTTTTATTCCCCTGTTTTAGCCCTTGCCAAAATATCAGTGCTTCTACCACAAGGCAGTTCCTCCTTGGAGCTGCTTACTCCCAACTACCCGGGTAGTTTTCCCGATGACAAGGTTATGGAGTGGTACTTTGAGGTTCCAACCAAACACCGGGCTTCCATACAACTGTTCAACCTCACACAGCCTCAGTGTGCAGAGAAGAAGCCAGCCCTGGAGTACCATCCCAGCCCCCGGTTTGGCCTAGTGGCAGATCTGACAGAGACCCAGCCCGTGCAGAGGGAAGGGGGCTTCACCATGACCCTTAGGAACTGTAAGATGGATAAGACTCGAGCTGACTCCCGCGGCCTGTCCACCAGCTTCAAAGTGTCTGCTTCAAAGATAGCTACAAACGGTTTGTACAAAAGTACAGAATTTCTGGTTGATTTGAATTTGGCGAAGTTATGCAATTATTACTCAAGTAGACATCACTGTAAAATAGAGGTTAAAGGTTACTTGAGGAAGCTTGCACAAAGTTACATTTTTTAATTTTTAATTTTTTAATTTTTAAGGCCTATTTAATCAAATGCAATGAAATCGGTTTGAAATTTGAATGAATTGCATGAGCGTAGGATGGGGAAACTTTAAACATCATTCAATTAAAATAATCATTTTGATTATGTTGCAGTAGTGTGTGCTCACATACTCCTGAAATTCTGAAACTTTTTTATGTCCCGAGGTAGGAAGGAATTCTGGGATTGCGTCATGATTGAGTCACATAATATGATCATTCACATGTTTTTCTCCACTCATCCTCTGTTCTGCTTTTAAAGGAAATCAACATGTTTTGTCTTGTAGTGCTCTGTGAGGTGAACCTAAGTAGCTTTCCAGACCTTTCTCTGTACATTAAGAAGCTGAAACCATCCTCAGACTGTGTCATGAGGCGCCGGTCAGTGCCCATAGAGCAGACCACTCTGAACCCAGGCAGCATAACTGAGCTCACGTTTGAAAACTGTCATCCTGAAGATATACAAGTCACGGCCACAAAAAAAATAGGTGAGATCTGTTCATTTCTGTCCTACAATATTTAATTTTTGACCCTTGAAGAGTTCTGAAGTGTCTCGCTGATTAAGATAAGATAATCCTTTATTTGTCCCACAATGGGGAAATTGCAGTGTCACAACGCAAGTTTCAGAAACAGTTGGAAAAAGAGCATGCATCAAAAATTAAGATAAATAATAATAAGTATGTACAATCAACTAAAAAAGGCACAGGAACGCTGCACAATAAATGTCTTTGATTCTGAGCAGTGAACAAACAGCAGTTAAAGTGACTCCAGTATAGTAATATATAATATCACTACAATAAAGTGACTCAGATGATTGTCAATAAGCCTATTAGGACACTGATCATTTAAAGGGTTTTACGCTATTTTCTGATCTATCTATGCTATAATGTTTCCTCATCAAAAACATACCTGGAGTTGTTTAACACACAAATCCGGCATAATTAGGCTGAGTTCTTCTCTCAAACCAACAACTGGTTTGAGACAAATTCAACCCTCCCAGAGCTGTCTTGACCGTCACATCTACACATTTGAGGCTTTTGAAGACTCAGGAAATGTGTTGGTAGGCAGGTACTGTAGAACTGGTGTGCTCAGTTCTTCTCTCAAACCAACAACACTCTGTTCCACCTTGTGAAGTCATGAGGTAGTATAGGAAGTGCCCCACTGTGTTTTCCAGCTCCATACACGGTCACTAGAATCAGTTGGATGGTTTCAGCCCTGGAATTGCCCATCTCTACTGAACAAAAGGTAAAAGATAGCTATTAACATGAAAACTGCCACTTCATGACATCACAAAGTGGAACAGAGCATTCATACTTAATGAATGAATTAAACAAAACACAACTCCGGGTATGTTTTTGCAGAGGTAACAACATAATATATACTGTAACATATAATATGGCTTAAAGCTTACAAGAATACATTTTGTGTAAAAGGACCTTTAATATGTCACATTTTGCCACAAAAGCTTATTTAATATTGTATGTAGTTGTATTGAAATGTTTTATAATCATATTACCTCTTACCACTTCTACCCTTTTTAGGCTGTTCTCGGGGCAGAAGCTGCAACAGGTTGCCCCTCTCAGTGCCTCCATTGCCTCAGTGCCTGCCTCCCCTGAGCAGCCTGACCTGGGCCACCACACTTCCTCAGGATGGGACACTGGAGCTGGGCTGTACCTCGGGCACACTCAGTCGGGTGCTGCCAGGACAGCCCTGTAACGACACCATCATGATCAAAATGGCAGAAGATGATGGATCAAGTATTGGGACTTTCTGTCGCAATGGTGCCATAACTAAACTCCAAATCCACACTAATGTGACCATCACTGTCACTGGCACAAATGGAAATGAGCTTGTTCCATCTAACATACTGACAGCGCATATAAAGGATGAAATTTCAGGTAAAAAATGAGGGGGAAAAAACATGAAAACATTGATATCTCAATTAAATCAGCGCACATTTTACCATTATAATTATCTCAAATTTCCCATTAGAAAGTTTCATATTCAGAGTGTCTCCAATGAAGAATGCCCCTCTTTTCTTGGCTACGCCTGGTTGGCCAAAAGGAATGAAGTCTTTCTCCACAGTGTCTTGGCTTGTCACTGTCCCACCAAAGATGGAGGCACAGCTCATGTTCACTAACCTGAGCCAGCCCAAATGCAGCGCTCATCACAGTGGCATAAAAATCCGAAGACTGGGGCAGACAGAGGATGACTACAGCCGCAGGGAGGACGAGAAGGTCCAGCGTAAAATCACAGTGTCTGGGAGCTTCTTCCTTAACATGTCCAACTGCATGCCCGAGAAGGGGGACTTCAGTGTCTTCGCCAAAGTCACACTGTACAAAAGTAAGTGCACAGGCAAAATTCACACATCTCACAACATCTCCATAGATACAGGACCCTCCACCTTAAAACTGACATAGAGCCGCTTTAAACACTTCCAACGGAATAGTCTGCACTTGCACTTGGTTATACCTATTGTTACAACTAAATATCCTCATTATTTAAACTATAATAATGTGCAAGATTATATTACATTAATAAGTTATTAATGTATAATATATTTATATTATACAATTTTTAACATATTTTTATATTAAATTTATATATATATAAGTGTTTTTGTATTAAAAAGTATTTGATGAAATGTCACCAGTGGTGGAAGAAGTTCTCAATTTTGTTTCTTAAGTAAAAGTAAAAATACCAGAGCAAATAATACTCAAGCAAAAGTAAAAGTAACACCTGAAAAAATGACTTAAAGTATTAAAGTACCTGTTAAAAATGTACTTAAAGAGTAAAAAGTTTAAGTATTTAGCAGATTTTGAAATCTAAAAAATGTATTGTCAAAGGTATTGATTTTGAAAAAGATTTGTGCTGAATTTTGTTCAACTAAAACAATTGAATTGATTTTTCCCTAGCTGTTTTTATGTTTTTGTTTGCTCAAAGGAACATGTTAAAAAGAAACACCTCAGCCTTTTCAGCAGGTCTAAAACAGTGGTTAAAAAAGTAGAAAAGTACAGATAACAGTTCCAAATGTAGTGAAGTAAAAATAAAAAGTATCTACTTTCAAATTTGTAAAGTAAAGTATAGCTACCTAAAATTTGTATATAAGTACAAACCTTTACTACTTTAACTGTTATATTCCACCACTGAATGTCATACTAATTACTATTAATTCATATGTACTAATGTTTACATGTTTGTTTACAGTTTATTTTACCATTTATTTTTTCCTCTTAATAGTTATAATGTTGTAGAGCGCTGACTAAACATATTTCATTATTTTCAGACCAAATGTTGGTTATCATAGCAAGCGTAGTGGCTGCCTTGTTGGTCCTTTTCATTGTGATCCTTGTTGTGGTGTGTTTGGTGATTAGGTAAGTTACTCCCTTCTGCTGATGTAAATTTGTGAAATATAGTTTAAAGTTCAATTAGTACTTTTTATTTTTGCTGTGGTGAACAGAAAAAAGAAGAAGACTCTCAACCAACAGACTTCCATCTATAATCCAAATGGCACAAGTTTTCTCCCAGGACAGAATGGTTTTCCCCGATCACAAGAGGACGACGATGTGCATGTGTACGATTACATTGAAGACAGTCTGGTCTACTCTCATCTGCTGAGGAACAGGGAACAGATCGATGCATATGGAGAGACTGAGGCTGTTCTTAGCCACACAGACACGCAGAAGCCCCTAGTGGCCAGAGAAAGTGACATGGAGGTTGGCACTTACCAGGATTTTCTTCACGGGGAAAGACCAGAGCTGCCCAAAAGGCCCCCAAGCCACATGCAGCTGATGAAGGACAATGAGCTGTATGAGATTAGAGAGGGGGAAGAGGAGTCGTCTGCTCTAAGACCGGAGATAGAGCCAAATGGGGGAGAATAAGATGGAGAACCAAGTCTGTGAAATTATTTTTGTTTACATCAATTAAGTTTTTACCAGGACAAAAAAGCCAAAACATTGCTGTTACAAAGATGATGGGACATTATTTTTTCAATACATCTCAAAAAAGCTATTGTACTGCCCCTGGACTGGTGTATATATATTGTAGATGATAATAGTATAATAATAGTGTGGCAGTTGCAGAAGTAAAGTTTTACCATTTCTATCACATCACTTAAATTCATAAAATACAATAAAAGGGCACATTCATCAGCACATAAAGTCATAATAAATAGTGTTTGTTTATAGTGTTTAAGTTTAATTAGGAGAACATAAAGTGACTGAACAACCCAATGTGAGTAATTTAATGATGATTTGATTGATTTGAGGTAATAAGACATTCCAACATGTATTTGTTTTTGACCAAAGTGTGGGATTAAAATGTTTTAATATTTGTAAATTACATTTTATTGCTAATTTGCTATTTGCCTGAATTTTGTACTGAAGCTTATTTTGCTTTTGACAGTGAATCAGTGACAGTATGAATCACAATGTAAATACTATAGGCCCAAATATTAATTCAACCTGAACCAGCCCAAGTGCAGCAACAATCAGAGGAGAAAGAGATGCAAGGAGGACGAGGAAACTGAAAGTGAAATCACTGTGTATGGGAGCTTCCAAAAGTAAGTAATTTTCAGAATCATTTCAGAATCATCACTATGAGATGTTTTTGTTTACGTTTGTGTTCAATTTAAGTATCTATATCTCTTCTCAAACACTTACAAAGCTTTAACAGTTTTATTATCATCGCATACTTTTACTGGCTTTTAAAATTGTTAACCTATTTAGTTTTACCAGTGTTCTTATGTAATATAAATCAAACATTAAAAAACACCTACTTTTACTCTTTCCTCATGGTTGAAGCCATAACATGTAGCATTATAACTATACATGTTATATAAAAATAATATATAAAAATAATTGATCATTTAGATGAAGTTTTAATTTTGTAAAGAATCTCTCAATGATAAAATATAAATTTCTCAATAAACTGTCCTGCAATCCTACAGACATCCGGGAGTGTTACACAATAACAAGGGTAAAGTAGTCTGCACAGATTTTAGATTGAAGATGGGGATCTTCTTTTGGAGAGTATATCAATGCTATTATCAAGTTCATCCATGAGGATAAAGAGTGTGTATTCCAGCCTTAAGTCAAATGACTTGGCCCATAGACTGGATTCATCCCAGGGACAAAACCATCACAGAGCCGGTCATAGAGATAGCGACCTGCTCCAATTGCAGCAGTGAACGCTGCAATCTTTTATATATTTAGGGGAAACATAACACTGTCTTCACAAGGTAAAATAGTGACATAGTTGACCTCTTATGACAGATGCAACGGGTGTAGTTTCAGTTTTAAATTAGTTCAGACCAGTGAAATCCTTTTGGATAGCAGGCTGTGACATCTATTTTTTTTTTCCACACATGAAAGAAATCATTGAGGAAGGGGGCACAGATGGGTATCTATTGGGATGTTGACTCTTAAGCACTTTTTGCCGGCCACACAGACTCACAGAAGTACCGAGTAACCACAAAGAGCAGTACAGGTGACACAGAGGTAATTACTGATGTCCTGTTTCCATATTAATCCTTATATTTAAAAGTTGATAAATAAGTTACTGAATGCTGATCTCTTGTAAGCTTTCTGGCGGTGGTCCGTCACCTGCTTATCTCATGACACATATTTACATATTTATTTGTCCTGAATCTTCTACAGTACGGAACCACGGCAGTTCTGTTTAACTGTGAACCGAAATTAAAGGTCTCCAAAAATGTTTACCTCCCAACTGGTGACTTATCTGGTTTAAAATTGGCAAGCAGATTTCAGTTTGGTTTTAATTCTTGCTACAGAGCAGAAATAGCACTTAGAGTTGTGGTGTGTGTTTAAATGAACTTGACATATTAGAATGTCCTACATCAGGAAAAAACAGAATTGCCCAAAAGATGCCCAAGCCACATGCAGCCGATGGAGCATAATGAACTGTATAAAACCCCTTTGGCATCAAAGGGAATAGAGCCAGAGCAAAGACAGGGCAAGTTTATTTGCATAGCACAATTTGTACACAAAGTAATTCAAAGTGAATGAACTTTACAGAATAAGAAATACATTAGAATCACAATACAAACAAATCAAAACATAAATAATCATCATAAAAAAGAAAAGACTAAGAGAGATAACACCATTAGAGAATGCATAGCACTTTTTTTTATTCAAACCTCAAATTCAACACAAATAAAAATGTATTTACATTTTATATTTCATATTGTAATATTTACTTCCATGTATAAAAATATCAATAAATGCATAAGGTTACATGCACTTTTACTTTAATTCTGCGTCAGAATCATTCTATTTTCTTGGTATAACATTTGTAAAAGATAAAATTAATTTTTTGGTCAATATAAACCTCAGACAATATTGAACTCACAAACAGAAGCCTTCTCCTCTTTGCAGTTTTCATCAAACCACTTTCCTTTGGCCCTCGTGGACATCGCTGCACAGTTTTGGCGGGTGGCTCCGTCCGGCTGATGGGTGATCTCTGTCTCCCAGTTTGCATACCTCAGGATCGCCCCAGTGTTTTCCAACCACACCCCCTCCGTTACCATGTCGTTGATGCCAAGCCAGATGTGCTCCTCTGGGCCAATGCTCTGGCGCACATAGTCATAAAACTGCTCGTTTTCGTCCAAATTCAGGGGGGTGGCCAGAGTACCCCCTTTGGCAATGCAGTCGTCACTGGCAGAGTGGAAGTTCTTCTTAATGTGATCAGCCAGGAAACACTTGCCAAGGATCTTCATGCCTCGTAAACAAACTGAGAAGTTGAAGTTATGTAAGCCAAAGTGTACAGGTCCAGCAGGGGCATGTTTAAGTAGCAAATAGTGTTCATAGATCTGTATGTTTTTCCTCCAATAAACATCAATAATTATAATATTTTACAGAAGAAAGAACTGTCTCCATGGAGATGTTTTTCATGCTTAAATGTTCCACAGTATGGCGTTAAGCTCAACTATCGCCATGGAGACAAGCAGGTCACGTCACCAAGCCAAGACAGCAGTCTCATCAGTGAAGAGGTGAGCCTGCTCCCAGTAAATATGAACTCTAGTTATGTTATACAGCAGAAAAATGGTGACTGAATGAATGCAAGATAGATATATTTAGTACCATAATAGGCGAAGCAACATCTCCATGGAGACAGGTGGTGGACCCCCTGCCAGAAATGTTACATAGTAGACCTTTAAATAAAATGTATATATTATTCATCTAAAAGAATACCTGTCTGTAATGCTTGCTGCTCCTTCAGTACATTGAGCTCCATCATAATATTGCTTATTTGTTTCTTCATTTCCTCTATTGCAGCACTGTCTGCACCTGCAAAAAGCATTATTTACCACTTTTACATGAATTTTGCTACTTCATTTGACATGTTTCTTGATTTGGATTACCTACCTTTCTTCCCATTTCTTTTCCTTGAGGTGGTCTCCTGGAGTGTGCAATGTCCCAACACAAGTAGGCAAACCACCACTAGGGCTGCTTTGGCATCCATAATGTTTATCAAAGACCAAGTTTGCTCTAACCTGTGGTGTTCTGGTCTGAACTCCAAACTAGTGCTGCTCTAGGGGCTGTTCCTGCTCTTTTAGCTAGTCTGGCAATAGTTAGTTGCATGAGGAAATCTTATCAGAACTAATGCTTTACAGATGTGAAATACTGTTTCTTTTAGAAGTGCGGCAGAAAGATGGATTTTTAAGAGGCACTTCAGTGTTCAGACAAGCATGACAATCTCCACATGTCTGTAGCCATATGTGTTTCGTAATGTGCAATATGGCCTTTCTAATTATGTAAGGGTGTAATATTTACTTTGCTTTTCTTTGTTTGTTTTAATTTGAGGGAATGTGTTTTGAGTTTTTAACTGAAGTTTTTGGCTGTCCTCAGTGGACAAAGGTCACATGTCAAGTTTTATGTAATAATAAAACAGTCACAAAATGAATGTTTATCTAAAAAACCTTCCCGTTCTGTTTAACAAAGACAGCTGAGAAAAATATACAGTAAGCAGTAGATTTAGCAACTGTTTAAGCCATTATTGAATTGAAAACGGGTAATTTATTACAAAGTAAAAAATATTTACAAGAGGCCAAGGCAGTTTGTAATCACAACATGGCTGATCAATTGCTGCTCGGTTCTCGGCGAGTCTGATTCAGAGCCATTGCCATGACAACACAGACAGTGCACAGGTCGAGTTTACAATTCAGTCAGATGCATAGTTAGGTAATTCACATTTTCAGCCCACACTACATTCTTATACCATGATAAATTTAGCTTTCATTCAACAATGGTGCAATGTGCTGTTGAGTTTTAACAGAAATACAATGTAAAATCAAAAGATATTTAAATGTGCAATCAAATTGTATGTTCATCATTATTTCATATATTTTTAATATTGCTACATTCCAACCAAGAAGTAATTTATATCTATATTTATGTATTTTTTTACATTCTTATTTTCTAATACTGCATCATATACTGTACTGTCTGAGCTAAGAGCTCTGTGCCTACAGCCCAAGTTTTACATTGTGCATTTGTTCAGATATTTATCAGATACTTCACAAGTACATTTACTTTCTATTCTTTTTAAGTGAATCTGTAACAAACACTTTTGTTGTATCATTTGTTTTCACATACATTTTTTTCACAGTAAAACAAAAACAACCAAATACCAAAAAAATAAAAACATGCAGAAATAAATAAATTAAACCCTTAAAAATATACAATGGATCCTCTTCATCTTCCTCCACTTTCAGGCCTTCAGAGTGTAGGCAGTGTTGCTCTGGTCTATGTTGGGCAAAGCACTGTTAAAAACAAACCATAGCAAATGTATCATAAAGTAAAAAGCCATAACAAAAAAAAAAAAAACATATAATAGCAGAAACATACAAATGCACATTTGAACATACTACACTCATCTAAAAAACATGCACAGAATCATGGTGACTAAGTCTAGTCCTCTATTAGACGTGTATATACAGTAAACAGGGATCATCCACGTGTGGCCAGTGTTTGTGGGACAAAGGAAGAGATTTGGGGAGAGGGGGTTATGTGTGTGAGAGGAAAGGGTCAGACAGCAATACAGCTCAGTGACCAACAGGGAGCGCTCTTCCACATCACGACACCAGTATCACAGAGTCACAAACCTCTGTCCAGTGCTCACACCAGAGCTGAAGTAAAAGGCAGCAGAAAATTATGCAAAGAAATAGGTCAGATATGTTTTCATTTATGTTGAATTAATATAGGAGATGTAAAGAGTTGTTGTTTTTCATAGTCTAAATCACCTTTATATTCATGGGTTGCAGCTTATTTTTTTATATGCAGCAGTTTGAGCCTATTTCAACATTCAAAAGACAGAATAATTTGTTTTCAATGGTGCTAAATTTTCATCAGTATCCATCCCTTTAGGCACAAAGTCATGTACATGCATAGCAAAGTTTAAGTGAAATTCTAATGTAGATTATTAGAATTATGAAATTATGAAAATACATTAAATTCAGTATTTTTATGTGGTTTATATTAAGAACATAAACCCAAAAATATATTTTATTTTAAGGCCTTGTGCTATTTTCATTTAAAAGGGGAAAAAAATTGTGTAGTTATTGATTACATGACTGTGAATAATGAAAAGGTAAACATATTCACGCACTATAAATCCTGCCTTACCTTTGAGAATGTAATCTGTTAACAGACTGGGCACCTTGTCGCTGTCATCTCTCATGGCAAGGAGTACTGAAAACAATACAAAGCCACATTTTAAGCTTTTTGGTCAATGTACTTCACAAAATAAAATATTTAAAAAAAAATTACTTTTGGTGAGCACTTGCAAGTCTTCAATCGATGGAGGGTGTCCTGTGTTTGCATAAGGTATTACTGTAGTCAAGTACTATAAGATAAACAAGAGAGTAAGCGAATTAGTAAGACACACTTTTATGACATAACTAACCTGACAGCTAAAGGGAAAAAGGAGAGCGAAACCTGTTTTTCACTGCACCCGCCCCTAAATGTTTGCCGAAAGCTGTTTTGAATGGCAGAAGAAAGTCCTTCCATGCTGAAACGCTGAGGAGGAATGGGAGACAGGAATTTCAGAGCACATGACAAAACATGAATAAAAGATGCCAAGAGTAATTTTCATGCAGAAATTAGGAGTGAAACAATTCCCACGTCTAAATGGCATGAACACGAATATTAACCTCAGTATAAATATTATGTTGACTTTATGGTATTGTGGGGAGGCACTTAGTATTGTTATTTAAAAAAGAAGGTTGAATTTTTTTTTTTTTTCATAAATTTTTGCTGCACGGAATGAGCAAAAGACCATGATCTATATAGTTGCCTCTGCTTTGTACGCCCTGGAGTTTAAGATTTATGTACTATGTAAGATTTCAGGTATAGATAACACTGGTCTACACATTTCTGGACTCGATCTGCTCCCGAGATAAAAGTGGCTAAATCTCATTTATATTGATAAGATGAACTGAAAACCAATTGATAACTGTGCTGGTTAGCTAATGTATTCAAGATATGTAATGATATAATAATAATAATAAATATATATATTATATATATTGATTATGTTAAAACTCTAGACATATTAAAATATAAGTACTGGAATGTGCAGACAGGTAAACTACTACCGATAAACTACCGTTTTTGCCTTAGTTTGCATAAATTTCCTATTTTGACCCAATACTATATCTTGGAAACTATAGCCAATCAGCACTTCTGACTTACTTTTTCTTTATTAGTGACCTAAAGCAAGAAAAATTTCACTACTTTTGTTCCAGAAGCATTTTGCTTGTAGATCAGTGTAATCCACCACCAGTTTATCTCCATGTATGTGTAGTTTTGACAAAAATTCTCCACAGTAGGGCATTAAACTTATGTGTCTTGCATTTATAGAATTACAGGTGTTTTTATTGCTGAAAATGCATGCATCTTTTCTTTCTGTGAGTCTTTCTTTTCTGTGATCTGACCAGCAACTTAGCCTGGCGGTGTCAACTGCTACTCTAAATGGAAATATATGTCTTTAGGAAATTCATGCACTCTAATGATATCTGGATACTCACTCCCAATGATTTGTCACTGTGGCCCTGCGAAGTTCCAGCTGCTCCTTTGAGTTTCTTCTTCTTCTTGATCATGTCGCGGTGCTCTTTCTGTCTGTTCTGAACGTCGATGAGAGCTGAGATAAAACTGTTATACACTTCTTTTTCGAACTCCAGTTCGTCCCTGAGCGCCAACTGCAGAACCAACTCCTCAGACAGCCCACGAATAGTGCCCTCTGTCTCCTCTAGGCGTGCGTTCAGCTCTGCCACTGTCATGGTCCTTATTCCTAGACAAAAACAAGGTTATAGTGTAGATATACTGCTAGCAAGGATTCCTGGATTAAGTGATCATTCTGACTATAAATGTTATGGTAACATACAATTTAGCACAACATTTGGGTATGCATTTTAATATATAGTGTTTATGTGCACTGTCTGTCTCATTAAATAAATAAACTAAAGTTCACATGTCATATTAGATGCTGCAAATGCCTAAAACCATGTAGAGTTAATAAGATACATCAATTTACCCACCAATAAGTGCACACTTGTAAGGTCCATCATCATGTTTCTGTTAAGAGCGAGAACGCTAATCACTATGCCACTGTACACGCATTTTTCCCTATTGAAGTCATTTTAGGCATCGGTGTTTAGTCAGGGCAGGGGCATTGATAGTTTCTATTATTTTTCATAAAGATCTTAGCAGTACAATATAAGTGTTAGGTATCCGGTCCACTTAAGTCATTCTGATTTTTTGCGCAATGCACTGCCTCCATTTTTAAAACACTAAAAATGTGCATTTAAAATTACAGTGGTCCCTCGTTTATCGCGGCGGTTACGTTCTAAAAATAACCTGCGATAAGCAAAATCCCTGAAGTAGGACAGCTTTATATTTTACAAATATTATACATGTTTTAAGGCTGTAAACGCCTCACCACACACATACTACACTACACTTTTCTCAGACTGGCATTAACGTTTTCTCACATTTCTCTCTTGTTTAAACACTCAAACTTTTGTAGATTTTCAACAAAAAAAATTATTAATAGTGACGCATGTATATCACAGTTCCTCTAACTGTGCCTCTTCGTCCTGGCGCTGTTCCGCCTTGGTGCAGGCGTCTTTTTCCGAATGCGCTCTTTTTTTATTTTGAGTGAGAAGATTCTTATAAACAGACATGCCACCTTTGATTATATTTGAGAACGTTTCGTCAACATTGTGGGTTTTGTCGGGGAGAAAACTTGCAAACATACAGCACTCCAGAGTCACACTGCAAGCGAACATTTATATAAATCTGGCAAACTGAACGCATTCTGTACTGTACAGGAGACACGGCACGGAGGAAAGTGACTGACAAATCGGCAAAGGTCTGCAGTCCCTTAGCCAATCAGGACGCAGAACAACAAGTTGGTGGAAACAAATTCCACCAACTTGTTGTGTGGCCATTAATAAATGATTCTGATTCTGATTCTGAACACAATGTGCATTGATACACTATACAAAAAAAAATTGGAATACCTGTAAAAAAAAATCTGCGAGTGAGGCCGCGATATAGCGAGGGACCACTGTATACTAAATACTCTTTGGGTAACTACTACTGCTATTTTGCCTCTGCTATTATGTAGGGCTGTGCAGTGAGGTTAGCACAAGTACATGTCCTTGAAAAATTGATAAATGTCCTTGATTGTTTTGTGTATTTCACGTACTCTCCTCATAGTGGGGGCTGGTGAAGCGCTGCACATCCATAGAGAGTATGGAGAGGTCAGACTGTGAGGGATGGTAGGCAGTGTCCGGAGACCCCTGCATCATCTCCTCTATCTCCTCAATGACCTACAACCACAAGAATAGACCAATGAAATCCCACCAGGCCTGAGGGAATAAATGTGTTTTGCCCTGCTGACACGCTGCTCCACTTTCACAGCCTGGATACAGACACAACATTCATTGCCTACACAAATACTGGGAGCCTTTGATGAACACTGCTGAAATGTTATTCTTTGTTTGCACCAATGCTAAAGCACATTCCTGAATCAACGGCAATAAAGCTTATCTAATTCAGATGAGCCAAGAAAGTAGATAAGATAACATTTAAACGGTTTTCTGTTTTGATATTTAGAATGGAAATTTGCCATTAAATATAGATTTTTTTATTATTGAAAATAAAATTCTTAATTGTATATCCTTTTGTATAGTCATATGTAAAAATAAGCCTTTGAATTTGCATGAAGTATGCTCTTGTGTTCTTTCTTTCTCTTACTAACTAAACCTAGGTGTCAAGGAGTGTTAAAAGCATACTATGTAACCTTTCTCTCCATGGATATGTTATTGTTTTGCCTGTAATGATCTACAATATAGCATGAAACGCCATGGAGATAGGTGAAGTAACAGGTCAGATCTGTGGAGAGGTGAGCCCACAATGAACTTGTTTTTGCAGTAAAAACATGGGTATTGAATGAGTTAGAGGGACATAGAGGGACATTCCAGGCAAAGCAATATCCACCTCATAAGACATGCAGGTGATGGACCCCTCAACAGAAAAGTTACAAAGTGAATCTTTAAAGAGAAGGGGCGGTTACCTGGTCGGCTGATGGCAGTGGCTCGTCTGTGAGGCTGGTGATGATCAATGAATGCATGTCCAGTTGCTCCCTCAGCTCTTCATCGTCGGATACCTCCTCTTGGATGTCATCCTGTCTCTGTTCGGAATTCAACACAATCAGAATTACTAAGCCATGGCACAATGCATTTGAGAACATCAGATATGGTTGATTAGGAGGGGTTGGAGGAAAGTAAGGTGGGAGATATAGAAGTCGAAGGAGTTGTGTACCGTTTTGTCATCCTGGTTAAATGCTGGTGTGTGTAGGGAGCAGGCCACAGACTGTTTCCATTCTACAGGCATGACCTGGCTATAGCGGTGAGTTAAAGCAGTCCAAATCCTGTGAAAGAAGAGAAACACAAATCAAAATCTGACCACAAGATTATAAATACAAATAGAATCACAGCATAGAAGTATTTTAGGCCGTCATCTAAAAATATACTGAAGCCAGATTAAGCTGTTTTAATGCTTTCTTTAAAGAAAGCAGGACAACAGATGAGGAGAAAGCTTCCATAAAATCACATTTTACATACAGTAAGTGCTGATGATAATGTATGGCTAGTGCCCCTTCAAAGTTAGTGTAGTTGCCAGTGTTGATGCCAACAGGCCTACTTTAACCTATAGGGTATGGTTGGCATAGGATTTATTTAACCCATGTCAGATCATTGTGTTGGTAAAGAACATCAGCAAGAACGATAGGAATTAGGTTTACAGGACCGAAGCAAAGGTAGGACAGTTTGAATCTATGGAGACGAAAAAGTATAAAGAATTTTGTGTTGAGAATAGAAATGCCAGCGTAAACACAAACACTAGATTAGACACATTGAGGCCACAGCACTCACTCGTCCCGCTCCAACAGCGCGTCCTCACTCAGCACATTCACGGGAGCGATGCTCTCCGTTCTCGCGTTATAATTTTGGAAGCACACAGTTAACTTCTCGTCAAAATCCTTCACCAGATCCTCCATGGACCTGAACGCCCCAGATTCGCCCGGGGAGAGGCTGCAGTTTCGGAGCTCATCCTCCTGGAGCAGCTCCGCATCGGCGGGGGGAAAACCGTGGCCTTTCTGCGGCATAGCGAGCCCCGACAGCAGGCTCAGCTCACCCCCATTCGGCGAGTCATCGTCGAAATGTGCGATGGGTGCCGCCATCACCGGGCCTGTCTTTAGCCCGGGGTTAAAGAGGACATGATGCTGCAGGACATGCAGGCCTCAGCATCATCCTCCCGCTTATCCGCGCACTCTCCCCTGGCCCGGGCAGTATGGCCGCTGCGAGCCCACGGCTGCCCACTGCCCGTGGCACAAAAGGAGCATTATTAGCCTACGTATGTGGGGTTTCCAAGGGAGTAGACCTACATCTACACATTTATTTCATCAATGATTTGAAAGAAATTCTGCAGACATCACAAGTGATGTTTTATTGCCCAAATATTATAATCTAAACTGTGTTTTACACAGCGGCGCACAGCGGATACATGAGGCATTGCAACAGAAATAGGCCAATGAGCTCATGTTGTCATTGACAACCAACAAACTTAGAAAAAAACAACAACTGCAATACTTTTGTGCCCTCCGAAATGAGTTCACCTTTGTCAACACTGAAAAAACTGAAGCGGACCCCTCTGCCGCAATGGTTAGGATCCATAATGCAAATCTGCAGCTTTGACACTTGGGAAACAGGCCTACAGAACACTGCTTTAAAATCGTTTTTGTACCGCAGGGGAAAACCTGATAACCCTGATCCCAAGAGGAACCTGCTGAGAGGTAGGTGTCATAAATGATATAAGCCTATGCAACTACAGAGCAGAACTAAAACAGGAAATGTATTGTTTATTTCAAAGATCAAAGATCAAAGTCATTTGACAATTCTGCCATATGTGTTCAACATACAGTGAATCGAAATTTCCTTTCTCTCTAGCCAAGTAGTGCAAGGCAATGTGCAAAATACAATATAAAGACAAAACAAAAAACAAAGACTATCTAAGACAAAAATCTAAAAACAGTGCAAAGAATAAATAAATACCTATTTATTTCTCTACATTGTGAAGGGTTTCAGGTAGCAGCTGATCGTGGTTCCTCTAGTGACCCAAATCCTCCAGTGACCCCCAACGCTCCTCATAACACCAAAATGGAACAAAATAAAGGTATAAAAGAAATAACACTTTCCATCTCTCATAATAAAGATTTGACACTTTTCTTCTCAGGCAGCCCAAGCAGCCCTGAACCCACCTCCACTCTGCTGCAGCGGGTGTCATGTTTGGAGAAGACAGTCAGGGCCCAAGCAGAAGAGATTTTTCAGAAGGTATTATATTTTCACTGTATGGTCAATGATAGTCCTGTGCATCAACTTTAACTCTACACTATTATAATTCTGTTGCTGTTTAGGATAAAATAATTTCCGAATTAGAAGAAGCTCTGAGGGTGGAGAAAGGTATGTGTGTCGTTTGTTGTTTATTAATGTAGCATTGTGAAAACCAAATTTAATGCTCCACAGAATTTAGTGAGACAAGTGAAAGGTTTGCAGTTTAAATGACATACTGAAAATGCACTGTCTATTGTAGAGATTTTTGAAAGGAGATACAACAAGCTACAAAGGCAAGTTTTTGAAATGGAGGTGAGAAAACTTGTTTAATCATTTTTAACCAGAATATAGAAAACTGATCATCATTGAGGCTGGCTTATTCTACAGACCTTTCTTATGGACTATAACATGATCTGGGTTGGATCTGAAAATGCAGATGCAGAAGAATGTGAACAGGCCTCCAACTTTAAGGGGCTATGGACACCACCAGGTAGTTTCCAAGTTTGGTAAAATAAAGATTTGCGGCATTGGGAGCACATTTTTCATAGTCATTTGTTTCTTCTCCTCAGCAGACAGGCGGTTTCATGTGAACTTTGACCTTGTCCTAGAGAAGATACAAGAGCTTAACATTCTGGCAGGGGAGGGGGAGACCTACATCCAGACTACAACTACGGGTGCTCAGCTTGCACAAAAGGAAACAGCCGAGCTTTGGCTTTATCAGAATGGCATTGTGATGTTTGACGGACCATTTCGGACGTATCGGGAGCAGAAAACCCAAGTTAGTTCATATTTACATGTCTCAACACTGTACAAGTAGACAACATAACAACAGAATTCAAATCACAACTTTTGAAAAGCCCACACCATGCTTGTTTTCTCAACCATTCTTGTACTTAGTAAATTCATATTGCATTCAGCGATAATTATCAGAGTTCACACACATCTGTGACTGGATGGGTAAAATAGATGGCATGTCTGTGTCTGAGTGTATGGATACATTAACAGAAAAGCACTAAATCACATTATAACAAATATACCGAATCTATGAAGCTATCCAAATGAGTTCAGATTCTAAAATATGATCATACCACTAAATCTGGCCCAAAACAGGATGACATCGTAGCAGAGAGTCCCAGGGCTTTCTTTGTGGAATTTGCATGTATCTTACCTGTCTCTGGGTGGGTTTGTTCACCTCCACCACCTTCACAATACAGCTCTGGAAAAAAAAAAGAAACCACTGCAAAATTATCAGTTTTTCTGATTTTACTACTTATAGGTATGTGTTTGGGCAAAAGGGACATTTTTGTTTGAGTCTATAAAATACTGACAACATTTCCCCGAAATTCCAAATAAAATATTATAGTTTAGAGCATTTATTTGCAAAAAATGACAAATGGTTAAATAACAACAAAGATACATGTTTTCAGACCTCAAACAATGCAAAGAAACAAGATCAAATTCATTTTAAAACAACATAATACTAATGTTTACACTTAAGAGGAGTTCAGAAATCAATATTTGGTGCAATAACCCTTATTTTTAATCGCAGCTTTCATGCGCCTTGGCATGCTCTCCACAAGTCTTTCACATTGTTCTTGGGTGACTTTATTCCACTCCTGGTGCAAAAACTGAAGTAGCTCAGCTTTGCGTTTGTGTTGGAATTCAACAGACGCTGGAATGGAATGGCTGTAATACATGTAGAGATGCTGATTTCAGAAAAAAAATGCAGTGGTCTCTTATTTTTTTCCAGAGCTATAGGTAAGACCCTCCAGCTGAGGTAGTCCTGACCAAACCTTTACCTCAAGACCTGGAGATGGGATCCCTGGGTGTTGCACTGCGGCATCCACTGCTCGCGAGGCACTGATGGATGGGTCACATGCAGAAGACACATTTTTCTATCAAGACAATAAAGTGTACCAGCTAAACTGGGATCAAACCACTACCAAACAAGTCACCCTGATTTCGTTTGCTCATACCAGTCTGTTTGTTTTGCAGCAGTTTATGCAGGATCTGATGGATGGCTATTTTCCATCAGAGTTACAGGAAAGGTTTCCAGATGGTGTGCCCTTTGAGGTGTGTCTTTGATTTTCCATTCAACAAAAGTGGAGATAGAACAATAATGCAGTGTTATCATTTAGGTCCATGACAGGAGGAATGAGCAGTTTATCCCCAAGCAACAGAAAAAAACATTTCCTGGTCATGGGCATGTTATTCGAGCCCATGACAATGGAAACAATGGAAAAAACCCAACTTTTAATGCAGCACCTGACAGTGGTGGGTTACTTTATTTCATTACATTTAACTCTTTTAAATTATACACGTAATTGCAATTGTTCCATATTTAACACTTAATCTGCACACACTTGTATCTGCCATTAGAATAAATTAAATTGTCCGTACATTTAAAGGCACTTTGTTAAATGAGAACCTTTAGAAACCAAACCATTTCATCCAATCAGAGACTGTTGGATGAGAACCACAGTTGTCACACACAGTTGTATCTCTGACATGGTTTAACATCTGAGTTAGAGAAGTCAGTGGGGCTAACAGTTAATTCTCACTTAAGGATGAATTCTTATGTATTTTAAAGGTAAAAAACTGGGTCAAGGAGAGAAGTCGGGGCAAGTGATGATGATCAGAGAGGGTTTGGAGGGAGGCCTGCAAGTGACCAGGAACAAGCAGGTACATGAGAACATTTTTGGTCATGCTCCACCTACTGCTACTACAGTTTTGCAAATTTAACGAACTACGCCCCACATGTCGTGTCTGTACTTGTTAACTGTACTTTTGCGTAATACTTTTATTAGGATTCCTCTGACGCTCACTACAGAAACTCAGTGATCTTTGTAGACACACCAGCTCTGCAGAGGTAATACATCTCTAAATTAAACTACTGCTAATGATCAATGTCACACAGTATAGCAAAATCACAATATAGTATATGCTTTTTGACAACAAAGCACAAAAGCATCATTAAACACTGATTAGTCATAGAATTAGATTAAACTGGTGAAGATGAGGAACCCATGTGTCATTTCTGTTGAGACATGGTGGCAAGAGTGATATTTATTTCAACAATCAAAAGCAAAAATGTTAAGTATTGTCTTTTTGTAGCCTTTGCCCAACCCCACTTAATAATCAAGATAATCTTTGTCACTTACTTACTTGATGTTCTGGTTAATCAATGTGCATTACAACATTTGTCAAGAAACAGTTATTCAAGAAAGGGCTGCTGGATGCCTGTGCACAGTTGCATCTATAAAAGTGAGTGTAATAAAAGTGTTTTGTTGTCAATAGTTTACAGGCAAAATCCCTGTGTGGAGTATCTAGTGTAATAACTCTAAAGATAAGGTCTGAAGATGGTGAGCACACATACATGTTGAAAATGAACTGCTCAGAGACAATTGGTCAAATTCGGCAGTACCTGGACAAACACAGGTAAAGCTTTATCATAATCATTTTTGGTTTAAGCTTTAAACACTGACCTTGGTGTGTTTGTGACAGAGGAGGCGATATGCCCAGCTATGATATCATCAGGGCGTCCCCGCGCTGCTGTTATGACGACAACAGTCAGACCATTGGGGCTTGTGGGTTCACAGCTAACACTTCTCTACTGTTACGCACCAGACCAGCAACAACAGTAATGAAACAGCGACGACATGAAGTTAGAAAAAATATTTAAATAAAAAATAAAAAAAACTTTTTGATTAACTGTTGAAAGTCTTTATTGCTAAAATAGTCAAAATTCAAACAAGAAGGTATGAAAATATAAACATTTTTTCCCTTTTTGCAAAACATTGAGATGTTAAGGCATGCGGAGCCTGAAGATAAATCTTGTGCTAGTCAAGTTTAAAGGTCCCATGAAATGAGAAATGGCTTCAGTCCGTTTTTAAATCAATTATTCAAAATCTTGCGTATATCATCTTTATCTAATAAAAATCCCTTTCTCTCCTTTTAAAGTGTCTAGTTTTCAATGGCTTTCTGTATAAGCAGGTAAACAAAAATAGTGGTGCGTGGGATGATCCAGCCATCCTCTACACACCTGGGATAAGTCTGCTGCCACATGAATACTGCTCCTCTTTCAAACATAAAGAACCAACATAGAAAATACTGTCACTTCATGGGACCTTTTCACAAAACAAATGCAAAAGTTCCTCAAAGGTTTTAGCACATTACAGCATCACATTTAGACAAATCATAAGCGTTCACTCTGAATTGTCATTGCAAACAAAAACAATAAATAATACTGAGGATTAATACTGTTACTCAGTCACTAAGAAACACCACTTCTGTAGCAGGTCCACCATGATCTGTCAGCTGCCTGCCATACTGTAAGGTTACACTATGCACTGTACGCTGCAAATTCAACACGATTCTAGGCCCACTTTCTAGCATGGAGCACAAAGCAGTTGAGGGCCTTTACAAACAACCTACATTCAACGTCAGGGAATGTATTGTATAAACCGTCCTACCAGTTCATAAAAGCAGAAAAGTGAGACTGGAAGAGATTGCTGCAGACAGCCCTTTACTGTTGGTCTGCTGCAGATGTAAAGGAAAGGCACATGTTGGTAATTGCTTTGTAACAGGGCCTGCAGCAGAAAACACACTCAAACATTCACAAACCAGACTCTTTGGTAGTAAATCTAGTCTACAGCTCATTATTAACAATGCTGTTTTGGTATTAGAAAGTTCAGGTGTATGTTTACCTCTCACTGGAGTCCTATGTTACACTATAGCCATTGTAAATAATGGTATTTAGTAACAGTCTTTGTGAGTTAACTTACAAGGAGATTAAATGTCAGTTGATTGTCAACCACTAATAATTTCCCTAAAAGGGGAAATCAGCATTTAATAAATTAGCCTTGTGGGACTACACAAACTCCTATTCACTAAGATCAACATAAAATAAGACTGCTGTAACTGACAGTTAATGTGTCAATATTATTAAAAATGCACACAAACAACATATAAGGATCAAGTATAAGAGGTAAGCTATTTTCTGTTAGCCCTTGGACTGAAATAGATGAAGTCGCTGGGGGGAGGGAGGGTCTCTGAGCTACAGGCGGGCTCCACTGACAAGAAAAAGCTAAATCATTTGGGCTTTTCACTGTCCTCGTTTGAAGAATATAATTGTCCTTTCTGACATTCAAACACTGCTCAAAGGAAGAGCCACTGTAGCTGCTTCAGAAATAAGTGTGCTTTACACAGTCTGTTGTGAAAGCACTGGGTGAGGTTATTGGGTAATACAGTTCTCCCCCATGTCCTGTGCATAACGGTCCAAGATCACATTGCGAAGTTCCTCTACATCTCTGCGGAGCTGTTGAGCTTCAGCCAGTTTCTTTTGCAGCACCTCTGGACTGGTCCAGTCCTCGTCCTGCTCAGACGCTGGTGCAGGGTCTGAGGACACAACTGTCAATGAGAAACTCTCTCTCTGGGAGAAAAGATAATTATTATATTTGAAGTGTTAAATTGTACTTACTTTGGAGGCCGAGGAGGAGAGAGAGGTTTGGGTCCTGCCCCCGCGCTCGCTGGGTCAGAATGCTGCATAGTGAGCGGAGGTCGCTGAGGCAGGAGGCGATCTCAGCATGGAGACGGCGGGTGAGCCTGGTGCTGGCCGGGTGCAGACCTGAGGCCTGGGACATTTCCCTAAGCTCAGGCTCATTCAGCTGCTCTTGGAGGGTCAGGTTCTGTTCCATTAGCTCCTGGTTCTGAGCAGACAACTAAACACAAAGGTGGATGTTATACTGACAATCACCACTATCAGGACAATGGACAGTGACTGGACTGATGGTCTTACTTCTTTCATGGCTGTGCGGAGCTCCAACAAACTCTGCTCTTTGGCCAGAACATCTTCTCTGAGAGCATTGGAGGTGCTCTCCTCCTGGGACATCTGCTCCTCCAAAGACTACACACAAACTCCAGGGTTACATCTGCTCATCATTTAAAGTTTTTCTTTTAAAGACAAATATAATTAAATACCTGGATTTGGGAGCCAAGCTGTTCCATCATGCGGTGTTGCTTCTCAATCACCTTAAGAAAGACACACATACAATTTAAAACTTACAATTTTAGACACATGCCCCTGTATCAGGCAAGTGTATTGTTAGCTTAAATGTTGTATAGCTTTATGATACTGGTATTTCATTACTTTAATGTTCACGCTTATACCTCCTTTTAGTCACACAGATGCAAGTATTTGAAAAGGTTAATAATGGATAATGGATTTATCAGCAGCAATGTACCTTTTTAAGTCTCTGCTGCTCCTCTCTCAGAGCACCATTTTCTTCTCTGAATTTTTCAAAATCCAGAGAGGGGAGCCGCGCGCCGTCCTCCAGGCCCTGCCGCACGCGCTGCTGCATGCTAACCAGGACACACACGACGTCACTTTGTGCACAACAGAAAGAGCTAACAAAAAACACAGATGTGGTTTTAGGATGTGCATGCTTACTCAGTGATGGTGGTTAACAGGTCTCTCTCTCTGCGTTTTTGCTCCTCTAAATGTGCATCTTTTTCTCGCAGCTGTGAGTTTGTTGCTTCAGCACGACTCTCCATGTCTTTAACTCTCTCCTGCAGCTCTGTGGCATGCTGCTCCGCTTCTTGAAGCTGAGAACAAATCAACCGCACATTCCAGTTTAAAAGTTTTGAAATGCCAGTGTCAGATTCAATAAGTAAAATGGTGTAGATGAGTCGTCACCTGCTTATTTTGGTTCTGATAGTCCTCTAGTGTGGGCAGGTCAGCCAGATATCGCTCCAAAGTCTCAATCCGCTGCTGGTTCTCTCTTTTCAGCTCAGTCTCTTTTTGACATTTTTTCTTCAGATTATTGATGTGTTTGTCTCGACTACGAATCTAATTCATGCAAACAACAAAATGTAAAGTTTGTAAATAGGAGAAACTTGGCAAATTTTTACAACTTGAAAAAAATAAAAATTTGTGAAAGTGGTGGTTGGCGTGCACAAACCCTTTCTTCCTGTTTCTTCATTTCCTCTGCATGCCTCTCGATAGTTTCCTTCAGATTTTCTGTGAGGCGGCGGGTCTCTGCCTCCACAGCCCCAAGTCTGCGCTCTGCATCAGCCTTCTCCAGAGCAGCACAGTCTGTACGCTCTGTAAACTGGGCCCTGAGGAAAGCATTCTCCCTTTGGGCTTCCTACAAATCACACAATTATAATAATAATAACAGTAAAAAATATATTCTTAGTGAATCATTATGACATTTATAAGGTGTTCTTTATTTGACCAACCTGTAACCTCAGCATTAGCATGTCTCCATAGGAAGTACCTCGACCAAGAAGGGCCCCGTGGACCTGTAACTCACTCTCCCTCAGTCTCTGTTCCAACTGAGCCATGTGCTGCTTTTGTCTGTCACAAAAACAATGCATGGTCAGATCAGCCCAAAAAGAATGTTACACTGTGTATCCTCACTTGTATAAGCACAATGTGATATTTAATGCGATGTGTAAGACTTGCCTTTCTATCACAAGCTCCTTCTCCTTCAGTAAACTCTCACTGGCTTTAACAAGGGCATCCCATTTACCCGACTCCGAGTGCACAGATGAAGAGTACAAAGGCGCGTACTGACCAACTGTACCTCCCATTAACTGAGCCAAAAACAGATGTGTGGGCCAGTTAGTAAGATACACAATAATGCTCATACAATGACAATAAATAAAAGTTATTGATTTATTATAAGTTATTGAAGTTATTTGATCAAAAGGACACTTCTGCAGCTCTGTGCTCAAAATTCTCAATAACAGAAAATTATTCCACACATTCTCCTCAGCCTCTGTCATGACCTGAATGAGTTACAGGTGACTTTAACCAATCACAGTGAAGTGTAAACTTTCATAAGCAACAGATGTCTTAAGTGAGCAAATTAATATATGAATTGTGATCAAATTTAAATCATGCTCACTAGATTAAAAAAAAATCTCCACCCCTGGCTACAGCCCTCTGATCTCTCACTAGTTTCTCTTTCAGTACACACTCCACCCAGCTCATAAGTTTGTTTTTCCACCCAGAGGGGATGTTACATGTTTTGCTAACACCAATACATTTCTCTCATGTTCTGCTGACTAATTCAAAACAAGAAAAGGGAAATGGAAAAGATGTTACCTGCATTTGCTCCACTTGTAACCGCAGACTATCGAGTTGGTGTTTCTGCTGCTGCTGCTGCCAGTTGGACAGTTCACCACAGTGCTGCTGTTGCAAAAGGTCGTACCCCTTAGATCCGGGGGTCTCTCGCAGCAGGGCCTGTGTCTGAAGACTCAGTGGGCTACTGTAGAGGGCAGAGGAGCCTGTGGCACTGGCTTTACCAATCCGACTAGACTCTGAAGTGCTGGGAATCCCAGGCCGCGCCTCAGGCAGCACCTTATAGCTGTGCTCCATTGCTCCTCTGTAGACATCAGACACTGTGTCTGCACTGTCTCTAATCCCAGAGGGCTGTAATCGAAACCTGACATCCGCCGGCAGCCCCCCCAGCAGTGCCGACTGGTTCAGTGTGGGCTCCACTGCAGGAGTGTCAAAGCGCTGGCCCTCGTCCATGCGCGTGTGATCAGTGGGGAACAGTGAATGGTCCAGCCCATTGACCAGGCTCCGGTAGCGGCTCAGACAGTCCGGCTTTGGCACCACAGACTCTGACCCAACACTGAGGGGCAGGTCCAGGTTTGGTGAAGATGCAGATTTTGACAAAGACGAAGACTTGGAGGTGGAACCACTGGGGGTCCGTGAGCCGGATGAAAACCTCCGTGGATCAGAAGAAAGTCCATCATCCTGCAGTCCGGACTGGGACTTTGAGGCCGGGGCTCCGGCCGTGGATGGCATGACATGTGCAGTGGGAATCGGAATCTGACTGCGAATCGGCTGAAAGGAGGGGCTACTGCTGGTACTGCAGAAATCTGAAAAAAACAAAATGCTACTTATACATTTTGGTTTGATTTCACACAATGTGGTTTATATCATTAATGTCGTGTGTGAATCTGTACTGCGGGGTCATGTCTATTTCTGAGTCATGATATAAAGATTTTTTGTGGCTGGCCTACTTTTGTGATTAAGCTGTCACCATTGGGTAATTTAAATGGCTATATTTAACTTGAAGCAGAGATAAATTAAAATGCAGCCTTTAAATATGGTCAAATGTAAAATGTAAAAAGTAAAATGCAGGCACCAAAAGCACATACAGTATATTAAAAACTCAACTACCAAGTATACAAGAACGTTAAGACTTAAAGTCACTATTACATAACAGCATTACCTGAGAAACCTGCTGAAGTCTGAAAACCTGGAATTCACTCCGAGCTGGCAAACATATCATTAAGAGGGGCATTTTGACTATCGTCTGCAGGACACTTCAAACCAAAACAACAGATGATCGTGTGCATTTCTGGGCAGCCCCAAATCTGACCTACACCTGACAGCAGCTCCACAAACGGTGCCCCCGTATTGTCCCCAAACAGCCGAGCAGGTCTGTATTGAGCTCTAAGCAAATGCACACTAACACACAGGAAAGGTTAGGGTATTTATAGACCCCCCTCTCAAATTACAGCGTGATCTGTACACACCGCTTATTTAGGCACCTTGCCCCTCCTATTCCAGCCACACACTCGACAGTCAACAAGTGAATGAGGTTCAAGCTTAAACTATCAAGATTTATAAAAAACAAAAAACACAGGAACTTTTTGGATGAGCAAAATGTTTCTGTGAGTTCAACGGGCTAGAACAAGCCTTAACTACACCGCGCAACAAACGTTGAGCTTTAAACATTCCAGTCAATGTAAAGGATATAATTTGATAACAACTAGGAGTGGATTTTAAAAGATCCAAGACCTCAAATAAACCATTATCTATTTAGAAATGATATAAAAATCGCACGTTTATAGGTTCTATTCAGTCCAAATATGCTTTATCATCTCAAGCAGCTCATTACAGCAGCTAATTTCAGGGTAACTGTTAGGTTGCCAAGAACTTCTGTCAGTTTAAGTAGCCCTGCCAACACCAGCAGTTCACTCAACAACAAAATTAAGGCTTAACAAAGAGCTCAACCTTAATACCAGGGTAAAATACACAATCAAACAACATAAATTTAAAAGCATTTATAACAAAACTGTGATTGTACACTTGCCAAATTGTTAAAAAAAAAAAAAAAAAGATTACACACTCTGTAGTGCATAAAGGGGAAGTTGTAACTACTTGTATGTGCTCAGGTCTGTTTCCACTTACCAGTCTTAGTATTGCATGTTCCTAATTGTCCGACAGACCAATGCAGAGCCTTAGAGGGCTTATTTGTCTGGACTTTAATCTGTCTCTACAAGTCAACAGGGGACCGTGAACTCCACCATTAACATGTTTCCCACTTTATAAACACTAATAAATAACACAGGCCCCTTTGTCAATATGCAGTAAACAGCCCTGGATGGTGTGATGCAATAGCTTTAAGTTAGCTGTATCAGTGTGTCACATAAAATACATAAAAGCCCTTACCTTCTGTACTATCAGACACTGATGTGCCAATACCAGTGTCCCCACTGTCTGAGGTCCCAGGACGACGACCAAAGCGACTCTGAAACTTTTCTGACACAACTGGTGTTTGCCACTCCATGTCAGCAAACCGAGCTAGAATATTTGCAAAGATATGGAGCATTTACATTATAAAATTAATGGAAAATGAATAATGACACAATGAACAATCACATAACCTCTTTAAAATGTTGTATTACCTGCTAGAGTTGAGTCAATATATCTCTGAGAAGTTGTCATTCCATACAAATAGTTATTCAGCCTAAGCTAAGCAAAGAAACATAGATGAGGAACACATTACACCTACACACCAGAGTCAAGTGGGTAGACACTTTTGACGTAAACAAGAACAGACAAACAAATAAAAAGCAACAACTGCACACACGCAATCCTTTTATCCATCAAACCTGTCTCCTCACATGTAATAAACACTGTTCTTTATGTAGTAACAAAAATAACAACATGAGCCCATGCGGTACAGTTACATAATATGTTCAAGAACATTTTTTATCTCCATAGCCTACGGGAAGAGGAGCAACAGTAAACAAAATACAAATGTATATAAATACAAAAAAGTGCGAATCCTTAATTTCATTAAGAAGCTATTCAGCAAAGAAAAACAAAGGGTTAAAACTACACACAAGCCATGGTTTACATCCATTTGGTATGCTTTGTCTGTAACCACACCAACCTCGACCATAATGCGCAGTCTGTAATATGTAAAGTCTTTTAGATTTACGGTACAGTTTCCTATCTCAAATGTATAACGGACATTTTTTTTCTGAAAGATGCTCTGGTCCGTTAACCGTGTAAGATAATCCGTGACAAATCTGTTTCCGTCAAACATGCTAACAGCTAACGGCTAATGCTACGTTACGGCTTGTTTAAAGGTTTAAAAGTTATCGTAGAGCATTAAATCTCTGCTCGTCTCCATCGGTTTGGTTGTAAATGCATTGGCAATTTAGTCGCGCTTTATTGATGACCTACCTTTTGATTTCCAAAGACTGAGGATGCAGCAAATCTCTGGGTCAGGCTAGTAACACAATCCGTACCATCCGCTGTTGTTCCGCTCGCCTCGACAACTGTGCGCTAGAGAACAGCGAGCGGCGCCATGGTGACAGCAGAGCACACTAGAGGAGCACAGCATAACAACTGTGGCAGCCATCTTGGAAAGGTAAAAAGTATCATTTGAAAACGTGTTTATATATATTTTTTATTTTTATTTTTTTGTAAACGTTAAATGTTTCAGTACAGCGATCTATACTTACAGTATAGTATATACTTAATGAGCTATTCTTTATATGGAAAAGTCACATGCCCTACCCCTGAAAAAGGCATAAATACAACAAAAACAGATGTGAGAAAATAAAACTATGACAAACGCATTGTTAACAGTACAAATATAAACAAGTTAATCAATGGCAGATCATAAACAAGAGTGCTATCATATCCATCATGGGTTTCAGAATGATTAAAAAGGGAAAAAATAGGACCGTTGCAATAGAAATTAACAGTTTAAACAAAATATTATGTCTTTCTTAAAATTACACAATATGACAAGAGGCTGAAACCCCCACCATTATAATTCATAAAAGTGTGCGTGTGTTACAGTCATAACATGGCCGCCAGATAGAACCCAGGTACTGTAGACTAGCACGAAAAAAGGGCCACTCTAGAGGTTAAACAATCGCGCCGTGAAAGTTCGACAGGATTTTCTACATCCCCGCGTGCACTTTCTACAGTAAAAAAATACAATACTTATAAACCTTATTACGCAGTGATTAAATGAAACCAAATGGATGTGGGCTTACATGTAAAGACTGAAGCTCCAACAATTATAAGAGAATATTTTATATTATTGAGCCATATAATCTTGGACATATTGTTCGTAATTGTACAGACTCATAATACAAAAACACATTTGGCTGGTGGAATATTGATATCCACCACCATCTACAACATAAACTGTACTCTTAAATATTAAACCGTAAATTCGAAAGTTGTGATGTTGCATGATGATGCCTGAAGCATGTCGAGAGGTTTCGCTTATTACTGTAATCTTTCGTGGGATGGATTTAGGCTGAAATTTTCTTTCTTGATCTGGCAACCACAGTTGTGCGGAGGGCAGTGTTCAGGAAAGGCATTACCGAAATTCTTGTCAACAAACTCGCATAGAGGGTGATTTTGCACGTTTGCTCCATGGACATTTCGTGACATACGTCTTTCTATATCAAGGGAACGGGTGAGATGCACATATCAACATGTTGTATTGAAATAATGTCAAATTTCAACGTTATGTGAATTGGAAGGTTTGTTTAGCTAGCAATAAACGTAGCTAAATGCGCTAACGCAGCTACATGGAAAACGACAGGTCAATTCTATACTGCACGGTATGATAAAGAATAATAACCCAACACAATAACACATAAAAGTAGAACATTATCTTATGTATGATGCTGCAGTTTTGCAGATTATATTGTGACGAAGCTCTAAAAGTAGCAAATATTAGCCCACTAGCAACAGCTAATAAAGTTGCCTTCTTGTACCTTATTGGAACAAGTCCATTGCTTCTAGCAAGAATGTGAGAGAATATTAATCATTACAGATCAAATTAGTACGCCATTAACATCACTATAAATAATGATATTATGCTTCTGCTCTGTAATTGCAATGACATATAGGATGAGGCAGTCCGTTTGTAATGTGATTGTAATACAATGAAAAGAAAGCTGTTATTAAACAGATTTTTTTCCCCATTGCATTACAGTCACATTACAAATGTCTCCTAATATTTCAATTTTTTTTTTTTTTCCCCTGAAGAGACCATGACCACTGTCAACATCACCAGAGACCTCCTTCACCGGCAGATCAGGGTGGGTTAAACCTTACTCACATAATTTACTTCAGCTCACTTGAATAATGTACTAATTATTTATTACATATTTATTTGCTTTATTTTAGGATAAAGGAGCATCAGGTTTCCAAAGACTCTACCATGTGACAGACCCTTTCATCAAGAGACTGGGACTTGAGACAGAGCTGCAGGTAAGACTGAAGGCTGTAGTAAGTTATATGAACTCTATCATAACACTAAACGCTGTGTGTGTTTTAGGGTCATACTGGCTGTGTGAACTGTTTGGAGTGGAATGAACGTGGAGAGTAAGCCTTTTTATTGTGCTTTTTCAAGTGTACTCTGACGCTTGCTATTTTATATATTTTTGAATGGATCAAATCATAAAGGCTGTCATAATCCAATTGTTTATTTTAAAGGTAGTAAAGATCTTTAAAACATGTTCAGAAATGTGATTCTTCTTGTGTAATTTTGTGAACTTTAAACAGAATCATATTCTTAAAACATAAATCGCAATGCTTGCCTGAAAAAATACAATTACAGATATTTGCCTAAATCATGGAGCCCTATTAGCTGTCTGATAGAGTTAAATTTGAGTGGCTTTACATTGCATTCCCTGCTTTTGGACAGATTACATTCACTCTGTAGCAATGTGGTTGGAGTGTCTTACTCAACTAAAGTCTATGTCTGCAGTTTACATGTCTAGCTGGAGCTCAGAGTTTACTGCCAACTTTTGTTTTTAAGACAACTACCATGCCCTATCCCCTTCGCTCCTCTTGTCCATCTTATAAATATTGCATTGTTAAAAGTATCCAAGTTGTCACAATCAAAAAGATCTTGATATTCTAATTTTCCTTTTTCACCCCTCAGCCTTCTGGCCTCTGGCTCAGATGATCAACATGCCATCATCTGGGACCCTTTTAAACAAAAGAAGCTTACAACTATGCATACAGGCCATGCAGCAAACATCTTCTCTGTAAAGGTGAATTTCCAGACAACGTACACATTTTGGCAACCACGTACTACTATGTCTACATGAAAATGAGACATTACATAAAAAGAAAACTAAATTCTCCATGTCTTACACAGTCTATCTTTTTTTTTTTTCATTTAGAGGTTGTGCATTTTAACAATATAATTTGGTCTTGTGTTTTTCTCTATATAGTTCCTTCCTCACTCTGGTGACAGGATTTTGGTGACAGGTGCTGCGGACACAAAGGTTCATGTGCATGATATCACTGCAAAAGAAACCATCCACATGTTTTCTGATCATACAAACAGGGTCAAACGCATTGCCACAGCACCCATGTGGCCAAACACATTCTGGAGTGCTGCAGAGGATGGCATTATAAGGTAAAATGCAAAATAAAGATGCACTTTACAATATGTTGTTTTGATATCATACCTATAACTTGACTTTATTAAATATTTACAGACAGTATGATCTGAGGGAGAGCAGTAAACATTCAGAAGTTCTCATAGACCTGACAGAGTTCTGCGGTCAGCTGGTGGAAGCGAAATGTTTAGCTGTTAATCCACGGGACAACAATTACCTAGCCGTGGGATCTAATGGGCCATTTGTACGGCTCTATGACATTCGAATGATTCACAATTATAGGTCTGTTGAGGTTTGATTTGTGATACAGTGTTATTTTTTATGAATTGCTTTAGATAGATTGTAAGTTTAACTTTTCTCATTCTCACAGAAAATCTATAGTGCAGAGCACATCTGCAGCTGTGCACACGTTTTGTGACAGAAAGAAACCCATCCCAGACGGAGCAGGGCAGTATTATGTAGCAGGTGAAAATTTAGCCTTGTTTTAGATAATTATTTACAGTTACTATTACTATATTTAACAGGTATAATGTCTTTTTTTCTTTTGTATGTACCAGGTCATTTACCTGTCAAAATACCTGACTACAATAACCGTCTCAGGGTATTGGTAGCTACTTATGTCACTTTCAGTCCAGATGGCACTGAGCTACTTGTTAACATGGGGGGTGAACAGGTAATCTTTAAAAGACAAACAATTATATCATTATATGATTGTAATATTAATATTGTTCCCTCTCAGGTATACTTATTTGACCTCACATTTAAACAAAAACCATACACTTTCTTTTTTCAAAAGAAGTACCAGTCATCACCAGGTACAGTATTGCTTTTATGGCACGTAAAAGTATTGCTGTTTATCCACTGATTTATTTTTCTTGTAGATCTACAGAACGGCAGGACGACCAATGGTGTATCTAATGGTATTTACCTTCAAACAAGCCATATTCGATTAGCTGGAAACAAGATTCATGCTTGGTAAGATAATCATATGCTTTTTTATTACTTACAGAATCACAATGAAACATGTCAAAGATGTGATTATACCCGTATTTTGCAGTTCTTCAGAGCTTCCTCCTCACTTGGAGAAAATCAAGCAACAAGCGAACGATGCATTTGCACGACAGCAATGGACACAGGCCATCCAACTGTACAGCTTAGGTATTCATCAAGCTGACTGCAATGCAATGTTGTATGGTAACCGTGCTGCAGCCTATATGAAACGGAAGTGGTAAGATTCATCATTGCTTCACTACTACTTCATTGGAGATTGCCCACTTTGATAGAACAATATAAGGACAGAAAAAGTTAACTTTTTTTTTTACTTGTTGCATTAAAGGGATGGTGACCATTATGATGCTCTCAGGGACTGCCTGAAGGCTCTGAGTCTGAACCCTGCCCATCTGAAGGCTCATTTCAGGCTGGCACGATGTCTCTTTGAGCTTAAATACGTGACAGAGGCCCTGGAGTGTTTGGACGACTTTAAGGGAAAGTTTCCCGAGCAGGCTCACAGTAGTGCGTGTGACGCCCTTGATAAGGATATCAAAGCTGCTTTATTTGCTAAAAATGAATCAGGTGAGAACACCTGATCTTTGCATTTCTTACATAATCTAAGGATTTGTTACAAACATTCAACCATTGCCCTACATGTTCCAAATTATTGCCTTTTTAATCAACAGAAGACAAAAAGGCCAACAGCTCTGTTAGATTTCACTCATTCAGCCGAAAGGATTCAATCCCTGAAGATGAGTTGGCACTGAGAGAACGCAGTTTTGACTACAAGCATCGATACTGTGGTCACTGCAATACAACCACGGATATTAAGGAAGCCAACTTTTTTGGAAGGCAAGTAAAATTCTCCAGCACTTCACACAGGTGTCACTAGAGGGCAGTAAGTGAGTTATGTTTGGCTTTCTATTAATATTTAAATATCCATTGCAAATTAATGCTTTGCTATGGGGTAATCACTTTTCAAATGATGGATTTACAGAGAAGCTATGCTTCTTATATGTGTCTTTCTACAGCAAAGGGCAGTACATTGTCAGTGGTTCAGATGATGGTTCTTTCTTTATTTGGGAAAAAGAGACCACAAACTTGGTGAGGATACTACAGGGAGATGAGTCAATCGTCAACTGCTTACAGCCACACCCCAGCTACTGCTTCCTTGCAACCAGTGGGATTGACCCTGTTGTTCGGTTATGGACTCCCAGGCCTGAGGTTCATTTTTCGCACAAATACCCATTATGCATACATGGTGATCCTTATGCTACTTTATTAAATGTTCACTTTTAATTATAGATGGAGTGTGAAAATGTCCGAATTGTGGAGGACATGGAGAGTGCTGCTCAAGCCAACCAGCGACGTATGAATGCTGATCCTTTAGAGGTTATGCTGCTTCACATGGGCTACCGCATCACGGGACTGCGAGGGGTGGGTCCAGATGGCTCAGACGATGAAAGCAGCTCAGATGGACAAGTGCAATGCCGACCGAGCTAAACAAACTCCAGCTGCTCACAGACGTACAGACAAAAGCACTGTTTGAAGCTCCTGTTTGATTTGAGAATTCCCTAAACTGACTAAATCATTGAGTGAAAGGTATGTCACAGCTCTGCACTATGCATCAACCTCCCTCGTCCCAAGAGAGGATGTGTCTGCAGTCCACTGGGGAGTAATTAATTATGATGGTGTAGATTAACAGCCTTTTCAACAATGTATAGCACCAAAAACACCCCAGTTGCTCCCCTTAGCTTGAAGTGCACAAAGGGTGTGTGGAGAAGTACCCTACCCACATCACTCAGAGGGGGAGGAGTTCAGCACTTTTTATGTTTGCGAGATGCTCCTAAGGTGGCATCAACAGTTGGTGACCTATTTTCAGGTCATAGCCATCTATCTGGCCCTCCATGTAGGATCAGGTAGGACTGACTGTGTGTGAATGCATTATCTCTGCTTTCGTGTTGAAGCTGAAAGTCTCAGTACACACTGATCTCAGAAAGCCTGCAAAGTGCAAATCCAAATCATAATTTTCCTTCATCACAGAAATGTAAATGTTGTCATCAAACAATATCAAGTGATTTTTGATATAACATTTAGTTAAACCTTGTTGTATAAGAGCAAATTCTTTTCTACCAAAGGTTATCATCACTTTTATTGCCAAGGATTTGTATTTACTTTTTGTTTCATCGTAACATAATTCTGGCTTATAGGGCTTGGTTGTACAGTGTTGAAATAAGCAACATGATAAATGTTTGTGAATCATTTTTACAAATTACATTTGTGTTAAACGTAAAAATTATTAATGAAAAGCGGCATGAATTATTTGATAAAAATGCTTCTGTTGGTTGTGAGACACAGATAAAAATATATGGCATTTGACAACTGGTTTGTAAGTGTTTAATGTTTGGAGGTGATTAAAGTTTCTGTTTTGCTTTGGCACAAATTATTTGAACTCAAAGGACAGGGAGCCACCTGTCCATCACTTGCCTTTGTACTGACTGGGTCTTTAAACATGCAACACTAGGCTTCCTCGTGTTTACTTTGTACTATTACAATTTTTTTTTTTTTTTTTTTGAGATTTCATGTCATAGTCTTTGTTGTAAACAAAGTAAAAATATATATTTAACACTCATGTTTCTTGTTTAATGCCCATATGACAACTTTTCTAATGCAACTCTAACTGGGGTGACATGATAAACTATAAGTACACCAACTTTCTTTACTTCCACCCATTTGTCTGTCTATTTTGCGCTCAGATTCTGCTGACTCCTGTGTTACAAATGTGAACACAGTACATTATAGGCATAAGTAGTACAGGAGCATCTCTTGTCCTACATTGCAATAATAAGGAGCTAGGTGACCCAGCTGCCGCTGGAGATTAGATATTGGAGAGAGCTAGTGAGTTGTGCCTTGGAGAAAAAAATTACACATAAAATTAACAGTATTAAATTCAAATAACCAGTGTGTCTAATGTGATTTCAAAAGAGTAAAACCATCTGTTTTACTAAACTAAAACAGAAAGAAAGTGTCTTTAGGGCAACATTGCCAAAACATTGAGACACAATACTGAGTTTATAAGCATTTGTTTTCACCACCAGGGTCACTAATGTAATTTATGCGCTCAGAGCGCCAACCGTGCGTAAAATCCTTGCGTAACCGTGCGTCAGTCATCTCATAGTGATGGCGGAGGTGGATGAAACGGACATCATGATGAACTACCACGGAGATTTCTTGAAAGGCGACAGAAAACACAACCGCTACCCTTACTGCATCGTCTGGACCCCCATCCCTATGCTATCGTAAGACGCTTTCTTATTGTTTTGGATGTGTTAGCTAAACGACAGGGTTTAAGCTCATTTATTATGGCCTGTGCGTCGTTAGATCACGTTAGCCATCGATGTATTTTGCGGCTGTAGTCTTGAGTTGTTGTTAGAAGTGTATTATTGTCTATAAAATGACCGTCCCGTACTCTTGTGGCGCCTCCCTCAGGTGGGTGCTTCCCTTCATTGGTCACATGGGCATTTGCACGTCGACTGGAGTAATCCGAGATTTTGCAGGGTCATATTATGTCTCAGTAAGTATTTTATTGCGCTACATGGCCCCTATTTCAGTTTCAAGTTTTATTGTAACAAGACAAAAAATCAAGTGCAGAAAAATAAAAACAAAAACTTATAATATGCTTTTTGCAGGAGGACAACATGGGGTTTGGAAAGCCAACTAAGTATGTTTATTATTATTTTACATAAAACAGTTCAACTTTTGTTTTAACGAAATGGTCTAAAATTGTAATTAAAATTATAGATACTGGAAGTTAGATGTTGATAAGGTCTGTGGAAACGGTGCTGCTGCATGGGATAAAGGTGTCCATGATGCATCAGAAGAGTACAAATCTAGGCCGGTAAGAGCATAACAATCAAAATGAGCTAACAAATAAAGAAACAGTTGAACAAATTATAGCAAATAACCATATATATTTTTTATTTTCCTCAAAGCACAATCTTTGCTTTGATAACTGCCATTCTCACGTTGCCATGGCTCTGAACCTGATGCGCTACGACAACAGCGCATCCTGGAACATGGTGAATCTGTGTGCACTGGCACTGATTCATGGGAAACATGTAAGGTAAAGCAAGGCTGTTTCTATAGTTTAATTCATACACAAAATCAATCAAAGTGCTTTACAGGGTAAAAAACACATTAAAAAATGTTATACAAAAAATAACATAAATAATCACCATAAAATGAATGTTCAAAGAGAAGAGTGTAGAATAAAAGCCTTTCATTCATATGCACAGCTAAACTTGATTATTTAAATCTCGTTAGAGAAGAGGCCTGTCTCACATCTCCGGACAGACTGTTGCAGATTTTAGTTGCCTAGAACTGCTCAACACAAGCTGTTTTAAAGTGTGTTCTCTGAGCCACAGGAAGCCAGTGCAGAGACCTGAGCCCAGGACACATGTACTCATATTTCCTAGTTCTAGTCAAGACTTGAGTAGCAGTGTTCTGGATGTACTGCAGGTGTCTTACAGCTTATTTGGAGACATAAGCTGGTCTAACCTACTGGAGACATACACATGGATAAGTCTCCCACAATGTACTGTCAGATACAGTCTTGTTTTGTCCTCTGTAATCTTGGGAATGATCTTAAAAATTGGATCAAATGCAACCATGCTTTTCAGTGAATTTAAACCTTCTAAAGAATACACCTAGTTCAGAGAATCAAAACCAGTCAATCCATTTATGAATCACCTTTACTTTAGTCTTTTTGACAAGTGAGATAGATTACAAAGAAGAACAATATGTAATTTTCTTAGTCCTCAAGTCACTATGATTCTATCACACACAAATGGTAGATTGTCAAAACTCTGGAACATCATTACAACTGGTTAAAAACACCTGTCACTGACTGAAAACATGAGGGACACTGACAAGGAGGATTGAGTGAGGAAACTAGACTGCCTTTGACTGTATTTGAGCAGCATTAACTGAACAGCATACATATATGATAAAAGGAGCAATTAAATTTGTCAACTGGACAGTTTATTTGGTCGAAAACGTTTCGCAGCTCATCTGCGCTGCTTCGTCAGTTCTGACGTTTTCGACCAAATAAACTTTGTCCAGTTGACAAATTGAATTGCTCCTTTTATCATGGATTCTACCTGGACGACTGAAGGATTCTTCACACAAGCATACATATATAACAATCTGTAAAGGCTGGCAGACACATTGTTCAAGTCAATTTTATTTCATCATATTGCCCAAAGCGTCCTATAAGATACACTTTACTATAATTACTGTAGTCAAACAGGCTAAACACATCTTGATTGCAGATGTAGACAGTCTCCAGGATTGCATTGCTTCTACATGCAGAAGCATATGGCTGAGAGATTCCCCTCATTACTCTCCCCTGACCCACATAGAGAAAGCACACACTTTGTGCTGCCTCTGCACATATACTCCCACAGCACATGATTTTTAAGGGGAAGGTTAACAGCATAATTCATCAATGACAGTAGCGTCACCCTCCTGTGTGGAGGTCACCCCTCTGCCAGGGCTCCCTGCGCTGGCTGCTGTAGAGGACAGTAGGACATAGGCATAGGCGGGTGAGCCGGGCCCCCTAGGGAGACAAACCAGCCCACACCACTTATGTCCTTGTGTGTTCATATAGGCAGAGGGTATTTGAGGTGCCCATGACCATTCTAACATACGTTCTCCTTTTTCTCCTTCAGCTGGGCTGCATTTTTCAAGACCTGGCTACCTTTTATCATGCTCAGTGGCGTCCTCACCACTTTTATCCTGACATTCAACTTGCACTAATGAGCACCATGACTCAAAGACTGTAATTATTGTTGATACATACATTATTAAAATGCTGACAATGAAAATGTTTTGACTGTTGTTGTATGTTTCATATATTTATATACTGTGAAATATGTTCTTATTTTGATATGTGCATTTTAATTTGATATTTGTTTGTTTTTCCATGATTACCTGATTGTCCAGTTCTCTATTCATAGACACTGAAGAATGTGTTTGACATTGTGGCTAATGTACGCTCCCATGATGATTCATTCAGAATTCATCATTTGTGTGGCAATTTGACTGGTTACCAAAGATGGGAATTACATGAGCCAGGCCATATGTAAATTGCAGTATTGTTGTCTAAAATATGTTTACAAGTTAAGAATTAATATTAATTAAATAAACACCTTCTAAAATGTATAAGAATGGATTTATACATTATTGTGTTGTAGTGCTAATAGTGTATTTATAATATGTGTTTGTTATTTGCTCATAAATATTATAATGATTTGTGTAAATCTAAGTTAGCTAATTTCTGCAATATGTGGTGGATATCATACAGTGGCTGTGCTCGCCCTAATTGTCCGCTGTACCTTTAAGAGAACCACGCACCTTTTTCATCCAGGAGATTCTGCGTGATATGAACCACCATCATTTAAAGAGATCCTTTATTCGCTGAGTGCAGCAGATGAGGAGAGACTGTTGCTAGAGAGCTTTTTTCTATAGTAGTTCATAGTAACTTGTAACCATATGATTACTTTAATTGGTTTGTAAATAATGGACTAAATATGATTTTGTCTGATTTAAAGATGTGTATTTTTGTGCTTTTTGTATTTTGGGGAATTCTACATTGTGGACCTGGACTGTGCCTGGAGTGTCCATTAGGCTGCGAGTGTTTTGCCCTCACACGTGCCGTTAAATGTGTTGCGGCAGATCTATCAATACTGCCTCAAAGTTTTCCTGGATATGCAAGGACCATCATCATTACCGGGAATAATTTACAACGAATTGAGTCAGATTCATTCATAGAGCTGGACAATGTCACCAACATCATTTTAAACAATAATGGGTAATGTAGATTTTATCTTCTTTCACAAAACCATATTTTGTATTTACTGTGAGTGGTGTTTATTTCAAGCATTTTACTAGGTGTGTTTTTATATATTATTTCTATTTAATTTAATATTATAACATATACAGTATACTGTATATATATATATATATATATATATATATATATATATATATATATATACATACACATACATACCAAATATTTAACGCTTACACTAAAATTGTTTTACCAGGATTTCCGAGATGGCATCCCACAGCTTCTCTGCCCTCATCAACCTCCGTTTTCTGGATCTCAGTGGGAACCAGCTGGCTCTGCTCCACCCAGAGGCACTGAGCATCCCTGGCAGCCCCCTCCAAGAGCTCAACCTCAGCCGTGCTCTCTACAACACCAGCACCTTGACCGACCTCACCACTGCCCTGAGATGGGGTGGCCTCAGGGGGCTCCTCCGACTTGACCTTTCAGGAAACAACTTGGCTCTGCTTCCACCTGGGATGTTCGCTCACCTGCCCAACCTGCAGCAGCTTTTCCTCAGGAACAACTCCCTGGTGGCAGTCTACAGTGGCACCTTCTCTGGCATGAGCCATTTGGAGCTGCTTGACCTGGGGAACAATGCCTTCAGGATATTTCGAGAGGATGCACTGCAGGAGCTAGGGAGGCTTGGAGACAACCGTATACTTCTTGGAGACAACCCATACAGCTGCTCCTGTGAGATCCGTGCATTTGTCTCCTGGCTGAATGACTCAAAAGCGGACATTGATGTGGAAAGTGTGAGGTGTGCTTCACCAAAGAAGCTGCTTGATGCCCGGCTCCGTGGTCTGGGAGTAGAAGCCATTGGCTGTGTTGCTCCTGTCCAAGGAGAGGTCACAGACTTGACCCTGCAAACGTCCTATGTGTTTTTAGGGCTTGTGCTCGGCTTTGTGGGCATGGTCTTCCTCTTTGTGCTTTACCTCAACCGCAAAGGCATGAAAAAGTGGATAATTGAAATGAGAGATGCGTGTCGGGACGTCCTGGAGGGATACCACTACAGATATGAGATTGACACAGATCCTCGGCGCACATCTGGCTCCATTTCTGCAGAGAGTGGGAGCACAAGAGCCCCGGGACACTTTGGTCTCTCACAGCAGCTGCCCAGTGACACCTGTATTGACCAGGACCCCACAGAGACACGCATCAAGAAAGTGACCAGCTCTCCAGCTGTGAACATCTGTAAACGTAACATGATGTGCTGATATAAATTGTGCATGTACAGCATTTTTTTATGTAATCTCTGCAATGTATAGCCAAAAAATGATCTTACTGCAAAGTCAAAATGTAGAATAAATTAAAATCGATCATGGCATAAATTATTATTATTATTATTATTAGGGGGCCAAGCACCGAAGGTGCTAGGCACCCTATAGGAATTGCTTTGCGTTGCCTAGGCAAGTTGCCTAGGCAAGTTGCCTAGGCAAGTTGCCTAGGCAAGTTGCCTAGTAACCCTTTAATCTTTCCTTTGATGTTCTGCCCCCATGGCAGAAGATAAATCAAGGCCCGTTGTGACGTGAGCCGTCCTCCTGTGGACCCACCACCCGCGGGAGGATACATGAGGGCTGGTGCATTGTGTTCTGGGCAGCGGAACACTGCTTGGACTGCTGCTCCCGCGACCCAGAGAATGGAAAAAGCGAAAGAAGATGAATGAATATTATTATTATTATTATTATTATTATTATTATTATTATTATTATTATTATTATTATTATTATTATTATTAATTGTAGATCTATGTAGAAAGAATGTAATTCAGAGTAGGAAGTAGGAAATAAGAATAGATCAAAATTTTGTGTCAGCATCTATGTTATTGTCCAATTAAGGTTAGCCTTATTACCAACAAACAAATGCCAATTTAATGTGTAGACCTAGTTTTAAGAGGACTATTGTATGGTTATAAAAGCACAAACAGCAAACGTTTTTAAAGCAGTTATAATGTTATAATAGCCTCTGTATATACCTGATCTACTTCGTGGTTGCAAAACTGAGCCCCCCTTTACTACTGATTTATTTGCTGCAGGTGGCACTGCTGTTTCAATCCAGAGTGTGATTAAGTGTCTCTATACTGGGGAAATAGGGCAGTATGAAAGATATTGTTTGGAAAATGCACCTGTTGGCATAGCAGCTGTGCATCTACGTTGTCTTTACCAATTTCATGTAAACTTTTGTATCTTTACAGAGCCTCGGTAAATAATACGTATTAAAATAAAGTATGGAATTATTGTCTGCAGTCCTGTTTTAAATTTCTAACCCAAATAAACCTTGAATCGCCTTTCTGTCCTCTGTCTGTCCCGGGAGAAACGTCGGCCCTGCTCTTCTCTGCCTAAGCGCGCCGCTGCTGTGGCGCTGTGACGTCACAGGGTGCTCACCTGTGGGTGGGTGTCTGATCCGCGCACAACACGGATTAGCTATAGCCGCAGGTAAAAGCCAAACACTGGGAGACTCGCTTCACCGACCGTCCGAGGCAGACAGACAACTCAAAGTGAATGGAGACGAATGAGGGAGGTAAAAGTAACACGGCTCACACCTCTCCGCTCATCTGGACAAATCTGACTTTGGTGGAAGTAAACGCACCTGGAAAACCGAGGGCGGCGGACACAATAATAGGCTCCTTTTTCTTTTCGAGTTTGAAGCGCAGTCGAGGCTAGTTTTCTCTTGGAGACTTCCGCGGTTTGGCTGAGACGTTTTTGACAATAAACGCGACGCACACTTTTCTCATATGCGGTAAGATAAACATTTGGTAATACAATGAAGACCGTGATATATGTAATGGCCATTTGCAACAGCTTTGTTCCTTTGCATAATTGAGCACGACAAGAAGTAGGTTATATTTTCATCCACCCCATATCACTGCATTTGTTGACCTGTGTTAAAGCAGGTGATTACACCTTAACAGAGGAATGATGGGTTAAAAGGCAGGCCTCTATTGCAGCAAAATATTTCAAACCGTTTCCTCCTTGTTGCAGGTCCCAGGCACACTGAGCCATGCCTGGCCACAGTTCGGGGGTAGGCCACTACACAGGGACTCCCCAGTCCTCTCGCCATCCCCAGTCCTCTCGCCATCCCAAAAACACCAGGCCAGACCCCCATGGAGACTATCGCCATGACCACCACACTGAGCACTCCCGACACTACGATAGCAAATATGGTCGCAGCGGGGGTCATCCGCGAAATGGGACTGCCCGAGGATCAGAAACTATAGGATTCATCCCCGGGTCTGCAGACAATGCAGGCAGCAGTAGACATGCCTGTGGCTCCTGTGCCTCTGTGGGCTGGAGCAGCTGTAAGGCCCTCATCTGCTGTGTGTTGACTTGTGGCTTTTATGGGAGCCGTGAGCCGTGCCTGCCTGTTAATGAGAGCTCCACTGACCACCCTAAACCCAACACAGAGTCCCACCCTCCTAATGGCATGGCCATTTCTAATCCCACTTGTGGCATGCCTTTGGAGAACAACAAGCCCAAACTGTCCAAGCTGCCCACATTTGACAGCTTCCGATACCCGGATGTGCACATAGCAGGGCAGAAGGTGAAGTACCCTGTTTCAGCATCAAAAAGGACCCGTGCTCCTGGCAAGGGTGAGAGCCAACGGCCAGTGAGCAATACAAGCCTCTTCGATGAGTTTGACTTGGATAACCCAAGTGACACAGGCACAGACATAGACTCCCTCATTACCAAAAAGCTGCTAGAACTATACGCCTTGCACCAAATTGACCAACTTGCTAAATGTACCTCTGACTCCTCATTCTCCCGCAAAACCAATGAGATTAGTGAACTCATCTACAGCATTGCACAGGATTATAATCTGGAGGAGCAGGAGGCTGAGTGCAAACTAGTGCACGGGGTCATTCGCATCAGCACACGAAAGGGCAAAAGGAACAAGAACCACCCATCCTCCTCGGGACAGCGCACAAACGGCCGGGTGGGACACGATGGCACCCTCCCAGACAGTGGCAACGAGACCATGACCAATACCTTCAGCAGCGAATGTAAGTGGTTCATCAACCCACACAAACACACATAAGTAGCTATTTGGTAGGCAGCCATTACTATTTAAACATGACAGTTTTTTTAAACATTGAATTGTTTGCTTGTTTCTTTGTTAAATGTACATGTTCTGAGAGTATGGAGACGATACCTTTAAAAAAAAAAAGTTCAAAATAAATTAACTCTAACTCTAACAGTCCAAAATTGAGGCTGTTTTTCCATATCCAACAATAACATGAAAAAAAAAAAAAAAATTGCTACCCAAATTTTAGCCAGTAGTAAATAAAATCCCTGTAGAGCACATTTTGTTGTAGTTCAAGATTTGGTTAACTAAATTTACAATTAAAAACGAAATAAATTACTATAGTGTTAAAAAAATGCACAAGCTTCTTGTAGAGAGCTTGTTTTGGAAATTTTGTATGTTTTTACCTTTTAGTTCTAGTTTCTTTTTTGAAGTTAAAATGATTTAGGAAAAACACTTCTGAAGTCAATAAATCTTGTCACAAACATAATTATAATTTTAAAACCATCATTACTGTAATTGACCATGATATCCAACTGAAACATGCTAAATATATCTTCATATGATCTTTTAATGAGTCATCTTTTGTTCAGCTCATAGTTTGAAGTGACCCAATAGTGGTTGGTTAAGTTTCAGGCAAGTTCGTACAAGTTTATATTTGTCAAGACATAGTACTGTAGTCCAGTGTACAAAAGGAATGAGGGCCCTTTTTATTTAATTTTTTTTTTTTTATAGGTTTGTCCTTATTTGATCTGTTTGTCTTTTTCACACAGTTCCGGAGGTCAAAGTGTCAGAGGAGACGCCATCGGACGAGCTAGCTAGGAAAATGCGGCATTACAGCGGGAAAAGTAAGTGGGGATTTTACAGTAATTGCATACATTTGTCAGCCCTATATTTAACATTGAATTAAACTGTAACTAATCCAAATAAGACAAAATGTGCTTATTAAACCTGTATTTAATAGGCTGTGACATAAGGAAAATAATAAAGTTCTAGTCAAGCTCAACATTCAAACTTTCTTCCATCTATGTGTGTGAAAGAACAACAGACTTAACAATTAGAGCTTGAATGACTTAATGTTGGTGATTAGCGCCAAAACTCTGTAATGATTGGGCTTCTTGGGTTCCTCAGTGTATTTCCCCCGCTCATTGAGGTATAAATACCTTCCTTGTGAGCAGGTGTCTTTTGTGTGCTGTTGTAGCTTAAGGCTTTTTCTCACCTCCTCCTCTGCTTTCCACTATGTCATAGCACTCTTTTGCAGAGAAAGTCCTGCATTCCTGCCTTTTCTTTGCATATTGCCCTCCCTCGTTCATTAGTGGCCCTCCTCCCCTCGCCTGCCACCTTACACCCATCTATCAGTGCCCCTCGATTTCCCCTGGAGCCAGTGTTGTCATGCTACACCTCCTGCTTCACATCGCATTAAATCCACACTATATAATGTCCTGTTGGTTTTTATGTAATTTTACCAAACAAACTTGGGTTACGGATGGATTTCCAATGCTGCAGCCTCCTTCTTTGTCATTTTGTGCAGAGCTTGTTAAAAAGGGATGGTGTCTGCTTACATGTTTTGAATGAGGAGCCTGTCATTGTACTTCAATAACTTTTAAATAACGGCTTGGGAACTTGTAGAGTTCTACTGCACCAGGCTTTGCAGTTCAAATGTCACAATGCATACAGAACTAGTATTTTGTCCTATGCAAACCCTGCACATTGTTTTTTGTAAATATCCAAAATTATAATACTGAAGAATCTTTTTTTAAAAAAAGAAAAAGCTGCAGAAAGGGCTGATTATAAATATTAAGATTTGCAGTGTTATTTTTAACATTTGCACTTATTTTTAATTTTACAGTCAAGATCCAGTCAAGAACATTTCTTGTTGCCAAGTCCGCTTCTTTATAGCAACTGTTGAGTTGTTTTTTTTTTTTTTTTTGAAATTCATGAGGGGAATGTTAACAAATAACAAATTTTATGTTACTTCCTGCTAATGTTAATTATGTTAAATATGTACATCTTATTAGTAGGCGAACACCAAGGTTTAGTACTGGTACAAGTTTTGTCAATATCACCAACCCCTATGTGCACTGACATCTAAGTTTACAATTGATTTGAGCACAGTTTAAGCCTGAGGTAGACTTGGTTTGGTCCTGTTCTACTTCTGGTTTAGTTCTGGTCTTGTCAAAGTTTAGTTTCTTATTTAGTACCAATTTTGCTGTGGTGCATGTACAAGTGTGTGCCATTAATGTTATGTTTATGTTTTTGTCTACAGCCTATTCCTCCAGCACTGCCACAGCCTACTCTCCGTACTATCATGAGACGGATTCTTCGGGGGCACCTTTGCTTCTCATCTAACTATTACCAAGAACTGCACTTTTTGTTTCTGGTGTTTTTTTTATGCTGGTTTTGCTATTGAGTGACTGTTGTTACACTATGGTCCTGTATTACTCCACAGATGACTGGCTAAAGATGTTTTACTTTAAAAGGAGAAAGCCAAAGTATATTTCTTAGTATTTTGTGCACCATGTTGTTCTCTGAAAAAGTAGACTAGTCGACATACATTGAGTTGTCACTGTCAAACTGGAGGATTCAACAGATGGTAGAACATAACCGTCCTCATTCTTGTCAGTGTGTCTGTTTATGTAAGCCATTGTTCATGTACTGTATATGTGGACTATTGCCATTTACACTCCTTGTTTTTACTACGTGCTAGTAAAGCCATATTTTAAAAGTAATGATTGGAACTATGTTACTCTTCGGGTTTTTACGCCTTTGTGCCACATGGCCACATTTTTATGGAGTGGTCTGTTATGTATTTTTTAAATAAACTTTTTGATTATTGTTATTTACTTGTTCACATGTTTTATTTTGCAGTGTGCTTGCATCAATTTCCATCATTTTATGACATGCTTCTTAAAATCTACAATACAGTTTAAGATATCGCATGCTTGATATAAAAACTTGCTTTGAAATCAAAATGGTTCAGTCTGGATGTTTCTCTTAATCTTGTGTGTTATTGTGGTTGAGCTCATCTCCCTGAGGTCACTGTGTTACCAGGCAGGCTTGGAGGGAACCTGTTTGGCTGGTTCTGACAAAAAAGGAAATAAAATCCAAGTGCTGTCTTTGTCTTTTAATGCAAAGGAAAGATTAGGTTATTAAATGTCTTTGGACTGGCTGTATGTATTGTTGTGGTTATCTGTCACGTTTGACTTGACTGGCTACTTAAATAATGCATGAATATGTAAATAATGCATTCTTTCATTATCATGATTTTATCTCAGTTTACAGACTGAAACATGAAGACATCTCGGCAAAGATCTGTGTTGTGCAAACTTGCCGTTAATGCAAATTCTTCAGTAAATGTTGCACGGGTTTGCCCTGTGTAACCCCATTTCCTCTGGCGCTGCCCCCGCCGCCACATTCTTGTTTTACCTGTATGAGGTGTCATGTTAAGGCTGAATGTTTCACAACTGACATACCACAGGCTCAGGCCAATTCACTGCCACTTCTGAAAACACTGAACCTGCTTTTTACAGTAACCCTGTGTTTTCATTTCATTGTCACTCATTTTAACGGCACTATACTCTGAACCTGGGCTCCATACAGGATAGCAATGTATTTATTCGACTGATGACACATCTAGGTTCAATTACTGTTTTAGGATATCCTCCCCAAGTATAATATTACCATCAGAGGGAGACAAAGCACTGAATAAAGAAACTACTGGAACACTGGGCAACTGACTATTTAAAAGGGTGTTGAGAACGCCCATTCCCTCGGAAGACTTTTGGGGTTGAGTTCTGAATATAAAATGTATAGTAGGCCTACTTTATAAAAAATCACAGATTTCTTGTAGCTGTACATCTACACACGTGTCTACAATAATCTCAAGAGGTTATTCATACCTGCTATATTTTTAAATATTTTGTAAACATGTACTATGTGCTTTTGTAAACACGAGTCATCAGTAACAAGCATTACAATGTAATAAAAGATTCAACAGAAATTTGTCAAGGGAAAAATATCCTGTAATTTTAAGTATGAAAAATTACTAAATACAAAAATATATTTATTTAAAGAAATACACATTCAGGGTACAAAAATGTCACTGTACAACAGTACAGTTGAAGTCATTTCTCAGATAAAGAAAGGTCTAAGACCATGAGTCTATAGAGTCCTAGAAGAGCATGTCCACCATGAGCTCCAGCAGGTCAGCGGGGCCAATCACAGGCCTGAAGAAGAGTTCGGTGAGGAAGCCTGGTGTGATGCTCTGCAGAGAAGAGGCTGTAAGCAGGATCTGAGCAAAGCGCCCCCTGTCCCTGGAGTGCAGCAGCTGAACCACTTCACTCAGTGCATGCTGGGCCTCCTGCTGCAGCCCCTCTACAAACAAACCTGCTTTCAGGTCTGGGACATCTGTGGAATGCAACAGTTTGAGAAAACCTACACATATAAGATTGGACAAGATATAGGCCTAATGTAGCGTAATCTTACCTGGGTTAAATATCGTAGTTCCTTTAAGGTATGCATATTCCTTTGGGCTCAAATCCAAGCTCCAGAACTTTTTCAAGCAGGACTTAAGTTTACTGACCCCAGCCATAGTGGGCTGCTCCCTCTCTGTGTCAGGAGCCTGCTGTCTGTTGAGCAGGATCTTCTTGAGCATGCTGTCGGCTGGTGTGTCCATTACATCAAAGTCCACATGCTCCTGAGCCAGGCCCAGGATGAAGAGAGGACCCCAGCAGTTCTTCAGCAGCAGGTACTGGTCTTTTGGGGGAAGCTGATTAAACGCAGGTAAATTCTTCATGAAGTGAACAGTTTTTACCAGTACAATAGAGGCTTCTTTGCAGACCTCAGATGGCCTTTTGAGTCCAACTGCTCGCCGCATTTCACATGTACATCTGTGAGAGACTGAACTGTAGCTGTTTTCATGAGGTCTGCTATGGTCCATTTGGCTGAGGATATTGAAAAGGATAGGATTAGAAAGCCTATCACAAGTGCCTGAGCTGTGGCATCTGCAGTTCATTGTAATGCTGTACAGGTCCATCAGGTGAATGGTTGTCCTGTCACAGCAGTGGCCTGTATTTATAAGGCCTTCTGCCCAGCCTACTGGACCTTGACTTGTCAATACACCAGAGTGAAAAACAACCATGCGCTCTGCCAGGTGACAGATGGAACAACCCTGGGAACGAGATAAGGTTTTCTCAATGAAAAGAAACTGCTGGAGTAATGCTTGTATCGAAAGGGTGAGGCTTTATCTAGCAGCAAGTGTCATTAACCCAAGCCGTACCAAGCTACCAAGGACTCAGGGCTCGACCTTAACTGCATCCGTGCACAATGCCAGCTCACACCTGGAAACCTGGAGAGGGGCCAAGGTGTACAGGGCAATGGCCTACATGTTAAACCCATGTCATGTGTGTTATTTGTGGCTTTAAAAAGTATCAGCAACGTATTCTGTTCAATACAGGTGAGTCCACCTTGTCTTACTTTATAGGAATCTTTAAAAGTTTATTCTGTCATATAATCTCATTTATAAGGATGGTTAAATTGGAGTTATAAAGTTACATTAGCTATATTCTTTTGCATACCTAAGTGAATGTTTTTATACCCAAAAACAAGTTGGTCACATTTGAAGGAATTCCCATTTATGGTGTCTGTGTCTGTGTTCAGGTAGTCACCTGTATTAGTTCATTTAAGTTTGTTATCAGTTCTGTGCCAGGCACTGAGGTTTGACACCGATAAGAAGATGACTTTATTATTGAGCAAAAAAACAGACCTCAAAGATCAACATTTGTCTGCCAACCTGTATTTATTCTGTTTCCCTTCATTATTGATACCTTTACATAACTGATACCTTTACATAATTGTATTAAAAATAAATGTTAATATAATGCATAATTTTCAACTCTTGCAAACTCTCTAACTTGCAGAAAAGGGTAACAGCGGTGAACAGTAGTGCTGTGAAGTCAAGGCCACTCAATAAACTTAATGACAGTAATAAAATGATTACAGTCCAGACATGACTGGCAGCACCAGGCACAGAATGTTTGTTATATTTTCCCATTATCTTTAGTGATACATTTAACACAGTTTTCTTCCATCCAAACACATCAAATGAGTCAAATATGACATTAGAAGCAGTCATAGGGGTAGAAGTTATTGACTAAAATGAAGACCTGGAAGTGGAGTCCAGGGACCCCTGGGAATGTGTGGGTCTTGTGGTTCCCCCAAACATTGTGATAACATTGATCATTACTTCTTATGATATAGCCTACATACTTCTTATGATATAGCCAAACATGTGATACATGTGATATGATATGCAATGTTTTTGAAGGAAAGAAATATACCTTTCATCCATATATGCTTATAAATATTAGATACATTAAATGCCATACTCTATTGCCATTCCAGAAACAAGCTATAATATTCCTATGAAGGAAAGCAGACAAAGGGGTCAGATCCTTCACTCAAAGAAGTGCTCCTTCAAATAAAAATTTCAAATGTGAAGTCTCACAAATCAGACTCAAGAATGTGAGCATTACTGGACAATGACCTACAATGCACTCCTGAGCTTCTACAGCACACACACAGGGATAGTTGTAAATGCCTGTCATAAAACTTGTGTTTATAGAGGATAGGAGCAGTCAGAGACGGGCACGGAGGACACACACTTATCTGAGCCAAGACTGTAAAAAAAACTCCTTTATACAATTGGATCAACCACTGTCTATGAATCTAAGAATGACAGACACATGAAAGGTGCAGTAGGATGATGTAATGGTGCCACTAGAATTTCCCCGAATTATACCATAGGGTGCAGTCTAAAATTTCATGGGATACTATATTTGTGCTGACAGACAGCGCTCTTTGTTTTTTTGTTTTTAGATGTTGTTTTGTTGTTACAGAGCCTTAAACCATAAATGTACCTCACCCCAATTTTAAGATCTGGACCATTTACCCAAACTATTTATGTGACATGGTCCATTGTAAATCTTTGGAAAGCTGGTTATGCTGTAAAGTCAATGTTATTCTTATTAAATGCATCTAAACTTCTATTCCGGCAATACAGTGTCACACATAAATTCATATTGGCCTTTTCTTCCACTGTTGCCTGTGACTATTGATTTTTTCTACCACTTACTTTGGTTGTGAGGCCATTGAACCCTATGTGCTATCATGTCAAGAGTGTGATGGACATGATGTGCTACCTGACACTTCACTTTCACCTGCAGTAGGTACATTCAAGATTCAAGATTCAAAGCTTTTATTGTCATATGCACAGTAAAGAAACACGTTTTCCTGTACAATGAAGTTCTTACTTTGCTGCCCACCCTGGATGCCAAGAGCATACAAAAAATTAAAATAGATAAATAAGATCAAGAGAAGCATGTAAGTAAATATATATATATATATATATATATATATATATATATATATATATATATATATATATATATATATATATATATATATATTGCCCACTTTGCTGATGTTTTTCCTGGGATCTGTTGTAGCCACTCCTCCAGTTTGGGGGTTACAGCCCCGAGTGCTCCGATCACCACGGGCACCACTGATGCCTTCACCTTCCAGGCCTTCTCCAGCTCTTCCTTGAGCCCATGGTATTTATCTAGTTTCTCGTGTTCCTTTTTCCTGATGTTACCATCGCTTGGTATTGCAATGTCCACCACCACGGCTCTGTTCTGTTGCTTATCCACCACCACTATGTCTGGTTGGTTCGCCATCACCATTCTGTCAGTCTGTATCTGGAAGTCCCACAGGATCTTGGCTCGGTCATTCTCCGCAACCTTCAGAGGTGTTTCCCACCTTGACCTTGTGGTCTCCAGCCCGTACTCTGCACAGATGTTTCTGTACACTATGCCCGCCACTTGGTTGTGTCGCTCCATGTATGCTTTCCCTGCCAGCATCTTACACCCTGCAGTTATGTGCTGGACTGTCTCAGGAGCCTCTTTGCACAGCCTACACCTTGGGTCTTGTCTGGTGTGGTAGATCTGGGCCTCTATTGCTCGGGTGCTCAAGGCCTGCTCCTGTGCAGCCAGGATGAGGGCCTCTGTGCTGTCCTTCAGACCAGCCCTCTCCAGCCTTGATATCAGCCACTTCAGTTATGTTTCGGTGGTACGCCCCATGTCAGGGGTTTGTCCTGCCATGATGGTCCCTCCAGCACCTCTTCCTCTGCACTCCACTGTCTGAGGCATTCCTTGAGCACATCATCTGTCGGGGCCTTGTCCTTGATGTACTTATGGATTTTGGATGTTTCACCCTGGACAGTGGTTCCCACACTCACTAACCCTCGGCCTCCTTCCTTCCGGTTCGTGTATATATATATATATATATATATATATATATATATATATATATATATATATATATATATATATATATATATATATATATATATATATTAGGGCTGTCAAACGATTAATTTTCTTGATCGCAACTAATCTCAGAAATTTCATAGTTAATCGCAATTAATCGTGATTTATTTTGCATGTTTACAATTGATATCTTGCAGTAAGACCGTTCGAATCTAAAGTTAAACTCACAATGCAAAGTATTTCTCACCATTTTTTTTATTTCAAAAAAGTGCAGAGAAAGGAAAAAGTAACAATGAACCAGTAATAGTGCTTACTTTGAGAAAAATTGTAAATAAATGATTGAAGCCCGCTCGAGCTGCCTACGGATGCGTAGAAGGAACAAAATACTAGTAAACTCAAAATAGCACGTTTAACCGACAATGAGTTTAATTAATACAACCAAATGAGCTGCATATGGATGGTAGAATTGCGGAAAATGCTGTCAAACTCTGATCGCGATTTAAAAAATTGTTTGCGATCATAACTTACATTAATCAAATCGCGATTAACGCGTTAATATTCCCAGCCCTATATATATATATATATATATATATATATATATATATATATATATATATAAATATAAATAATCAAATAGAAATAATCTTTACAGAACATACATACATTATGAAAAGTACATGGACCCACTCACTGTGGGTATCATAATAAAGAGGTGTAGGGCAGGTAAGAATTATATGGTAAAAATCCAGATATTTGGACATAGAATAGTTGAATTATTTATGTATTTAATTTGTGGTTCATGCTATGGCTCTCATGTTTTTGTTTTATTTAGTTATTATACAAAATGTTACTGTACTATCAAATAATGACTAATGAACAGTAGGCAATACTTTATGGAACGTGTAAAAGTGATGTCAGGGTTCAGACACGAGTCCTGCTTTATCTCCTAGGGCCATTACTATCACAACACAATGATAAAATCTTAGGTGAAGGCCAAAGAAAGCATTAGCCTGGGGGTAAATGAACTCTAGCTCAGTAGTGGTCAAAAACTAGGCTACACTGTATTGTGAAGAGTTATTTCACCTGTAGGCCTATGTGCTCTATGTACCCTATTATTGATTCTATTATTAATTGTCCTCTGGTGTGTCATAGTTCCATATCGGTACACTTACCCTTACTGTTAAGACGTATGCACAATTTAATGTCTATAGTAAAATTATGTTATTATAGCTTCTAAACAACTGTAATCAGTAGGCCTAAACCGTTTTCTGCATTGTTAGAGGTTATGGCGAACATATGTTTAAATTATTATTAGCCTAAATACAAAAACATAAGTCCAGATATAAGTCCATATATGGTCATTTTAAATTAAAAGCAAGGCGTATTTTGCAGTTGCTCAATAAAATAATATTATATCCTAATCCTAGAGGTGGGCAATTATTTTTCCCCAGGGGCCAAATGAGAAGCAGAAAATATTGTGGAGGGCCGAAAGTTTGAAGTCTACTCTGATTATTAATTTTATTTCTACCTTGAAATCAGTAAATGGCATTGTTTACAGAAGCTGGTAAGTTATGTGTTATTATTAAGTAATGAGAGAGTGAGGTTTTACAAAAACTGAATTTCAAAGATCAAAGTCAGCTTCTTCTACTATATGTGTTCAACATAGGCCTACAGTGAATCGAAATTTTCTTTCTCTCTAGCCAGTTAGTGCAAAAAGACAGTGTACAAAATGCAATATAAAGATGAAACAAAACAAAAACTATCTATTTATTCCGTAAAATAATTCAAAACAACGTAAACGTGAAACATTTGTAACTCTTTTTAAGTCACATTAACCCCACAATGCTTTCTGAGTTTAACTTTCTTAACTTTGTATTAAGACACCACAATGTCTTTGAATGCCAAATAATATAATACAAGATATGTCACAACATTGTTTTGACCAACTGCCAAACTGTGTAGAAAAAAAGTCAAAGTTAGCATGTTTTAGTGTTTTTTTGTTTTGTTTTTTCTTGATCAGTGAGAGAAATCAAGCCTCTGTTGAGCATTAACAAGTGCATCAAAGTCAGGTTGCATGTTTGAAGTGGAGATGTGAAGCAGATCTGACAGATGATCATCAGTACAAATGCATCAGTACAAATGCATTATGTACAATTTTGAAAGTAGGTTTTATTTTCTTTATTTCAAGCAACCTTACCCTAACCCAGTGGTTCTTAACCTGGGTTCGATCGAACCCTAGGGGTTCGGTGAGTCAGTCTCAGGGGTTCAGCGGAGGTCAAGACAGGCACCTGACTCCTATGATTCATGAGAAGAAGTCACACTGATTTGCAGTAAATATTCATTATTATTGTTGCCTCATGGAAATGTTAAAAACAATAAATAGCATAAATACAATAAGTTCATTATTGGAATACATAAGGTTAAAAATTAAAACAATTTCAGTGTGGTAATCTTAAATCTTTGTGAAAAGGTCTGTAATTTGTTGTGAGAGTTCATGCATTGTATTGGTTTTGTTCTTTGAACACAATGATGTTAATGCACGGTTCATTTTGTGCACCAGTAAAACAAATACCTATGTCTTGAATTTGAAAAAATAAATAAATAAATAAAAATCATATTTTATTTTTCAATAAAGAAGGGTTCGGTGAATGTGCATATGAAACTGTTGGGGCTCAGTACCTCCAACACGGTTAAAGGCAAAGTAACGTTATTTTACAATCTGAGCCTTCTTTCGGTAATAAAACAAGTAGTTTTACTCACCCATAGCATTTTTCTGTCAATTGGAGCAGTATCGCAGAACTTATGTTGAGCCGTTCTGTTCTAGTAATGATCCCCTATCTGTTAACATGGTGCTGTATCATTTGCTCGGGGCATTACTTTGCGGTCTCCAAATAACACAAACTTTAGCACTTTTCAAATCATAGAAGCCCGATGTCTTAATGAAAAATTTCGTTTGAAGCAAAAGTGGCCTGTAATCCGAGATTTAGCCATAGTTTCGAGTAGATGAGGACGCCAGTGCGCATGCCGGACTGCTGCGGGGACCCAAATAGGAAACGCAAAGCTGAAAACTATGGATAAACCTCGGATTACAGGCCACTTTTGCTTCAAACGAAATTTTTCATTAAGACATCGGGCTTCTATGATTTGAAAAGTGCTAAAGTTTGTGTTATTTGGAGACCGCAAAGTAATGCCCCGAATACAAATGCTAACAAATGCTAACAGAAACGCGACAACGTAACTTTCTTCAAACAGCTCCAAATGACACGAACGTGATATGGGTGAGTCAAACGACTTGTTTTATTACCGAAAGAAGGCTCAGATTGTAAAATAACATTGCTTTTCCTTTAAGAACCACTGCCCTAACCCAACCTTAAAGGTCCCATGACATGGTACTTCTTGATGCTTTTATATGGTGCCTTAATGGTTCCCTAATACTGTAAATGAATCCTTCTTCAAAATCAACATTCAGTGCATGAGAAAGACACATGTATGGAACAGAGTCAAAAAATAACTCTCTGAACACCTCACACCTCACATCACTAATGACCTCCTCCTCTCTGCTGACTCTGGTTCACTCTCCATCCTCCTCCTGCTAGACCTCAGTGCAGCATTTGACACCATTTCACACTCCATCCTCCTCGACAGACTTTCCTCCATTGGCATTTCTGGTACTCCCCTCTCCTGGTTCCACTCCTACCTCTCACACCGCTCCCAGTTTATTCAGCTCAAGTCATTCACCTCACACCCCTCCCCTGTCACGTCAGGTGTTCCTCAGGGTTCTGTCCTCGGTCCTCTGCTATTTTTAATCTATCTTCTCCCCCTTGGTTCCATCTTTAGAAAACACCACATCCACTTTCACTGCTACGCGGAAGACACCCAGCTCTACATCTCCACTAAACCCAACTCCACACTTCCACCCTCCTCCCTGACAAACTGTCTCACTGAAATACAAACCTGGTTCACCTCAAACTTCCTCAAACTTAACGGCAATAAAACAGAACTCCTCCTCCTCATCGGCACCAAATCCACCCTAAGCAAAATAAATCCTTTTTCTATATCCATTGACGGCTCCTCTATCTCCCCCTCCCCTCAGATAAAGAGTCTGGGTGTCATCCTCGACAGCACACTTTCCTTCACCTCCCATATCAACAACACCACCTGGTCCACCTACTTCCACCTCAGAAACATCCGCCGCCTCCGTCCCTCACTCACCCCACACACCACCACCATCCTCATCCAGAGCCTGGTCACTTCCCGTATAGACTGTAACTCTCTCCTGTTCGGTCTCCCACAAAAATCACTCCATAAACTCCAACTGGTCCAAAACTCAGCCGCCCGCATTATCACACACACACCCTCCCATCACCACATCACACCTGCCCTGCAACAGGTCCACTGGCTCCCCATCACACACCGCATACACTACAAAATCATACTCCTCACTTACAAAGCCATCCACAACCTCGCCCCTCCATACCTGTCTAACCTCATCCACATCTCCACACCTGCCCGCTCCCTCCGCTCCTCCTCCTCCCTGCACCTCACTGTCCCTCCTGCCCGTCTCGTCACTATGGGAAGCAGAGCCTTCAGGCGCTCTGCTCCCCAGCTCTGGAACTCCCTCCCCCATGCTCTCCGCGACACACACTCACTCTCACACTTCAAAGTTCAAAAAGTTCAAAGTCAGCTTTATTGTCAATTCTGCCATATGTGTTCAACATACAGTGAATCGAAATTTTGTTTCTCTCTGGCCAGGTAGTGCAAAAGACAGTGTACAAAATACAATATGAAGACAAAACACAACAAAAAACTATCTAAGACAGAGATCTAAAGTTAAAACTAAAGTCTACGATCTAAAATCTTAAAACAGTGCAACATAATAAATAAACTATACTATATACAGATTTCCAAAGTGTGCAGTGTGCATCAAAATGTGCAATGGAAGATACAGCAGTGACTTGGTCATGTGCAGTAGAATGTGCATTAAGATAAAATAAAAATAAATGTGCAACAGTAGTAATTCTAGTGCAGTAACAGGAGTAAACAACAGTACTAAAAATTCCAGTAGTAAATGTAAATGTGCAATAACAGTAGTAAACAACAGTGCAACAGGAGTAAAATCCAGTAGTAAATGTAAATGTGCAACAGTGCAACAGTAGTCCTTAGCAGCAGTTTTTTAAAGTGTCTGGAGTGATATGTCTTTTATGGAATACAGGTTATGCCAATATGGGGGGTGAGGGTGGGAGATGGGTAAGGTGGGAGTTCGGGTGTGAGTTCGGGTGTGAGTTCAGCCTCCTGACAGCCTGGTGGATGAAGCTGTTTGAAAGCCTGGTGGAGTGGGCCCGGAGACTCCGGTACCTTCTCCCCGAGGGCAGGAGGCTGAACAGGCTATGTGCGGGGTGGCTCGGGTCACCCACAATGTTGGACGCTCTGCGGGTGAGCCGGGTGTTAAAAATGTCTAGGAGGGAGGGGAGAGAGACACCAGCGATCCTCCCAGCTGCATTCACTATGCGCTGCAGAGCTTTCCTGTTCTGTTCAGTGCAGCTCCCGTACCACACAGTGATGCAGCTGGTCAGGACGCTCTCAATGGTGCCTCGGTAGAAGGTGGTCATAATGGGTGGAGGGGCTCCAGCTCTCCTCAGTTTGCGGAGGAAATAGAGGCGCTTCAAATCTAAACTCAAAACTCATCTGTTTAGAAAGGCCTTCTCACTCTGACCACTCTGACCATAACTGCACTGTCTTTTAATCTGTATTTGTTTTTTAAAATGTATTTTTACACTGTTTTTATTCTGTTTTATCTGGTTTTATTATGTAATGTATTCATGTATTTAATATTTTGATGTACGGCGACCTTGAGAGCCTTGAAATGCGCCTAACAAATAAAATGTATTATTATTACCTCATTATGGGAGTTGTTGCTTGAATGCAAATGAGAAGGACACAGATAGGGTTAGAGGAGCGGGGGGGGGGGGGGGTGCGCCGCTGGGAGACAGCTCTGTGCGCTGTCTCCCCACTTCCGCGTTTTAAGCGCGATGGGAGAAATGAGGCATTTCAATGAAAAAAACACATTTTCACAGAAAATAAAATTAAACCACTGCTGTTTCAGAGGTCCAGAGGGTCGGGTAAAGGACTTCCGAGCCTAGAAACACTCGCACGTGCCCCCAGGCAAATAAAAAAATGCATTTCGCATTGCATAGCTCCTTCGCGGTCCAAACTCTCTGGGCGTGAATTACAGAGACAGGGGGTGGACATCCAGATGGTGGTGAAACTGCATTTGCATTTCTTTTTTCGATCTGACGTCACATAGTTGCCTTGTTCAGAATCGCCTGTTTGAGTTGTGTTTTTTTCTAACGCAGAAAAGGACCGCAAATGCTCAGTTTAGACATTTCGCAACTTTTAGCCATGGGGGGGGGGGGGGGCTAAACAGGGTAGGGGAGCTCACATTAACTTTCAAAAACCTCAGAAAGTGAAAATTTCATGCCATGGGACCTTTAACTATAAAAATGTAGGAAGTGGCTGGGTCAAAACACCGGATATGACGTCAGGTCGTTGTAGCTAGTAAACAAACATGGCGGATGTTGAATTTGTGCCTCTCGTTTATTTTGCGATCTGTAACATTCCGCCAGTATTTCGCTCCGCAAATTTGAGGAATTATTTTTGCCAATTTATAGAAAGTGGTGGTTTTGAATGTTTTCACTTTCGCCACCGCCCAGAAATTCTTAAAGATCCTGAAAAGCCCCCAAATGAGGACAGCGAGGCACGGAGCTCCGAGACCCCCGCTCCGAGTGAACGAACCCCGAACGATATCGAACAGAAGAAAACGGTGAAATCTTGTTGTTGTATCGTTTCTGTCCACGCTCCCCATGCTGACAGATTTGTGAAGATGTATTCAGGAAATCACTGGATCGACTCAAAGGGAAATTGGTTAACCAGACGCTGTGTTATTAAAAGAATCAGAGTTTCCCAAGACAAAGGTAGCTATAATTATCAGTGTTATTTAAAGGTGTACTGTGTAACTTTTTTGGTGAAGGGTCAGCCACCTGCTTGTCTCCATATCTCCTAAGCACTGGGCAGGCCCTTCACAAGAGAAGTTAAAGTTCTTGTAATATGTCAGTCTGATTCTGTCTGAGGATGCTGCGCGGACTTGTTAGGTTAGGTTTCTTTATTAGTCTCCACCACGGAGAAATGACATACATACAATACACATACACATACACGACATCAGATAAAAGATAACGGTGTTGGCACAGACATAGATGTATTGGGTGTTCCCACTCCCGCCTCCCCCCGAACCATCACCCGCTCCAGCATCCTCACTAACATTCACATCATTCCCCATCCCCACCATCATTACCCTTCACACAAACCATTATAACCATGTTTATAATGTATATATAGCCTTCAAAAGTCAGAATCTTTGCTTTTTGACATTTTTTGGCAGGATGGTCATGGCTGCCAATTTTATGTCTAGTTATACATTAAAGGGATAATGCGTTTTTTGAAAATGTGAATCTGTATGGCGTCCCTTTCAACAGTGTCGTGCATTAACACTGGCTTACCGCTGACAGTGTCGTCTGAGCCCAGTTCTGCTCCAGTTCTGTAGCTTACGAGCGGGGTACATTTGGACATTTGTACGAAAAGTGATATATTTGTGCCACAAACAGTTGTCTGCGAAAAATTCAGCAGTCTAATTTGCATGGTGCTATTTTCTCTCGAGTTGTATCACTGCGCGCCTATTAGTATTATTAGCCTGTTCACTTGTAAACATCCGCCATACAGATTCACATAAAAAAACAAAAAAACAACGCACTATCCCTTTAACCCAGTGGACTGAAAGTTAAACGATTGACCACTGCAGTCTTGAGGAAGAGGCCACACCATGAGCTGATGTGTTACAGTTTCATAATATAACAAAATTGCAAATCAAATTCTTTTCTCTCTTTTTCAGGTGAAGGGTCATTTCCATATAAGACAAAATCGGAACAGCGTCGCCGTGTATCACTGTCGGAGCATTTCACAGAGAATGACCTCAAAACATTATCAGAATTAAATCCACCAGCTTTGATGCCCAATGGAAATGTAGGCACTCCAGTAACAGTTTTCCTCCAGCTCATTCAATCATGTCGCCTTCCTCCACGCCTCATAAAGAAGCTGGGTCTAGTTTTTCCCAAGACCAGCTCCAACCGTCGCTATGGGAATGTGCCATTTCAGTATTACAATACCTGCATTCTCCCAGCCACAGAAGAAACAGTTTTAACCGCAGCAGGGCATGAAATATCAGGCCCAGACACTTTAGCTCCTTCACTTTCAGAGAGAAAGAAGCCAAATGATAGCACTCAAACAGAAAACACAGAAGAACCAGAAACTAAAGAAGACGACTCACAATCTGATGCTGACGATGTAAGTGTGGGATGTTTTTTAGAAACCATATTTGTTGTAAAAAAATACATAAAAATAAAGGTTGTTGTATCTGTTTACTTATTTAAATGATCACATTTAGGATGACGACTTTTGTGAGGAGTGGGAGCGCCATGAGGCTTTACATGAGGATGTAACCAGCCAGGAACGGACCAAAGAGAGGCTCTTTGAAGAAGAGATCGAGTTAAAGTGGGAAAAAGGGGGTCCTGGACTAGTGTTTTACACAGATGCCCAATACTGGCTGGAGGAGGAAGGAGGTACAGTATGTTTGTACTATTTTGTACCAAGTTAGATTTCATGATTTTGTTTAAGACTAAATGAATTGACTTTGATAACACAGTTTTTGACAAATGTAAAATAATGAAAACATTGTTCATGTTTCTTAGATTTTGATGAACAAACGGCAGATGACTGGGATGTTGACATGAGTGTTTACTACGATAAAGGTATCACATGCTCACATATTAAAGTCTTCTACTTTTGCATTATACATTAATTTTGGTTACATTGATATTGCAGATGGTGGTGACATGGACGCTCGTGACTTTGTTCGTATGCGATATGAAAAGAGACTGCGAGATGGTCTTGAAGATGGATCTGATCAAGGCCAATCTATTGGGAAATTTGAAAAGTTCACTAAGGTACATTTATTAGGTTGATCATCACTTCAAAGCTTGTGCAAATAATGTGGTGTAAAACATTACTATTGCAGGGCTTTGGACGGCGTGTGATGGAGAAGCAGGGTTGGAAGGACGGTGAAGGTTTGGGGAGCAGTCAAACTGGAATGCCAGAAGCCTTAGAAAGTGAGGGCCAACATCCAAACTGCAAAAGAGGATTTGGGTATATATTTATTTATTTATTAGGCTATTGTATATGTTAGTCAAATGTGTTGTAATATCAGACTTTTTTGTAGGTATCACGGAGAAAAACTGCTGTTCCATCCAACAAAAAAGTCAAAACCAGACTTTCTCATCACCACAGTGTATGACGAGCCAAAAGACATAGATGGAGGGGACACTTTGTTGCGGCGGCAACCTTCCACCAGCATGAAGTACCGAGGGTGGCAGCCTGGGGGCAGCATAGGACCTAAAAGATGACATGAAAATCTGTCATGAAAGAATCTTAATTTGAAACGAAATCGTGGGTTTGAAATTAACAGCTTTTTAAAAAAGTTCACTATAAAAGTACCAATCTTTGTTGTTGTCTGTTGTATTTATTTTAACAATATATTATCTATCTATCTATCTATCTATCTATTATTATTATTATTATTATTATTATTATTATTATTACAAATTCAAACAATTACCCCTCAGCATTGATTTTTTTCGAATGTATCTATAGTTTGGTATACATTTGGTTTACAGTGACATACCGTTAATTGTCCAAAAGTCTTGCTTTGTCGCGCTTGTTTTGTGACCCGGAAGTGCATCATTTAGCATCGCTACAAGTAAAGCAAAAGTACGGCTGCATACGGTAAACATCTTTATCACTGTTCATTGTTCATACAGTTAACAAATCAAGCCTGGGCTGCAACAAATTGACAGAATCACGACAAATAGTTCCAAGTATCCATGCGTAAAGTAAGCGTAACGCTAAGTAATTTTGTCGTCGTGTCTTGGCTTTAGTTGGTCAAAGTTAGACTCCGTAAAATGTGATGATTCTGATCTCTGTATTTCAAAACACGTAGTTGGCTTAACAATGTCCACTCCGAAGGAGCCAAAGCCTTCCGTTCGCTTTGGCCAGGTAGTCATTGGACCACCAGGCTCTGGGAAAACAACTTACTGCCAGGGGATGCAGCAGTTCTTAACTGGTTTGGGACGAAAAGTGATCGTAGTGAACATGGACCCTGCGAACGAGGGTCTCCCGTACACCTGTGAAGTGGACGTGTCTGAGTTGGTCACTCTAGATGATGTGATGGAGGGTTTGAGACTTGGACCTAATGGAGGACTCCTGTATTGTATGGAGTATTTACAAGCAAACCTGGACTGGCTTGAAAATAAACTCAGTAAACACAGCGACTGTTATTTTCTATTTGACTGTCCTGGACAAGTAGAGCTATACACGCACCAAAGTTCAGTCAAAGATATATTCACACAGTTGGGCAAGTGGAATTTCAGGGTAAGTCTGTTTTAATATTTTTTATATATAAATTTTATATGCGTTATGGTATTTGTTGATTGCTTCTCTCCTGCCCAGTTGACAGCCGTGCATCTTGTGGACTCTCATTACTGCACTGACCCAGCCAAATTCATCTCTGTGCTCTGCACCTCTCTGTCCACCATGCTGCATGTGGAGCTTCCGCATGTCAATGTTCTCTCCAAAATGGACATAATTGAGCAATATGGCAAACTTGGTCAGTCAGCATTTTTACTCTGCAAAATATATAATTACTGGTTTCCTAACATCACCATTTTTATATTGTTTATATTGATTTACAGCATTCAATCTTGACTTCTACACAGAAGTTATGGACTTGTCATATCTTCTTCACCATCTTGCTTCAGACCCATTCTTTAAGAAATTTCGACATCTTAATGAGAAGTTGGCAGAAGTCATTCAAGACTACAGCCTGGTGTCTTTTGTGCCTCTTAATGTACAGGTATCCTAGGCAATTTTGTTTTCCCTTTTGTGTATTTGTAAACTGACATATTAAGTATATATCAAGCTTGAAGTTTAGATTTTAAAATTATCAATATTAGCTGTTAATATTATCTTAAATTAAAACTAATGAAATCAAATCAAATCAAACGTGGTGGTGATCAGTTCTTTCCTTGTTCTGGTTTTGTATTTAAAGGATAAAGAAAGCATGATTCAGGTGTTACGAGCAGTGGACAAGGCCAACGGTTACTGCTTTGGTGATTTGGAGGAGAGAAATCTGCAGGCCATGATGTCAGCAGCTGTGGGGGCAGATTTCCAGTTTGACTCGTATCCTTTACTATGCACTCAAGTGACTCACTGTGGCATGTCTTTTTGAAAGTAATCTCAATGTTTAATGTTTATGGACGTGTTGTATCTACTATTTAGGGATGTTAAAAGAACAGTGTGCTCTTTTAATTCTTTTAGGCATGGAAGAGACCAATATTTTCAAATTATTCAAAGCAGCGTAATCATTTGAATAATGATTTCATTTTCCTTAACCCTTGACCCTGTAGGACACTTGGAGTGCAAGAAAGATATGTTGAAACCAGCAAAAAGAGTGTGAAAGAAGAAATGATGGAACTGTAAAATGTAATATTAAAAAGAATGTTTTAAGCACTAGTATAAAGTGAATACTTTCCCTCCTCCGTCTCGCTTGATTTTGACATTAAATATAATTCCTTAGGCAGTTTGTGTTTTCAGGGTATGTGAATCAGAATCGTGTGATTGAAAATCATATTATAAACAATGATGACTTTGACCAAGAACAAATCTCACCAGTTCAGTACATCTTTTGCCCAGCAGATGGCACATGTGATAGAAATTTCTCCTCCCACGTCCACAGGATCTGCTCCGACTTTTGCAAGCTGCCAAAGCAAAAAAATTAAGTCAGGCGGGGAGAGGAAGCCACATTAAATCTGTGTTTCTGCACAACTGGCCCCGTGTCTGGTCTCTCAGATAGAAGCGTCTTTTTGAAAAGGCTTCTTTTCTATATGCTGTATTTGTGCCTGGGTGAAGCTGAATGTCCTGTTAATCAAAAACCAACCATTGTTCAGTTATAACAAAAACAAAAAGTGTAGGCTTATGTATGCTACCAATGTAAAGCTTTCTCTGTGTGGATTTCTCATAGATCAAGCGTGATCTACTTTTGAGAGCTCACAGTGGTGTGGAGAAATCATATTAACCCCATGGTGTATGTGGCAGTGAAATTATGCATAGACGCATTTGGAACTCGCCTGGAAATGCATGCGCTCTTGAAGTAGGATTAGGGGGTGTGTCAGGCGGAATGTTAAATTGTGTTCCTATGTTTGTACATGTGATCAAGTATACCTTCTCACTGCTACTTCCTGTCTTTTTCCTTCATGCCCCCTAGAGGTATGTGTGTGCCTGTGTGTTACAACCTACATCAGGAAAACTATTTTTACAGCGTTGATGAGTGATTGAATAAACCAAATTGTTTTGTATTCGAATCTATGCCGTTTTATATATATATATAAAAAAACAAATATTAGAACTCAAACATGCTATTTTCAACACAATCTCCCTGAATTTGTTGCAAGAGAATAGAAGTCAACCTAACGCGCACACACTTCTCATTACCATCCACCCCTGCCTTTTGCTCTGCGCAACATTGTGGCAAAATGCCTGTTTCATTCGACTTAGGTGATAAAACTGAATAAACAGGCTTGTTCCGCACTGTTTGGAGACTTTAAAAACTATTTTAAATTCCTATCTCTGTCACAAGATAAGGGTGGTTTTGTGTGCGCGTAGTTCAATGTTGCAGGGTGAGAGAGTGCTGAAGTCGGCGCCCATCCCCCCACACCGGAGTGCTTCTGCCGGAGTGAGAGACAGACAGCGCGGAGAGGGGGTGGCAGAGCCGAGCAGAGCGGGCTGGGGAGGGAACAACAGGGAATGTGCATTGGTAGTCTCGTTTGCTGCAAGGCTTCCTCCTTCTGCTCTGGATAAGAAACAGCGCGTTGCCTTTACTTGCCTTTATAACTGAGATGAATTAGTGAAAACACATAAGGTTCAAGTTGTGGACTGAATGTACAGTTTAAATCAATTTAATGTAAAACAGCACATATTCACATAATATAATGCCCTTTACTTTCGTAACGTTATACAATGAAATACATTACTATTATTATTTTAATTATTATTATTATTATTATTTTTACCTGGGAATATGTCTTCAAGCCCATCCAATTTGAAAAAAATATGCTGTTTAAGTAGTTAATATCAGTTGTATTTTTCTTTTTTCTCAAGCTGTCATCTAGATAATAACATAAGATAAGACTTTACTGAGCTCACGCAGGAGAAATTTACTTGCCACAGTAGCTCCAGGCAGGGACAGTTTGAACAAGAAAGAAAAGTGCATGCAGGCAAGAATGGGATAAAATAAGTAATAATAAAAATAAGTAATAATAGGCTAATAATAATAAAAACAGTAACTAGGAGAATATGGAGAAAAAAGATATTGCACGTTTGGACTATATAGTGGAGTTATACTACAGTCTGATAAAATAAGTATTAATAATAAAAACAGTAACTAGTTTGGACTATATAGTGGAGTTATACAGTCTGATAAAATAAGTAATAGATAAGATAAGACTTTATTGATCTCACGCAGGAGAAATTTACTTGACACAGTAGCTCCAGGTAGTGACAGTTTGAACAAGAAAGAAAAGCGCATGCAGGCAAGAATGGCATAAAGATAAGTAATAATAATAATAATAAAATAAGTAATAATCGAATAATTAATAATAATAAAACAATGACAATAATAATAATATATATTAGTATAAAATATATTTTCCAAGGTGAAATTGTAGATTAAAACAAACCAATTTTACGCTATATTTTAGACTGGATAATAGCTAAAATTATGTAGATTTTAATTTTCCTTTTTTTTTCTTGCAAGAATGAAGAGAAGCAAACTATGATGAGGCTAAAAAAACCTGCGTGAGAGTGGATGAGGCAGTCCGGTTCGCAGAGTGTGGATCCGGGCCGTGTTTCGCAGCCCTCCGTGCGGCTCGGTAAAATGGCTGTATGTAGCGGAGCCTCGTGTTGGTTGGGCTCGCTCCCTGCCTCTACCCGGGCTCAGTAACACAACTCCCACAACAATTTCTGTCGCTCTTTACGCATTGTATGGAGCCTCCATCACTTCTTAAGCCCTAAACGGACCCGGAACCCAGGGGATGGCGGCCGGATTTGGTCCGGTTTAAGGGGCGGGAATGAATCGACACAAGGATAAATGGTTATAAACAATTCTTTCTATTCAATGCTCGCTTTTGATTGTGAGTGACTCGCCGAGAGGGAGTGAGGTGGGGGGGTGTATCATGGCCGCTCAGGTCGCCAGTGCCACCACTCTTAACACTAGCCCGCCTTCCGAGCTTAAAAGACCGGATCGAGAACCTAAAGAGGAGTCGGTACCGGGGGACAAGCAGTCGGATAAGAAACAGCCGGGTTTGGACAGCGGCTCACCGGGACGAGGAGATCTGCAGGACGCGGCCGACGGTGGAAATGCAGGGGGAGGAGGGGAACCTGAGATGAAGAACGGCAATGGGAACGCACCCAGAGCCAACAATAATAACCAGAATGACTCTATAGGACCAGAGGGAAATAACCATCCCGGTTTGGTACACCACCACGGCTCAGCTTTTCCGCCACCTTCGTACGGATACGGGCAGCACTACGGTCGGCCTTTTCATCAACATGGCGGACAACAAAGCCCTGGCATGGCAGCTGCTGCGGGTCCGGTCGCACAGCAAGGCAATATGATGGACCCTTATCAACCCAATTCCCACGAACATGGCTTTTCGAACCACCAGTACAATTACACCCCATTCCCGAACAGGACTCCTTATCCGGGCCAGGCGTACGGCATGAACTCCCCGCGCAGTAACCAGGCGCCGACAGCTGGGGGACAGTCAGCTAAACAGCAGCCACCAGCGGGAGGACCCACTGCTATGGCAGGCTCTTATAATAACCAGAGATATAATATTGGAAACCCTCAGCCAACATCTACACCGACCCTTAATAAGCTACTAACTTCACCCAGCTCAACGCGGGGTTATCCGAACTATCCCTCCAGCGACTACGGTAGCCAAGAAGGCGCTAGTAAGGGACCAGACATGGGCAGTAGCGCCCAGTACGGAGGGAGCAATACGGGCTGGCAACAAAGAAGCCTTCACCCGTCACCTATGAGCCCTGGAAGTGCAGGGCAGCCACTAAGTAGAAACCAGGTAAAGTCACACAATTACACGGGTTTGTAGGCTTTTGCCAGTTCTTCCTTCTCTTAGCCGCTACATAACGTTGTAGGCCAGCCATTGTCTGATACTAGTTCGCAAAGACTCTAAAATGGCTGCCTCTCGTGTGTGTTTTCCTTTACAACAAACTATCTAAAATGTGTTGTTTTAAGGTGTCAATTGTGGTAGATGGTGATATTTTGACAAAATACAAAGACGGTAACGTCGTTAACGCATCAGGGAAGCTGAGAAGGCCCGACTTTAAAAAGGGGCAATAATGCAAATCGTTCAGAAAGGGCTAGCTTTTCGTCTCGTAACCTGCGATATTGCTGAACCACAAATACATTTTCACAAAATTGGTTTGTGAGTAATGTTTTGACATGCGTAGCGTTATTGAAGATTATTGCCTCTTTTTATGTTTACCTTCGACCTGTTTATGATAAGAGATCTTTTGGAATGTTGCTAATCAAGTTATTGTTGATAAAGTGTTAGTGTTTTCTTGAGGGTCTTGTGAAGTCTTCTGATATGTTTTCAACGCGTTTGTAGCCTGTATTTTCTCCTCATCTTAAACGGCATTTCCGTCTAGGAGCGGCTGACGAACAGTGCTGTAGATGGGTGACTGCAGAGTGCAGTTTGCTCTGGGATTTGAATTGTGGAGGTAAAATCCTGCTGTCAAAGCCAGGAGGTAGTTGGTCTTGAGTTGACATGCTAGCTCAAATCTGATTGGCTCCTCAGCCCCTGCTCATGGCCATTTATAATTACATGTGATGCAGGCAACTGGTGATAACAGTAGCCCACAGCATTAACTCATCACGGGGTCATAAAAGGTAGCTGGAATATTCATACTCGCACATACATTCTTTACTGTTGCGATGGTAGGATATTATAAAAATACATTATTGCACATATGTTATTGTGTTTCCTGCAGGCCTGTATCTGTCTTTGATGTTGAGGGACTGCTCACCAGCTCAATACAAATGTTTTGTTGGTTGTTGAGATCTGAACAGCTGATATATGATGATATTCCTTGCATCCTTAACATATTTTAGAGGAGCGGGATTATGAGATAACTGTTAACCCGTTTAGGAGGATACTTGTTCTTACATTTAAACAATTCCCCATCTTCCTCAAGTCAGTTGCTATAAGCCTATCTTCAGGGCTCTTGGCCATGGGAGTTTAGTTTTCGGTTTTATGGAGATTAGCCATGTGCTGCCCCTATTTACTGTATTTGACTTCATTTGATCACATAGGTCATCTGCTCTCTTGGCAGAAGAGTTGTTGAGCACAAGTCATCAGCAGTACATCAGTGATTCTAGTTAATCTGTACATTTGGATAACATGCCTTTTTGGCCTCTTGTTTAGAAAAAGATAATGTGAAGGTTGAACTTGTACTCCCTGTACTATTCATGGTTTGTATCTTTTTCTCCTGTCATTGTTACACACTTTATTCCTGATGTCATTCATTCAGAGCCAAACAGACTTCTAGGGTGGAAAGGCACTTGGATCTGGCCCAAAACAGAAGCACAGCTGTATTTATTTAAGTTCAGACAAAGTTTGAAATGTATTTCTTAAACTACTGAACTTGGCAAAATTGTAATGACGGTGGGAAGTCTTTTTGTGGCACTGAGGATGCATGTCAATAGTTTTCATTTTCAGCTAGTAAAGTTGTATTTTTCTGTCTTCTCCAGCCAACTGGTCCCATGGACCCAATGGGAAAGATGAGGGGACAACCCTACGGAGCAGGAAGTCCGTATGGACAGCAATCTCAACAGGGGGCTCCTACAGGCCCCCAGCAGGGCCCAGGTTACACTAGCCAGGGGTATGGCCCTCCTGGACCCCAAAGATATCCACTAGGAATGCAAGGACGTTCCCCAGGAAGCATGGGAAGCATGCCTTATGGCCAGGTACCTTTCCCTAGTTTTGCTTTCTTTTGATATGAGTGCATAAACTTTGAAGTTGTTATTCATGTTATTTTTATTTTTCAGATGGGATCCTATGGACAGCAGGGTCCAGGAGGCTATGGCTCTCAAAGCCAGACACCTTATTATGGCCAGCCCGGCCAAGGTCCTCACTCACAACAAAGCCCCTATTCCCAGCCCCAACCAGGGCAGACTGGAGGCCAGGCCTCTTACCCAGGGCAGCAACACCCTCCAGCGTCTGGCCCTCACACACAGGGAGGGCCGCCCTATCAGCAGCAGCACATGCCCCCTCAGACACAGGGGCCACTGCCAGGCCCACCACAAGGACCCCCACAGTCTCAGCCTCCTTATTCCCAACCGCCTGCCCCTCAGTCCGGCCATTCGCCCTATGCTCCACAGCAGGGAGCTCCGGGCCAAAGCCAACCACAGACTTCACCAGCTCCTCCTGGATCACAGTCTAACTACCCAGGGTCCAGCGCTGGCTCCCAGCCGCCGCCCTCACAGCAACAGCAGGTCCAATCTCAGCCGTCTCATCCACAGAACCAGTCTGCCTACCCCCAGGGCGCGCCATCTCAGCAGCAAGCACAACAGTCACCTTATCAGCGGTTTCCTTCTCAGCAGCAGGTACTTGCCTCAGTCGAAATTTTTTAAGCACCTTTTTCTGTGGACTACAGTTTTCCTGCAGGTGCACTTAAGCATGTCTTACGTTGGCTTTTAGGAGGTATCCCAGGACTCATTTCAGTCTAATGTGCCTCCATCTTCTCAACCTAAATCTGGCACTGATGACAGTCAAGGCCGCCCATCCAGCCTTCCAGTAAGTTTTGTGGAATATTGCATGTGGAGGAAGTAAACCTCTGTCCCTGTGGCATTGACCTGCATGTTTATTTGTTTACTAACTAATTCAAGAAGCAAAGGGGAAGTTAAATCTGAAAGCAGTATTGCCATTAACTGCGGAGGCAGCTTAATAGATTTTTTATGAAGGACAAAGGCCTTCGGTCTTGTGAATAATATGTGCATGTTCTAGTTGTATCCAGATTTGGTCACAACCACGTTGGTGGTTCCATGAAAAAACAGCAGCATTAAATGAGAAATGTTTTTGGTCATTTTTGCCTCTGACTTTTGAAAGCTTTCTGCTTTTATTCATTCACATTTGTGTTTACCATTTTAGGACCTGTCAGGGTCCATCGATGACCTGCCCACAGGGACAGAGGGAGCCTTGAGTCCTGGTGTGAGCACCTCAGGAGTGTCGAGCAGCCAAGGAGAGCAAAGCAACCCTGCCCAGTCGCCTTTCTCTCCCCACACATCACCCCATCTCCCAGGCATCCGAGGGCCTTCACCTTCCCCTGCTGGCTCTCCCGCTAGCGCCAGCACACCACGAACAGGGCCACTGTCACCTGCCAACATGCCAGGTGGGTCAAGCATTGCATTTTGAAATGATACGTTTCTTTTAAATATTGTCTAGAGGTGGTCTTCTATAGATGCGTGAAGAGTCCCTCAGTCGTCCAGGTAGAATCCATGATAAAAGGAGAAATTCAATTTGTCAACTGGCCAAAGTTTGTTTGGTCGAAAACGTTTCGCCACTCATCCGAGAGGCTTCGAGCTGACGAAGCCTCTCGGATGAGTGGCGAAACGTTTTCGACCAAACAAACTTTGTCCAGTTGACAAATTGAATTTCTCCTTTTATCATGTCTTCTATAAATGTATTGTAGATTTGGAAAATGGTCTGAATGCCCATAAATAAAGGAATGAGTTTTATTTTGTTTAGTAGGACCCAGTTCCATTAATCACATCATTATTCCATACTAACTATATTGTCATTTCAGGCACTCAAATGCCTCCAAGGCCATCCAGTGGGCAGTCAGATGGAAGCTTACATCCAGCTATGAGCCAATCTCCCATGGCTCAGGACAGAGGTATCTTTTTCATTTGATGATGATTCAGTTGACTACATGTTGCACTTTCTATACACCAGATTCATTATTATTCTTGACTGTGTCCCATTCAAGGTTTTATGCAGAGAAACCCCCAGATGCCACCTTACGGCTCCCCTCAGTCGGCATCGGCGCTGTCGCCTCGACAGTCATCTGGAGGGCAGATGCATCATGGTATGGGTCCATATCAGCAGAACAATTCTATGGGTGGTTATGGACAACCTGGAGGACAGTATGGCCCACAAGGTTTGCATTTTAATCTGTATTACAGTTGGAATTATGTGGCATGTTGTAGTAATCTCTGTGGTTAATAAAGTTCTTTGTATGCAAGATGTACAATGGGTTGAAATATATTGTTAACTACTCCAGTGGAGTCTAGTGTATCTTCATACTATGCTGTTGCTGGTTCCTCTCTGACTATTCTGTTGCAGCTATTTATAGCTGTGAAGCAGAGAGTCAGCTGACGTAGCACAGCCTTCTGTCAGGGCCTATGACGAAAGCTTGTTGCTTTAAGTTTTGAACTGCTACTTAAAGTTTACGAATAAATATTTTTAAAAAGGCAAAGACGCATTATTTTAAGTAACTGCTGTCTGTTCACAAAATATTATTCCCCAATGATGCCATGAAAAAAAAAAACCTTTATTCACACAATCTAACTGATATAAACACTTCTATTGGTACATATATTGTGTAACCAGCGTCATCCATTGAAATTTCCCAGTATTGTATGTTACACGACCTTAAAATGATTCAGTAGACGATGCTATAACTGCTTGGGAAAGGTTGGAAAAGAAAAGTTTTACTTTTTAAAAATTATATATTGACTAGTATCTGGGCATCTTTTTGAACAACTCCGTTTGTTTCTGTTGTTTGACTTTAATAATGAAGGCATCAAACCTTCTGTCTGTACTCAAGGTTATCCACGGCAGCCTGGTTATATGCCCAATGCCAACTACCCAGGACCTGGAATGGGCCCAGTGAATCCCATGGCGGGACAAGGTGGAGGCCCCCCTTATGGCAGCATGCCTCCAGGAAGAATGCCTCCGAATCAAATGGGAGCAAGACCTTACGGCCCCAATATGGCTCCCAACATGAACCCCAATATGCCTCCGAACATGGGCAACATGTCACATCAGGTAGGCGCAGGAATGTGTCCACCTCCAGGCATGAACCGAAAGCCCCAGGACCCAGCCACCATGCAACATCCTGGCACCAACTCCATGCACAACAGGTTGGTTTATTAGTCGTTTTTATTCTCTTGTTTTACTGACTCTCAGATGAGGACAGGGGCTAGTATTCCTGTATCAACTATAAAATTAAAACTGATGATTTATAGTATAGCCTCAATGTCCAGAATTATTTCATGTTGATTATCTGAATAACGACTCTCCACACAAATTAATGTGTGATATCATAGCAAATACAGCAGTTGTGTAAAAATATACTTAAAGGAGACAAACCTCACCTTTTTAAACTCTTAATTAAGGATGCCTGGATACCCCAACATGTCTCAAGGGATGATGGGGTCTGGTCCCCCCTATGGTCCTGCCATGAACAACATGCCGGGAATGATGAATGCTCAAGGAGGATCGCCATATTCCATGGGCCCCAACGTGGCCAATAATTCAGGTGGTAAGTTATGCATTTTATTTCCCCTTATGATTGTTGAATCTGTATATTGTTATACTTGACAATGTTATAATCATTAAAAATGCCACATTTATATTAAAAAGGATTAGAACTTGTAATGGTTTTGAATCCCCACCCCACCCCACCCCCCCCAAAAAAATCAAATTAATTAAAGTTGCAATATTGCCCTTGTTACACCACCATATTATTAATGTGTGGGGTATTGTGATTTGCGGTGATTTATTTTATTTTTTTGTCAACATGAACTTGTGTAATGTATTTTTATTTTATTTTATGCACTCTAGGTATGGCACCAAGTCCTGAGATGAACAATAAAATGAACAACAAAGTAGATGGGAGTGGAACACCAAAACCAGAGTCCAAGTCCAAGGTAATGTGACCTGAAAGTAATACTTAATTGATATGAAAGTATTATGACTTAATGTTTGTTTTCTTTTATTTAAAACAGAAATCAAATTCGTCAACCACAACTTCAGACAAGATAACACGACTCTATGAGCTTGGACCAGAACCAGACAGGAAAATGTGGGTTGACCGTTACCTGTCCTTCATTGAAGAAAAGTCGATGGGCATGACAAACTTGCCAGCTGTTGGACGCAAACCATTGGACCTCTTTCGATTGTACATGTCAGTTAAAGAGATTGGAGGCATGACACAGGTAAATGTATTGTTAACCTCCATTAAGTAGAAAAAAAATCTTGATTATTTCAAGTAACTGATAATTATACTTCATTCAGGTTAACAAGAATAAAAAGTGGCGTGACCTGGCAACTTCTTTGAATGTGGGAACATCGAGTAGCGCTGCGAGTTCTCTGAAAAAACAGTACATACAATGTCTGTATGCCTTTGAATGCAAAATTGAACGTGGAGAAGACCCGCCTCCTGAGATTTTTGCAGACAACAAAAAGAACCAAACTCCTAAAGTCCAACCTCCTTCTCCAGGTATGAGTTTTCTTTTCAACCACTCTGTACGAATTATGTTTTCTGTACAAATTATTTTTTCACTCACCTGCAGTACCCCAATCCAATTTAAGATACTAAAATCATCTATCACACTTTTCTGCCCCCTTTCTTTATTTCGAACTGAAGCGTCCCTCTGCTCCACAGCTGGGTCAGGGTCTCTTCAGGGTCCTCAGACGCCCCAGTCCACCAGCAGCTCCATGGCAGAAGGTGGAGACTTGAAGCCCCCCACGCCGGCCTCCACTCCTCACTCACAGATGCCTCCAATGCCATCTGGGCCAAGGTGGGTCATTTGGAGAAAATGTTGTAGGAAAATCTGTTGAATGAATGGGGTAAAATGTGCTTTCTGTTTTAGTTTTGAATGAATCCAATAACTCTTCTATTTACTTTTACTTGTGTCTTAGGAGCAGTGTTAACCTGCAAGACCCATTCTCTGACAGTAGTGACCCTGCTTTCCCACGAAGGAACATGACGCCCAACTCTGCCTATCAGTCTGGTATGAGCAATCCAGACATGCAAGGGCGTATGGGGTCCTACGAGCCTAACAAAGATCCCTTCAGTAATATGCGGAAAGGTGGATTTATACATTTTGTAACAAGATGCTGCATTATTTGTTTGTTCATCTACTCATGTTTTTTTCATTTGTGTATGATTCAGTTGGTGAGCAGTTTCTACCTGCGAACCAAGGTCCTAACAGTGACACCCCACAGCAGCCACCACAGCAGCAGCCTCCATACAGGGGAACACCTGGGGCAATGAGCTCCATGCCAATGGGACCCAGACCACAGTACCCATACGGACCTGGCTATGACAGGAGGTGAGTTTTAAATGTGCTTTACTTTACTACAGTCATGTGTTTTATTTTTGTCATTTAACATTTATCAAAGGTATAACTTTGCAAAAATCTTTGTGTCACAGACCAGAGCAAGGAATGGGCTCAGAGGGCAACATGGGATCCAGTGCACCACAGCCAAGCTCCATGATGCCTGCCAATGCCGACACAGGGATGTATTCGCCAAATCGCTTCCCACCTCAGCAGCCACGGTTGGTTATCAATGAGTCATTTTCTAGGACTGTAATTCAACAAATTAGAACAACAAATTAAATGCAGATTACACTGAATTATTATATGAATTGTAACAAATTACTGTTAATTATTAATCTGAATTAATTGCAAAATTAATTAAAATTTGAATAATTTTAGAGAAGGGGTCTCAGTTTAATTTGATTTGTTTAACCTTAATGTTAAATAGTAAATTTTGCCTTTACAAAACTTTGAGTCTTATTAACTGATGTCTTTATTTTATTTTAAAGCAAAACGGGAACACGCCAATTTCGCCCACCCATTTAAAAATGTCTATGTGCACTTAACACTGTCAATTTGATTTTAACATTTTGACAACCTTATACCATTTTAATAGATTTTATGCAGTCGAAGGTGCATTATATGTTTACATTTATTGCTAGTGTTATGCTGTGCAAACAGATGCACTTTGTGGCTTCATGTGAGATGTCACAGAAATTTACCTTTTAATCAGTTTTGAAGTGTAGTACAACAAACTTTATATATTTTTTTTCTTGGGGTTGAGGATACAAAATGTATTTCTAGTTGCACTAATAAAACATATTTGCAGGCATGATTCCTACGCTAATCAATATCCTGGACAAGGAACACCCCCTAGTGGCTCTTATCCCAATCAGCAGCCAGGAATGTACCCACAACAACAGGTGACTTTCTGAACATTTGTTGTCATGTTGTGAACGTCTTAATATGAATGACTAAGTTTTGTAACTCTTTTTTGTGTCCATAGAACTACAAGCGTCCTGTTGAAGGTGGTTACCCTCCATCAAAGCGTCACGAAGCGGACTATAGTGCACCCTACCCCAGCGGACAACAGCCACCGCAGCAACAGTCAGGAGGCACAGCTGCCCCCTCTTCAGGACAGCAGGAGCCTTACAATCAGTATGGTGGCAGTGGACCTTACCCAGGCTCTGATCGCCGCCCCCCTGGTCCAGGCAATCAGTTTCCTTTTCCGTATGGTCGGGAACGGATGCAGGGCGTCACAGGGCCCAATGCTCAACCTAATATGCCACCTCAAATGATGCAGCCAGGCCCAGAAGGTGGCATGTGGCAAGGACCTCGGGACATGAACTACCAGAACTACCCCAACCGCCAGGGTGGACCTGGGGGACCCCCACCTGGACATGGCTACCCTGGTATGAGTCGCTCTGAGGATATGATGTCGTCAGAGCAGAGGATGAATCACGACGGCCAATGGGGTGGTCAGATGGGCCCACGGCAGCCTTCATTTGGCCCTTCAGGGCCAGGGCAGCCCCTGTCACGCTCTGTACAGTCTAGCTACCAGCCACCTCAGGGGGTGCAGAACCACATTCCACAGGTTTCCAGTCCAGCATCCATGCCACGTGCCATGGACAGCGGAGTATCGCCAAGTAAAAGTCACTTCATGCATGGAGTGATGAAGATGCAAAAAGCAGGCCCCCCTGTTCCTGCATCTCACATAGTGCCCCCTTCAGTGCAGTCGCCTTTAATCAGAAGAGATATGCCTTTCCCTCCAGGCTCTGTAGAAGCCTCCCAGCCTGTTCTTAAACCACGCCGAAGACTAACCATGAAAGACATCGGTAAGTCATGTTTTTGTATCATTTCATACCCCGTTGCATGTAACTCTTTCTGTTCTAACTGTGTGTAACTGGTCTTTAGGAACACCTGAAGCATGGAGAGTTATGATGTCTCTCAAGTCTGGTCTGTTAGCTGAAAGTACTTGGGCCTTAGATACCATCAACATCCTCTTGTATGATGATGGTAGTATTTCTACATTCGATCTCAATACGGTAAGAACTTAAAAACAATACTTTAAAACCATATGTGTTTTTGTGTTACTTATGATGCCCTTTTCATTCTCTTCCTCAGTTGCCTGGTCTACTTGAGCTTCTAGTGGAGTATTTCAGACACTGCCTCATTGAAATATTTGGCATACTGCGGGAGTATGAGGTGGGAGACCCTGGTCAGAGGACACTACTTGATCCTAATGCTTTGAAAGACGATTTGGACAACATAGAAGTGGAGGTCCAGGCAGAGGACATGGAGGATGAGGAAGAGGACGACGATGACGAAATGGAACAGGAAGCTATAGGACCAGTTCATGTAAAAGAGGAGGAAAAGGAGCAATGCCTTGGGAATTTGGGTCAAGAAGAAAAACCTGAAAATGATGAAATAAAGAGCAAAGTTTTGTCAGAACAGGCAAGCTTTGTTCAGTCCTCACTTGAAAATGAAAGACCCAAACAGGCAAGCAAGTTTGATAAATTCCCCCTAAAAGTGGTACGAAAAAAAGACCCTTTTGCCTCTGCCCAGTCCAACAATCATGGCAAATTGCAAGAATTTGACAGTGGCTTACTTCATTGGAGTGCTGGAGGTGGAGACTCAACTGAACACATCCAGACGCACTTTGAACCTCGCAAGGATTTCTTGGAGCCACGAGAACGAATACTTGTGCCTCAGCGTTTGTTGAAGAGGCGAATCCCTGAAGATGAACTCAAAGAAACCTGTATAACAGAAGAGGGAGAAGTAACAAAGGATAAAGAGCCTAAGCAAGCCTCAGCCACAGAGAATGTTGAGAAAGATGACACTGAAAAATCCCCATCTCCCAACACAGATAATCCTAACCCTGATTCTGAAACGCCTGCAGTTATAAGTCATGAAGGCCAACAAGAAAATGACAAATCAAATTCTTTAATCACCAGCGGGTTACCACAAATGTCAAAGCAGACTGGTGGCACCATCTTGGAAGACGAGCCTCACAGTAAAGATGAGGGGCCACTCGTGACCATCGCTAATTGGCAAGATTCATTGGCGAGACGATGTGTTTGCATTTCAAATATTATCCGAAGCCTGTCGTTTGTTCCAGGCAATGACCATGAAATGTCAAAGCACCCAGGATTGCTTCTAATGCTGGGGCGTCTGATCCTGCTCCATCACAGACATCCTGAGCGCAAACAGGCCCCGCTTACATATGAAAAAGAGGAGGATTCGGAGGAGGGAACGGGCCAAAGGGATGAGTGGTGGTGGGACTGTTTGTCGCTGCTCAGAGAGAACACACTGGTCACTCTGGCAAATATCTCAGGTCAGTTAGACCTGTCTGTCTACTCGGAGAGTATCTGTTTGCCCCTGTTGGATGGCCTTCTTCACTGGGCAGTCTGCCCCTCAGCCGAGGCCCAGGACCCATTCCCCACCTTGGGCCCCCATAGTGCTTTGTCACCTCAGAGACTAGTCCTGGAGACACTAAGCAAGCTCAGCATTCAGGACAACAACGTGGACCTCATCCTGGCCACTCCACCCTTCAGTCGGTTAGAGAAGCTGTTCGGAAACTTGGTTAGACTAATAGGTGACCGGAAGGTGGCAGTCTGCAGGGAAATGGCTGTAGTTTTATTGGCAAACCTGGCCCAGGGTGACACTCTTGCAGCGAGAGCCATTGCTGTGCAAAAGGGCAGTGTAGGGAACCTTTTGGGGTTTCTTGAGGACAGTCTAGCCGCCACACAGCTGCAGCAGAGCCAGAGCTCCTTACTCCACCTACAGGGGATGCACTTTGAGCCTACGAGCCCGGACATGATGCGGCGAGCTGCTCGGGCTCTGCACGCCTTAGCCAAGGTGGAGGAGAACCACTCGGAGTTCACACTACATGAGTCTCGGCTCCTTGACCTTTCTGTGTCTCCCCTTATGAACTCACTGGTTTCTCATGTTATCTGTGATGTACTATTTTTGATTGGTCAGTCATGACAGCTGTAGGGAGCTGTGGCTCCTTTTCAAGCATTTGCCCTGCCCTCCTTTCCTGCTAACCTGACGAGTGTGAGTAACAGGGCAAAGAGAGTGACTGTTTTAATTTATAAAAGACAATAAAAATCCCAAACTGAGATCTCCACAGGCTGCCCTTGCCCAAGGAGGAAAATCAGTGCTGTGGTGATTGACTTCTGAGAAAATGCCCACCTAGTGACACTACTTGCAATGCGTTTGCCAACTGGATGACTCTGCAAAGCGCTACAGTTTGGAGATTGTTCTGCACTTGGGGGAAAAGTACTTTTATAACAGATAAATAAATGAATTAATAAATAAATAGCTGAAAAACAAAAACTGTAACCAAAGTTGCTGTCTCGTTTACAGTGAGTTTGGGAGACCCGATGTGCCCTAACTGTCCCTTCATGGGTACAATGAGTCTGACTGGTTAACGTTCAGAGGTGATGCAGACTGACAAGTGGCCTACTGGTTGAAGTTGCTGTAGTTTGGAGTCTCGCCAGTCGGCCCAGTCAATATACAACTTGGTTGGGGAGGCCTGTGCAGTGTGCAGTAGATTGTAGGACATTTTCTGTACCATACTGCTCTTGAGTGTAAGCATTCTATAACACGTCTCACACAGAAGTTGGTGATGCAGCTCTTCTAGAGTTCTGAGGTCTATTTAGTTTGGTGTAAAACAGAATATGGCTTTCTTCCCCAAAGTATCAAGAACCGACAACACCCTTACCTCCTCTTATCCCTTGATTGTATGGACACCCTTATGAAAAGAAATCACCTTGTAGGACTGGTTTTCAACTTCAAATACAGCATTGCTGTGGTGTATATATAATGTTGTACATTACATTTCTTTTGTGTCTGTCTCTGTCTGTGTCACTATCCTCACACTTGTATTGGTGAGGGAAAAAGGCTGCTAAGGGTTTGATCCATGGCCTCCAGTCCCTGATTAGACCACTTACGGACTCTTCACAGCGCTGTAGTACAGCAGACATGACTCAAAACTGGTACAACAATAAATTAGGCAAACACATTTGACAATTTTCTCCAGTCATGGATTGCATATTTGTATTTCAAACGATGTAGCTAAGACGTGTAAATTCCTCCCCTTCCCTTTTGGCTCAATGAATATCATTTATTCAGTATGAAATCTTTATACTATATGTTCCACGTGGTAAAATAAATGTACATTAAATCTTCGTAAGCTGTTTGATGTTTGTGTGATGTTAGAAAGGGGTTGAATATAATATTGAGAACAGATTATTTAAGTTAATCACTCCAAAATCAACTTCCCTCAACAAAACAGTAAATCTAAATAGCCATTTCTTTATTCAATTTATTCCACAATAAAAGTGCATGGAGCGCCATCTGCCGAGGAGCAGTGCGTATGAGGCGCAGTGCTTTTATTTTGAAATGTTGGCAGTAGTCACACCGGAACTGAAAGTGCTTTTGTGACCCCGCAATGCTGCAGTGAAAGACAGGCCGCTCGCATTTCCATACCCCGTACGCATTGTTTTGTTTTCATTGGTGGAAGTGCGAGTATGTCATCATTTTATATATCAGGTTAATTGTTTACCAACTTTGCTTTGTAATATACACGAATCTACTGCACACTGTTTTCAAGTAGCGACAATGTTTGGGCCTGGTATTACCGGTTGTTCCGGCATTTATCTGTCAAATCAATGACCATGGATATGAAAGTTGTTCTTCAGTTTGCCGCAGCAACGAGATGTGTAACGTTGTTTTTGCAAGTAAGTCTTAATGTGAATTTTTAATGATTTGTTGATGCAGTGACGTAAACTTAACGTTACTAGTAACACGTAAACGTTACACGCTTCGTTTATACCTGCATGTATTTTGTTTTTAGAGGAGGTTTTGCAATAATCCCTCAGAAAATCGTGCTATTACTGTTGCCTATTAATTAACCTACTTTCTAGAGTATGTAACTCTATGTAAAACAATTTATTTCCTATTTCTGTCTTATTTCTCTATATAGGCGGTCCTAAATGCAGCCATCCCTGATCATGAAGCAGATGCGTTCAGTCCCCCTCGGACAGAAGAGCCTCTGTACCTGGACTCCAATGTAGACTGGCTGTTGAGTGGCCTGTCACGCTGGGATGCTGAACATTTTCTCTTCATTGCCGAGAGGGGATACTTGTATGAACATAATTTTGCCTTTTTCCCCCTCTTCCCGATCATTCTCAGAGGCTTGGCTGACACAGTACTTTGGCCTTTGAGCACTTGGCTCACTGTTCGTGGACGGTTGCTAGTGGCAGTTGCTCTTGGAAACACAGCTCTCTTCTTGCTCAGTGTGGTGGCCTTGCATGCACTTGGTAGAATAGTTTTACAGGATAAACGCCTTGCTCTACTCTCCAGTCTTCTGTACTGCATAACACCAGCCAATGTTTTCATGACCGCTGGGTATTCAGAGAGCCTATTTGCAGCGCTCACCTTCGGTGGATTATATCTTTTGGAGAAAGGATTCACCCTTATAGCTTGTTTGGCGCTATGTATAGCCACAGCAGCACGTTCCAATGGACTGGTGAACATAGGATTCCTGCTCTATCTTCCTTCTTTATATGCACTTTCTCAGATTCGTGTTTATCGAGCAACAACAAAGGGTCATACCAAAGTCTTTCATTATATTTTTGTCATTATTCGTTTGTTGTTCACGTCTTTATTAGGCACTGCTATTATAGCCCTTCCATTTGTAACGTTCCAGTACTATGGATATAGGACGTTTTGCACACCATCTCTTTCCTTGGAGCGTATCCCTCCAGCTCTGCTCTCACTTGCTGAAAGAAAGGGCTACAGAGTCCCTGATGAAAATGGCCCTCCACCTCTCTGGTGCATGAGGCCTCTGCCTATGCTGTACTCTCATATTCAAGATGTTTATTGGGATGTTGGGTTTTTACGCTACTTTGAACTCAAGCAAATACCAAACTTTGTTTTGGCCTTACCAATGGCTACTCTTGGAATTATGGCAGCATATGCTTATATTCAGGCCAACCCAGAACTGTGTCTTCGACTTGGACTTTGGGAAAATAAAGGACTTGACAAACCAATACCTGGATTTTTCAACCCCCGGGTGTTTGTGTATGTGGTTCACTCCAGTGTATTACTGGTGTTTGGAATGCTCTGCATGCATGTACAGGTAAGAATATACATCCTCACATTCACCACTATTTTTTTTCTTTTTTTTCTCAAAGATATTGTGTTCCATTTTTCTCCAAAAGGTCCTTACCAGGTTCATGGCCTCTTCCTCTCCAGTGCCATTTTGGATAAGTGCACATCTGCTACTGCTCAATGAGCCACTTCTTCATAGAAGAAAAATTTCCACTCCCGGTGTTCAGCTGCACAGCCATCATCATAACGGATGCAAGCACACACCCCCAAACCCCATCATAGCATTACTGCTAAACTTCACAGCCTGTTCTTCAATTACTAAAGTCATTTTGGGTTATTTCCTGTCCTATTGGCTGTTAGGTTTGATAATGCACTGTAACTTTCTGCCATGGACGTGATGTTATCCTGAGCTACTTGTTGTTAAAGATGTTATTACCAAATTTTGCTATTAACATCTTTAACATTAAGATAAAAGGAGAAGTTCAATTTGTCAACTGGACAAAGTTTGTTTGGTTGAAAACGTTTCGCCGCTCATCCGAGAGGCTTCGTCAGCTCTAATAAGAATACTGGTAAGACACTTGCTTATATCTTGCTGTAGGGAGGAGCTACCTAGCTAACTACTTTCCGGAACTATCTCATTGGTTTCCGTCTTTTGTTTCTCTGGCGTCTAGATAACGATCCCTATTCATCCCTACACGACTGTTTTTCCCACCTCTGGCCCTGCCCGGCTAGCCCTATTGTTTCCCTGTTTGCTTGATCTAGGCTTAAGAATGGAATTGTAGATGGGATGCAAATTATGTCTGACTCCACCATTTCTGTTCAGAGAAGGATTCTCTTTTTTGACAAAAATAGCCTCTTTAACTCCCCTCTCAAACCAATTCTTTTCCCTGGCTAAGATCTGAACCTCACTGTCCTCAAATGAATGACCCGCGGCTTTTAGGTGAAGATATACGGCAGATGACGGTCCACTCTGGCACGCCCGTCTGTGTTGGTACATCCTCTTGTGAAGTGGCTGCTTGGTTTCTCCAATATAGCGCTCACTGCAGTCTTCACTACACTGAATGGAGTAGACCACATTGCTTTGTTTGTGGCTCGGTGTGTTGTCCTTTGGGTGGACGAGTTTTCCCATTGACGAACAACATGTGCAGGAAGCCCTCTCTGTTTGTGGTTATCCCAAATGGGCTGTTAACAAAACCAAGAGGGACAAGGGCAAGAAACAAGATAATAGAGAATCCGAACCCAGGAGGAAAGGGGTAGCGATTCCGTACCTGGATTTTCGGACAATATGAAATCCCAGTTTATTTCAAACCCACAAACACTTTAAGACAAAAACTCGTCCACCCAAAGGACAAAACACTGAGCCACAAACAAAGCAATGTGGTCTACTCCATTCAGTGTAGTGAAGACTGCAGTGAGCGCTATATTGGAGAAACCAAGCAGCCACTTCACAAGAGGATGTACCAACACAGACGGGCGTGCCAGAGTGGACCGTCATCTGCCGTATATCTTCACCTAGAAGCCGCGGGTCATTCATTTGAGGACAGTGAGGTTCAGATCTTAGCCAGGGAAAAGAATTGGTTTGAGAGGGGAGTTAAAGAGGCTATTTTTGTCAAAAAAGAGAATCCTTCTCTGAACAGAAATGGTGGAGTCAGACATAATTTGCATCCCATCTACAATTCCATTCTTAAGCCTAGATCAAGCAAACGGGGAAACAATAGGGCTAGCCGGGCAGGGCCAGAGGTGGGAAAAACAGTAGTGATGGGCGGATCGATACCAAAGTATCGATATATCTATCCTGATGGGGTATTGAATATGCATCGATCCTGGTATTAAAATATCGATACCAAGTCATGTTTTCTTACTGACTTAACTTTCAGTTTATTTAGTTCAAATTCACATGTGTTTTGTTCATTATTCAAAGATTGCCACTTGTCAGGCACTACTTTTCCTTCCGCGTTCTCACCAAACGTGGGGTAGTACGTCATTCCGCGATAGACTCACTGCTGTGAGATTTCAGTCAAAGCGGCGCGGGGCTGCGGGAGCCATGGGAGACCGCAAGTGATGTGTGGTGTGGAGTTACTTCCACATCGTGGACGACAATGTTGTGAAGTGCAGTTTGTGCCAAAAAATGATCCGATATTGTGGCAATACCACAAATTTAAATAAACACTTGATCATAAATCATAAACCTCAGCATGACGAAATGCTACTGACCAAACGACGACAGGAGACTAGTCAGGCAGCTCCCTCCAGCACAGCAGCAACAGCCGTACGACAGAGGTCACTTGCCGAGGCGTTTGAGAGAGGGAGAATCCAGGGAACCATCAAGCATGTAGAAGACTAAGAGTAGTGTATGTGAGAGGAGAATAGTGATACTTCATTTGTTGTCTTTTTTCATAAGCTGCCAGTGCCCAACTTATAATAGATTTATTTTATTTTAATTAATTTATTTGATAGGGACCATGCACATTAATGAACAGAAGTATAAAACAAATGTAAATATGCCTAATTTTAGCTACAAAGCTAGTTTTCATCCGCAGTCCCTAGGCAGGCAAATACATAAAAATACAACGTGCAATACAAGCAGCACAAACAAAAGTCTAGTGATCACATTTGATGTCTGCATTGCCATTTTCATTTCAAAGATTTTTTTTCAGATATCTGGTGTTAGAATGTGTGGAGCTAAGCCCCCTGGTGGAACTTTGCGAAGCCAAGGTATCTAGTTAGAGCCAGGTTAGTGTTTTTCTGCAGTATTAAAAAATGTATGAAAGTATCGGTATCGGTATCGCGATTCTAACCCTGGTATTACTTGGTATCGTATCGAAACAAAAATGACTGGTATCGCCCATCCCTAAAAAACAGTCGTGTAGGGATGAATAGGGATCGTTATCTAGACGCCAGAGAAACAAAAGACGGAAACCAATGAGATAGTTCCGGAAAGTAGTTAGCTAGGTAGCTCCTCCCTACAGCAAGATATAAGCAAGTGTCTTACCAGTATTCTTATTAGAGCTGACGAAGCCTCTCGGATGAGCGGCGAAACGTTTTCAACCAAACAAACTTTGTCCAGTTGACAAATTTAACTTCTCCTTTTATCATGGATTCTACCTGGACGACTGAGGGACTTTTCACGCATCTTAAGGTAGCCTTAAAAGTTTCCTCAATAAAGATCTGACGAAGTAAACCAACCCAACATATTTCTGTTCACATTTACTTGGTTCTGTATCTGTAATTTTTAGCACAATAGTATGCACATTTTAGCAATAATTGTTTTCTGCCTTGGGTTGAGATTGCACAGTGTTTTAAAAAAGATTACAGGTATACTGAAAGGTCGCATGTTTGTAAAGGAAAAAAAATAATAATTTTGCACTATGAACGGGTTAATGTGGGGCTAACGCTATTTTATAAGACTGTTGAGTAAATCACTACAAAAGTACGTGTTTATTTTTGTTGTCTCTTTTAAATAATGTGGGCTATAATTTGGCTGGTCTTTGTCATCTGACGTGTGTTTCTTGTTTGTTGAGTGTCACGTCAGCTCATCTTTGCTGTGACGTAGAAAAGGGGAAACCACGTGGGCAGCAAACGCAAAGAGCTCGAGGCTGCTTCGTAACCGTGACTGATGGATACCGTGAACAAGAAATTAACCCGATGACTTTTAAAACGCGTTAATAACTAAATGAAATGTTGACTGATGAAGCGTCAATGGGACAGAGGTATTTTATCAAACGTGATCACGGAGAGGAATGGCTTTGCTGTCTCTGTAGCTAGCTAGCGTTAGCTTCAGGATGGTAAACTGAGATGCGCGAAACCAGTTTTTACGAGACAAGGACAAAATATACTGTGCACTATCAGTAAAATTCACTGGATTTTACGTTTAAGAAGAGTTCTACATCACGTTTTCACTACCTCGGAGCGGAGATGAAGAGTTGTGAGTACCAGCAGATCGACCCCCGTGCGCTGTCCGTGACCCCGTCGTCTGCCCAGAGCCGTCCCGACACCAAAGCGCAGCGCCCGCGGAGGAAATGGGAAGTTTTCCCGGGAAAGAACCGCTTTTTCTGCAATGGACGTATAATTTTGTCCCGTCAGAGTGGAGTTCTCCCTCTCACTTTGGGCCTTATTGTGATCACCTGTGGCCTGTTCTTTGCATTTGAGTAAGTGGTTCGGCTTATTCTCGGTGTTTATGTGCCACAGCCACTCCGCTCTGTAATTATTGGGTTAATACTGGAATGTTTTTTTTCCATTTTCAGTTGCCCTTTCCTGGTAGAGCACCTGACCGTCTTCATACCTGTGATTGGGGGAGTCCTTTTTGTGTTTGTGATCCTGTCTTTGCTCAGGACAAGCTTTACAGACCCTGGGATTTTACCCAGGGCCACCCCAGATGAAGCTGCGGACATAGAGAAGCAGATAGGTGAGGCATATGTTGGAACTGCATAGTCAGACAGTGACAGATGGGGTACCAGAGCTTTGCCATCTGGGCCACCTCAGAGGGCGTCATGAGGCAGTGAACTGTACCCACGCCTCTGCCTAGTTTATAGAGGGTTAAATTCTTCTAAACTCACGTTGTGTTTCTATGCGTGCACTATTTAATGTATTGCACATGCTTCAATGATGTTCCTGTTACTCTCTATTTTAAGATTCTTCGGGATCCTCATCATATCGACCCCCTCCCCGGACCAAGGAGATCCTCATTAACCAGCAGGTGGTAAAGCTCAAATATTGCTTTACATGTAAAATGTTCCGGCCCCCTCGGACCTCACACTGCAGTCTCTGTGACAACTGTGTTGGTAAGTAATACATATAACATGCATGTGAAATTAAAAAAAATGTAATAAGCTAAATATATTACACAGATAATAGTTTAATAATGTTTAACTAGTAACCAGCAATGCCATATAAAATGCTCAACAAACATTTTGTATTTTTAATGTAGTTTTTGGTGGAGTAAAAATATGAAACATTAAATAAAACTGATTTTACTGTTATGGTTTGTCTCATTTGGTCCATTATGTGTTGTGACCCTCAGAGCGATTTGACCATCACTGCCCTTGGGTTGGAAACTGTGTGGGAAAACGCAATTACCGCTTTTTCTACAGTTTTATCATCTCCCTGTCTTTTCTGACATCTTTTATATTTGGCTGTGTCATCACTCACCTTACCCTGCGTAAGTATTCACTGAATAGTTGTGTAATTAATCACAAGGACCATTGATTGTTTGCTTTCTTTCAGGTTGTCACGCTGGTAAAAGCCTTATTCAAGCCATTCAGGAGAGCCCTGCCAGATATCCTTTAACAAAGTCTTATGATGTCTCTTTTTTGTTTACTGAAAAGTATCATGTTTTCATGGGTTGTTTATCTCAAAGTGAGGAGTATCAGAAGCTGCTGTGCTGTGCTCCTCTTTGTCCTAAGCCATTTAACAGGATCAGAGTTTAACTCGGCGCTGTGGGCTGTTGTCTTTCAGCAGTAGATTGGCTGCCTCGTGCTTGAGTGCTGACATCAGTAACTGCTTAGATCTTTTTATTTATCATTTATTTTAAGGCTATATTATTGTTAATTCTCTTCTCTAGTGTAATTGCTCCTTAAATTTCTGTCCACTATAGTGGAGTTGGTCATCTGTTTCTTTTCTGTGTGGTCTATTTTGGGCCTGTCAGGCTTCCATACATACTTAGTGGCCTCCAACCTTACAACCAATGAAGATGTGAGTGTCCTTGAAATTTCTCTGGAATAAAAAAAGCATGGTGGTACTGACCTTTGTCTTTGTTCCTGCAGATTAAGGGCTCTTGGTCGAGTAAACGAGGTGCAGAGGATTCTGGAAACCCATACACTTACAACAGCATCATCAAAAACTGCTGTGTGACACTATGTGGCCCTATGCCTCCCAGGCAAGTCAAATTAATGTAGTTAGTTTCAAGGCATTATCTGTTGTATATTTTTGTAAAAGCATTTCATTCAAGCTTTCATTTTGTTACCACTCTATAATGATTCACTGTATTCATTGTAATTTAAAACATAATTTAGTCATCGTATATTTGTGTGCTGTTCATGTCATTCAAGACTGGCTTGGATGACCAAGCTATTGTATGCGGCCACACAGAGACAATATCATAAAATTATAGCATCAGCATCTGTCCTTTCTTTAGTGTTTCATTCACTGATGGTAGACACAATATTATAACAATCATTAACCTGCTGAAATGGTCCATTTACATACTTCTGCTTGTTAAGTGTTAAAACAGTTGTCTTTCCTTCTCCTGTTTCCAGTTTGATTGACAGACGAGGTTTGGTACCTCCTGATGAGGCAACCGCTGCTGCTTGTACATCAGAGATTGAGCTGCCTCCATTCACAGCCAAGAATGACACAAACATGGTAGGATGAACTGTTCTTGTGTCTCATAGTATCAACATTAGCTTGTTCCAACGGTCTGTTATCCTTCCCCTCTTCTAACCTGTAGTCTGTAAACAAGCCCGATTGTTGAGATGTTTCTTCATATTTTAACTGTTTTGAAATTGGCATTTTTGTGCATTGTGCATAGTGAAAGGTACTTTCATTATTTTACCTTGGTTGGAGCTAAATGGGTGCTAAAATGTTAAAACTGCCTCTTAAGGTGCTGCTGACTTACCAGTCATGCACATTGCTTTGAAATTATTTGGTGGAAAGGGTGTGTTTTTGTATGTCTCTGACTATATGACTGGGTATGCATTTAGTTGTGCTTGAGGTGTATAAAGGTCAAAACTGTATTTATTTTCTGTGGAGCTTAAGTGTATGCAGCAGTTTATTTGTATTTTTTACAGTCACACTGTTGACTTAACATTTATTTTCTTACATTTATAACTATTTATCTATGAAATAAACTTTATTTTTATATCATATGCTGGGATTTTGGGTGTCTGACATTTTAATTGCGAGGGTATTGCCCGGACAATAAGTGCAATAGACGACTTAATGCTGCGTGTACTGTATCCGTTCACTCTCCAGGAGGAGAACTGTCAGGACTTTTCTGTGTCCTGCACAGCCTGAAGGCACCTGCCTGTGGTTCATGGTAAGAGAAGGGTTCACTGTCAGTTCTCACCAGCTGTCATCAGCTTTGTCTTCATTAATCACTTTTTGTGGTTGCTAGGTTTGGATTTAGTACCATACTGATTAATAACTACTTGAACTGTTACATGTGACACATTTGCACCAGCTGTGTGATTCGGGCGGTTTTTCTGTGCATGCTTTACCACTTCCACTTTAACGGACACTGCATTACTGAAACTTGCTTGAGGGACTTTTGATGGGACTCTTGTGCATGCAATGACTTTATAAAAAATGAAGAACAGCTACAGAAACTGCTTCTTGTGCAAAAATCTGTTTTCTTGTTTTATGTCATTTTAACCCACTACCTCATCCTTTTTCTATATCAGCAGCTCTTGTATGCACTATCTCTTTCACTAATTGAATGATATCTGTCTGTATTTGTTAATGTTTGTTAAAATAGTTTTTTTTTTTCCTAGTGCACGCAAAGAACAAAGGACATGTTGGAGAGGATGCTGCACTCCTCTGACTTTCATGCTGTGTGCCCAGCGGGACCTCCAAAGACCTCTCCTTTGGGCCTGGAGGCCTCTGACTCCATGGGCCTGGCCCGAGTGCCCAGCGTGTGTCCGCAGCGTGCAAGCAGCCCCTGCACTACCTGTGCCAGGAGCAGGAAGGACTCTTTGCACTCCATCAATCCAGCTTTCCGCTTGGCATCACCCTCCCCTTCACTGCCCCGTGTCAACTTGGCTCTGAGTGACACACAGGAAGAGGGGTTTATCCCACTTCCCTAGTAATGGGTTGTATTTAGATTTAAATGGGATGAAGTCATACTCGGATGAAGGTCAGGAGCCAGTATGCCTGTACCGGTTACATTTTATTATTATTTTTTTTAAATATCTTGCAAATGTACAAATGTTGATTTTTGACATTTTTAGTGATCAGATCAACTCATCAGAGCCTAAGAAAGTTAAGAGGTCATTTGAAACAAAACAACTGGTGAAAAAATCCTTTCTGGCTTGATTTTCTATCACTCTAGTGTCACAGGGGAGGAGTAGTTCATTCGTAAGTGGAAAGTGCAGCTATATGTCATTAGTGTGTTTTCAGTTGGGTATGGCAATATCAAAGACCCAGGCAGAATAAATAATCTTAGTAAATCTATCAGCACAAATGAGCAATATATTTTAACACTGTACATGTGCCCAGACCTTTACGCAATGTAAAGCCATAAACCAGACAATGCTAACTTATGCAAACCTCTCAACTCAAGTCACAAATGATTTTGGCTGTGCTGTGATGTAGATCAGGTGAATGAGTGTCTCTTGTGTGTCTTTGGGCACTCTTTTGTCTGCCTCATAAATGATAATCAATGGTTGTGAAGTTGAGGATAATATTGAAACTGTTGTATGTGAAAAATGGTGTGGTGAATTTGCTACATTTTTCTTGATTTGCTGCTGCCTGCTGGATCACGGATTGCAGTATGTATCACTTAGTTGGAATTTCACATTTGTTTGTTTATTATTATATACTCTCATCGACAGATCTATAGGTGTTATGAACGAGGCTAAAGAGGCCTCAGCGCATGTGGCCAACTCAAGTTCCTGATCTTTGACCTTTTCATGCTCCATTGATTGACTTGGTTGTGCCCACTAGAGGTCGCTGGGTAACTACAGCTGTCTTTCAGTGTTGGGTTAAATCATGTTTTCGATTGTACTATAGTGGTAACCTAAAAACAACCACTTTTACATTATCTTTACAATTAAACAATCTGAAGCCTTTAGGTTTGGTTCAAGGTACAAGCTGTGCTTGTGCAAAGAGTTTTGTAGAATGTAAATGTTATAAATAAACATGGTTTATATTTTTTCAGGCCCTTTTTGTGAATTGTGTGATACTTAAGTGCTAAATGTGCAATGCATTAAGAATAGCTTATCTAAATGTTATCTTGTACCAAAATTATACATGCACATTGTTAAGGTTGCTCTGTTCATGTGACAATTGTACTTTAAACAAAAATACAGGTCATTGTGTTCAATCTCAGGTTCATTTGGCATTTCAACAGTAGCGCACTTAACACATTTAAAACTTACTTATTGGAATGAACTAGGCCTAATGGACTTTTTCTTTAACATTGACATTTAACTGCAGGGTTCCTGTATCATGTGTACTACCATCTGTGAGCATGGTTGTCACTGTGACAGGAGCAGTGGGCAGTTCTTCACCAAAGTTGTTCCTGCTTAGCTTTGCATGCTTTCTGTGTCAAACTCACAAGTTGTTTCCTCATTACTCATCATTTTGGACAAAAATGATGAGTTAAACAGAGTATTCCTGTATAGTTTAGTGCCACTATCAATCATCAAGCAAACTAAGCCACAAAGTGCCTAAGAAAATTACAAGCCTGAAGATCTCATTCAACATTTCATAAATGGGTGGTCTTTCTAACATAATTGTAAAGTGACAGGTGGTTATAGGCATAGGTTTACTAGCTTAAAGTTGCACTAAATGTTGTCTCCATGGAGATGTAATTTGCCTGGAATGTCACATAATATGACTTGAAGCATCCATATCTGTATAGAGACAAGATGGTGACACCACCTTTGAGGTACAGGTCTATATCCAAGTCATTATTATAATTAAACTGCAAAAAAATAAACTTGCCATGCACTCTGAAGTGTTTTCATGAAAATATAAAATTAGAGAACACATTTGATGTCAGACTTACCAACTGCTTTGGTTAAATATTGACCAGTATTTCTGGTATTCGGTTTCTCGAGAAAGAGAATAGGGAGAAGGCCAAAGTTGAATCACGCATAATTAATGACTCCAAAGTGAAAAGTGCTAACCATGGAAACATGAACGTCATGTGCCCCCTTATCACATTAAGCATTACTTAGCAACCATTTTGATCCTCTTCTTTCTCATGCAAACTTTGAAAACACTGATAAACACTGATAAACACAGAACATTTGTGGTTATTTAACAGCTGAAAACCTTCCCAGGTGTTCCCTCCTTTTACACTGTATCTAACTGTTGTACAGTAAAACAGCCCCTGAACTTCTTTTTATGCACAATAAAGTGACTGGAGCAAGACAGATACTGCAGAGTGCTGCTGCTGAGTCACTGACAGGACATGACCAGACATACCTCTGGCCTGTTTGACTTTGGAAGCCAGAGAAGGTAAAATGCTTATCATGATTGCTATGTTATTTGAAAGTCATTTGTTACATAAGACTCGGAGAGATTGTGATTCTGTTCATTACAATACAATACAGTGAAAATTTTATTTGGCAGTCAGGCAGTGTGATTTGTATAAATGTCACATGAAGGGGACATGCAAATTGGACTTTTATGAACTTGTTTTAACTGTGATGCCGCTTCATTTACTTAGACTACTCAAAGTTATATTTTGATTCATGCATGTTTCAGTAATCCATTGTAGACTGTTGTCCTGGATTTGAGGATTAAGTGTGCTCAGTGCAGTGTTTTTAGATTGTGAATATGTTTTCTACACTTTTAAATAATATAATACAATAATGGTATACTTAAAAAAAAAAAAACAAAGTTCAAAGTTTTCTGAAATTTAAGCCTATTTTATCATGCAGTGTCATTAACATTTTTGATCTGCTTTTGACCTTGACATAAAATGATGTTAATGATGATGTTACTTCAATATTTAAACACCTAAGGGTTAAATGATTAGTATTGTCTGAAAATGTTCACTAGTGTCCATTCATTTAGGTAGACATTTGCTCTAAGGGCTGTTTTTACATTAGTAGCCTGTAGCCTATCTCTTGTCCAGTCACAACCTCTTCTCTCTGTGGACTGTTGCAAATCTCCAGAGCAAAGGTTGTCCAAGTAGCATTGACTCAAGTTCCCCATGACAAGCTTCACTCTTTATTGCCCCTATACCCTGTTCATCTGGACTACTGCATGTGGGAGTGGGGGAATCGGGGGGCTGCTGTATTTCTGGGAATGAAATCGGAGCTTGTGGCTAAAACAGGCTTCCCCTCTCACTTCTGGAAAACGCTAGGGAGGCTGAGGCTGTACTTTTTACTATAGCATTTAATTATTTTCATCCTTTTACGCCTTGATTTTTGGCTATATGCTTATTATGAGCATCTGTCAGTGTCTACGGGCCTGTTGGGTCAATGGAAATGCAAGCAGCAAAAACAACATTTACAGTTAGTAGTCGTTGGTTGATTGATAGTCCCTTAGCAGTACTGAGGGGACCCTGTATCTGATGATTTAAGCTTTGGTTAAGGAAGAGATCCAAGTTTAGACACCCCATGCAGAAGGGGGGCAGTGTATTTTATTACCGCACACAAGCCGTGCATATCTGTCTTCTACATCGCTCTGTGCTGCATGTGTTTAGGTTTACTCATTCAAAGAGGTAATGCCCAGTAGAAAAACAAAAGCATTTTGGTGACAAATACACAGCTCTGGAAAAAATAAGATACCACTGCATTTTTTTCTGAAATCAGCATCTCTACATGTATTACAGCCATTCCATTCCAGCATCTGTTGAATTCCAACACAAACACAAAGCTGAGCTACTTCAGTTCTTGCACCAGGAGTGGAATAAAGTCACCCAAGAACAATATGAAAGACTTGTGGAGAGCATGCCAAGACGCATGAAAGCTGTGATTAAAAATAAGGGTTATTGCACCAAATATTGATTTCTGAACTCTTCTTAAGTATAAACATTAGTATTACGTTGTTTTAAAATGAATTTGATCTTGTTTTCAGCCCTCAAACAATGGTTTGAGGTCTGAAAACATGTATCATTTTTGTTATTTTGACCATTTGTCATTTTCTGCAAATAAATGCTCTGAACGATAATATTTTTATTTGGAATTTGGGGGGAAATGTTGTCAGTAGTTTATAGACTCAAAGATAAATTATCCTTTTGCCCAAACATACCTATAAGTGGTAAAATCTGAAAAAAAAAGATAATTTTGCAGTGGTCTCTTCTTTTTTCCAGAGCTGTATGTTTTTAATGCTATAAACTGAACTCTAAGAACACCCCTGAAGAAATTCCTGATCTTCCTTATGTCTATTATTGTACTCATTTTGTTTATAAATGTTATCTATAGGAACAAATTATGTACATATTTCTCTCATAGTTTTGGTTTTCCGTGCATTCTTTGTGTTGTAAAGTTTTTTGAACTCTCGACCTCCAGGGAGTAAATTGATATGTCTTACATAATGTTGCACTATAGTTACATACACAGCCTATTTCAGTCCACTGCAATAAACCGACTCAACAGAGTACAGGCAGGCCTCATGGAAATACTGCAAACACAAGTACTTTTTATCTTTACCTTAAGTAACATTTTCAAAGGGGCATGAAATGTCAGTGTGAACAATGCCACTGTTCTTACTTTGAACTTTAAAGGTGCACTATGTAACTTTTCTGAAGCAGGGATCACTGGAGGTGTTATTTCTTCGTATGGAATGTTCCACCGTATGCCATTACATGTATGCCATTACCGTATGCCATTACAGGCCAAGTTACAGGTCAGATCTGTGGCAAGGTGACCCTACTCAAAGTAAAAATGCATTTCTTTCAAGGTGTTTTTCTCACGTGTGTAACTTTAAAGGTGCACAGTGTGTGACATCAAATTTATCGCTTTCCATGGAGACAGGCACGGGGTGACACCACAAGTTACAGGTTGAATCTGTGGAGAAGCGAGCCCACTGACAGTAAAAATGCAATTAAAAACACATATAATTAAGTATATTCATTCATGCCATGATGCTGAATATCCCAAGTAAAGCAATCACATTTCCATGGCTGATCCTCTACCAGAAAAGTATACATAATGCCTATTTAAACATTGATTGTACAGACTCTTCACATGAAGCGTCATTGCAGCCTATTGTTTACTGTGTGTTTTGGTGCGGTGAAGTTTTCCAGAAGCACTTAACTCTGCTACTGTCATTAATGGACCAGTGAGTGACGTCAGAGGTGCGGACGCTTGTGCAACTGTTCCACTGCTGTGTTCATAAATTTGTGATCTGGAAAAGTAAACTTTCCTCTCTTATCACAAGCCTGTCCAGGTGCCCAAACTGAAGTGACTGGTTGTGTTAACCTGGTCACAGCAACATTGAGAAAATAGCCGCAGCTGCCCGGCGATTTCAACTATCGCTATGCTGCTGTCCCAAACTCACACATGATGCACTCTCTAATTTTAGCAGGCACTTGGTCATATCATGTCTGAGAGGGCTCACTCAGGAATGAGGGAAGTCTTTTTGGGGAAGTTCATCTACACAACTGTTTTAACTGGGGGAAAATAAGAAATAGTCATTAACAAATAATGTACAATGGTCTTTGAGTTACAAGCTCACAGAGAATTTTCATTCCCACTAATCCTATATACAACAATTTGAGTTGAATTTTAATTAATTTGAATACATTAATGTCTCACTTTAGTTTTTGTTTTTTTCTTTATTTTAGGTTACACACTATTTGCTCTTTGTCAGAGGAGAAATTAAAACATTGCCAATACACCATTTGTTTAAGGGGTGTTTAAATCGGCCTTTGCCACCGCACCTACTAGACTCACAGTGCTATGACTTTAGCCGGATGTCAAAACAGGCACAACCCAAGCTTAGTATAAATAAATAAATAGATAAAAAAAACAAGACACACACACACAAAAAAGTACTTACTTTGAGTTACTTTGATATGTAAGTATATTATACATAGGCCACTGTTCTCAAATGTGAACCACATTTCAGTGCTTTTTTAAAACTCCTCATGGATTTCAGTGAATTTGTTATAATATAGGCCTATATTATAACACATGGGTTTCAGCTTACTGTTACATGCATTTTGAGGGCTTTTCCCCATTTGAAATAAAAAAAATAAATACAATAAAATATAATATTTTGATCTTAATTTTTCATCATTTTAACATCCATGAACAGTGAAAAAAGTCACCTTAGTTCATGAGTGCTGAAGGTGAAAACATTGAATTTTATGACCCATTCACCCAATATTTATAATAGCCTACTTTATAACCAAGTCACAACATTTGCATTTTGACAGTTAAAAGACATTTGTAAAAAAATACGTATTCTATTACTTGCCTGCCCTTCACCTCAATGTTAAAGGTGCATTGTGTAACTTTTCTGGTGGAGATGGTGTTGCTTTGTCTGGTGTGTTTCATAATATGGCATTAAACCTTTCTATCTTAATTGAGACCAAACCAGACAAAGTTACAGGTCAGATCTGTGGAGAGGCAACACTGCTAACAGTCAGAATATCTGTTTTCTAAGTATTTTTGAGACTTTATGGCTCAAAAATACTTAGAAAACAGATTAAAGGTTGTTTTATACGACCTTTAATTGCATACAAGTAAGGTAGAGTTGTTTAATGTCATATTATGGAACATTCCAGGTAGATTAATGACATATTCATAGAAACCCCTAACTAAAAAGTTACATAGTGCAGCTTTAAAGTATACACTCAACGTTGATGTCACATGAACCTTTATGCCCCTTTCTACACATAGGGACTATTTATAGCACGATGACGCAGGGATCACGCTCCAAGCACCTGCCTGGATCCTATGGCATGGATGCCCCTGACCGGCCACCTGGCAACCAACCTGGGATGTTGTCGCCACGGTAACGGGATCATTCAGAATGGATGACTTGGCTTTGCCTGATGTGGAAAACAGGAAGTGTGTGACAAGACGCTATTATTTAAGTCATATATTTTACTGTGGAGTCTCTAAAGGTCAATGGTGGAGTAAAACAGACATGGGTATCTCATAAACATATCACACTGCACCAATTCTAGGTCATAACACTAACACTATTGAAACGGTATGAAACGCAGTGACACATCCCTTTCATAGCAGATTGTTGATAAGAAAGAGGAAGCTTCTGGGGATTTTGCCTGTTTTCAGCAAATAACACTCTGTCACAATCTTATTGGATCAGAGCAGTGGAATAATGTCTGCTTTTGTGAGTAATGTCTATTGTCTGCAGGCTTTCATTACAGGTGCTTCAGACTTTTAGAGCCAAGTTTGGTAATCAAAACTTTGTACAAGGCGCAAATCTCAAATAGATGTGAATGAGTTGTTTACAGGAGGTAAGTATACCTTAATACATGCATAACAAAACAGCATAGAAAAGATAAGGAGGAGTGGAAACGGGTGGCAGGGACGGATCAGAGTTGAATGAAAGGTTATCTAAGGTTATCCCTTCTAATAAATGTGTTAAATGATTTATGAATATGATTTTTAAGACTTGAGTTCCTGTTGCTTATTTCAAGAGTGCTTATGATTAGCTACAGTATATCCACCGACAATGGATTGTTTTGTAGTCACTCCACATTTGGATGAAGATATCTGTAATATCTTCATCCAAATGTGGAGAGACTACAAAACAATTTTAGCTACACTTTTAAACCAACTTACATTTAAATGTACTATGAATGGGCAGAATATTTTGCCCTCTATGTCAGTGAAAATGGACAAATTTGACACATCATCATTTTTGTCTTTCCTGTAAAGTTACTGGAATGTCACTTACACCTTTTGATGCAATGTGTGCACTACAAAATTTCTGCCTCAGCTTGGCCCAGTGACAAGAAGCGGTTTGAACACGGATCACTGATCATGTAAAAGGATGTGTGGTCAAAACTACGGCACTGCATGCACACACCTGAGTAAATACATAAATACAAATTGTGTTCGCACCAGGTGGAGGACTCACATGTAACCTGTCAAGAAGAAAATATCAAGTTATTTTTCTGTAACTGAAAACTGGAATTTGAATTTTTGGGGGTCAATATTTACTGTGGGTACTTTTTCTTTGTTCTAGTGGGGAAATTGAATTTTATATATATATATCCTCCTGGGACCCGAGGAAAAAAAGTGTATTTAAATTATTATTGTTATAATTTTAATTTTCTATTTGGAGGTAAATGAACACTTTAGCATGTACATTTTGTTAATTTTATTTTTATTCATAATGTTGTAACATGTCCTCTGTAATGGACTGTAATAGTGTTAAATCCATGTGAAGTTAACAACCTAACTTTTTTTTTTAATGACCAACATCTCTGACAAGCTTCTACAGTCGCCTCAAAAAGTTTTTAGACTCCCTTTTCATTTCTTATTTATTTATGTGTTTATGTATTTATTTATTTAAGTATTTATTTATGTATTAATGTATTTATTTTTATTTGTATGTATTATTATTGATTTGTGTATTTATGTATTTTTATTTAGATTTGAGGTGGAATAAATAAGTTCTACAACTCATTATAGATACAAACTAACTACCAAACAGTTTCATTCTGTTATTTATTTATTGCAACTCATGTTTTTAAAAATAATAATTTCAGTAACCTATTAGCCTATTGACTATTGTCTATATTTTTTTCAGCTATATCAATTCAAAATGTCATTTAAGGATGGTTTAATAAACTATCTCACTTCACCTGCAATGCACACTGCTGCAGAGCAAGCTTGTACCCAATAACAGCATTACAACAACTCATAGCCTACACTGGTCTATTTTGTTAAAAGCAGCTTCAAATTGGTTATCCTGTTGCCATATGGTTCAATAATAAAGTGCATAAAATGATGTAGGCCTGCTTGTGTAAAGGTGTCAGGTTACTTGACACCTGAGTGCGTGAAACCACCCCGGGGCAGTCTGGTTTGTCGCTGGACTCGCGCCTCGGGGCAGGAAGCTGTCAGGCTGACGTCACGTGGAGGGTGTTCCTCCGGGCAGGGCGTCCATAATCAATGACCAAACACAGCAGCCAATCAGCAGTCCGCTCTCGAAGTCTTTAAACCCTCCGGTCCTTATGAACCACTTCTTCGCAAAGTGACCGGATTTGAGCTGCGCCCTGCGTCAAGAGGAGCGTCTCATCCCACTTCAGTCTCAGCTCTCTCCTGCAAATATCTACGAGCCCAGGACTTTACCACACGTCAAACTCCGAGAGGAAGAGCTACCACTGTTTTGCTTTCTGTTTAGCTTGGGGTGATCTTGAGAGTTTGACATGTCTTGCACTGAGGCATTGGATCCCAGCCGGCGGTTCTGCGTGCTGTCGTGGGATCAGGTGCAGCGGCTGGACTCGATTCTGGGAGAAGCGATTCCCATTCACGGACGAGGGAACTTCCCCACTCTGTCCGTGCAGCCCCGGCAGATAGTTCAGGTAACTACAGCATCATCTTGGATCACATTCTATCTAAATTAACATTTTGAACCAACTCTTAAAAGTAGCCTACTAACTTCACCTATTGCTTATTATTATTATTATTATTATTTATTATAAACCACTGTACTCCAGGTTATCAAGATATCCTGAATGTGTTATGTTAATTATATGCCATAGCAAGCCTACCAGGAGACCACCTTGGAAGCTGATGAATCAAAGCTTTGAAGTTGTTCATGTAATTTATTGTAGCCTACATATAAGAGCAATTGAGACATGATTTAATCTTTATCTTTACGTCTTTCTAATCCTGTATCAGAGCGGAGTCATTCCCAATCTATGCACTGTTTCCATTATAGCATACATGTCTCCCCTGTGCACATTCTCAAGACATTACATCCCCCCTGCTTACTTTTCAAATGGATTCAGCAGATATATACCCACCACTTTTCCAGCCACTCATACATTTTGGCTTGGTCATATTTCACTCTCCCAGCTTCCCATGTCGCCGTCTGTCTTTACACACTTGGCTAGGAATCCCAAAACCATGATGGAAATTTCAAATTAATGTACAGGACCGTTTCCGTGTGTCAGGTAATATGTTATGATATGCAGTTTGAGCAAAGCCGACACGTGAGGCCCCACGCTCGTGCTTTTATTTGTGGAAAAAGTTAAATGTAGGTTTGAGTAACAGAGCTGTGTCTTTTCCATGTGTTTCCTGAGCAGCGAAACTCCTGTTAAGACATGATATGATGATGTGAATGTCTCCCAACGCAACTGTAAATGTTTAACAACCTTAATTGTATTACAACCCAAAGCTGGTGTACAGTACAGACGTGACTCAACCATTATATCACATTGTACCTCTAATTATACTTCATGCACTTTATAACTTAAGACAAGAGGTATGTTTTTTTTTTTTGTTTTTTTTTTGTATTGAGCTTGTTCAGGCATATCTGTGGTGGAAGTTGTAAAGATTTGGCCTCACCTTTGCACTTTAAAACAGCATCCCCACTATATGTAATGATAACGACTAGTCTATAAGCAGGATATTAGTCATTTTTACTCTGATGCCCTCCCTTGATTATTTGTCAATTCCCTGACCCAGTATGTATAAATAGCTCTGGCTGGTTATCTGATCACCATGGGAGAGAGGGTCACTAATCTGACCACGGCCAGGCTGGAGATTTAGGTGTGCTTGTTCAGCTAATGTGTTCAACAGGTACTAGCGTTTATATGCTACTGTAAGTGAACAGTTAATCATTTAAAGTAAAATATCAAATATATATATATATAGACAGAAGGATTACAAAATAATCTTTAAATGTATTTATCGCATGAACAGTCCCTCAGTATTTATCGCAGCACTGTGGCTATTGAGAACAGATTATGAATGATAGATGTGCAGTTTTGCAAATGGATGGAGACATTATTTTAATCATATGGTAAATTATGTAAACTTAAACATCAGTTATTCTTTGTAAAGGATAAACTAGTGGGCTTTACAAATTCATAAAAGGTTATCACACATGGATCACTTGAGTAAACTAACATGTCACAACCACAATCCATATTCATGTTCAAGTAAGCAAAATTACCAACTTAACTAATAAAATATCATATTAAAGAGAACACAGACTTTGGACTGATCTTAAAATCCATCCAAACATAATAAACAGTAAAAACATGTGGGCACTTGGACTGTTGGTCCAAGCAGCTGTAGCTCGCACTGAAGTGAGATAGCTTAAACATGCACAGGTCAGTGGAGCAGAGGAAGACCACTGTCGCTGACCTCACTGACCCAGAATGAAGTGTCCAACCCTCACTAAAGCGTCACGTCTGCAGAAGCCTCTCATATTCCCTGAAATATTACATCTTATTGGAGTACGGATAAGAGTGACCTACAAGGACTTGGACTTCTCTTGAATTACATCTCTGAGTTATTTCATATTGACCTGGTTTCACAAACCATTGATTTTCTTTATATTCACGATGAGTTTATTCAAATATTTTTCCCAGAATCATTATAATAATTTTTTTATTGTAAGGCCTCATAGTTACTATTGCTGTTTTAGATAAGCACAACCATTTTATCTTTAGGCCCATTCGTATCTCAATGATAAGAAATGTCATGATTAGATTACGTAACTTTTACTTGCATAACTTGCTGCCAACTGTAGTTAATAGGACTGTGCAAAAATACTGACCTATAGATATATTATATAGTTTAATATGATCATACAGTATCGATATTGTGGGCTGCTGTATCAATATATATCGCCAAGAGTATTTTTTTGGTATATTTTACTAAATTGTTTTATTACAGCGCTACAGTTTGTGGCTTGTTTAGAGGAAGGAAACTCGTTTATGCAACACATTTGACACTTACTCTTTTGATGATTAAAATAGATGTGTTTCATATGAATTTTGCACAAAAAGTGGTTTAACAAAGACCTTTAGTATCACAGCCATGATTTAGCCATGATTTTTTTTTTATTGAACTGTATCGAATTGATTTGAAATATGACGTATTGTATCGAATCGAATTGAAAGCTCACTGTATCGAGACATGTATCGAATTGTGGCCCATGTATTGAGGTATGTATCGTATTGGCAACTTTTTAATGATACCCAGCCCTAATGGTTAAACTGGGCCACTGTTTTTTACGAGACTTGACATCACACCTCAGACTCCTCCCAATTTAACAGCTCATTTGGACTATGGCTGTATGTGTAGTTTAGATATTTAGTCCCACTTTAAGCTGTGAGTTGCAATGATTTATATATTTGTTCATGTGAAAGTCTTACCTGGCTGCGTTGTGTCCTCAGGTGGTGCGTGCACGGCTGCAAGAGAAGGGCGTCTGTGTTAAAGACGTAAGGCTGAATGGCTCTGCTGCCAGCCATGTCCTGCACCAAGACTCCGGACTGGGATACAAGGACCTGGACCTCATCTTTGGCGTTTCCCTCAGAGACGACCAGGCATTTCGACTCGTGAAGGACGTTGTGTTGGACTGCCTACTAGACTTTTTACCTCTTGGTGTCTGTAAAGAGCGGATATCTGCATTGACCCTCAAAGAAGCTTACGTTCAGAAACTGGTAAAAGTCTGCAATGACACAGATCGCTGGAGCCTCATCTCGCTGTCCAACAACACCGGCAAAAATGTGGAACTTAAATTTGTGGATTCCTTACGACGTCAGTTTGAGTTTAGTGTGGACTCTTTTCAGATTTGCCTAGATTCTCTGCTTTTGTTTGACCGTTGCTCAGAAACGCCAATGTCAGAGAGCTTCCATCCAACAGTTATAGGTGAGAGTGTGTATGGAGATTTCGGGGCCGCCATGGAACATTTGTGTCAGCGGATCATAGCCACGAGGAGTCCAGAGGAAATCCGCGGCGGTGGCTTGCTGAAATACTGTCACCTGCTTGTCCGGGGGTTTAGACCATCCTCTGAAGCGGACATGAAGCAAATGCAGCGTTACATGTGTTCCAGGTTTTTCATTGACTTTCCCGATATTGGTGAACAGCAGAGAAAGCTGGAAGCGTACCTCCAGAATCACTTTGCGGGAATGGAGCACAAGCGTTATGAATGTCTGATGACGCTGCACCAGGTCGTGAACGAGAGCACTGTTTGTCTGATGGGCCACGAAAGGCGTCAGACCCTCAGCCTCATCTCTATGTTAGCACTGCGGGTACTAGCTGAGCAAAACGCCATACCAACGGTCACCAATGTCACGTGTTACTACCAGCCAGCACCCTACGTACAGGACATCAACTTCAGTAACTATTACATTGCACACGTACACTCGCCGCCGGTGTCCACGTGCACTAACTCTTACCAGACATGGCTGCCCTGTAGCTGAAGAGACTGTGTCAAACTAACGGACTATCAAAAAAAAAAAAAGTTGCCAAATGTGACTCGATTAAACACTTGTACTGCTTTGATTGAGCCGTCCAACACCAATCGGGCATAAGATCATGACTTATGTTAGAAGATGGTACATTTAGGGGTGGGCGATGTTGACAAAAATGAATATCATGATATCAATAATCAGAAAAATGTACTAATGCATGTTTTTGTGAAAAATTATTTCCTGACTAGCCAGTCCCTTCTACATTCTGTTAGAATCCAGAAGGGACAGGGACTGAACAACAAAGCGTGAAAAAACTTCCATCCGAACTTGAGTTGATCCAACCTCAAATGCGGAAGACATCTCCTCTTGAAAATTCTTGTAACATTCAGAACAAAATATATAACTTCTTTTCCCTGAGATAAGTAATAGTTTGATGCTGTGATTGTTGATTCTGTAAAAATCTGCACTGTTTTTCAATCCTGTATGTATTTTTTCTCCTTTTTTATGTGTAAGCAGCTATGTTTGTTTTTGATGTGAACGGAGCATGCGTCTCTCTGATTGATTAATCCGCCTGTCAATCACACCTTGTGAAATCAGAGAGACGGGATACAGCTCCAGATTCACTTGTTTTGTAAAGTTTTGTCAAAGCGTGTGGTTCTGGCTGGTCAGATAAGTTTATAGATTAAGTATCAGACAAATGTGAAAGGACTGTAAAATTACTCTAAACATGCAGAAACATCAGTTCATAAACCTGTTTGATATATAATGATATATTATTGCCCACCTCTAGATGCATTCAATATAAGGGCATTACGTGAACTTCTTATTCAAGTTTTAAAGTAGAGGAAATAGAGAAGGATTAAGCAAGTTTGAAAAGTGTGAAGGTGTGCAGGCTAGATGTATCTAAAACAATGAATGCAATGTGTGTTATTACCACTGTAACTACTGCAGTTTAAGTGAAGAAATGAAAAAGTTTAGGATGATTCAGGAAGATTCATATAAAAAAATATGTTTGTTTTATATTGGACTGCATTTTGGGCATGGGGTCTTAATGTTATGCCTGATTGGTGTGTATTCTTGCAAAACATCTGTAAGATTGCTGGTCATTTCTGAGATGTAGCGATTGCATTCTATTTAAGTATTAACGTCCTTAAGAAACTTTCTAACAGAAGTACATTTTTGAAGTAATGATGACGTAGCTGGTATTGCTTTCACACTGGCTTTTTGATTACTTACTGGACCAAAGATGTATTTGTTGTTCTCAAAGGAAGTGTTGTCAAATTTCCAAGTGCCTAAACTGAAGCCGGACAAGTTCTCAAACATCGGCAGTGTTTTGTAGATTACTGTCTCGCTTTTCCAAAAACAGAAGCATTCAATTTTGTGACATTAAAAACAACAAAATGACAGCCTTGGTATTGTGGTCATTTTCTTTCTATGATGTTATGATATTTAAGTTTTTTGTTGAGATGGGAGTGTGGTTGTTGTCTAGACTAACCTTTTTTTGTATCAAGTACCCTCTAACTCTGGGACAAATAAATCAGTTTAATACTTAATAGTTAGTTATATTTTCTTGTTTTAATGATACTGGAATCTAAAACTTAACAATTACATTTTATAATCAAATGCTATTCAAATGCACCTTGTTTTGATCCTGAAATCATTCCAAATACGCTGTAAGTGCTAAAGTAGTAGATTGGGAAGCACAGGTCTAGACAGCTGTGTTAAAGTGACAAACTTGTGGATAGGACCTGTTGAAATACATATACAGTGGGATTTGGTCAAGCGTCTGCTAGGATCCATTACGATCTAAGGACATGAACCATAAGGAGTCTTTTGCTTAAGGTACAATGACCACTCTTTCTTCTCTGATACTAAAGCTGTTCACAAAGGCTTGCCTGTTCTCCCACCCATGTTTGCAGTGGAAACCCCGCACTGATACTATGTCATGTCGTCTGAGTCAGGAACAAAAATATACCAGGATCAGATCCATTGTAGAAGCAGCTCAGTAACAAAGGTGTGGAGCACCGGTCAGGGCTTTTTACCAAGCCATGAAAGGCTATCTGTGTGTTTGGACTACACAGAGTATGAGAGCATGGTACGAGTACAGGCAGAGAAAAGAAAAGTTACAGGCTAGAAGCAGCAACTAGGACTAACTAGCATTAATAAATAGTATGACCAATTATTATGATGATGAATCTAAAGCCATGCAAAAACAACTGTTTATACAGAAAAGTGTGATTTTATATGCAAAAAAAAGCAGATTAAATTCATAATTCACTCCCATATCTCCAGCTAACTCACTCATCGATGTTGACATTTTGCTCTTGTTCCATACAAACCATTAAGTTAAACTAAACTAAATGACTAAGGACCTACAGCCCTAGATTGCTGAGTCTGATTCTATTTTTTTTAATATATTAGATATAATTTCTTCTCTCTGCCTTCCAAATAGCTTGATGCGTGTTTGTACATTTGTAATTGAACAGGCAAAAGTAACACAAAGGTAACAAAACAACAAAATGTTATAGAAAAACATAAACATAAATGGTAAATTAGTTGGCCCCACTGGAGCTTGATTTGGCCCAAAGTGATTTCCACACTTCCACACTGTGACTGTGAGTGTACTGTGTGCTGCGAAAACAAACAATATAACATCATCCCAAAGTAAAGTGGAAACACTAGCTTATCTTTAAACAACTGATTAAGTAATGTTTCTTAGCAGCTGCCCTGACACACTGTATTTCTATGATGCATACGCATGTGTGGGCTTATGTCAGTGGGACCACTGCAGAGCAGGGCGACATGGTCAGATGTACATGTTTTAAATTAAACTGTCTTTAGAACCACATGACTCTGAGGAGCTGACATCATCGTCATGGTGCAAACAGGAAACACATGTCCCTGAGGTGAGAGGAGCAGGCTGACAATATACTGCTACATAATGTTATTTTGTCCTCTTTTAGGAAACACAACAGAAATGTCAAGTTTACTGCTTTATTTTGTTTTATTTTGCAGTTATGGGCATTAGATGGGGAACAATCTGCCCACTAGACATTGTCGGGATACCCTCTTTTTGTCCTATTTGTCCACTCACTCATTCATAATAGCTTTTAGCATATTTACAAAGTTGACATACACATGCATAAAGTTAAACTAGAGGACAGTGGTTAAACTTCTAAGAAAGCAAGCAACATATATTAGTTACTTACAATTATGTGAAATAAAATGTACTTGAATGCTGGATAATGCTGATCCTGTTCCCTTTTATGATATGTTTTAAACTTGAGAAAGTGCTGTAAAACAAGATATTTTTTTGTTTCTCTTTAGAGTAAAAGAGGAGTCATATTGGTTGAGGAGTATGGGATGGGCTTCCTCAGGTGGAGAGTATCTGAGTCTACATGAGCTCCTAAAATAGCCCAGGAGAGAAATACTATCTGTTAGTATCTGTTCACTTCAAATGTCCATGTGTGTCCGTGTTCGTGTGTGTGTGTCCATGTGTGTGTCCGTGTGTGTGTGTGTGTGTCTGTGTGTGTGTGTTGGGGGGGTCTCACCGCAGCAGGTCCAGAGCGGGGCTGGAGACAGTCGCAGAGGCAGCAGAGGCAGCAGAGGCAGCGGTGCAGAGGAGCATTCCTGACATTACAGCGCCATGACAAACAATCCTAACTTTATCCACAGCACCAGGCCAACTCAATGGCCTCAGTGTGTTGAGTTTAACGGCAGAGAGGTGCCCTGATCCACTGCCCTGTCCAAGAGATCCCTCTTCCAACTCAGGGCTTCACCCCACGCTATGGAGGAAATATGTCATGTTCACGCACCAATATCCATAGCTTTTTTTAACAGCAGTTGCAGCTGATGTCATCAACATTCCCAGGGGGTGTGATGCTAACTCTAGGCACTGCTCGGTCTGAATCTCTCTAATACTTTAACCTGAGCTTTATTTTAACACCATATCCAGAAAGGCTGGCTTAGTACTTCCCACAGGTCATCATGCTAATCAATGCACTAATTCTATGAACATGATAACCGTTACATCCAATGACTCTTCCTATATCAATGTATATGTTCCTTGTTTGTCTGCCTGTATATTTTGTGGTATTTTATTTATTATTGATTATGATTATTGAATTTCGATCCCCCTGTGTAATGGATGTTACATGGTGTGATTGACAATAAAGTTCATTTTGACTTTGACTTTTGACTTCGAGTATGAACTACACAAGGCAGATTTGTGCTGTTAAATAAGTCCCATATATAATTACAGTCACAAGCCATTTTTTCACTCATATTGATCACAGGCTCCTGAAAATGTGTTGTTTAAATTCATTTTGTAATTTTTCTTGAGTTTTCAGAACTGAAACCATCAGGTGTGCCACCATGGTTACTGCAGGACATTCTGCCATAGACATGCAGAACATCCTCAGTGTGATGTCACTGCAAAGCATCAATGCAAAATCAGCAATAACAAACAGTACTTAAAACATATGACTGAAAAGTCGTTGGAAACATTGTTTTATAAGTTGTGATACAGGCTGCTGCTAAACAAAGGAAGACCGTGAACTTGTAGAGCTTTATGGGCTTTATAGCTTCCTGTATGGGCAACAAAGAGAGGATTTTTATTGTTAATTGCTATGGGAGCAGTCCTAATTTGTCAATCTATGATTGTGATACAACATAGAAAATAGTATCGAAAACCTGCAAATTAATAACTGGAATGTGCTATAAGTTACATTGGAAAATATACATTCTGTTAAGCCTGACTGCTGCTATGATTTTTAGTTGAATTATTCATTTGAATAAAGCCTTTTCTTTTGAGAAGGTTGCACTTTGTCATGACCTCTTGAGAATATGTGATCTCTCTCTGTGTCACACCACAGGGTGAAGTCATAAGGAGATACATTCCTTTGTGGGACAGGAAGTGGAGAGGGAAGCTCTGGTTGGGCTCCTGCAGTGCACAAAGGACATCCCAGGAGGATTCCCTGTGAGTCATGCTCATGGACGGGGCCAGAGTTCGGATTTGGTTTGTTGACTTAACACTCAGTGAAAGTCATTGTTCCACATTTTGAATTTCCCGAAAGTCTTACTTTTAGACCACAGTTATCTCCTCCCACCCCCCAGCACAAGCACTGGTTCCATAACTGACTCTTCTCACTTTTGCACAAATGTAATACATCATCTTTTAGTTTAATGCAATGTTATTAAATCAAATGCTAACTAATAACTACTAATAACTTAATAGCCTTTAAGCATGAACAAAGACCAAATTCATTCCTAATTCAATTTGCTAAGCTGATGTACTGAAAAGCTGGAGTCTTTTTTTATAATATTTTCATCTGGCCCAACCATAATATGTATGGAGTTGGGGTTAGGCTGGTAATTAATTAATTAACTTGTTACTCAGTCTGAATCATTCTTAATAAACTATTTGTTCATTACAATTGCTGTTTCATGCTTTACTACAACTTTTAAAGGTGTATTAATTGCTAAGTGTTACTGATTATCAAACCCATGTAAATTCTGATTTTAAATGCACACCGACATAAAGGCTGGTAAAAACTAAACTTGGCCAGACTGACTTGACCCTTGAGTGTAAACATGGAAAATCTTGAGGCTTTTTATTGCAGGTTTTAAAAGATGAATGTGACGCCATTTATAGTTTTCAAATCATCTATTCCACATGTGTCTTCTTCCAATGTTTCTTTTTTGGCATATTTTATTACACATCTAAAACCATAATACAGAATGTGAGTCTTTTGTGTTGACTTTGGTTATCCGTGTGTGTGATTTGGCCATGACCACTGGTAAGATTTAGATCTCTTTTTCCACTGATAAGAACATGTGAATATTGCCATGGCTTGAGTCATAGACATTAGGTTTCACGGTAGTCAGCCTTTCTAGTTTTAATGTGCCTACCAAAATATTATTTTTGCTTTATTAAGAGACAGTACAAGAAAGAATGAAAGCAGCTTATAGTTGTACTTTATTATATATTCATGTGTATTTCTTTGCACAGACAATTTTGGAAAAACACTGAACTTAGTTCCATGTCCTGAATATTACAGGACAATACTGTAAAACATTACCCAAATACTAATTAGAATTATTATTACAACTAGTGACTTGTTTGAATATGTACTGAAAAAATAAATTAATAAAATAAAATAGGCAAAATGTTTTGCCCCCATAACAGAAGATAAATCAAGGCCGGTTGCGTCAAGCGACGTGGGGCCATCCTCTTGTGGACCCACCACCCGCAGGAGGACCCATGGGGGCCGGTGCACTGAGATCTGGGCGGCAGATCTGTTTGGACTGTTGCCCCCGTGACCCGAACTCAGAAAAAGCAGAAGAAAATGAATGAAAGAATGAATGAATGAGGTAAAATTTTCTTGAATTGTTTTTGAACGGTCTATTATTTGTATTGGGAAAAACATCTATATTGTCTGAAATACTGTGTTCTTTAAAATATGATCAAATATCATGACAACACATACTGCTTTGTAAGTATAGTCTAAACTAGCTATAGAAATAAATATTAAAACATATGTTATCACTATTAATCATGTTTTTCACATTAACTTCAGGTCAGCTTTGTGGTTTGTGTCTCCCCTTCACAAAAGTTTCAGTGTCCAAGCCAATACTGTGACCTTTGTCAACAGCACAAATGATGTAACAACAGCCTGCTTACTACTGGGGCATCAGGGTATGCATACACTGCAGTTTGCCAATTCTGTTTGCTCTCCAACAAGAGAATCTATACTTTTTTTTAAAAAAAATTTGAATTGTAAAATAGTAAAAACATTTTCTAGTTTCAAGTAGTTTCTTCTTCTGGCTGTCAATCTTGTTTGTTTATTTTACATGGAAATTAACAAGAATAAACTACCAAAAGTACACGTGCTTTCCTGATTACACAGTGTTTGTTCTTGTAGGTTTTTGGCAGATGAACTGAAACATCTTGTCTATTGTGAGAACCTCTTCGGTTTGGGACTTCCGATGAGATCATTCACAATCAACAAAACATCTACACAAAATTGCAACTATGGAGCATCAACAAAACGCAAGGCCCCAGATCTCTTGAGTTAATGTTTAAAACACATATAACATTATTGTCAGTGGAGATGCACCCACACGTTTCCCAATACAGCTCAAGGTCAACTCCAAGGTCATCTGAAGGGCGCCAGGGGCTTCTTTACAAGACTTTAAAACAGACTTTCATCTGTTTTACTTGAATATTTTTTGTTTTATATGTGGTTGTAAATCACAAAAAGATGTAGAGGATATGACACAATGTGACACATGCAAATGGATTTTGTATGTTTTTACAGACCAGATTTGTACCTCCACATTCTCCTAGTTGACCACTTATTTCAGTCAAGGTATTTTAGTCACAATGTTTATACAAATGATCATTTGTTATAGCAGCATCAGCAGAATTAGTAGTTTTAGTAGTATTGTAACCCATTTGTTCTGAAATGTAATTAACATGCTCATTAGCATTAGCATGTATTCAGATATGCATGCAATATATACTGAACTCTCAATAATACTGCAGTAAACTACTTTTCGTTATGCATAATATGTTTACTGCTGCTGCTCTATATGAATGTATCATGTATGTCACTACCTCACTACTACTGCTACTGTTCCCTGTGCAATAACCTGCTTCATAACCCACGTGCAATACTTATACTATATTATATTATGTGCAATACGAAATTCATTTGAGCAGTATTACCACCTGTGAAATACTCTACTTACACCTTATTTAATCCTACCTGTACCCTTGTATTTTATTATATTTTATTACATTTTTTTATTATATTGTTTACTTTTTTCCCTTGTATTTTTTATTGCATGCTATTACTTCTCCATTATCTTAGCGAGTCAACGGGTCTTCTGATCCTAAGCATTTCATTGCATTGTTGACCTTGTGTTGATCCTGCATATGACAAATAAACAATCTTGAATCTTGAATCTTGAATCTGATAATATGAATCACACAATCTGTCAATGAACAAAACAATAATAACATTGTCATAAACATGTAATATCCTTGGCTTAGTTTGTCAATCTGCTTTGAAGTAGATCTCTTGGGTATTGAATATTGGGTCCAATCCCTGCTTGTCTTAATAACTAATGTTCCCTCTTTGCTGTTAAAAATATCATCAGAAACCACTGCAGCGTCAGACATGACAGTGACGAGGCGGCATGCTTCTGTGCTCCTCTAATTGGATCAGTTGCTAATTGAAACGGAAACGGGAGTAAGCAGGGATTTACACACTAACACAATTTGTACACTCCCTTTGACAATTATTGGCCAGTCTGATCTGCCAGTGTGTGGGCAGACTCTTTCATTATAGATGCTAGCGTCAAAGCAAGGACCTATTTATCACTGTGCTGGGAAAATAAAATTGTGTAAATTGCATAATGAAACTTCAAGTAGGTTATTGCATAGCCTGAAATTTTGAATTCATTTGGTGGGATTATAACTATTGTAAATGGAAATGATCTTCTTGATAGTTCACACAAATCAAGATGCAATTTGTGAAGAAAAGTTGCAAAATGTGTTTGGAGAATTCTGTCAAAAAGTTTGCACATAAGAACAAATGCTATTCTGATTCTTTAAACATGAATTCAACAAAAATAAAGGTGCTTTCCTATATTTATATCTGTCAAATAATTTCTGTGTACATTAGGAGTTATGAATTCCCATTTCCAACCAGGAAGTAAAATTTTAAACCTAAAAATGGCCAAATTGGGAAAATTAATGTGAATGTTTTTACAAATGTCTTATGATGATCTTAACTGTGTTGTTAGAGATACTTTAAGCTATGTATTCAGTTACAGATGTTTTAATCCCCTTTCCACAGATCTGACTTGGCTTGACTCGATTCATCTTATTCCAGAAGTTGCCATGGGCCCCGCCGCCATCTTTTGGGCAGTATTATTTTGTATGGGGCTCCTGATCTTTACAGCAAATAAGTTATATACAGAAAATAAAGCCGTTTTAAAGCCCCCCAGAGAAACAGTGCAGTGTTCACTTGTTGGTGCACATGAAAATTGAACATTTTACACAAATGAACCAGCTTTATATCACATTTAAGATGCAAGACATTTCCCAAATTCTCCTTTGACATGAATGGGATCCCCTTTTTTTTAATTTAAGCTTAGGCTTAAGCCTTTATTGGTCTCACACACAATGACACACAGTGACACACGGGAGAAATTTGACTTCTGCATTTGACCCATCCTTTTCAGGAGCAGTGAGCAGCCATCTTTTTCGGCGCCCGGGGGGCAGTACCATGAAGGGTCTTGCCCAAGGACCCACACTGGTTAGCTCATTGCCCAGGGGGGGATTTGAACCCACAACCCCCAGGGGGAAAGTCCATGACTTACCAGTTGAGCTAACCAGCCGGTAAGTTAAGTGCCGGTTAAGTGCCACCACAAAAAAAAAAGCACAGTTTAAGAGCGTAAGCAAAAGTGGACAAAGGTAGATATTGTGGATATTCTACAAAAAGCTATAGCTTAAGAAGAAGAAGAAGCAACTTTATTGATCTCACACTGGAGAAATTCTTCTCTGCATTTAACCCATCCTGTTATTATTAGGAGCAGTGGGCAGCACATTACTGCACCCGGGGACCATCTCCATGATCTTCTTGCTTCGGCTTGGTCAGGACCTAACCTGGAGGTACCTATGGTGCATGTTTTGGGTTGATGGGGGAAACCGGAGTGCCCGGAGGAAACCCACCCAGACACGGGGAGAATATGCAAACTCCACACAGAAAGGCCCAGGGGATCGAACCCAGACCATGCATGCAAACTCCACACAGAACACACACAGAAAGGCCTGGGTGACTCGGGGATCGAACCTGGAACCTTCTTACTGTGAAGCAAGAGCGCTAGCCACTCAGCTACCGTGCCGCCTTAACATCTACACAGAGACAACCACGTGGTGCGCCCTCCTCCAGGAAAGTCCCATAGTGCACCTTTAAATGAAATGCCACTGCCAGTGCAATTACAACAGCTATTACTGGTCCAAACTTTTTAAAGTTTGCTTAGAATCCACTATGTTTAATGACTTCTGGAATCAGTTTAGTTTAGATTTGTTCTCCTCTCTCCAATCACCTGCAGATAGATTTCAGATTTTATTATGAAATTGTCTTGTCCCAGGCCAGCAGAGGTTGTACATTTGTTTGTGAAGACAGTGCTGAAGTAGAAGCTCAAATGAAGAGAGTCTGGATCAAATGGCAGCCTTAAGAAGAACCACAGGATCTTTTTGCAGACAGTCTTATACAAATGACTCAGTGTCTGTTCACTGTGCCAAAGTGTAATTGACTGTTATGGATAAGTTATACTACATATTTTAAATCCCATTCATCTATTTCTGTGTCTAAAGTCATGCAGGCAGAGCTATGGGAATGATCTGGTTTATTCAAGTTCATTCTTCATTGTAGATAGAGGATGATTTTTACAGCAAGTTCTTGATCAGACATCTGTTGCGTGGTGCATACTAACATTTAGTTGGGCTTGTTATTCAGCCCCCATTATTTTGGTTTGGTTGAGTCTAACATTGGCACCCTGGTTATTTTGGTCAAATGCAGACTAAAGGTGGCATTGCCAAACCAGTTATGGATATGGTAGATTTGGTGTGTGGGGATAAATAGAGACTGGGAGACAGCTGAAGGAACAGAGATGCTCTTAAAGTCTTTGGGTGGTCCGCGGCACTACCTTTTTACATGTGCCTACACCAAACAGTGGTCATTATTAAGAGGCAAACCAACTGCACCAGGCTCAGTCACCTCACAGCAGCTGCAAACCTGCAAACAATTCTTCCACTCTGTTTTGACACGCTCTATTACAGGTTCTGCATCCTCCACCAGATCCTGAAAAAATTGACAGCAAAATGAAATCATTCATTTTCTGGTCTGATGTCATCCAAAAATTGCCGTAATTGCCGAGGCCTGGCGTCTTTGGTCTTGGGCTGGAAGCGGCAGCAACTTTGGGCGAGGTGCTCTAAGAATGGGCCAGACTGGGAGAGCTCTTTAACTCTTTGTTTAATGTTGTTCAAAGGGGGACCACCACTTTCTTCTGTCTGCTCTGAAATCCCCTTCATTGTGAATTAAACATTCAGCTGGAGTCATGAGACAAGACAAGGCTTGATGTGATTAGGCAGTGGCGGCTAATGATAGACTTTCTACTCAGCAACAAACTGTGGGTTTGGTGCCATGTATGAGAATGCACAGATCCACTTATGTAACAGGGAGCACCAGCTCTGGTTATCTGATACCTGTTTACAATACGTACTGTATATACCTAACGGGGCAATATGGTTAGAGTGAACTCCAAAAGTTCAGTGGTTCGAATTCCGCTCAGATTTAATACATACTGATGTGCTGTTTATTAACATGCACTGTCAAATAAACAAAAATATAACACTAATGTAGCAAACTTATTTTTCCATGAAATTATTAGCTAAATATATCATTTTTTTATGTTGCAAATGTTAGAAAATTTTTTGAGCAAGTTTTAAGTTCTGAAAATGTGTTAATTTAACATAAATTATGATGAAGAAAGATGTATTTCTATTCAACTTTTTTGCAATTAAAAAGGCACTCAAAACTTATTCCAAGTCATTTGAATTCACAATCTGACAGTGTAAAAATATATGGTTCAAAAGGAAAAAGCCAAACAATCATTAACTTACAGTATGACCAGTATTTCCTCACAGAAAGCCTTTCAGTTATCAGTTTGGGGTTGACTCTTGGTCAGGGCTGTCTGAGAGGGTTACTTGAGGTATAAGCCTTTTTCATCCCTTTTTATATGTTTTTGACGTCTGTGGATTTGTTGGTGATGATCCCATGGCTCTTCCTCCGTGCACTGCCCCACTTCTCCACTTGGCGAGCTCTCCTCTGCAGCCACACTCCACAGACTGTTGTGTAAGAGCTGTAAGAGATAAGACTCTTTGCTCAAGACAAGATCTGAGTGTGTACTTTCACCTGCTGTCATTAGCACAGTTCTCAACAAATCTCCTTGTAAAAAACAACACTATCTCCTCCATTCTGGCCGTAATGGATATTAAAGGTGTACTATGTAACCTTTATGCTTGTCTCCATGGGGATGTCATTTCTTTCCATGAAATGTTCCACAATATGGGAATAAAAATATTTAGCAATAAAACACCCGTAAATGCAAGATTAAGGAGTTTAATGTCATACTGTAGAGGAGTCCTGCAGAGCAATAACATCTCCACAGAGACAAGCAGAAATGTTACATAATGAGCCTGTTTCAAGCCAAAAGAAGAAGAAGTATACTGACTTTATTGATCTCACACAGGAGAAATTGTCCTCTGCATTTGACCTATCCTGTTATTAGGAGCAGCGGGCAGCACATGACTGTGCCCGGGGACCATCTCCATGATCTTGTTGCTTAGGCTTGGTCAGGACCTCAGCTGGAGGATTTTACCTATGGTGAATGTTTTTTGGTTGAAGTGAAGTGAAAAGTGAATGCCTAACGTGACCATTTGACAATTTGTTGGTTTAGCAAGGGCCTTTATATAAATTTCTGTATATAATATTTAATATCCCATTCCGGTCAACAATGGGATGTGTATGCACATTCAAACAAGCCTTGGGTGTATGCAGAATAATGGTACAACTGACACTTTTTCTTTCAGAGCAGCGCACTGAATTGAGTGTGGGGTTTTTTTGCCATATGAATGATGGGGTATCATAACTGAATTTAATCAATTCATTTAATTTTATACCTCACACAGCTGTCATACATAATAACTGAAGTTAAGCTTTAAATCAGTTGCTATAATTTAGATAATTACATATTATTTGTCCCTTTGAAAAGGAAGATGAAGGGCCGATAAAAATGGTCAACAGGCCACATTTGGCTTCAGACTAGTTTGGACATCCTAGCTGTACTGTAGCCTACTGAGTACTGACCTTTTCATTTAAAACTTACAACATTAATCACACAATAACAAACAATAACATGCATCCAGTGTGCATTGTACAAAGCTGGGCTAGACAGTGCTTAGACTGATACTATAGCTCCCTCTATTGGATTACCCAAGACATAACCAATTCTACACTTGAAAATATAAAACAAAAAAAACAAAAGGGGAAGAATTGTTACAGAATATTGTAACTTGCTTACACAGATCTTGCTTGATATTTTAATTCGAGATGCAGTGTGGTCACCGTTGGCTCAGTTGCTCTTGCATCTGTGAGTGTGAACTGAAGCAGATGAGATTAATTATTACACAGTGTCCTTGGTAAAGCAGAGACTTTCATATTACACAGTTGTAAACATAAAGCAGAGGTGTGATTTGTGGCGCTCCTCTTGAATATTTGGTGAAACAAGCAACATATAAACACTGTTGCGCAGCAGATTTGACTTATTATCACAGGGCTGCACGGTTATTTGTCTACTACTGCACTATATTTAGTTGTTGTCATGTGTCGGGGTGGTCAGCTGGGGCCGCACAGTGAAGACACGCCTCTTCCGAATGGAGTGCGTCGTGTGCGTAAAGTCCAAATTGCCGTCGGTGCCAACTTTTTTATACCGTTTTCTATTTTACTACATAAATAATCTCTCAGAATACCATTAAAGTCGAGTAAATGCAGCCATGACGCGCGAGGAAGATATCATCCGGATTGCAAAAAAGCTGGACAAGATGGTGTCTAGAAATAACACGGTGAGACTATACGCTATGTTGACACCCGCAGGTGGCGCGCAGTCCTGCCACCGCGTGTCATAGTCTATTATTTTCTCTACATACGGATACGTAGAAAGTAAACCTGTTTAAGAGGCTTTAGCTGATATGACGGTGCACACAGCGCGCGGTCGGTTCTATAGAGTGTACTGAAGAGCTGTAACAAATGTGCAACAGGTGTTCGCGGTGGTGAACTAGAACTACTACTGGCACACTAGTACGTGCTCGTGCTGCGCTCTACTTTTCCATATAGATTTAGAGCCATAGCAACTTTGCAGAGATTTTTTGGACTAGTCTAAACTTGACTTCGTTTTGTTTTGTTTGCATTGCATTTACCCCAAACTGCAAGCACTCGCACGCAGAGAAACATGCGCGAGGGCTACGCCGTGTTTGTGTTTAGAGCGAAAGTGCCAAGTGGACGTTTTCATGGCGCTAGAATGTTGTACACTAGAGAGACCAGGGGTGGGCAATTATTTTTCCCCAGGGGCCAAATGAGAAGCAGAAAATATTGTGAAGGGCCAAAAGTTTGAAGTCTACTGTGGTTATTAATTTTATTTCTACGTTGAAATCAGTAAATGGCATTGTTTACAGAAGCTGGTAAGTTCTGTTATTAAGTAATGAGAGAGTGAGGTTTTACAAAAACTGAATTTATTCAGTAAAATAATTCAAAGCAATGGTAAAAGTGAAACATTTGTAACTCTTTTTCAGTCACATTAACCCCACAATGCTTTCTGAGTTTAACTTTCTTAACTTTGTATTAAGACACCACAGTGTCTTTGTTTGCCAAATATAATACAAGACCAACTGCCAAACTGTAGAAAAAAAGTCAAAATTAGCATGTTTTAGTGTTTTTTTTTTTCTTGATCAGTGAGAGAAATCTAGCCTCTGTTGAGCTTTAACAAGTGCATCAAAGTCAGGTTCATGTTTGAGGTGGAGATGTGAAGATGTGAAGCACATCCAACAGATGATCATCAGTACAAATGCATCAGTACAAATGTATTATGTACAATTTTGTAACTAGGTTTTATTTTCTTAATTCCAAGCAACCTTTCGCAGGTCGGGCTGAGTCGACTCCCGGGCCTTATTTGGCCCCCGGGCCTTGAAATACCCAGGTCTGAGAGAGACTATACCACTTGCAGCGTTTAAAGAGGCAGGAAAGCTCATTTAGTTCTCATTTATTTATTTTTATTTTTTTACATGCCACTAGTGTAACATTGAATAATAATAATAAAAAATGTTTTAACTGAACTGTCCTGTTATATAAAGTGTCCATACGTATAAGATCATATTACACATGAACCCTTGCTGCGCACTTACATAAGTGCCTGGTCTGAAGTGTATAATTATTGTGTTATTACCCTTTTAAATGCTGGTTGTAATTGTGTTTAGGATGGAGCTCTGGACTTGCTGAAGGAACTCAAAAGTTTCAATATGACTCTTAAACTTCTCCAGGTAATGAGCAAACTGAACAGTTCATTCCCAGTGTCACTACCATTTGTTAAATGTGTGATATACATTTAATAATAATAATACATTTTATTTATAAAGCGCTTTTCAAGACGCTCAAAGACGCTGTACAGAAGGTAAAATCAGTAATAAAACAAGTAATAAAACAATAAACAATCAGACAAACATTAAACATTAAGAAACATTAAAAGCAGTTTTAAAAAGGTGAGTCTTGAGCAGTTTTTTGAAGGTGGGGAGGTCAGAACAGTCACAGATAGGTCGTGGGAGTGAGTTCCAGAGGGTGGGGGCAGCAATGGAGAAAGCTCTGTCACCCCAGGTTCGGAGCTTGGTCCTGTATGGGGTGTGACGGTGCAGGAGGTCAGAGAGGTATGATGAGGCCAGGTTATGGAGGGCTTTGTGGGTCACGAGGAGGACTTTGAATTTTACACTTTACATTTACACTTAGGAAACCAGGATTGGCATGTCCGTGAATGGCATCAGAAAGCACTGCACAGATGAGGAAGTCATCACTCTGGCTAAATTCCTTATCAAAGACTGGAAAAGACTTCTGGGTATGTTGCTACTTGTGCATCTGTTTATGTTGTATTTGTTATAAATGAACAGTTTGTTGATTTTAATCACAGAATCTGGGAACAATGGGAAATCATCTGAGGACAAGAACTGCGTGGAGTCAGAGAAGGCAGCGTCTCCTCTGCTCAGCTCTCCCAGTCACAGCCACAGCAGGTAAATACTGTCCAATGTATAAAAGCTCTATAAAAAAGTCATAGAGCTTCAGGAGCCACATCAGCCAATTTGCAATAAAGTGCAAATAACTGCTGTATATAAGTTTTAAGTTTGGTCTGTAGTTTTAGTAAAGGATGCTGCTGCAGTAGAAAGAGTAGTTACTATATTACCAAAATACTAATACTAAATTACAGTTACTAAACACCACATATTTTGACACATTCAATAAGACTCTTTGGGATATTTTGACTGCTGCAAGTAACAACTTCTTTCCCAAATATCTCTACTCTTCATGTTCAGGTCTGGAATAATAATGCATCAACAATAATGTATACAGTGATTTTCCAGAGAATATTGAGCATTGTTCATTCTCTCCACTTTGTTAATGATATGTAATGAAGGTAGCCATAGCTGTCCTGGGGTAGATTTACAGAAGGGAGGCTGCCAGTGCAATTATCATCAAGTAATTAGCATGTATATTTTGACTCTTACTTTTCATTTAGAGTCAAATTACAAATTAAACATCCAGATTCCCTCAACTGCAAAATCACAAATAGCCTATGGAAACTTTTGTTCATTTGTTATAATTTCTGATAAAAATGCAAGTATCATGTGTTAATCCCAGGAAACTGGATTTAAATCGAGATTCAGACACAGACCGAAAACCCTCTGATTCAACCACGAAGGAAAAAGTTGATGAACACAAACCAAAAAAAATTCACTCGATTCAACTACCCATAGCACTGACTTTGAACGAGTTTCACCCAGCTCCAACTAAACAAGAGAAGCCACAGGAAGGAGGGAAAATACAAAGAGAACATCGTCAGCAGGAGACAGACCACAAAAGACCAAAACATTCACTGGAGTCCCAAGGTGAAAAAGTGCAACCAGATGAGAAGAGGGAGAGGTGTTTAGAAGAACACAGAGTTATGAAAAAAGAGGAAGAGAAACAAAGCAGACATCCTGAAGTGTCAAAGAAGCACAGCTCTTTAGATGACATGAGAAAGAACCGAGATGATTACAGTCATCACAGGGAGAGACCAACTGAAGTCCACAAACCCCTTTTCGAAAGGTTAGACGAATGTGCTAGCCCTGCAACCACAACATCAACTAAAGAATATGTTAGGATGTGTTTGTTGTATTTATTACAGAAAAAGTGTTCTGGACAGCAGCGTTTTGTATCCCTCTCGTTACCCGTCCCCTCCTCGACCCGTCAGACCTCCACCTCCTGCAAAACAAATCAAACGCCTCTCTCAGGAGGCCAAGAAAGGCAGGTCAGCAGCATAGGCAACATGGGCTGCATGGATGACCTTTTAACATGGGAGTGCTACTTTGCAATAATGCTGATTTTAATCACTCATTTACATGGCCAGAAATCAGTACTGATGAATAAAAATCTGATCATCAAAAACATGGATTTTTAGAATCATAAAATATCTTTCATTTTTGTCTGCCCACATTAGTTTGCCTTTTCTGCATAATTCTGCTGCAAAGGTGTGAACAATTCAAAATAAGTCTTATTACTCACACCAGATGTAGCTGTGCACATGACATTTCAATAAATCCCATAATGATCAGATTTTTGGTGTTCATGTAAACTACTGTAGCCAGTGTGGGTGTGAAACCTTTTGTTACTGGTGAATGTCATTAAATATTCACTTCTCTGCTATTATCTTAAGGAAGGTTTAACTTTACCAGTGGGCGTAACATTTTGCTGTTTGGTGCATGTTTGACACATCCTAAGCCTGAAGATATTTTTCTTTTTTTACAGTAAGAAAATAAAATGGTATGTGTCATCAGTTTAAGCAGCACTTCACTGCTGCTCTTTCTAGCACAGCAGCAGTCTGCAGTCTCCCACAGCATGATGCATTTTTGAATTTATTTCCTTTCTAACCCCCGAATTTGAACATTGGTACATGAAGATTTAGCTTGCATCCAGGATGTTTTAATCTAAATGTTATTCAGAAAATAAATTATCTATATTTTGTTTATGCAGGCAAGACAGTAAAGAGTCGCATAAACATTCACAGTCAGAAGTGTCCAAACCCACATCCCCTGTGCTCAAACGGCCTTCACTGGAAATTAAAAGGTCAGCTCCAATATGGGCTTTAACAGTGTCTCTTTAATACAGTATTTAACTTTAACATATGTCACAATAGGAATTTTCCTCCAGACCCAAATGCTCCTATAGCCCCCCTTCCACTCCACCTCCACCCACCTCCTGCAAGGTCAGTGAAGCCTGCATGCTTATGGTGTTGTCTGGAAGATTGGTCTACAGCTTTTTTAAACTTTAAGAAAGGTTAAAAGAATTGAATTTCTAGCATCAGTTGGCCGTCTCCCCCGAGCTATGATGCAGTATTTTCCTTTCTAAGTTTTGAAGATTGTCACATGTTTTGTGATTTTGAAGTTGTAGCCAGAAACCTTTAACTTGCATGGTAAATGGAAAATGAATTAAAACCATATTATGTTCATGCAGGAAAGACAGCAAAGACAGTAAACATGCAAATTCAGAAGTGTCCAAACCCAGGTCCCCTGTGCTCAAACGGCCTTCACTGGAAGTTAAGAGGTCAGCTTGTATATAGGCTTTAATATTGTTGCTTCAATACAGTATGTAACTTAAGCATGTGTCACAATAGGAAGTTTCCTCCAGACCCCAATGCTCCTATAGCCCCCCTACCACTTCACCTCCACCCACCTCCTGCAAGGTCAGTGGAGCCTGCATGCCTCTGTGCTGTGAAAATGTGCGAAAGATTAGCATGATAAACACAAACAGTGTCATGTCTTTCAGAAAAGAGCCTCCTGATTCAAACGCCCCTCCTCCCTCAAAGCGCCCCTCCGTGGATGGGAAAAAGGAGAGGTCGGGGTTACGGTTTTTTGTCACTGCTAAAATGTTCGGATGAATTCAGAAAAGTGAATTATTGTGTTATTGTCTGTGGCAGAAAGGAGTCTTCAGAGGCTAAGGGATCACCACAGAAGAAGATATCTGTCGAGGTTAAAAAAGAAAGGTCCGGAAGACGTTTTATACAGTTTAAAGGTGTACTATGTAACTTTTGTGGTTGAGGGTCTGCCATCTGCTTGTTGATGCAAGATTTTATGCTTTGCTGTGAATTTTCCACAATATGGCATTAAACTTAAAACCAAGGAGACAAGTATTAGTGATGCATTAGGCCAAGTTGCAGGTTGAATCTGTGGAGAGGCAATATATACAGCTCTGGAAAAAAATAAGAGACCACTGCAGAATTATCAATTTTTCTAATTTTACTTCTTATAGGTATGTGTTTGGGCAAAAGGAACATTTTTGTTTGAGTCTATAAACTACTGACAACATTTCCCTCATATTCCAAATAAAAATATTATCGTTTAGAGCATTTATTTGCAGAAAATGACAAATGGTCCAAATAAAAACAGACCTCAAACAATGCAAAGAAACAAGATCAAATTCATTTTAAAACAATAATACTAATGTTTATACTTAAGAAGAGTTCAGAAATCAATATTTGGTGCAGTAACCCTTATTTTTAATCACAACTTTCATGCATCTTGGCATGCTCTCCACAAGACTTTCACATTGTTCTTGGGTGACTTTATTCCACTTCTGATGCAAGAACTGAAGTAGCTCAGCTTTGTGTTTGTGTTGGAATTCAACAGATGCTGGAATGGAATGGCTGTAATACATGTAGATTTAAGAAAAAAATGCAGTGCACCGCAAAAAGCTTGTCCAAAATTTAAGATATAAACACTTAAATCTATCAGAAATTTACTTAAAAGTAGTGAAATTATCTGTCCATGCAGCAAGATAATTTTACTTGACAAGTATTCTTAAAATAAACTACCTTTAGACTAGAATTAAGCAGTCTCACAACTAGTAAGTAGATAATAAATCTGAAAACAAGATGAATAACCTGATGTAAGTTTTAAAATCTTGGCCAGATCAGAGAAATTTGCATTGTGGTCTCTTATTTTTTTCCAGGGCTGTATATGTTTTATACTGTGGAACATTACAAGCAGAGCAATATCATCCCCATGGAGACAAGCAAAGACAAAAGTTACATAGTGCACCTATAAGATCTAACAGTTGAGGCATTGCTTGTGACCTTAACGCTTTCAGTTCTTCATTCATACACCATAATCCTCTGGTTAATCACAATGGACTTCGAACAATGCTGCAAGCAACTGTTTCTCTGTGCAGGAAAGAGTCCACTGACAACAAAGTGTCTAAAAAGCACTCAGGGGAGGTCAAGAGAGAAAGGTTGGCATTTGTGGAGTGTGTAGGTTGTGAAGCATGCGGGTGAAATGTAGCACATAGATCACATCAAACATTGTTGCGGTGGTGAGGTGGTCTTGGTTGTTTCAAAGCTGGTCACATTTTTGTTTTATGCCAGGGCTGATTCAAATGACTCTCTCAAAAATCCCAGTGAGGATGTAAAGAAAGAGGTACAAAGGTATACCAAAATAGGAAAAAGATGCATGAAATTTTGCTTTGAAAAGAGCATTTAAACTTAAACATTCTGTAACTGTTTTGTACATGTGTTTGTTTAGGAGAGAGTCGAGCGATTCAAAACCAGGTCATCCCCAAAAACGCACATCCAGTAATTCAAAGTCTGACAGGTACAGCAGGAATGAATTAACTTTAAATGTCTTTTTACGTGAACATAAATGAGTTTTGTGTATAAGGCGAGAGTCGACTGATTCAAAGAGGAGCAGCTCACCTCCGGCAAAGAAACTGAGTACTGAAAGGTAATTATTCTCTAAACCACACCACTTTTACTGTTATATTTTTATGTAGGTTCATGTTGTGAATGTGAATGTGCCTCTATATTAGGAGAGAGTCACACGGATCTAAAACTTCTGCTCAGCCTGGACCCCCACACAGGAAGCCTTCCACTGACAGCAATGACAGGTAAATATTTTTTCTCAACTAAAGCACTGATTTAGTTGGAAAACATTTGATGGAAAAACATACCTAAAAGTATTGTTTTAAAAGGCACCATACTTGAATGAAAGGGTGGGCGATATTAACAAACCTGAATATGAGTATCCAATAATATATCCATTTAGTAGAAATACAGCTCTGGAAAAAAATAATAGACCACTGCATTTTTTTCTGAAATCAGCATCTCTACATGTATTACAGCCATTCCATTCCAGCGTCTGTTGAATTCCAACACAAACACAAAGCTGAGCTACTTCAGTTCTTGCACCAGGAGTGGAATAAAGTCACACAAAAACAATGTGAAAGACTTGTGGAGAGCATTAAAAATAACAGTTATTGCACCAAATATTGATTTCCGAAGTGTAAACATTAGTATTATGTTTTTGATCTTGTTTGATCATTGTTTGAGGTCTGAAAACATGTAACTTTTTTGTTATTTTGACCATTTGTCATTTTCTGCAAATAAATGCTCTAAACGATAATATTTTATTTGGAATTTGGGGGAAATGTTGTCAGTAGTTTATAGACTCAAACAAAAATGTTCCTTTTGCCCAAACACATACCTATAAGTAGTAAAATTAGAAAAACTGATAATTTTGCAGTGGTGTCTTCATTTTTTTCCAAAGGTATATGTTAAAATATGTTGGTACTCAAGATTGCAGTCCAAATGTGATAGGACTGCAAAAATAACCACATAAGACCATAAATATAACCAAGTTGTTTTTTCATAATCAATATTCAAATTTTGAATGCATTGTGTTTGAATGTGTTCAGCAGAAAAAGCAAAGGTGATGTCCCTAAAACCCCCACGACCCCCACCAGCCCTCTGTCTCCTAGTTTTGGGACATCCGGTGGTCCTCTGTCCCCTCATCTGTCCACGGGGGACTCAGTCAGAGACAAGTGCATCGAGATGATTGCAGCTGCCCTGCGTACAGACAGTACGATCACCAGTATCTTTAGTTTATTCTTTCAAAATGACACAACTGTACTATACATGCATTTAAGAGTATTGTAGTAACAATTCAAAATAAAATACTATATCTTTTGAATGGGAAAGGCCTCAAAACATCAGCTAATAACAGGAGGCCCTGAATAAAAAGCAATAGTATTAGTTACCAAGATTGTAAAGTAGAGATTTCAGTATATGTATTTTATTTCAAGCTTTTTAATTTAATAATTTCAACTGATTCAGACTTTACTTTTCATTCCTATAATTATGTATTTGTTTATTTGTCATTTATAGATGACTACAAGGAATTTGGAGTCAACTGTGATGCCATGGCAGTAGAGATTGAAGATCATATCCTTTAATGACTGCGAGTAATCTCAAGTGTATATGTGGTAACAATGGGTGGTGAATATTCAACAGTACTCCTCCTTGACTGCGTTTGCACATATTTACCAGGACATAAAAGCCACTGATATGAAATATAAAAACAGGGTGCGGAGTCGAATCAGCAATTTGAAGGACCCTAAAAACCCAGGACTTCGCAAAAATGTCCTAGCGGGAAACATTGAGTTAAGTCGGATTGCATCCATGACTGCAGAGGTAAATGATGCACATTCATGTGCAGGTTTCATATGCAGATGGCAGACTCTCCAGAGGTAGGCTTTGCACAGACAGCCTTCTCATAAAAGGGCATTAAAGAATGGAACAAGCTCCCACACAGGATGAAACTTTTATGATGAAAAACCCTTTTAGAGAGTCAGCACTGTCAACACTGATTTGTATTTGCATGTAGCTTACAGTATATGGTAATTTTTGTCGTAGTATTTGAGTAATGTTTTTTAAATGAAAGAATGAGGGAGTGCCTGGTTTGATTATAAGTGGGTGTATATTTGCAGATGTAAACTTGCTATGGTCAATAATGCTTGTAAATGCTTTTAATCTCATTGGTTTTGCTTGTTTTTAAAGGAAATGGCCAGTGATGAGCTGAAACAGTTGAGGAATGTCCTGACCCAAGAGGCCATCCGGGAGCACCAGATGGCCAAAACGGGCGGCACCTCGACGGACCTGCTGCAGTGTGGCAAATGCAAGAAGAAGAACTGCACCTATAACCAGGTATCTGCTATGAACAGTTGTGCTGGTTTCTGTGGTAATTTGATAGGGGACAGTATGTGTGGGTTTCAGAATGAAAAATGAGGACCGCTGCTATAGAACATTAAAAGAAAACATTATTTTGAATTGTCATCAAATGTCAAATACTGAAATTATGAGTTTCAAGAAGCTGAAACCCATATGTTAACCCATAACAGAATGCCATAATGTATAAAACCATGTGTGTTATGATATAATGATTTACAACAACATGTGAACTCTTTATGTCATTTTCTTAAAAATTTATGTTTAAGTAGTGTTCAGTATTGGTATCTGTGTTTTGATGTTTTTACAACCCCAGCACAAAACCCGTAGTTTTCGTGGTAACTAATTGCATCTCAGAATCAGTATTTTTGTGTTAATAAGATGTCTGTGTTCAGGTGCAGACCCGCAGCGCTGATGAGCCTATGACCACATTTGTCTTATGTAACGAGTGTGGAAACCGCTGGAAGGTAGTATTCTCTCCACATGATGATAATGTACTTCAGTGTGAATATGTGCTTACATGTCTATGTTGATTTGTTTCAGTTCTGTTGATGCTGAGCACCAAGAGACCTTATGGACCTTAATGTTTTCATGATGCGAGAGAAGAATTATTGCAGCTAGAGTGATTTAAGTGAAAAAGTATTCTCCCAGTTTTTACTTGAAATCTAAAGCTTTGTGTGCATGCTATTTCAATCAGGCTTATTAATTAAAGACAGCATGGATTTTAGTTGGATTTCACAATTTATGTTGATGACACTAATAATGATTTTAATTCTGTTGCAGCTGTGTATTTTGTACATATTTAGTATTAATAAAATGCATATGTGATTAATCTTCAGTTTACAGTCTCACATTCAAATAGATGTATAGTATAGGTCAATTACAGAACACATTTAAAACAGGCCATTAGCTCTCCACACAGTATTACAACTAATAGAAACGTCCACCAGATGGCAATAAAGATGCATAACTTTGAAACACAATAGCTGCACTATTTCCCGTTTCTTACAAATGCCACCTTTCAGTGACTATTCAACAGGTTGGGTCCACTGAGACCAGCTGCTCAGAAATAATTATTTAGAGCCAATATAATCCATACATTATATCTCATAGTGCCTTACACCGTCACAATGTGGTTTCTTACTACAACAGGTCTAATAATAACCCCAAACCCCACTGTTACTGTTATTATTGCTCTGTGCCTCTTCAGGGATACACTGTATATCATGTTGTTGCATGTGCTCTATTCTAATAGAAGATGCTTGTGTGCCTGTGCACATTGGTAATTGGTTTTACAGATTTAATAATATGACCTTTAACACTCTCAGGGCTCCCACAAGAAACAAAACATCCAGCGTTCATTTATTGATGGTCTGTATCACTAAACCGTCAAAATCACTGTGCTACCAGACCTGCTGGGACTGGTAAAGGCACACCTATAAATATCACACAAATGACATTTTTTCCTACACTATTTATGTAAATTCAGTTATGTGACATTAGTGTGATAGTAAGGAATTTGTTTTCAGCTAATCCAGTTCATATGTGGACTCTCGTTGTTTGCTCCACCCCACTTCTCTGCAGCGTTGACTGTAAATAAGAGAAGAAATAGTCAATAAGAGAAGATATAGTGCCATTCTACCTTAATGGGAGCTAAGTATTGTGCTTTTGCATCATGTTCACAGTAATATTTTGTAGGTCCCCCCCCCCAATGAACATGATGAATATGTGCCTGTACAGCAGCTGATGAAAAAGCCCCTGCCTTTGCACAGAATGAGAGAAAAAATGAAGAATGAGAGAGAACGGGTGATCTAAACCCAGAACCCCTGTGGAGCAACGTTTCTGTCACAGTTTTACAGTTAATAACTCATGCCACTGTTGTTTTCTTTGGATGCTGAAGTCATTAGATGCAGGTTTTCATTGCCAGGTAAACCAGATGGTATAGTAATAATAATGCATTGACTTTATATTGTGTTTTTTGGACCCTCTTTGCTTTATTTATTTACTTACTCCCACACCTGGTGACGGTAAGCTTCTAGTGTAGCCGCAGTTGCCCTGGGATAGACTATCCTGAATCATGGCTGCTAATCTGTACAATCGGCCTCTGGAACCACCATTACGCACAAAGGACATCCAAGGCAAGGTGGGTGAAGTGTCTTGCTTAAGGACACAACAACAGTATGTAAAGCAGGCTCATATCCCAGTACTAACCAAGTCTAACCAAGCCTCATCAAAACATAGTTGGTGTTGTATTTTGTTTCATTCACACATGTTTAGTAATCCTTTATTACTCATCTGTTTGCATCTCCAAAGCTCAAAATGCTCTGTTCCAGCTTGTGATGTCATTCAGTGGTAGTTTTCAAGTTAATTACTACCTTTTACTTTCAGTCCACTGGAGATTGGCAATTCCAAGCCATAATTATCCAAATGATTCTAGTGAAGGTGTATGGATTTTAAAAACATAATTATGTATTAACACATGACATCACAAGATAGAACAGAGTGTATTCCGTTTGATAGAAGAACTTCAGGGTTTGTGTGTTTATTTTGATATTATTTATTTATGAGACAGGGACAGCGTAAAATCTACATTAACCTTAACAGGAGAGATGCATTGTGCCAGGTTGTAGCACTAGAGCTAATTTCCACCTGTAGTCCCTGGTGCATGTTTTTTAGGTTTGATGGGGGAAACCGGAGTGCCGGAGGAAACCCATCCAGACCTGGAGAGAACATGCAAACTCCACACAGAAAGGCTCAGGCGACACGGAGATCGAAAGCCACTCAGCTACTGTGCCGCCATGTGTGAATGAAACAAAACACAACTCCAGGTATGTTTGTGATGAGGACACACATCTCTGAAACATAGATTAGAATACAGTATAGGCCCTTGAATTGATTCTAGACACATGAAGCCATTGCACAGATGACATATTGTAACAAAATGATATTCAGTATGACACAGTGACATAACATTGACCATACTGAGCCTCTTACTCTTTCCTCTTACTGAAGGCTCAGCCTCCAAGTGGACTGGGCATTTACTTAAGCTGCTTTGTTCAGTTAATTTCAAATGCAAAACAAGAGCAAGGTTCCGAGATGCAAATGAGTTTGAGAGATGACCAAAATGTCAGGTCCATTATGGATTGCTCCATTTCAGCGCCATTATCACAGCTAATGAGTCCTGGGCCCTATTCTAATGGAAATATTATTCTGTATGAAAGCCTCATGAAGACGCATGGAGAAAGGCATGATATCTATTATGTGGAAAACAGACAATATTATGTCAACAGGGTATTCAAGTGTCCGGCATGATAATTAAATCAAACCAACAAGAAGCTTCCTCTATTATGCAGTATCTTGTGGCTGATCTTAATAATTTCTGAGGCTGTGTTAGCACAAATATGATTTTACAATTACACTCTAAAATATGCTCCTGGGTATAGAAGGCCTGCTATGGTAAAAATAGCAGTAATACCTCAGCATATTCTGTGCAGGCTCTCATTTCATATAACAATTCTTTCTGTAAAAAAAGTAGAACTCCGTCCTTACTGAATTAGTAATACATAATTGGACATTTCAAGTTTTGTCTTTTTACCAACTTAAAGGTGAACTATGTAACTTTTCGGTTGAGGGTCCGTCACCTGCTTGTTTCTATGGATATGTTATTATTCTGCCTGGAATGTTCCACAGTATGACATTGAACAGCTTTCCCTTACATTTATTCAATTACAGTGGTTTTATAGCTCAAAAATACCTAGAAAACAGGCATTCTGACTGTGAGCAAGGTTGCCTCTCCACAGATCTGACTTATAACTTGGTCTGGTTTGGTCTCCATGAAGATAGAAAGGTTTAATGCCATACTGTGAAACATTCTGCACAATACAATAACATCTCCATGGAAAAAAGCAACTGACAGACCCTCTACCAGAAAAGTTACAGAATTACCTTTAAAAGTATGCTTTCTCACATTGCAGAATGATTTCAAGAAAGGGAAGTGGACAGAGCATGAAATATTTTATTTTAATTTTATTCTGGACTGTAGCACAAATAAAAAATGCTACTGCAGGTATGTCTTTGATAAGATCCCATCTGTATAATAGGCAAATTTAACATTATTGGAGCAATTAAACAAAAAACTTTGCCTAATACCACGGACAGCGTCAGACAAGCCTTCTTGGCTGTGTCATAGATGACTAACCCCAGTGCGTAATAGTGATTCCTGGAGATCTCTGGCTGTAATGGTGGCTTTGTGTCTTCTATTGAGCACATGTCCTCCAGCATTAGAGCTAAAAGGGAAACAGGAAGCACGCATGGCAATTACACACTCATCTGGGTTAAATCGCACCACGGGTCCCTCGATGGAAATTTACTTTGCATTTCAACTTGATTGGATTCCAAGTGAAAAAAATATTGCATTAAAGTGTTGTGACATTGCATAAACAAGCAAAAAAGATGGAGAATTTTGTCAATCGTTCATAAACAAATTAGTATTAAAAGTGTAGCAGACAAAAAAGTGTCAATTAAATTCATCACACATGGATTTCTAACAGGGATTCAGAACTATGACAAGATAGAAATTGTAGTGATAAGCAGCACATTTAAAATACTATTAGTTAATTAGTGTTAAGGGTCTGAATAAACCATAATTAGAATTGCAGACATACTCCTGTATTCTCACACTACTAGATGTTGCCTACATTACTTCTGTCTGATAGTGTGCCAGGTCTGGCCTGACAGAAGACGACCAGAGAGCACAGGGCAGCGTCTCATTTCTGTTTCCTTCTCCTTGATTCATCTCCTTGAGTCTGCAGAAAATGGGTGAGGCCACAGAGGAGACACAGGAAGGAGAGTGGAGCAGGGATAGACAAGAGGAGACTAGAGCTGAGGGTGAATGGGACAGTCTTTCCTCAGGTTCTGACTAAAATAAAACTACAACAAGGACTATACTAAGAATTATTTTACATTATTATTCTGGGGTGACTTTACTTTAAAAAAAAAGTTTTAATGTCAAATTCAAGATTATGTAACATGTCAAACATGCTTTGCTGATGTCATTGTACAGCAATGCAACAATATAAACTCCTCACTGCAAGACAAATAAAGTTTAATTATTTTATCTGATGTCTGCATCCTGAAACCATGCTCCTGTTTACTCTGTGGTTTCCGTCCCTTCTATCCTCTGAGCTTTGGGATGCCACTTAAAATGGTGCATTTGAAAAAAAATTAAAAAGCTGAAAAATGGAGAATTAAGGACAGGAATCAAGGAAAGCAAATTGAGACATGGCCCAGGTGAGCCTGAACAAAGGCCAGGTGAGGGGAGCGGGGGCAGTTTTCACATCTGCGTCCACTCACATAAAAAAATGAACTTATAGAGTGTACTTTAATAGTTATTTTTCATTTGCCAAACTGTGTACAGTTTCATAATAAAAGGGATAAATGGGTTGTTACATTTTGTAATACACCGTGTATATAACGTGTGCAGTCTTCTGTTTACTAAGACAATATAACCAAGATACTTTGTGTTTTCTTCTTATAAGACAAACGTTATAAAAAGCTAAATAGCTTATTTACCTGACATGTTTCAGCAATAAAACTTCCTCCTTCTTCAGAGGTGTCACCTGGCTGCTGAGATGTGTCTTTGATCAGCTGTTGTTTCAGACATGGTCAGATCTGGCAGAACTATCAGACTGACTACACCTACCATCATATGATGGGCTCTGGAGAAGTGGGTTCCAGGTGTGAGCCAAGGCAAATGCCCCCTTGTCTCTGTTGATGGTCCACGCACCCCGCTGATTTCAATCCATGACATGACTTTCATTTTTATTGTAGCGTATATTGCGTATTTTAGGTTTTCCTACATTGTCTTTTCTTTCTTCTTGTTAGCCATGTTGCTGTTTCCGTCTCACACTCCTTTTTGAGTTCCTTTTTCCGGTTCGATTCTGTTTCTAACCAGAGAACAAGTGCAATGTCATCTATGTGATTCCATGCAAAACATGAAATAAAAAAATATAGTGGTTGAGACAGGAAGAACTCAACACAGGGAAAAAAACATCAATTAAAATACTTACTCTCTATCAGCTTACTGTCTATCTTTCTGCACTAAATAATATACTATGCAGAAATTATTATTGAATGTATTCTCATTTATTTCAGGTTTTTGACACTTCATGGAAATCTTAAAGCAGTGGTCAATATGCCCCACAGAGTCGTACACAGCCATTATAGATTTTCCTTTACATGGCACAAATAGATTATTACATGCATTATTAAAATATGAATAGAGCTAACACAATACTGCTTTCAAAATGTCAATGGTTTTCATAGAAGCCTTATTCACACTTCACTAACCAGCTCTATCTTTGACCATTATTTACATTTGCATTTCTCGCAGATTTCTTTTGTGTGATTTGTCCCCCTAGTGATGTTTATGTGCTGGGAGCAAGCTGCAAGTCTCCAGATGTCACTGAGAGGGCAGCGGCTGGTGGCAAAAGCCCGTTCTTTGCTGTGTTTTTCCGACATAAACATGTAAGGAGATTCTGCCTCTGTTTCCTTGGCAACCACAGTTAACAGTTACATTTTGGGTCACATTTATTCAGGCTTACTTTATGAACTTTTCCCTTTGTCCAGACTTTCTCCTGATTTAAAGGTGCATTATGTAACTTATCTGGTGAAAGGTCCACTACCCGCTTGTCTCCATGGAGATGTTATTCCTTCAGTTTTAATAATAGGCCATTAAATTTAGCATTTGTTTAATTACAGGTGTTTGTCTCCATGAAGATAGATAATACCATACTGTGGAATATTCCAGACAAAGCAAGACCATATTTATAGGTTTGGTTTGTAGCTCCCCGTTGCTCAGTTTTTATGTCTTATGGTTTAGTTGCAGCTCAAACACTCTGTTTTTGGCCTCAGCGTTTTGACATCTATTGTCTCTCCCTGCTCTTCACCCTCTGTCTAGTTTAAAATATTTGAAGACTTTTTAATTGTATTCAATTTAATTTAATTATCTACTTGTGATCATCATATACAAGTTAATATACCGTATTAGAGGCTAAGGCAGAGCAGCTTTATTTTCATAACGGTCAGATTTTTTAAAATTTGCTACCAGAATGTGAATGAAAAAGGAATAATATTGTTTATGAACATGAGCATTTAAGAGGCCAGAAAATAACTAACACATATAATACACATGACATTAGATATAGTCGCATGTGAATCAATATATAGTTGGAGCAGCAGATTTGTTCTGACATTGAAAGCAACAAAAAATACAACTAAAATCAAATATATAATAGTAAAACACAAAATTATCATGTACCTTTTATTTTACAAAATATACTGTTTTGGACACACTCAGATCTTTTCACATGTTAGTTCGTTTGTCCCTCCTGTGGTCATGAAGTGTATAATTATCAGTGTTACGCAATCCATTCCCCTCTGCTTCCTCATTTGTGTGATTCTGTACAGAGTTTAGCAGCAGGATCACATCTGTGCACTGTGCCGTAGTGACTGTCTCTTTCTCTCCCGCTTTTTCATTCATCTTACCTGACACCTCCTGCTTTTTTATTTGTATACTCAACAAAAATATAAACGCAACACTTTTGTTTTTGCTCCCATTTTTCCTGAGATGGACCCAAAAATCCAAAATTCACTCCAGATACACAACACTACCATTTCTCTCAAACATTGTTTACAAATCTGTCCAAATGTGTGACAGCGAGCACCTCTGCCCCGCCGAGACAATCCACCCCACCTCACAGGTGCGCCACATCAAGATGCCGATCCGACATCATGACCAGTGCACAGGTGCGCCCCAGACTGCCCACAATAAAAGGCCACCCCGAAATGTGCATTTTTTTTGCTTTATTGGGGGTCTGGGGACTCAGAACCAGTCAGTATCTGGTGTGACCACCATTTGCCTCATGCAGTGCAACACATCTTCTTCACATAGAGTTTATCAGATTATCAATTGTGGCCTGTGGAATGTTGGTCCACTCCTCTTCAATGGCTGTGCGAAGTTGCTGGATATTAGTGGGAGCTGGTACACGCTGTCGTATACGCCGGTCAAGCACATCCCAAACATGCTCAATGGGTGACATGTCCGGTGAGTATGCTGGCCATGCAAGAACTGGGACATTTTCAGCTTCCAAGAATTGTGTACAGATCCTTGCAACATGGGGCCGTGCATTATCTTGCTGAAACATGAGGTGATGTTCATGGATGTATGGCACAACAATGGGCCTCAGGATCTTATCACGGTATCTCTGTGCATTCAAAATGCCATCAATAAAATGCACCTGTGTTCTTCGTCCATAACAGCCATTGAAGAGGAGTGGACCAACATTCCACAGGCCACAATTGACAATCTGATAAACTCTATGCGAAGAAGATGTGTTGCACTGCATGAGGCAAATGGTGGTCACACCAGATACTGACTGGTTCTGATTCCCCAGACCCCCAATAAAGCAAAATAAAATGCACATTTCGGGGTGGCCTTTTATTGTGGGCAGTCTGGGGCGCACCGGTCATGGTGCACTGGTCATGATGTCTGATCGGCATCTTGATGTGGCGCACCTGTGAGGTGGGGTGGATTGTCTTGGCGGGGCAGAGGTGCTCGCTGTCACACATTTGGACAGATTTGTGAACAATGAGAGAGAAATGGTAGTGTTGTGTATCTGGAGTGAATTTTGGATCTTTGGGTCCATCTCAGGAAAAATGGGAGCAAAAACAAAAGTGTTGCGTTTATATTTTTGTTGAGTGTATTTAAAAAGGGCTGACTACAAGATTTGCACTATGTAACGTTTATGGTGGAGAGTTGTTTTATCTAGATGTTGCAAGGTATGGCAATAAACGAATTTAGCTCCATGAGATTAGCATGAGACCCATGTTAGATCAAGTTATAGGTCATGTCTGTGTAGAGGGGAAAATATACTGTTAAGGGAAGGTAGTCCTGACGAGGCTGAGCACATAAAATGTACCTTAAAAAACAACATCCCCCGAAACCTTAATTGGATTCAGTTTATTGTATAGACCCCACATTAAGCACTTTTAGCAATTCAAAATATAGAGAAAGTTTGATTTATATAAGAACACATTAAAGAGCACCTGAAAACACTTCAGTCAAGGACAGAACTTATTCACACAGGCTCCTTGTCTCTCAAAAGTGCCTCCTTATTTTATTTTATTTATTATTCCTTTTTTGCTTTTTGCATTATTGATAAGAGCTTTCAGTAATGGAGCTCAGAGATGGGCATGTCTGGTTCCCAAAATAAAATTACAATAATTTATTACTTTAAAAAAAATGTGGTTCCACTTTGTAATTCTAAATTCTAATTATAAATCTACAATTTCTATTCACTATTCCTGATCATTTACCTTAGCATTCAAATGATAAGCCCCACAGAGTTAAGGAAACAAATTGGCAAGGACACAAATTGTCACTCACGACTTGTGAAAATAATGCACTAAACAAGTGCTGAAATTACAATAATATCTGCATCTTAATTAGCCTGAATGAAGCATTCATATTGAACAAACAAGTTTATTTCAGAATTGACTCAGACTTAACTAATAATACGATAACTTCTAACTATAATCCTTAAAGGGATATGCCACCCCCAGGGCAAATTTGGGCATCTCCCCACAGTCCAGAGACTAAAATAAGTGGTGGAAAGCGTTTTCCTGCTCACCCAGCCATTGTCCGAGTCTGTCGCCACTGACCGCCGCGGTATCTGCAGCTACTCCGCCTTAGACTGGAGTCTAACGTCGCCAGAGAAAGATTTCGGCCAAAAGGAATTAATTTGCTCGATGCGTTTCCCAATTACTTTATGTGTAGTGCGCATTCATATCGAGTGCAAATAAATGTGCAAATCAACACGGAGCACGCTGCCAGGGGAATCCCAGTTACGCACCGGGAAGGGAGTTCCCCTGTTGCACAACGTGGTGCGTGATTCGACTGTATTCTTCCGCACTGGAAAATAGTTCCCACCCAAAATGACCAAGGCAAGCTGTCCGTGTTGATTTGCACATTTATTTGCACTCGATATGAATGCGCACTACACATAAAGTAATTGGGAAACGCATCGAGCAAATTAATTCCTTTTGGCCGAAATCTTTCTCTGGCGACGTTAGACTCCAGTCTAAGGCGGAGTAGCTGCAGATACCGCGGCGGTCAGTGGCAACAGACTCGGACAATGGCTGGGTGAGCAGGAAAACGCTTTCCACCACTTATTTTAGTCTCTGGACTGTGGGGAGATGCCCAAATTTGACCTGGGGGTGGCATATCCCTTTAAGCCTGAATCATTGTTAATTACGAATGAAGTCTTTGTATGTATGCTTAATTAAGATTAATTTAGGTATAAGTGTTAAAGGTCCCATGTTGCACAAAATTGACTCTTGCAAGCTTTTTTTTTTTTTTTTTTTTTTAGCCTTTATTTGAAGGGACAATGTACAGAGACATTAAGTTCATAAAAACAGAGATGTTCTGCACCAGATTATAGCTAAATAGCTAATTTCCATCTGCAGTCCCTGATTTACATGATTAAAAATACAATGCAATGAATAAAAATACAATACAATAGAACAATAAAATACCAATAAAATACAATACAATAACACTCAAACAATCTCAGTAAAAACAAAAGTTCATAAACTCACTCTCTCCCAAAAACTCGTTCACACACAGACATAAGCACATCTCATTCACACACAGACATAAGCACATCTCATTCACACACAGACATAAGCACATCTCATTCACATTATTTACAGGAACATTTGTCTTAAGCAAGAATAAGAAGGTGCTGTATTGGACTTAAATAGTTCAGTGCTGGCAGGTCTGACTATTCCATAGCCATTTTTTAAGTTCTGTGGTGAATATTGCATAGTTTGTTTGTTGTTTCAGTTCCGTTTAGCTATGTTGTTACCTCAGGAAAAACAGTTGTATGGAGTTTAAAAACACAGTAGAGCACTTCCTGTAGTACCACTAGTGTTTTTTGTTTGAGAGAAGAAATCCACATAAATATGCAAGATTTGTGTGTTAAACATGTGTGTATGAAACAAACCACAACTCCAGGCATGTTTGTGATGAGGAAAAAAAAAATATATATATTATAAAATATTATAAAATATATATATATATATATATATATATATATATATATATATATATATATATATATATATATATATATATATATATATATATATATATATATATATATATATATATATATATATATATATTAGAAAATAGTGTGATATGGGACTTATAATATACTCATTCAAATATGTATACACACTGTTTCTACAGCTAATTTTGGTGGTTTATTATTACAAAGGCAATTCTACAATTAAATGTTCAAAATATTAATTTAAAATGCATTTTATTCCAAAAGACATACTTTCCATCAAATATCTTATCATCATTATAGCGATCTTCTGCTACTACTTCTGCAGCTAATACTCAGTTAAAACGTATAGTATTTAAATTAATGTAGAGAAGAAATCAATCAGTTCTATTACATAAAAGTCCTTGAGTAAATGACTTACGTAAGTATAAAAGTGCACTGAGAGTGCACCTTTAAAGCACTCGCTCAATTGTTTATCTAAGAGTCAGTAGTTAATTGCAGTCCTCTCAAACCACTGCCTCCACAGTTACACATTTTGGTGCCAGGATGCTCTCATTGGGTCCAACCAGACTGTGGCGTCATTACACGTACTAAATTACTACTGCTGTATTGGCTGCTCAAATAGACACAAGAAAGATAACAGGGCAAAAGTGACAAATTTCACAAAATCACCAGAACTAACTCCCTGACGATTACTCACAGCGGACCATAAAACTGACACGAGCAGAAGGATAATGTCACACTGACCCAGGAAGTAAAATGCCATTGACACCACCATCCCAATGCCACGATCCACCTTAAACCTCTGGTTCATTTTCAGTTTAAACTTCCTAGATTTGAGCAACTGCTCCTTGTAAATACTGTGTAAGAATGTGTCATTGATTAAATTTAATCATTTCTAGTCATCAGTGTCTGGCTTGATAAGGTTTTTAATTGAGAGGTCTACAGCTAATCGTCTTCAGTTCAGACGTTGTAGGAAGACATTTGAACAATTATTGTATTTTTGAGATGCTGTGTGCAAACAATTTCCTTTGTGAATTACGTTTCACTAATTTGGCCTAATTATGTGAAATATATGGAAAGGGAAGATTAAGATTAAGATTAAGATTAAGCCTTTATTTGGTCTCACACACAATGACACACAGTGACACAGGAGAAATTTGACTTCTGCATTTGACCCATCCTTTTCAGAAGCAGTGAGCATTACAATCCCCTACAAACAACTTGGCTCACTATGAATGTTATTATGATCTATAGTAATGTGGTACTTTCTCTGACCTGTGTGAAGTGAAGCAGTTCATAGGTTTTGAACAAGACATTGCAATCTGTCCATCCAACCATGTTCTCTTAGATCTCACTGTGGGGTCAGGGGATCACACAGGGAGTGAAAAGCAATAGCACACATATAATTGGAGGCTTTTCATGACCTATATGGCCACTTCTGCAGCAGAGTCACATCCACAGGATTTCAGTCATCTGAAAAGTACAATGGCATTTGTAAGGATTTAATTATAGTTAGCAAACATTGACCTTAAGTGGAGTATCATAATGACTGACTGTTTAATCTGATGTTGGCCAGTCATCTAGAGTAATGTGGGCCATCTTTTTTGAAACAAATTTTAAACCTGAATTAACCTGATTAAAATGGTATTTTGTTAATACTGATACTGCTTTCAGATATTGGTACCAATCCTGAAAAATGTACAGTACAGATTTAGTCAGACATGTTTATTTCGGCTGATGTTGCAGTGTTTTAACTTTTGTTCATACAAAGCTATTCTGTAATGAACTGCAGGATAAATAACAGATTAAGATTAAGATTAAGCCTTTATTGGTCTCACACACAATGACACACAGTGACACACGGGAGAAATTTTACTTCTGCATTTGACCAATCCTTTTCAGGAGCAGTGAGCAGCCATCTTTCGGCGCCCGGGGGGCAGTACCGTGAAGGGTCTTGCCCAAGGACCCACACTGGTTAGCTCATTGCCAGGGGGGATATGAACCCACAACCCCCAGGGGGAAAGTCAGTGACTTACCAGTTGAGCTAACCAGCCGGACAGTTACACATCACAACTGGATCTATTTTGTAAGAAATGTCTTTTGAGAGGAGTAAATGTAATCTATTATTTCTCTCTATTTCTCTCTATTATTTAGTGTCTATACTCTAGTTATTACTATTATTATTTAGTGTCTTATGTTTGCACCTTATCACCAGTGGTGAAAGCAGTTTTCATTTCTTACAGGTGCTATAATGTCAAGCGCATCACTTTACCGGTTTTTTTTTTTTTAAACACTCGTTTTACCTGTTTTTTGTTTTTGTTTTGTTTTTTAAACGTTTTACACCTTTTTCATAGATGAATAACTTTTTTAATATACTTAATTATTTTATATTTTTTTAGTCAGCATAAACCCTCTCTTACAGGTGCAGGCAGCGCGCCGGCCTTAAATCTTCTACCAGTGCGCAGCACCGCCTCGCAATAGTTTAGGCTACTTTCACGGCTACAGTCAGATAAGTTTTGACAATCCTTGCTTAACAGACTGCAGATATCTCTGCACAAGAGTTTCGGGTAGCTTTCAGTTATTCTCGAATGGCATAGTATGGTTGTTTGTGTTTTTCTACTTAAATAGCGCACCTTACTTCTTTTTTTTCAAATGTGGGTTTTGGCCACCATTAACCATATTCTCTTAGCGGTGCTGCGTACCGGCTGTGAATTTTATACCGGTGCTGCGTTCTGGTGTGCACCGCTTTACTTTCGCCACTGCTTATCACCGAGACAAGTTCCTAGTTTTGTGAATTCTGTTCACTTGACAATTGCAATAAAAGTCCTTCTGATTCTGATTCTGATTCAGTCTGGTATTGGTTATCGGTTATTTCAGAAGTATCAATGCCAGTATCAAATCAGAAAAAAGCTGGACTGGTGAATAATTACAATATTAAACATACAGTTAATTAACACTGATTTTTCTGCACATGTCTTGCAGCTCTAATAGGAAAGCATATACTTGTTAGTCCTATAGCTGTGTTATTTTTAGCACGATAAGGAGTCTAATCTAATAGTATAGGTCTTATCATCGTATCAAAGAGATGAGGTGATCTCTTCTGCCTGTCCACAATGACTTTATTGTTGTTTTGGAGATTGTTTTTAGTCCTGTGTGGAGGCATACAGATAGCAGCTGCTGTCAATCCCTGTGGCGGTGATGTGAGAGAAGGACCATGAAAGATAACAACTGTGAACAGAGATGTAACCGAGATAATCCCAGAGTGTCAAAGCCCCTTAATCCCCCTTTATGACCATGTAACTGGTGTTTAAGTAGAATTACACCATGACAAATTAATATTAAAACAAATGTTGTGAAAAGGTCCTTGTGATGGGGACAGAGGGTGAGCCACAGCCACAGTGCTAAAGGACCAAAGAATGTATTACATCAGGGGCTACAATGCAACTGGATGGATTGGGCATTGTCAGGTAATGAGGGTCAGATTTATGACCCTCTTGTGGTTTTGTGTCTGTATGTTTCAGGTTGATTAGAAGAACTAGTTTAATTAAGGTTCTGTTACTTAAAATTAACATTTGTTCAAGGGCAAGCCTTGTGTGAAAAGCAAAACAATTGCCATTTACATGTAATAGCAAAGATAAAAGGAGAAGTTCAATTTGGCAACTGGACAAAGTATGTTTGGTTGAAAACGTTTCGCCGCTCATCCGAGAGGCTTCGTCAGCTCTAATTAGAATTCTGGTAAGACACTTGCTTATATCTTGCTGCAGGGAGGAGCTGTTTGCTTGATCTAGGCTTAAGCCTAGATCAAGCAAACAGGGGAACAATAGGGCTAGCCAGGTCAGGGCCAGAGGTGTGAAAAACAGTCGTTGTAGGGATGAATAGGGATCGTTATCTAGACGCCAGAGAAACAAAAGACAGAAACCAATGAGATAGTTTCGGAAAGTAGTTAGCTAGTTAGCTCCTCCCTGCAGCAAGATATAAGCAAGTGTCTTACCAGCATTCTAATTAGAGCTGACGAAGCCTCTCGGATGAGCGGCGAAATGTTTTCAACCAAACATACTTTGTCCAGTTGACAAATTGAACTTCTCCTTTTATCATGGATTCTACCTGGACGACTGAGGGACTTTTCACGCATCGTAATAACAAAGATAACTATTATTATTCAATAATTATTAAGACATAGATATAGATACAAAAACAACTAAACAGTGTGTAGGTAAGCAAAACAAAATCTAATAGAACCTGCTGGGCTTTAAGGAAACGCATATATCATCAATGTTATGCTGAAAAGTGAACGGCCTGAAAGAAGACGAAATGCAAAACAACCTATATTATATACAAGAAAAATGGGATAATATCTAATCAAGAAAAAGTCAAACTACTGCTGAGACCATAGGCCACTATAAATTCTACTTTATTGATTTAAATTGGCCCAATTTCATCCTGCTGCAAGTAGCCCTCCATGCAGGTTAAAGTGATTTCATGGTTAAGGTTTGCTCTAATAGTCCTTCTTACACAGTCCAGTGGAGCCATGTGACGCTCGGAGCTGCAATAAAACCATTGGCTCAATAAAGATAAGTCTAATTGAGCTGTAAAGAAGCGCCAATGACAGATGTGTAGAGTGTAAATGGGGACTATAGGGTCCCGTATTATTTAAAGACGGCGTCGTGTTTAATACAAAACAACCTCATCTCATGACAGTTTTGAAATAGTGAAAGAAGACAGCATGAAAAAATCCAGCAGTGCAGCCTGTTCTGTAGCTCAGTGAATGATGAGAAATACAGTCAGTCACGAGAGGGAGGGAGGGGGGGGTAAGACAGAGAGAGAGAGAGAGGGGGGGGGCGAGAGAGAGGGAGGGAGAGAGAGAGAGAGAAAGAGAGAGACAGAGAGAGAGAGGGAGAGAGAGGGAGGGAGGGAGAGAGGGAGGGAGAGAGAGAGAGAGAAAGGGGGAGTGAGAGAAAAAGAAAGACACAGAGAGAGAGAGAGCGAGAGAGAGGGAGGGAGAGAGAGAAAGAGAGACACAGAGAGGGAGGGAGGGAGAGAGAGAGAGAGAGAGAAAGAGAGAGAGAGAGAGAGAGAGAGAGAGAGAGAGAGAGAGAAAGAGAGAGAGAGAGGGGGGGGAGAGAGCGAGAGAAAAAGAGAGAGACAGAGAGGGAGGGAGGAAGAGAGAGAGAGAGAGAGAGAGAGAGAGAGAGAGAGAGAGAGAAAGAGCCGGCTCCCTCGCTCCCTCGGGCATCTCTCTGCTCATTTAGCGCTCCTCACTTTGTGCGCCTTTTCTCTGAATGCACCTGCTGCTGCGCGTTGCAGGAGTCTAACCGCTCTTTTCTAAACGCAAACTTGAGTGTTTTTTGAAACATGGATGCTGTGAATGCCACTTTTGCCGTGGACACAGTTGGAGATTTGACAGTGCGCTTCACAGCCTCTGTAACTCCGGACAACGCCACACTGAGCCAAGACCTGTTGCCTTTTTCATCAAACACAAATGAGACGAGCGCGGTGGCGAGGGACCGCCGCAGTTTGATCCTGGCGGTGTGCATCACGGCTCTTTACTCTGCCATCTGCGTGGTGGGGCTACTGGGCAACGTGCTCGTTATGTATGGAGTGGTCAGGTAAGTAAAACAATTAACTCAAAGAAAAAAAGAAAAAAAAAACTATGCTAAATATACACACAACAAAGTGCAGAATATATAGAATGCATAACATGTCTATATTTTAGACTATATTTAGCTGAGTGAATAAAAGTATCAAACATATTTTATCACTTATATGCTATTGTCCAAAAGCCTATAGCCAACAACCTACGCTGCAATATGATACCATGTTTAGTCTCAAATTTGAGCATTAGGAACTGTACTGTCAAAAGCATGCTTTTTTCCTTCCTGACATTTTCAGATCTTGTTGTCCTGCAAACACCCAAAAAACACGTGATATCGTGCCGTTGCCTTTGTAATTGGCTGCAGTTTGTGTCTGAGGGCCACTTAGTATCTCCCACTCAACCACCCCCTCAAACACTGTGAAGGTAATATCCAACTGTTGTCAGGCTGTTGTGCATTTGATCGTCTACAAAGAAATGCGTACCGTAAATACATTTGTGCCAGCTATAGGGCCACAACAGGCTGTACTGCTTTGAAATGCAAATGGAAAATTGTTCAGTCAAAATCATCAAACATAAATTAAATGTAGGTCATTCTCCTCTTCAAGTTTTTCCTTTGAATCTTTGTCTGGGATCAGAGCAGCAAACCCCAGCTTCCCAAGGTGCAGTGTTGACTAGGCCTATACAATTTATTTTATATGAGATGCACTCCAGACCCCCCCAGGCAGACTTGGGACTACTGGCTTGTGACCCCTTTTCACTTGTTCAAAGCAATAACATACCTGGTGGTGCTGTTACAAAAAAAAATAAAAAAAATCCCAGTGGTGGGTCCTCTCTTCATGCTGCTCTATAACAATCTCAAATGGCCTTTTAAGAAGCTGTTCAAAATCATCAACAGTAAATACATAATCAAGGGGGAGATTTGCAGGAGTAAAGTCATTATGTAGAAGTGCAGTTTAATGGGGGTTCAGAGTCATCATTTCTCAGCAAAGCTTTTAAGCTTTTAATGTTGTGCAATAAAACATTATGAAACAAAGCTTACAATATTTTACTTGTGCAATCGCATTGAGAGGAAATGGCAAATATTTATTGCTTTAAAATGTCATGCTAATATTAAGAACTGCACGATTGAATTATATTGTATTTTTAAACAGATACACCAAAATGAAGACAGCTACCAACATCTACATCTTTAACCTGGCTCTGGCAGACGCTCTGGCCACCAGCACACTCCCATTCCAGAGCGCTAAGTACTTGATGAGAACATGGCCCTTTGGGGAGCTGCTGTGTAAAGTGGTCATTGCCATAGACTACTACAACATGTTCACAAGCATCTTCACTCTGACCATGATGAGTGTGGACCGCTACATAGCTGTGTGTCACCCCGTGAAGGCACTGGACTTCAGGACACCCGGCAAGGCCAAGATCATTAATGTGTGCATCTGGATCCTGTCGTCTTCAGTTGGGGTGCCCGTCACCATCATGGCTGTTACCAGGGTGACGAGCAATGGTAAGAGACCGCATACAATGACTCTGGGCCTGGGTGAGCTCTAATCATTCTAATACAATTTCATGTTTTTCAGGAAACATTGAGTGCACACTGCAGTTTCCTGAGCCAGACAGGTACTGGGATACAGTGACTAAGATCTGCGTGTTCATCTTTGCCTTTGTGATGCCGGTGCTGGTGATCACCGTGTGCTATGGCCTTATGATCCTGAGGCTGAAGAGCGTACGTCTTCTGTCCGGCTCCAAAGAGAAAGACAGGAACCTGCGGAGGATCACCAGGATGGTGCTGGTGGTGGTAGCTGCGTTTGTGATCTGCTGGACCCCCATCCATATCTTCATCATGGTCAGGACCATTGTTCCCGTCAACCAGAGCAACCTCCTGGTGCTGGCCAGCTGGCACCTGTGCATCGCCCTGGGCTACACCAACAGCAGCCTGAACCCTGTGCTCTATGCCTTCCTGGATGAAAACTTCAAGAGGTGTCTGAGAGACTTCTGTTTCCCAAGCCGTGCCCACATGGAGCAGAGCAGTTTCAGCCGTGTGCGCAACAGTACACGAGAGCCCGTGTCCATCTGCACTCCCAGCAGGAGGGAGAGGGCTCCAGCCTGACTAGGCCTGGAGCAGAGGAAAGAGAGGAGAGTCCAGGAAGACCTTACAGAGGTCACACAGATCACCACTACAGGCTTGTAGACTGATATGTACAAGGCTCTCCACACAGTCTTATTTAACCAACACGTCCCCGTGGCTTTGAAGAGATCTATTTTCCAGGATTGTCTTTCAGGACTATGCGTCTGTGTGTCTGTACATATGAGTACTGTACTAAAAACATACGGTGGACTTGTGAGTATCAAGCTGCTTTTTTTTTTATTCAACATCAGATTTACGTGCAGCGTGCAGTCTGAGGTAACAATGGAAACACTTCATATGCTGTTTGACAATAGCAAACAAAATATTGTAGACCTTATAAGGGAACGCTGTCAGCACCTCTAAACACTTTGATGATCAAATGTATATATTGATTTGTCTCCAAGAGACAAATACAGGACAAGATGAAGACCAGACTGTCTGCACATTCTTTGCCAGAGACAAACCAAAAGCAAAGCACATACAGTAGTTAGACATTGCAGGATCACACATAGAAGTGAGAGTGACACAGCTGCCACATTAAAGCCTGGAGAGATCACATTTCATTTAAAACTGATTTAACCTGGATTATAGAAACAATGAAGTATCTTAAAGCCATGGTACAAATGGTTCAGTCTGTTACTATGGTAATTAGTAATTGGTATCCATTGTGTACAGGGACAGTCCCACTCACACCAAACACCTAATAACATTGTTTAATCCTTTGTTATTAAGTCTTTGCAATATCTGAATTATGATATCCAATTTCATGTTCAAGCCCGTGGCAGTGGGAGATGAAATAATTACACGTAAAGCCCACACACGGAGCCACAGTAATTACATGTGATCCCAGTGCACAGGTATTTTAACTAAAGGCATGTAGAGATGACAGTATCTCTCATGCACATCAGCTGAATCACAACATCACTGTTTCACAAGCATTACCTAAAGGCAATGTGAGAAGCTTCTCACAAAACTGTCACTGCACTTTGGGTCATAATTATATGTGCTAGATGTCAATACAGATGTATGGCCCAAACACGCTGAAAACAAACTCACATACTACACATGCTACAGCTGTTTGTACAAAACCAAACCAAAAATATCAATATAAAATTATTGTTAAATTATTGATTTTGCACACTGTTTAACTCTTTGGACACTAATATATTCAAAGTCTATGATGAACATTGATAATCTTGATTTTTTTTAAAATAAAAAAGTGCTTTAAATGTGATATGTGCATTTGTTTTACAGTAGTTTCTGAAGAGCTTTGAAAAACAGTTTTTTGCAATGTTGTTTACATCATGACTGTACAATGATAATGTGTATCATACTGCCTTATTATAACATTATTATGAAATGTTTTAGTGACTGTTTTTAAAGTCTGGTTGCAACATATGTTTAAATTTTAAACATTTGACTGTTTGTTTTGGAGTATATTAACTTTGGTTATGATGTGCTTTTCCTATATTATCTGCACATGTTTTAATAAAAAACAAAACAAAAGTGGTATTATTAATATTTTATGATTTTGGTAAAAGTAAAAGTTTATATTGCAGTTTTTTATGACAAGAATTGCCATTATACACACTTTTTAAACACATAGCATCAGCATTTGAGAGAAGACTGAACTATGAACTGCTGAACTAATACATTAATCTAATTTCAGAAAATGTGTATGCAGAAGTTTTCAGAGCTACAAGGTTAGCAGGTTTTGTACATAATGAGCTGAAATTGTTTGCATCGGAAATTAGGAAATTGTAACTTCAGTAATTGCACACAAGCATTGTAGTTTGTGACAATTCAAACTGCACTTTAAAATCAATAGTAGTGCAGCCTTATCATCCACTGCGCCGCTCAGGTGAGAAATGTATTGCCAAAATTACTATTAGATTGAGCTTTAATAACCAATGACCTCTGCCCCCAGCGACAGGAATTTACAGCTATGTTTCTTATATGTATGCAATATCTATTTAATCTATTTTTAATCTATTTTTGGCAACCTGCTCACCTCTAGTGTAGTCTCAGATTTACTAATTAGTTGAAAAGGTTAAAGAAGATCAGTTAGTAGAGCATTTGTCTACTGATTTAGGGGTTGGCGGTTCGAATCCTTCCCTCGATGGGTTGGCCGTGTGTGATCCCAGCTCCCACAAAATGAGTGCTGCCGTTGTGTGCTTGGGCAAGACACTTAACCTCACCTCGGCCCCAATGTCTGTGGACACTGGTAGCCCCCATGGCAGAAGCATCAAGGCCAGTTGTGACGTGGGCTGTCCTCCTGTGGACTCACCACCCACGAGATAGATGGATGGATGGGTGAAGAAGTAACTAAATAATTCTCAATAAAAAAGTGCAAATATTTTTAATTTTGACTCTTGTGACTTGTTAGTATGTGATTTGATAGAGCTGATCTTTTTGTCCAATGGAGTGTATTAATCCTTAAACATGTAGTTCACATGTCCACTGTGTATATACAACTGATAAGCAGGCAAATGCATAAATAAATACAATAATATGAAAACACAAAAAGAGAATAAAAGCAAACCTGGCACTACAATAAGCCTGTTTTAAAGTGAAACACATAGTTAAACTGGCCTAAATAATAGCACTTAAGCAAATTATCGCATACAAATAAGAACATGGGGAACTCTTTGTTAATATAAATACTTTCAAAATCACAATCTCTTCCTTTGTATGAGCCATTGTTACAAAAGAATTACCAGAACATATATTTTAAAATAGTTATGACAAATGCTACTAAAACCCCTCGTTCAACAAAAGAATTTTTTAAAATTATTTTGCTGTCGTTCATCTGCTGCTGTTTCTCTGCTTACTGCACCCTGAGGAAATTTTCATCATTTATTTTTGACACAGAGGGTCTCTTTTATTCATTTGTGCAAACTAAGCCTGACAATTGTGCAAAAGACATGAAACAATTGTAGCTGGACATGTCTATTCTAGTACATATAGTATGAGTACAGTATTTATGAATATATGAAAATATGGATATATGAAAATAAAGATATAGTGAGTGAGTGATGTTTGGATGATATGCAACATTTTAATATCAGGTATATTAGTCATAGTCATAGTTTGCTTTATTGTCGAAAAACAATCATGTACATGTACATAGAATGAATTCGAAATTTCGTTTCCCCACTAACCAGGCAGGACAGTGATAGAGAGGGCTAGGGGAGGGGCCGCTGCACTTGTGCGCGCCGCCGACTGGGAGATGCAGAGCAGAAAAGATGCAATACAAGTACAATCAGTGACAATTTAACAACATGTAATGACAGAAAAACAATTGGAGATATAATATAAGGTGATCTTTTTTGTTGGTAACATAAGGAAGGATGTGGGGGGGGGTCAGATTGGAAATCAATGAAGTTGATTGAACCGAGAGCAGAGGTCAGACCTTTCTAAAGACAGGAATTACTACTATTGTTTCTGTTTTCAGTGACAGTGTAAGAGTGGGTGCCATGTTTATGTAGAGTCCAGATAACAGATGGCCTTGGAAGTGTTGATGCAGGGAGGCGAAGTCAAAACACAGATAACCATTGGAGCCACAGATTTTCACAGGAAGACATAATAATCCAGGGGGGTTAATTTAGAAATAAACCCAGTAGACCCAGGTAAATAATTTAGATTTAGATTTATTAATTAGAATAAGAAAGATTAGGCAAGTTTCTTCAGCCTAATCCTGTTTTGGTTGCAACCAACAGGCTGACAAATGGTGTGTATAACCATATAAACTTCATTCATTTAATCTAAAAATGGAGATGAAGATAGTCTTCTGTTGTACACTTCCAAATGAGAGTATTCATGGGTATCAGCTTACTGTTGTGCAACTTTTTTTTTTTTTTTTAAACAATTTTCAACTTTTTCCATTGAAAAAATACATTTTTTGTTTTGTTTGGAATGTTTATTGCTAATGGTGCTAAAAAAAAAAAAAAAAAAAAAAATCATTCTGAAACCTATGAATATTTTACCTGTACTGTATTTCACATACACCAGTACATTATGTGCTGATAAATGAAGCTGACTGCTTTATGTAATAGATTCTTGTTGCAAGACAGTTCATGAAGGCATCTCTTGACCTTTTGTTTATATACCAAGAAGTGTCAAAATCTTAGTTTTGCTTGAGTTTTCACAAGATGTTATATAGCCTGCATACTGAGATCATCCCTGCTGTGGAGATGGTCCACTGTTTCAAACTGTGTACCATCTGCCAGCTCACAACATATCCAACCACTGCACGCCTCCAACTCTTTACCTTCAGTCCATAAAAGCAATTTACATGACCGCATCACCTTACAAAGGGCTGCCTAATTAGCAGAGAATCAATAAGAGACTTCCATGACACTAATGGGAACAGCAGGGCAGTAGTGTGTTTGAATCAGATGCCCCCCTCTACTTGGCACGGTGCAGATGTATAGGGTTACTTTTGATTCATTAATATTCATCAATGCACAGAGGGTGATCTGCAAATAAGTCATTGGTTTGTACATGTGTTTTGAGATCCACAAATGCACATTTAATATTTGTAACTTGTATTTTGGTCTTTACAAATGGATGTGTATTTGTAAATATATCATTTTTATTTGAAAAAACAAAACAAAAACAAAAAACAAAAAAACCTGTTTGTAAAATGCAATTTGCATTTGTGGATCAAAGTTCAAAGTTCAAAGTCAGTCAGCCTTATTGTCAAAAACCATATGTACAGGTTACACACAGGATTTGAAACTGCAGCGCTCCCTAGGCCCACAGTGAACATAAAATATCTGATAAACAAGACAATAAACACAGTGGCTAAAACATCACATATACCCATAGCAAAAAGTACAGTAAACTTGTATATAATACAAATAGGTAAAACACAATGTGTGGAATAATAAAGCTCAAATGGCATCATTTAAGCAGCAGTGTCAGTGTCATTTAAGTGTTATTTAAGTGTCAGTGTCAGTTAAGTGTCTTTTAGCAGCAGTGTCAGTGTCCTTTAAGGGTCCTTGATGCAGCAGTGTCATTGGGGGAGGGAGAGCAGGGCAGGGAGAGAGTTCAGCATCCTGACAGCTTGGTGGATGAAGCTGTCTTTCTGCTGGTCTTGGCCCTGAGGCTCCTCAGTCTCCTTCCTGATGGCAGCAGACTGAAGAGGCAGTTGGATGGGTGGGTGGGATCACCCGCAATGCAGAGGGCTTTGCGGGTGAGGCGGGTGCGGTAAATGTTCTGCAGGGAGGGGAGAGAGACACCCACGATTCGCTCAGCTGATCTCATTACTAATTACACAAATTACACAAATTCACAGATTTCCTCTGACATATTTTTGAGACATTCTTTTTGCAAAATCCACAAATCCCTGTGGTCCAATTTCGACTCCCCCACAGCGACGCGGTTCGGGAGTGGCTGCCAGTGAACCCCTCCCAGGGTACATCGGAGCTGTCCACGTTAGCAGCGTAGTCAGACCCAGGGAAGGCTCCCTGTACCTGGGTGTAGCACCAGGAGTGGCCCCTGGAGTTTACACAGTTGCAATAAGCTAACACATAAAATTGCTTTGTGTTACATTTTTGTATGAGAAGTGCTTTATAAATAATGTTCGATTGATTGATTAATGATAAAAAATTATTTCGTAACAACATATAATTAATAATCAATAAGGAATTGCCCTTGTAGACAATTCATTAATGTTGCATACCATTCCTACAGACGCTTCCATTTCAGCACACACGTACATTTCAGCAGACACGTACATTCCAGCAGACGCGTTCACTTCGATAGTGTAAAATGTTTCGTGTGTCAACTGCTGCCACCTGCTGGTGGGGCGGAAGGGGTTAGTTCTGTGTAAAATAATTTTACATGCTATTTTTGGATCTGTCTGGATGTATGGATTTCACAAAAAATAATGTCTCAAAAATACGTCATAGAAGAAATGGATGAATTTGTGTAATTGGTGATCCACAAATGCAAATCACAGAATTTTCATTTTTATAAATGTGTTTTTTTTTTTTTTCAAATGAATATATATATATATATATATATATATATTTACAAAAACACATCTATTTGTAACCAAAATACATGTTACAAATATTAAATTTGCATTTGTAGATATCAAAACACATGTACAAACCAATGACTATTTGTCATTCACCCTCTATATTAATGGGACAAAAGTAACCCTACACAGATGTGGTTGTCATAACAAAGCAGGAGACACAGGCTTATTTTAAAGGTCCCTGCACAGCTGTCGACCACTAAACCACAGCCATCCACCTACAGAAGGAGAAGTTCAATTAAGGAACCAATCTGCAGTAATTACAGGCAGTAGAAGGTCACATGATATAGCTAGAAGAGGGAGAGAAATAGATTGTCATTAAAAATATTTCAAATTGTGATAGTTGAGACAGTGAGCAATAAAAGGCAATAACTACAATACTGTATGTTGATTAATACTGTATACTCACAAGGTGCTCTAACTTTTCTGGTGGAGGGGTCTGCTACCAGTCTACCAGTTTGTCTTCATGAAGATGTTTTGCTTTTCCATCAACATAACGACTTTAACTTGTATTTATTCATTCATTCATTCATCTTCTTCCACTTTTCCATTTTCTGGGTCGTGGGGGCAGCAGTCCAAGCAGATCTGCTGCCCAGAACATAATGCAATCCCCATGAATCCTTCCGCGGTTGGTGGGTCCACAGGAGGACGGCTCACATCACAACAGGCCTTGATGTATCTTCTGCCATGGGGGCTAGCAGTGTCCACAGACACTGGGGGCGAGGTGGGGTGTCTTGCCCAAGGACACAACAGCAGCGCTTATCTGTGGGAGCTGGAATCACATGCAAACCCCTGGATCACTAGACAAACGCTCTACCAATTGAGCTACTGCTGCCCCAGTTGTATTTATTGTAGGCCATTTTTTCATTACAAGTGTTTTGCTACAACAAATTGATGTTTTTATTGCCACACTGTTGAACTAAACAATAACATGTGCATGGACAACCAGGTAGTGGACACACCACTGGAAAAGGCCACCTTTAATATAATTTCAGATAAAGCAGGAGTCGTACTCAATATGCGAGTATGCGATAATGTCATCCTTTCCATTATATCCAAGTAATAATATATACTATATCTTGCCTTATAATAGCTTGTTTCAACCAGCTGGTTAGCTCAACTGGTGGCCGGCTAGTTAGCTGGTTAGCTCAACTGGTAAGTCACTGACTTTCCCCCCTGGGGTTGTGGGTTCAAATCCCCCCGGGCAATGAGCTAACCAGTGTGGGTCCTTGGGCAAGACCCTTCACGGTACTGCCCCCCGGGCGCAGAAAAAGATGGCTGCTCACTGCTCCTGAAAAGGATGGGTCAAATGCAGAAGTCAAATTTTTCCCGTGAGTCATTGTGTGTGAGACCAATAAAGGCTTAATCTTAAATCTTAACATTTTCTTATCTGCGGACATTCAAAATCTAGTGTGGTTAACTAGATTCTTGCCTCCTATGGCATCTTCTTAAATAGAGCGCTTATCAGTTTAAGATCAACCACAGCACTCATGACAAAACTTATGATGTTTTGATTAGGATCTCACTCAGATTTAATCTAAAATAACATGTTAATTTGTGGCACAGTGGGGGAGCATAGATCTTTTCTGGTGACAGATCATTTTAGCAGCATGAGGCTCATTCACATGGAGTGTGGTGCATGTCCTCAATAACAGTATTAAGTAAATGCTCTTCCATAGTTATTCAAGAAATGTGCACAGCCAGCTGGTGACTCCGTGTTTCCGTTTCTTGGTTATGTTTTATGAGAGCATGGTTAGGGCCCCAGCTGCATTCTGGGAAATTACAAGTCAAAGAAACTAATCACAGGATGCCCATTACTGTTATTATCTACTTTTGTGCTTGTCTGCTTCACATTTTATTTTAAATATTTCAACTCAAATAATGAATTATCACAAATACACTATATTGCCAAAAGTATTTGCTCACCTACTTTGACTCACAGATTAATTTAAGTGACATCCCATTCTTAATCCACAGGGTTTAATATGACGTCAGTCCACCTTTTGCAGCTATAACAGCTTCATCTGTTCTGGGAAGGCACAAGGTTTAGGAGTGTGTTTATGGGAGTTTTTGACCACTCTTCCAGAAGTCCATTTGTGAGGTCACACACTGGTGTTGCATGAGAAGGCCTGGCTCTCAGTCGCCGCTCTAATTCATCCCAAAGGTGTTCTATCGGGTTGAGGTCAGGACTCTGTGCAGGCCAGTCAAGTTCATCCACACCAAACTCTCTCATGTGCTTTACACTGCATCCGACACTTTGCATTGCACTTGGTGATGTTTGGCTTGGATGCATCTGCTCTGCAATGGAAACCCATTCCATGAAGTTCTCTATGCACTGTTTTTAAGATAATCTGAAGGCCATATGAAGTTTGGAGGTCTGTAGCGATTGACTCTGGAGAAAGTTGGCGACCTCTGTGTGCTATGCTCCTCAGCATTTGCTGAACCTGCCACATCAGTTGACGTGGACTACCACTTTGTGGCTGAGTTGCTGTTATTCCCATTTGCTTCGACTTTGTTATAATACCACTGACAGTTGACTGGAATATTTAGGAGTGAGGAAATATCATGACTGGACTTGTTGCACAGATGGCATCCTATGTACTTGTTCCTGAGTGCGACCCATTCTTTCACAAATGTTTGTAGAAACAGTCTACAGGCCGAGGAGCTTGATTTTATACCTGTGAGTGGAACACCTCATTTCCATTATTTGGATGGGTGACTGAATACTTTTGGCAATACATGTATAGTGTATTTTCTTTTAAATTAACATTCCGTTTTCTGGTTGCAATAATTCTGACTGGTAACTTGATCAGGTGGCATCACCTGCTTGTCTCCATGGAGACATCCATCTATCCATTTTCTTCCGCAGTACACCAGGTCGCAGGGACAACAGTCTAAGCAGGGACTCCCAGACTTCCTTCACCCCGGACACTTCCTCCAGCTCCTCCGTGGGGACCTCAAGGCGTTCCCAGGGCCGGCTGAGAGACATAGTCCCTCCAGTGTGTCCTGGGTCTTCCCCGGGGCCTCCTCCCGGTGGGACATGCCCGGAACACCTCCCGAGGGAGGCGTCCAAGAGGCATCCGGAACAGATGCCCGAGCCACCTCAGCTGGCTCCTCTTGACGTGGAGGAGCAGCAGCTTTACTCTGAGCTCCCCCCGTGTGACTGAGCCCCTCACCCTATCTCTAAGGGAGCACCCAGCCACTCTGCGGAGGAAACTCATTTCGGCCACTTGTATCTGCGATCTTGTCCTTTCGATCATGTTCGATCAAATAATGCACTTTTAAGATACAAAGTTATCATATTTATAGGGACCTGTAAATACAGGGGGCCTTTGAAGGGTTAAGCTTGGTCACAAACGATTATGGTGTAATATATAATGAATGTCATATAAGGATTTATGCTTTCTATAGAAAGTGTCAGCAAGACTGTGTGGGCTCTAGCGTGTATTCATCTTTTATCCCGCTTCCTCTCCATTATGTCATCAAACAAATTACACACATTTTAGTCAAGAGGTTTTAAAGATACATGCTGTATAACTGACCTCCAAAATGCATTCTGAAACACGTCACACTTGAAGATATTCAATTTATTATTTCAGGTTCATGCATTAGGTAAAGCTGTAGGAAATCTGAATAAAGCACAATTTTCATATCAATCTTTATACTTAAAAGGGCAGTAATAAGAGAGAGACTCGCCTTTGCCTATTTTAGTAATTACAACGTCTAACGTCACCCTTGAGTCAGAGAAAAAAAAGAAAGAGATGCACTCTGATCAGTTAACTGCCTTTGAGAGATTCTTTAGCATTTCAAAGCATTATGCGACCCTTTACTACAAGGACCCGGCTGCTCGGACAGATGAAAGAAAGAGGAGACCGCAAGGCCACAGTGCAGCTCACTCCCAATGGAGCAAAAGCAGCAGAGCTTTGATGAAGGTACTCCAATTACAATTTACAGTAATTCAAGTTTTAAATTCATGGTTATTATGAAGCATGTTTGCTTGAGCAATAGGCACCAGTTTAAGACTATATATGAAAGACTGTTCTATGTTTAAAAGTAAAGCAAAGGGGAGAAAGATGAGAACGATCATACATTTCCCTCATGATTGAAATTATTAATGATGCTGTGTGATTTGTAAAACTAATAAAATAAAAAAACAACAACAAACAAACAAAGAGTTAAAAACTTAAAACTTTATTTTCAGACAGGATAATTGATACTATTCTGGACAGATCATCACGTTACAAAATGCCCAAAAGCCACAGCACCGTCTCCTCAAAGTACAACAAACAGTAGTTTCACTTTCTCAATGTATAGCTCCTGTCTAAACAAAGGCCAAACTGGAATTATTGCTTTAAATATCTAAAAGGTTGCAACTCATCATTAAAAGGGTAGCAATAATTTCTCCCTGTGCATGCTTGAGATACATTCAAAACATCCCTTCCCTGTGATTTAGTTTTCAAAGGCGGCAAATCTCCAAAAAACAGAAGTAAAAAAATAAGTCTCATTTGTCATAATCTACAGTCATTTGCCTCATATGTGAAACTACCTTCATCAGGGTCTAAATCAGACCCCCTCCATGGCTTAGCATGAGTAGTCACATTTTATGCAAGATTTAGGGAACCTGAAAACAGCTATGAAACAAACACACCCAATCACCATCCTCTGAAGGGACATCAGCTATCTTGTTTGTCTCTGACTAACAGTGCTGTATGCTGCCCCCCACTGGACACCATCAATACTGCACGGTTCTCCAGCTGCTTGCCTGTCATTTTCACCGGACTCCACTCATCATCCTCCTCCCCGGTGCCAAGTTGCATGTTTGTCCCCATACCCCAAGAATACACATCACCTAGAGAAGCAAAAACAACATAGAAAATAGATCACTACAGAGTTTGTTAATGAACCTGGTTGTTGTCTAATAAGGAAACCACATGAAAGTAGAAAATTGGGAAAACAGGGTGGTGATGATGCAACAACCCTGATCTGACCAGTAATTGGCCATGTGTATGCCATGTAACATTCCATAGTTTTTACTTTAATAGGAAACTACACCAATTCTCTATCTATGGGTTTCAGAATGATAAAAATTTGGAGTGTTGCCATAGCAATCATCAATTTATTTAGTAACAGATATAATAGGAAGTTGAAACTAGGGATGCACGATATATCGGCATTAACATCGGTATCGGCCGTTATTGCCAAATTTTAAACATATCGGTATTGGCCCGATGTGTAAAAGTGGGCCCGATATTAACAACCGATATTTGTCAGTACAGTAATCCCTCAAATTAATGTTTTCTCACATTTCTCTCTCGTTTAAACACTCAAACTTTCACAGATTTTCAACAAAATGTATTAATAGTGAAGCGTGGGGGACACGCGGACACGTGCGCTCTTCGTGCTCAAATCTGTAATAGACCGGCATGAGACCGCGCGTCCCACCCAGGGCTGCGAGCACGAGACCCGTGCCCAAACCGTGCCTCCTCCTCGGGACCGTGGATGCGGTCCGAGCACATCAAACCTCGACATGAACGAACGCAAGAGCCGCACGAAACCTGGTCTAGACCTGGTCTAGTCCTGGTTTAGTCCTGGTCCAGTCCAGGTTTAGACCTGGTCTAGACCTGGTTTAGTCCGTGTTTAGTCCTGGTCTAGTTCCAGTCTGGTCCCGGTCCTCCCCCGCGTCCCCCATCTATAACATCAATAGGCAAAGGTCCCTTAGCCAATCAGGAAGCAGAACACAATGTTACACTATAAAAAAAAAAAAAAAAAGCTAAACTATTTTAAAAAATTGAAATAAAAAAATAAAAAAATAAAAAATCAGGAGTCAAAACATGTTTTGAAAATAAAAGAAGACATTCAAAAATTCATTTTGCATGATTTTCTGTCTGTATAAAATATCTCAGAATTAAAAATAAATAACGGTATCGGCCAATAACAGCAACATTAATATCAGATATCGGTATCGGCTAAAATTTTCACATCGGTGCATCCCTAGTTGAAACCCATGAATATCATTTTTCATTCATAAAACACAAACACAATGCAGAGCTCTGGGATTGAAAAAACAATGTATAACTCAAGTATTTTAAGCATTATTCAAAATTGGTGTCAGACCTTCTTTAGTGACGGCGTAGCTGACAGAAGCCCCACATGCCACACTACACACTGGCTCCATTCCTGTGACCGTTGTGGGGTCGCTCTTCTCTTCAGCTCCCTCTCCTAATCCAAGTCGGCCATACTCCGCCCTCCCCAGACTGTATACCTGTCCTGAACAAGCAAACACATAGGTTCCAAATTCAGGTTGTGGAATTAACTACTCTAGAACAGGGGTCTTCAATGTTTTTCAGGCCAGGGACCCCCAAACAGATGGCGAACTGGGCCAGGGACCCCCTACTATATATAGGGCATAGAATTGTGTTTTATATTAAATTGAGCTTAGTGTCATGTATAAACATTGCTACTCTGTTATGGTACATCCAATACAGTGGTACCTCACCTTACAAAATTAATTCGTTCCAGAAGTGGTTTCGTAACGTGAATTTTTCGTAAGTTGAGTAGTTATTTCAATGGAAAAGGCCTGATTCGTTCCAAGGTTGTTTTTTTTTATAGTGTAACTTTTTTTTTTTTATAGTGTAACATTGGTTCTGCGTCCTGATTGGCTAAGAGATTAGACCAGAACTAAACCAGGTCTAGACCAGGACTAAACCAGGTCTAGACCAGGGCTAAACCTGGACTGGACCTGGAATAAACCAGAACTGGACCAGGATTAAACTACCACGTGCCGCTCTTTGCTGGTTTCGTGCGGCTGGTTTGTGGCTCGGGCTCCAGAGGACGCGGTCCGGGCGCCGCGATTCTATGTCGTGCTCGCAGCCCCGGTGCCGGTCGTGCAGACCAGGACTAGGGGTGCTCCTCGCCTCGCGGTGCCGTGCTCCTCGCAGCGCAGTGCCGTGCTCCTTGCCGCGCGGTGCGTTCATGTCTCCGCACTGCTTCCGGAGTCGTGTCTCCCCCCACACTTCACTATTTAATACATTTTGTTGAAAATCTTGCGTGTTCAGCGCTAGAGCTAAGAGGCCGAGAAAGGTGCTGTTTGAGCGGGGATAACAGCGGGGCATGGATCTGAGCGCGCATTATTCGAATTTTCGAAATTTCGCGTTTCGTAACTTGAATTTTCTTTCGTATCTAGAGACCAAAATTTAACGTGAGGGCGTTTCGTAACTTGATTTTTCGTATGTACGGTCTTTCGTAAGGTGAGATACCACTGTACAAGGAAATAATACACAGGTTAATACTGTATTTTACACTATAAAATATAAAATAATATTATTTTAAAGTGAAATCAAAAGATTTCGCGACCCCCCTGCAGTACCTCCGCGACCCCCATGTTGAAGACCTCTGCTCTAGAACGTTATAGTTGTAGTTTGTATTACCATCAGCATCAAGACAAAGAGTGTGATGCTGTCCACCGGCGAAATCAACCCAGGAGGTGGTAGAGTTCTTGAAGCATGTAAGTTTAACCGGAACATAACACATTTTTGTGGTTTTTGTGCCTGGAAGTTTAATAAGTGAGTGTACAAATAACATGTGAAATTGAATTTTATATTTCAACACTTGGTGCTTACTAACCAAGCTGGTGGTAGTTTGACAGACCAAATCCATACACATATCCCTCAGTTGTTACAGCAAATGTGAGATAGGCTCCACAGAATGCATCAGTGAAATGAACTTTCCCTTTAAGTTTTACCATCTGTGGCTCCAGCAAACGACCTAGAGAGAAAAAAAAAGGTACAGAATTTTACAAACAAAAGTAGTGAAACAAAAGGCAAGCATACGCAAACTCACTATGGCATATAGTGACTGCTTAAGGATTCTACTGAAAAGGCTGAGAAGGGAAAGTGCAAGTAACCGGTGTCAGCAGACATCAGAACTTTTCAAGCAAATATGCTCCGTTTAAGGCACAGATTCATCTGTTGCCTTAATGACAGTGAGAACTGTATTATCATGAGCCTGACTAATGGCAAAACTCAGTACCACGAGGTACCAGTCTGAACTGTGAAGACACTGGTAAAGCACTTTGCTGTGAATATTGTGTTTGAGTGTTTGTTGTGTGTCTTTTTTTTTTTTTTTAACTATGAACCAAAAGTCTGTACTAAAGGTTTGATGATGATGATAATGATGAATATCAAGAATCTGAAAAATCCTCAACTACTTACTCAGGCCTTTCCTTCCTCCCCTGTTTGAGAAGTGCTCAGGCACTCTGCCCAGCTGACCCTGCTCTGCGCAGCCTGAGGTGTACAGATTTCCATCCAGTGTCAACATAACAAGGTGGTCATTACCTAATAGAGAAGAGAGAGTAATAAAAAAATTTTAGAAAAATGAAAATGTAGCACACACATTTTATTAAAAAAAAAAGCATTACCAGAAGCTATTTTCACAACAGGTTCTGTAATTGGAAGTTGGGTTGGATGTGTGCATGTTTTGAATGGCTCCAGAAGACCAATGACGCCATTGTTGTCCTGACCAACATACAGTACAGAGAGAAGATAGAGTACAACACCAAATATTATTTTATTGGTTCAAAGAAAGAAAAAAAAAACTCACTCTGAAAGAGCCCCAAACATACACGGACCCTTCTTCTGTCAGCGCTGCCGAGTGGCTGTCTCCTGCAGACACCTGGACAACTTTCTGCTCCAGCTCCACTTTTCCTGGAACAGTCTCAGATCCTTCCTCTGATGTATCCCGACCAAGCGCCCCTTCATCATTACAGCCAAACGTGTAAACCTTAACAAAAGACAAAATATTAACATTTAAAGATCCCATGACATGGTACTTCTTGATGCTTGTATATGGCGCCTTAATGGTTCCCTAATACTGTAAATGAATCCTTCCTCAAAATCAAGACTCAGTGCACGAGAAAGCCTCATGAACACAGTCAGTCAAACACTCTTTCCCCTTTAGCGGTGCACTGTGTGCTGGCACCACTTCCGCGTTTAAGCGCGGAGGAAGATATGAGATGATTTCCATTGAAAAATAAACAAATTTCCACAGAAAATAAAATTAAACCACTGCTGTTTCAGAGGTTCGGAGGCTCGGATAAAGGGCATCCGAGCCTGGAAACACTCTCGCGTGTCTCCAGGCAAATAAAAAAACGCATCTCGCATTGCGTAGCTCGTTTGAGCTGTCTTTTTTTCAAACGTGGAAAAGAATCGCAAATGCTCAGTTTACACATTTCGCAACTTTTAGCCATGAAGGGGGGGCCTAAACAGGGTAGGGGGCTCACATTAACGTTCAGAAACCTCAGAAAGTGAAAATTTCATGCCATGGGACCTTTAAATTTAAACATTGTTTGTGAGCATCAAAACAGACTTACATGACCGGTGTTACTTAGACACACACTATGCATGCCACCAGCAACAACTTGCACCATTTGCTCTGGAAGAGTGACCAAGGCAGGTTTCTTCCTCTCCATGATGTCCTCACCCAACCCCAACTGCCCAACATCACCTTGGCCAAGAACAAGAACTAGACCAATTTCTTTGGCATGGCTCTGGTGCGAAACTAGAAAACATAAAAAAAGTGTAATTTTATATATAATATATACATATATATATATACTCTCCGCTCTCCACTGTTACCTTTAACTTTCTTAGCATCTGTATCTTCAACAACGGCCTCAGATTTTCTCTTTGGTGCACCCTTTTTGGCAGGCATGACAGCATAAGCTTAGGTCTATAAAAATAAGTAAGAAAGTGTAAAATTAACATAATGGTGAATACATAGCTTTTACTGCACTATAGCAGAAGCCGAGTTAAGATAAAAACAAATGCACTTTGCAAACAGGCTAGTTTTGTTCTGCCCCTCAGAGCAGATGGTGCACTACAGCTGTCACATCCCTTCAGACCAGGGTATGTGTTGTTCACTGCGGTGTGTGGCTCTTTCACCGGGACTTTTAATATTTTTACCACTGAAGTAGAATCAAATTTTGATTCTACTTCAAACAAAACTAAAATTACCTGGGGCATAGCATGTTTTCTGGACACGAGGCCAACTTACAAAAATTACAAAGATGGATACATTAAAAGAGTAACTTTAACAATATATTAGATTTACAGTAAAGCAAATTAAGTAAGTGTATATCTTTTAAAACTGTAACACATGATTAAACATAGCGAACACTCATGCTGTTGAACCAGTGCTAAAATGCTAACACAAAAAATAGCTTATTACAAATGATTGGACACCTATCAATCTAGCTAACAGTATACATTAAGCATACTGTTAGCTACTGACTGTTTATATGACCCATAATGTTATTTAGAGGTTCACCAACCTGGAAAATGCAGAGGTTTTAAGTTTGTCAGGAGAGGAACGTGTAAGAACTGTTCCCGGTCTACAGGCACACACGCACGTACGTACGCGACGCTCTACGTCACGCCGCACTTAAAGATACAGAAACCGAAGGGAAGCAGTTTTTGCGACAACAGGCCAAAAGGATTTCTTCTTTAATTATTCTATCTATTCATTGGGTGTTTAAATATACTTTAAACTTCGAGATGAGATCACAGAATCCATACAGTCTATTTAATCGACGATAGAATCTGAACGAGTAGAACAATGTCGTTTCGAGCCAGCAGATGTCACAGTGGAGTATTACTGATTTACAAGGCTCGTCCAAAAACAAATAAATGCATATGCAAAGAATAACAGACAAAGAAATAGAGTTTTTATTATATTCAAGGCATATATTTACAAAAGAAAATGTGGTCTCTTCTATACATTTCAACATTCAACGAGAGAAAAGTTTTACAGAAGTTTGCATTAAAGCATAGACTAACACAAACCCTTATGTTAAAAATACCAGCCTATCAAGTATTTTATTTAAAATCTTGTCTTTAAATAAAACAAAGACAAAATACACACTTGAGCATCACTTTGGCCTAACCTATAACCATGAATGACCCTGTGGCCAGACAATAATGACATTTGTCTCCAGTTTCAAAATTCCAGAAAAATGACTCCCTGTTGTCCATTTATGCATTTTTTTATGTTAAATCCCTGATCTACACTCACAGCATTTCTTTCTAAGTATACTTATATATACTTGACTACAAATTGACATGACCATTTTGTAAATGGCTACAGAATGCATTGCATTTTAGACATTTAAAGGGAATAACATTATAAAATAATTAATATTATCCAGATGAAATGGCACTGGATCCCGTGAAGGCTCATGCAGTAGACTGCAGAAATGAGTGGACAAAAAAAAAAATTGAGGCATCATACAAATTGGCACACAAAAACATTAACAGCCATCTGACTGGTACCAACCTAGAGTCAGTAAAAATGGCCACCTCACAGCACAGTTAATATAATAAATATAGGCAAGCCAAATAGCAAGGCTTTAATAAAATCTATTACTAATAATAATATGTCCCAAAGATCAATATTAAATGACTTTTGTGCTTTACACGATATTTAAATTAAATCTTTTCAAGTGTCTATGTCAAGTATCAGCCTGTACACATTTGTATGAAAGACATGAGATGTCTCATTCTATTACTGATCAATACAGTCTCTGTATTCCACCTGCCTCCCATTTCAAAGCAGCAGTTTGTTTCTATTATTTGTTATTACTACATAACATATTAGAAGTTGTTATTACTAGTAGAATGAGCAAGCGATTCCATGTACAAAAAAGGCAACACAGAATGAGGCTGCATCAATGGTGATTCTTGTCCCTGAGAGGTACCACAAAAGGGCAGAGCAAGAGTAAGCCCTGTAGGTCCTCAGCCATTTCTTTTCATTGGCACGTGGCTCCCCCTGGTGGAGGAATACTGTATCTGTTTCACACCCACCAGCTCAAACAAGCAATGTAGTGTAATATCAATGGACAGAAGCAAGAAGCATTCTTCATTCAGTTCCTGGCCAATTTGATCATTTTTACAGCAGGTCTACGTTCTTGTCATCTGCCTGCATAAGGAGACAACTGCTGCCATAAAGTCATTTGTGCGATTTCCACAGAGAGATGAGGAATCTAAGGTCGATGAAACCTATAGAACAAATACATTTAACTGAATATGTAACACAGTAAAACAGTGAACATAAAAACTGTATAAAAGGCAATCATTTCTACCTTGTATATATTCGGCTCTCTTCATGAACCTCCATTTCAGTACTTTTGTAATCATTAAGCTCTTTCCGGATGGCAGCCTAAAAAAAGCTTGCAAATGTTAACAATCTACAAAACCTTTATAACAATAACTTATTTTATGCAGTAAAACATCAAATAAACATACCTTGTCCGCTGGTGTTAACTTGGTCCAGGGCTTGTCTGCTCTTCGGTCATAGTCCTGTGCATCTGTCACTTCCACGTACTCGTGGAATCGCAGAATTTTTCTGGCTTGTAGCTCTGCAACTGTAGGTCTTTCACTCAGCTTTGGATAAAAAAGTAAATCATGAGTTCAGCCACTTAGAAGTTAACAGTGTTTTAAATCAAATGCTGACCTTACCTTTCTTGTCAGGCGCCGCTTAATCTCTCTAACTTCAGCTTGTCTGTCAGCTTGATTTTTAGCTGAAAATGATCCAGAACAAAGTAAAATTAGACAACAAAGAACAGTTTAATAGTAGACCTGAGTTAAAATAACAGAAAATTAGACAATACACTATACATCACTAATTAATCATTCACTTGGAATTTAATCTTAAACCCTCTTAAGTACATTTTAATAGTAAAAACAAGTGTGAGACAAGCAACATCATGCCAACATCAGCACTGTTACTTCTGTGAAAGATTAGATTAATACTAACGATGAAGGATGTTTCTTTGCTCCAGTTCCTCAGCAGTTGGTCTCTGGCTAAGTCGTCTGAAGTGAGAAAGAAAGAGGTTTATTTTTAAACAGTTTCATCTTGCCGTCATTCAGTTAGTAAGTAGGACAAAGACACGGACCCTTTATTCCTGTATGTTTTCTAATATTGGGTGTAAATATTTGAGTGGTATTTAACCTTGTGAGCGCAGTGCCGATCTGAGTGCGGATGGCCTCCCACTGCTCCCTGCTTTGCCAGGTTAGGTTGTTGTGTCTGTCCTGGATGAACCTGTCCCGGTTTGGAGCGCAGGGCCGACTGCTGAGTTTTAGTGCCAAGGTGTCCTTCCTTTGGACTCTGCTTGCCAATGCACCTTAACAAATTCAGAGAAAGTTCTTATGTCAGATTTAATTATACATATAACAAAAACATTGCAGCATTAGGTCTTCTCCAATGAGAGATAATGAAAACTAGAGTTCCATCCAGTTCCAGCAGCCAAGTTCTGACTGTAAAATCCTACTCAAGAACCTATGCAAAAAGGCAGCTTACAATTTTCTTTTAAATATAACTAAATTCAGTGATCTACACTTGTGTCCATATGGTGTGCTGACATGCAATCTTACAGTAATTTAGCATAAAATATAGTCCAGTGAAGTATTTACAGTTAACATGAATATTCATAATTCACAAAAAATTAGCTGTAATCTGAAACAGCGCAAGTTCTCTACATTACAACATTGTCAATTTACCTTTTCCTTTTCTCTTCTTACAGTCACAAGATGACCACCACAGTTGCCAAGGCAACAACAGTAACCATATTCTTTCTAGTTTTCATCAAACCACATTGGTCTACTTACTCATTGGAGGTTCATCCTCTTCCTCCTCATCAGAGTCTTCATCTTTATAAAGCACAGGTCCATCAGAGTCACTGTCTTCTCCGTCCATGTCCTGCTGTCCATCCTCCTCTTCCTCACTGCTGTTTTCTTCAGGCAGCACACACACACCTGCGTCTCCCACCAAACACCGCCGAGTGCGGGGCTCCAACTCAGGCTGTGGGATCTCCCCATCATACTCCTCCTCTTCCTCATCATCTTCATCCTCAGAGTAATCGTCTTCAGATCTGTCCAAGAATGCAGAAGCACACAGACATTAATCCACTAAACTGGATAAATGCAGGATGATTTCTTTCGATTACACCCTGAGTTTAAATTTAAATTCTTCATATTTCAAAGATGCAAATGTAGCTTCGATTCTTGTAAAACGCATGTATCTCCATGAAGACAAACAGGTGAGGTTACAAAATTACAAAGTTACACAGCAGATTTATGGAGAGACAAGCTTGCTCTTAGTAAGAAAGCACATAAGGAGGCATAATGCACGTTTAACAATATGTCAAACATTCTTTATATTACATAAAATTTCAACAATATTCTGGTAATGCAGTGCATTTCTTTTTGTATTAATTAAATGCAATATCAAGCTGTGATGTATTGCTGTATTGTGTAGCCACATCAAGGCATCCAGGGAATGAATATATTATTGCCAAAGTGTACATTATTGCAATATCTGCCATATGTATACAGTTTTAATAATACAGTGGTACCTCACCTTACGAAAGACCCAACAAATGAAAATTTCAAGTTACGAAATGCCTTCACGTTAAATTTTGGTCTCTAGATACGAAAGAAAATTCAAGTTACGAAACGCGAAATCTCAAAAATTCAAATAATGCGCGCTCAGCCACACACATTACACGCTTTTCTCAGACTGAATTTAAACTTTTCTCACATTTGTCTCTCGTTTAAACACTCAAACTTTCATAGATTTTCAACAAAATGATTAATAGTGAAGTGTGAGGGGAAGGGGGAGGGGGGAGAAAACTGCGCGCGGACACGTGTGATAGCGCAGCATGACCCGGCGCGGGGCTGCCAGCAGGTCTAGACCTGGACTAAACCAGGACTGGACCAGGACTAAACCTGGACTAAACCTGGACTAAACCTGGACTAAACCAGGACTAGACCAGGTGGATTAAAGCGCCGCGTGCGGGTCTATTTCCTAGTTTCGTTTCGAGTCACGACTGAGGGGAGCAGCGAGGGGGACCGCACACACGTCTGAGCGCATGAACGAACGCATGCAAGAGCCTGGTCTAGACCAGGTCTAGAGGAGGTCTAGAGGAGGTCTAGAGGAGGCACGGTTTGAGCACGGGTCTCGTTCATGCGCTCAGACTGCGTGCGGTCCCCCTCGCTGCTCGCCTCAGCCGTGACTCGAAACGAAACCAGGAAATAGACCCGCACGCGGCGCTTTAATCCACCTGGTCTAGTCCTGGTTTAGTCCAGGTTTAGTCCAGGTTTAGACCTTGGTCTAGACCTGGTATAGTCCACGTTTAGTCCTGGGTCTACAGTCTCTACGCAGAACACAATGTTACACTATAAAAAAGTTACACTATTAAAAAAAAACTTGGATCGGGGCCTTGGAACGAATCAGGCTTTTTCTATTGAAATAGCTACTCAACTTACGAAAAATTCACCTTACGAAACCACTTCTGGAACAAATTAATTTTGTAAGGTGAGGTACCACTGTATATGAACATGCAGAGATTGTAAACATACATTTTTAGTGGCTGGATGCTGACTGGTAGAGGGCGCCCTCCTTGGTACTCTGGGGTTTCAAAGAGCAAAGCGTGTGCGCGTTGTGCCCCGTCCGGGTGTGGTTGGGCTGGTCCTGGGCTGGAGAGAGCTCTCTGAATCATGATGTGCAGCGGGACAGGAGCAGGACGCTGGGGGGACTCCGAGGGGGGGCTGGGAGGGTCAAACAGCAGTGGGATGGGCTGAGGGAGAGCATGAGGATATGAGTGCTGATGGTGCAGGTGATGGGGGTGCATATGCCCCGAGGGGGGAGAGGGGGGAGGAGGAGGCAGCTGAAAGCCCAAAGGGAGGCTGTTGTGGTCCTCTACTGAAAGTGGTGAGGGGTTGATGGGATGAGCTGAAGTCGAGCCGTCTTCTGTGTTGCGCTTGGTGACAGGGGTGGTCCTCTTCGGGGGCATTGGAGGAGAGGGCTTAGCAGGCACTAGACTGGTTCCTCCTGTTGCTTGTGTGTAGTCACCTGCAAGTTAAAATGAAACAAGTACAAACAAATAGACTTAAAGTAGAATTAAGAGTTTGGCTCAACTGCAGTGAGAGTGCTTTTGTTTCTGTGACACATGCAGGTTTATACCAGTGCATCTGCCAGTGTAAATATTACAATTACATGATAGACATAGCATAAATGAATACAATCAGTGACATGTGACTCTGACATGAGAGCACATGAAGAGCATATAGATTTGTAACATGTGCCCCAGGTCACAGAGATAAAAGAGATGCATGGCCTGCATGCTCAAAAAGCCAGACTGTAAACCAACCCCTTCTGTGAGCATTTGAGTGTAATAGTCAGGGCAAAAGCTGCTTCAAAGCATAAAAGCCAGCTCCGAAGTTGTTTAGAAACATTTTATGTAGCTTAGATTCTGTTAAAGACTGTTGAAAGAAAGCATAGCTACGAACAAAAGACAGTATACTACAAGAAATAATGCTTGACACCAAAGCAAAACACATCATAAAAATACAAAGCTTAGGTTCTACACAATACTCATTGATATCATTATTAACTTGAATAATCTCGTAACATATAACTATTATCTCTATCAAGTTATTTATGTTTATTATTATCCAGAATGGTCCTGTAAATGTCTAATATACAGGTCAACTTACAAAAGGAATTTTCTCATAAAATGACAATGTGAGCCAAGGCGAAGGTCCCAGCATTAACTCTAGTGCACATGCGGTTCTTATATTTACCACATCCAAGAAGCAAAGGCCAAACAGTAAGTGAAATGACTATAAGGGAAAGTAGCTGGAAGCTAAGGATGCAACATGAGGCTGGCATTCCAGACATGGACGCCTTTATGACATGGACCAGTGGGCGTTTTACCTGAGCGCAGACCCCCGGCCCGCCGGCACAGATAGACTGGCAGGGACAGGTAGACGTCATAGTCGCACTCACGCTTCCAACACGACCAGTAGAGAGGGAGCTGAGCATTCTCTCCCCCCTGCAGGGCGGAGACTAACAGGACGACAGGGAATCCTTCAGCTTAATTCAAAAATGCTTTTTTTTATGCTCATGACTCACTACATATTGTCCCTGAATTCCTGCTTTGCATAAAATAACCATTTATTCTCTTTGTCCAAATGTCTTTGTAGAAAATAAAGTAAAATCTCTTGTATTTCTTTAAGACAAATCAGGCGACAACAGTAACAAATAAACCCAGATAAAATAAAACCATAGTTACCATGGTTTGGTGCTTCTGGACAAATAACAGCACCTACCCACCAGGACTCAAAGTAAAAAAAATAAAGAGAAATGTGCGAGATTAGCATTAACAGGGGAATTAGAGCTCAAGCTGTTTGGATAACATCATTAGCAGCGTGTTCCCAAACACTCGACTCCTTGCTGTTCGTTTGAGCAGTGATTCATAAATGCACATTGTGTTTTTGCCACCGGGAAAAATCAAACCAAATGAAGCTGAGAGAAGGTGAGAGAATGCAAGAGGATCCTACTCTAACCACATATTATAATGTTTGTGCAAAGTTTTGGGGAGGCTCACAATATGCCTTCACACATTAAGATTTTGGTGCTATAATTATGGTCATGTTTCAATAGATTACGATTACAATAATGCATCTTCCTGATGTCATGGCATGTCAGGGGCTTTATAGATCCTTCCCAATTGCCACAGAACAATGCATTTTTCACATGAACCACTTGATGTGAAAATGTTACATATAAAAACTTTCATTGTTTAAAAAAATCCAACACTTTTCCCACTTACCGAGCATAGCAGTGTTGCCCCTGTTCACAGGTTTGGGGGGAGGCAGAGGAGGCTGCTTCATGCCCTGGGATGGGGTGGACATTTGGGTTGAGGATGAAGGCAGCTGCGTGGACACACCTGCAGAGGAAACGGAGCGCACCGGTTTGGAGCCTGGAGCAGCGGGTGGAGAGGAGTAGTGTCCCGCGGTGGGACCAGAAGGGGTGCCCTGTGCACCCTCACTGCCGAGTTCAGAGGCAGAGCTCACCAGCCATTTGGGAGGTGACATCACAGAGTGTTTTGGGGGGTCTCGTATGGGGTCTCGATGAGATTCAGGCTCTTGGACAAAGGGACTGTCTGACTCTATGGGAAAGAAATTGAATGCACATTTAAAAGGGCCCACAAGAAAGACACTTTCTAACTTTGTTTATAGATACATGAGTACATCAGATATCTAAAATATTATAAATGGCTTTACATTCAATTATCATATATATTTACTGCACTTACTTCTATAAACAATTTTGTACATGTTTTGTTCAGTTTCTTTAACCAAATTCTTTTTTTCCAGGCTTTTCCCAGAGCGTTCTATTATAACACTTGTTTGAGAAGGGAATTATCTATAGATAAGCGGTGATGACAGAGAGGAAGTCTACAGTCCGAACTGTACTAAAAACCAACATTACACAGCACTGATCCTCAAAAGTTTAATCAATAAATAACATACAGTATATAAAAGAAATATAAGAGACAAAAGAACGACTTGTTTGTGTTATGTGATGATTATTTACTGTAAATTATTTGCCCTTGTAGTTTGCATCAGAAGACAGAAACACATCTAGTGTAATGTTACCATTAAATCATTTAGGCTCATCATAAATGATCACTGTGTTGGCGTTTAGAGCAATTATGGATATAGTCGAGGTGTTACATTAATTAGGAGAGGAAAGGACGAACTATTTCCTCATGTTCCTGAATAAGAACTTAGCTGGAACAGGACTCCAGGGAGCTGCAACTGCTTAGCTATATCTGTCAGGACAGGGGTAAGAGCAATGGCAGCCTCACTGAACAAATACTGAGAAAGTGCTTAGGCCAAAAGGATCTGGCTTCAAATCAGCTGAGTTTTAAAGCACATTTTAGGGACTGTTTCATGTGGGTGGAAAATTGCAGGTGGATAAAGACAAATTATGCAAACAGGCAGTGACTCACCTCTGCGGGTCCGGCCCTCCTCTGCAGATGCATGTCGGGGGAGTGTGGGTTTCCAGTCCACCTCTCGTGTCCTCCGGCCATCCTCAGACGGGGTCTTTTGGAGCCCGGGCCTCTTCTGCTCATTCTCATGATGCGCTCGTCCCATACGCCGGCCCTCCTCCATCAGGCCATGAAATTGGCCCTGCCACATGACATTTGGCTTCCAATCCCCTTCTCCATATGGACGCGTCCCCACCCCACCTCCTCTACGAGTGTCCTCATGGAGTCCAGTGGGCCGAGACCCCAAAGCAGTGCTACGCTCCTCTGCTTGGGGGTGCCAGGCTGGAACATTCCTGAAGTCTGAGTCCAGGGGAAGTTTTCCCTGGCTGGAGGGACTTCTCCCTCCTCTTGTTCCCGTACTGACTCCTGTGCTGACCGGCAGAGTGTGGCCGTTCTTCACGTTGGGCTTCTTCACGTGCTCCGCATCTATGAGGGGGGAAAAAAAGACTCAGAAGTTGGGGTGTGCTTTTTGAAACCTTGTCTAAAACCAAAAATTAATCTCAGTCATGTGAGCTCAGGTAAACTAAAGTCATACATGTAATTTTGATGAGTAGTAAAATAAGCCAAGTGTTAGGTGTTAAGAAACAGCTTGTGCAGCAGCAGGGTCAGTTCACACACAATTCTCTCAAAGCTGTTTTGCTGCAGGGCACAATTTGTTCCACTTTTCTTTTGCTCTGGATATTTCTGTGCCATTTTAAGCATGAATACGATGTTCCTTCATAAAACAGCCAGGCTGAAGCATGAATTGGACTTTTTTTTTTTAAACACTTTTCAAACACCTACTGTACAGTGTAGCTGCAATAATGTACTGATGACTTCAGTAGTGTGGGAGTGAGAGCCTCAAGGCGACACTGTTGTGCCGAGTTATCAGCTGAGTCACAGAACTCTTACCATTGTCCGGGACTTCCTTCAGCACTCCCTGCTCTATGAGCTCCTGCCTCGTACGCCTCGTTGACATCTTCCTCTCCATCTCTGTCGTCAATAAAAACAATGAAACTGTATTTTATTTGTTGTACATTTTAGACAAAACATTTTTAATGAGAATGAAAAACAAACCCTCAGAAATCTCCTGGAACTTGTCACTGCTTTTCTTCTTGCGCCACTTCCAGGGCTTGAAGATCTTACCGAGAGTGGAGAACTTGGTCCTTCGTTTTGGAGTACTGTCCCCTGTGTTGCCCCCCTCTCCCACCATAGTGCTGTGGTGCTGCTCAGCATCATCATCTGTAAGAGAAAGTGGAACATTTTTTAAGTATCTCGAGCCAACATTTGTTACAATAATAAAATCACAACATTACAGGTTTGTGTTTGAGTGTCAGATCATTGTCTGTTGCCTTTATAAAGGGCATTACTACAGTCATTATCTTTAGCCGTTTAGTTTGCAGGGACAGAGTGTGCTTTAACAGTGGGATGCTGTGAGCTTGTGGACTCCTCCACACATCCAGTTAATGGAGCTCCAAAGCTGGCCTGCAGCCAAAGCTTTTCTGTCAAGTGCCTGCATTCCTTGGCCTAGTTTTATCAGTATTCCAGCCTGCATCACCTCTATGTCAGAGAGGCATTCTGTGGCTGCCACTAGACAGTGACGCTACAGTCTGGACACATATAAGCCCACAACAGCCGAGAGGTCGGACCTTTACGTGATCATTTTTGAACCATAGTTTAAGATCTAAGGCCTAACTGGAAACTTAGGTACAGAAATGTCCCATTCCAAGGCTGCACCTGCTCTCTTCAATTGACATAATATTTAGAGGAATGAAAAGAGGCTCACATTGAAAACATCCAGTTCTGTGCACACACAGGATGTCCTGGTGACAAGAGTGCCCTCCAGTCTCATTCCCACAACTGTCAGGCCTCTTATAAGAGCTTACCTTGTACTTCAATAAAGGAAATGGGGCAGAACAAACATTATAACTCTTAACAGCCAAAATGCTTTTTTATTGAGACAGACTCATTCAAGCACAGGGAGCTGGCAAACACACAGTATCCTGCAAAGGGACACTTCAGCAGTATGCCCTCCTGCTGACACTGGATATACGGACACCAAATTTCTGCAGCTGAAGGACAAACCTTTAACAGCTATTCTTTAATTCTATCCTGAAGCTGCTGGAATGGGAAATTTTGAACCCAAAACTTGCATATTATTTTAAATGACTAGAGTCTTAAGAAGTTGAGAAGTGGCAAATTTGAATATATATATGAATATATATTTAAATATACCACTGCCAGACGTTTAAGAACACAATAGTAAAGTAAAAATAGCAAGCAAATGCACGCTTGCTTTACCTTGAAGAAGATTGCTAGGAGACCAGCTTCCACGGAGGTGCGACTTGCAACAGCAAGCCATGAAAGAGTGAACATTTGACAGACGCAAAACTACTTTCTCTGTTCCCCCCACTCTTAGACAGCAACAAAAGACCAATGTCCATACAGTGTGTTCAAAATATAGCATATAAAGTCCAGATTTGAATGACAACACAAATCCATTTTATATTGTTCAGGGTTCAGGATCCAGGACAGAGGGTTCACTCAGCCGCTTGCTCAGTCGGAGAAGCACTGACACCGAGCCTCAGCTGAAGCCAATGAAGCAAGAGAAGTGCTAACTGTGCCAGGCCTGCTCACTCCGCTACTGCAAAGATGATGAACGCACACATCACCGCATCCCGGTATTGTCTGGGCACATCCTTAACTATAATCCAAAAATTTGAAAAAGTTAAGAACATCCAAATACATTATCACATTTTCCAACTCGAATCACAATTTTCTCACAAAAACAAATTCCCAAGAAGCCACTATTTCATCTGTAGTGAGAAGAAATCTGGACTGTGCGGACACTATGCTATGGTGCTAGACTTAGGATTGCAAATGAGGGGAAAGGCTACAAAGAGAAAGAGCGGAGGAGTTATGGGGGGTGAACACAGGGAGGAAACAGCACTCCACCCTGTTTCTGTGACCAACAACAAAGACAACCTCTTCCTCTCACACTGGGATTTGCTGCCTGTGGAAATTACACTGATAAAAAACTAAAAAAACAAAACACACATACACACACACTGAGTTTTGGTTGTATCCTCACAAGTTTGTCTGTTTTGAAGTAGTATCAACTAATTTCAGATTTTGTCCTCATTTGCTTGTTCTTGTTTAGAGCTACTTCAGCCATTAGCCCTAGTTTAGCTCACATTTTGTCATGTTTACATTTTAATTTAGATATCCTCTATTAGACTCACTTTACTTTGTTTTTAGTCCTGATTTAATGTTTTTGTTTTAAACCTGGTTCAGTCCTTGTCCATGTTGTTCTTGGAAAACTTAATATTTTCAGACGTGGCTGATTGAGAATCACTGATTCAGAGCAGAGGCAGAAGAGTTGCCATTAGTAATCAGGGTCCCGGTTAAGATAACAGAGAGCAGAAAGGAAACACAGGGTGAGAGCCAATGATGTATTGCTGATTTAAGTCCCGCCCATTTCTCTATCACACATTCCCTGGGAGACCACCAAACTCTGCAAACTCATGACTCAAATATGAATGTCTGGCCGGGTCAGGTAAGCCGGCACTTTTTAGGAGACTGATCTGTTACATAAGTGCACACAGAGCAGCAGCTTGGGAAATACCTTCATCCTTATTATAACACTAACCAATGCCAGGACAGATTATGAAATGTAATCCGCTTAATTGACAGCACGAAAAGGTTATAATCAGAGTGATTGCTCCAGAACAATGTGTTTGCCATAATTGTCCTGACATCAAAAACTGATTTTGGTCAAATCCATTACTTTATTTATGAATAGATATTTGAAAGTTCTGAACTCATTCCAACTTGAAAACAGTTAATTAAGGAAAGCCACAAAAGCATCAGCATATCACATTGGTCAGTGAAGGAAAATAGATTCCATTACACTAATGGCGGAACACTTCTCAAAGATAACACAGTGTAAGTACTACACAGTCATGCTCTCACCCAGATAGTCGTGCTGCTGTGGCTCCTGAGCTGAGGGCTTCACATAAAAAGTTTGTCCCATGGTCCAGCCCCAGAGGGGCCTCTACCTGTCCTGTTCAGACTCCGTGTCCTACGGTTAGGTCCAGAGGCAGAACCTGCTCCAGTCTGGACTCTGCAGTGTAGCAGCTGCTCTCACACCCTCCTTCTGTGTCCACTCCAGCTCTGATCACTCCCTCACTCCCTTGGAACAGGACTCCCCCTCACGCACATACCCTCTCCCTTGGTTCAAACATCAAGATGTTTTTTTCAAAATACCTCCTGAAAGATGCATACCCCTCTACTTTATGTTCTATCAAATAATGTGTGTATTACAAACAGCTGTTAAATAAATAAGCTGGTGGTGGTAGATATAAACAATGTAGGTTTTACACAACAATGTTAGTATTAGCATGGGAAACGCTGAGCTATCATTATGTCTGGAATGATTATAGTTTTGGCAACATCATCTTTGCTACCTCTTAAGATGATGCTTCTTTTTGAACTGTGAACTAATTTTCTCTTCCAAATAGAGGTCCACTCAAGGCCAGTGACACCACTCCACAACCTGTTTTCCTGACCTGGATAAGAGCCAGGCCACTTCATAAACTCAGGTACACAATAACATCCCAAACACGCCATGCTCCATCACCAAAGCCTGCTAATTATGCAAGCCACTTCAGCCACTTCAAAGTCTATAGCAACTTCTTTCGGCATTAATAAGAAAAAAGGGATTATTGAGAACATAAGAAAACATGAATTACAGTGTAGCTTTGGCTTTTCTTTTCTACTATTTCACATGGATTTATACTCTTTTTATTAGAGGCTGTGTACGCCATATGATACCAATAAAATATATACAGTATGACTCTCATGTTTAAACAGGTTTTTGTTGTTAATAATTCAGTCAATCCCATATCAAATCTTCCTTATGTTAGTTCATATTTAAAGGTCCATTTCTTTTGTTTCAATTGATAGGTATTTTATCAGCAAGGAGGTCATGCCAAGTTAACAAGCACAGAACAAAACAAAAGGTTCCTGGAATCATAAACGCAACACACTGATGGGACCAAAGCTTTCCTGCGAGTCACACACATTACAAACAGATTGAAAGAAAAGCTTAAACCCACTGAGTCTCGGGCTGACTGTCAGCCTCTGGGGTTTGAAGATGTATAGCTGTTCTCCAGAGCGGACCATAAAATGTGCGCGGGGCTCATAAAGAGTGGATGTGCAGCTAAATGAGTGGATCCACTACATTCACACTGCACTTAACAAACCACAACGAGCAACTCACCACGATTTTCCATTACAGAATTTGAAGCACATCAATCCCGTCTGGATCCTGAAGAAAAGAAATGTACAGTAAAGTTTTTGTTATTGGTGAATGGCATATTTGAAGGCAGGAAAAAAATGTCTAAGTAATGTACTGCCAAATATCAAAGTAGAGAAGAATTTAACTGGTTGCCTGATTAAAACAAATTGATTCCTATGCCATAGTCAAATAGTTAAAGGAATTGGTATATTACAATTGAAATTATTAGATGTGTAAATGCTACTTTGTAAAATGTACATACATCATTATGAACAAAGTAGTAACATGTTGCCTAACCCCTCTAACCATGTAATTACAGGTTATCACAAGCTGTTACATAATAAAGCATGCTGTAATGTAAAGGTGTTCATTTCAATATAGTCCCCTCTGTGTGTAGTGATGTACTGCATGTGATTTGAAACTATCAGAACAGTCAGGAATTACACGTTTTATTTCATTTTATTTGTTTTGGTTTTCTTTTTGGTTTTCAGTGATGATGTTTAATGGGCATTACATTAAGTTACACAGGAGGACTGATAACAGCCCTGACCTACTACAGTAAATTACACATATTTACTCAACATGTCTCAAATTTGCTCCAACGTGTCTCAAGTTTTGAGTGAACTTACGCTGCTGAATGTCATGGGTGGGGTGGGTCGGTTTCTGAGCAGCAAAACTGTGACTTTCTCAGGTCTCCAACATGGTGCAGATGCTAGCTCCTCCCATCTCTAACCCCTATGGCAACAGAAAAAGAACATTGTTATCATGTATTAAAAGTAACTCCATTTCAATTGACAAGTATTTTTATGAACAAACTATAACCATGTCCAAACCAATAGTGAGACTGTTCATATTATGATACCACTGCCACTAAAAACAACTTAAAGTCAGCACAACACTGAAACAAGTAAATTGTTAATTATGTAATAGTTGGCACAAAGAGGATTTGCAAATTTTATCTAAACACTGGATGCTGCTTGTAATGAATCTTTATCACAAATATAACCAGACTAAATCAGAATCAGGTTTTATTGCCATATGTTTGAACATATTCACAACATTAGGAAATTGCTTCGGTACTTGGAGCGGAATAAAATAGAAAATAAAATAGCAGAAAACTTAAATGAACAAATTTACAAGAATACAAGAATATAACAGTGCAGGTGCAGGTAATGGTCAGGTGCAAAAAGAAAAACCAGTAAAGGGTCGTGTGACTGACACAGAGCGGTCCTGTGACTGACAGAATAAAACAGCAGATTCTTTTAACTAATCATAAAGTTATTTGTCAAAATGGTCATCTAGTGTTTTAAGTTATAATGTGAAGCCAACCAACTTTTTTAATTTTATGACAAAAAAGTATGTCCAGGGGAAAAAAAAAAAAAAAAACCCAACCATATTGTATTGTATTGTCTTGGTTCCTCTCTCGGCCACTGGTGTACTTCCCTACCAAAAGAAGAAGCCAGACTAACAACTAATGTCATTGAAAATCAATCGCAGACACTACACTGAACATTCTTCCTAAAACTGGTCTAGCCATTCAGAGCCTAATGCCACTAAAATGAGACAGATGCATTGTGGTCAGAGTTGACGTTTTTCACTCCCGCCTTGTCCCACAGCCTTGGCTTACACCATGACTCAATTTACTCAAAATAATCGAGCCGTTTTACTCCAACCAGAACCAGAGAAAATATCTTTGGTTTCTGAAAGTATGAACAGATATGGGCCAGTGAGGGGGCAGATGCACAAAACAAAACAGAACAGTCCAGCTTGATATGACCAGAGCATTGAAAAATCTGCCACTATATTGTACAGTAACTCTTTTTAATCAAAATCCCAGCGCAACTCAAAAGTGTGTCTGTACAAAAAAAGGATGTTGATGGCCTACTTCCCTTTTTTCAGATTGTTAACCCCATTACAGTTTACAGATGAAACGCAAATCACAACAAAAGATATGATGTCACGATTTACAATTATATCACAATGATTATTTAAGTTCCTGACAGTTTAAAAATGTTATACGCATGAATGATTACAATTTTAATATCACGAATAGGTTCCATATTTAAACTACTGTCATTGCATTGTGCTATGTTATAAGTGAAAACAACAATGATTTAAGAAAAAACATGGATAAGTATTTTTTTCTGCACATTCTGGTGATATAATGGCAATTATCTTTAGCTTTGGGCGCAGAAAAAACAAAAAAAAAAACAAAAACGGATAACTATTTATGAGAGAAACACAAATACACTGAAGTTAGGTCAAGAAAATGGCATGCTGGGCTCATCTCTCCCCACCTATACTGTAATCACGTCATGAAGGCATGCATACAATCACCAAGAGCTATGAGCCCACATCCGTTAGCAAATGATAGCTTTAAGATGGAGGTCATTGGAGATTTTGTGCTTCTATCCCACAAGTACAGTAATCAGAAACTATAGTGCCATCTATACTATACTGTACTATAGTGCTATCACAGTACTAACATTTTTAAACTTGATTTTGACGTGTACAAAATCACAAACTTGATGTTCAGTACCAATTCTGTTGCCATAATCATGATCTGTGGTTAAAATACATTTTCAACACACATTTACAGAAGTTTCAAATGGTGTTTTTTAAGGCTTTTGTTTTATTTTGTTTAAAAAAAAAAAAAAATAATAATAATGATAAAAGGAAAAATTCAATTTGTCAACTGGACAAAGTTTGTTTGGTCAAAAACGTTTCGCCGCTCATCCGAGAGGCTTCGTCAGCTCTGGTTCTAGTGCTGGTTAGAATAATAAATAATATTCTACTCTGTTATGTCCACTTAAGAGCTGATTTTTTTTTTTTTTTTTTAAATCACAGGTTGTTCAACCATATGGCCTAGCCCCAACATCCTCTTCTTCACTCTTTCTCATGCCCGCTCCTCTAAAGCAGATTTGATTTGATAACAGGAGCTGGTATTGTTAACCATGTTTCAAACTACAGCTAATTTTCACATCAGGGACACATGCACTTTGACAATTGTAAAAGATAAAAACAACACAAATTAAATGTACTTACAAGATGACAGGCCAGGGAGAACAATTTTGATTTTATGGCTAGAATAATGCAGCACGTATTCGAGCATACGCCATACACTGGTTCTGTACCAAGTGGATGGGTGACTATTCCTATTCGGGATGGGTGAGCGTCATCAGCTAGCCTGTCCCAGAAAAGAGCCGCTCACCACTGGGACCGAGGGTGGCCCAATTCTCCAGCCCGAGGCCCAAAAATGATGCTTCTTTGCTAAACTTTTCTTTCTTAGTGTTTTCACAGCACTGCAGGAGCCTTTAGCATTAGTCACCGCCTCTGAGTAATGCATATTCACACAACAATAAAGAAAGCTGACCATTAAGAAGGCTTACAGTGAACTGGAGGCAGAGACATTAAGCTCAGAGAATCACACTGTTACAGCTGGATGCGGTCTAACAGAATCAATCAGGCCCAGATGACAGCTTTATCGTCCTGGTCCACTCTTAATGGCCCATTTAAGAGGCGCTTCCAATCAGAGGGGAACAAGCAGAACATATCCATGAAACTGACATTTCTTCACAGAGAGAATTAACATTAGAGGGTGTTACACAGAGAGAGCCAAGTAAAATATGTGGAGGCCAATGAAGACAGAATCCAAACAGACTATAAGTGCTCTTTTGACCATTAGCCTACTAAATCTGAGCAGGTGTCATAACATTCGACTACATGAAACAAAACAAGTGTAAAACTAAAGCCAGTTAATAGATTTCAAAGAGTGCCATGGTGCATATGGGTGCAGGGACAAGCCTTCCATCTTTACGCACCAATCCTTATCCAAATATGCAAATGACGCGCTCATTTATAGACTGACCATCAAGCCGTGTGGATCCCAAGGCCAAAACGAAATTTCCTGGGCCGTTGTCACCCTGAACAGATAAACGGCTGCAAATTAAGCGACAGGTTTAGTCCATAACTGTGCTTCGACATCGGGCTGCGTCCCCGAGCGCAGGGAGCTGAACTCGCGCCACTGGAAGAGATGCTCCGGTGAACTGGAGCGCACCATCAAACCACAGACAACAAAGCCACATCCGGAACAGAATTTCAGGATAAAACTGATGCCCTAATAATACAAATAACCTAGATTTGTCAGTACAGTATTTACAACCCCTGACTGTGCCTACGGCAGAATATTTAATATATAACCACGCACGAGCAAATCATTCCTGATGTACAGGAGACCAACAACAAACAAGGGAATAAAACGACTGCCTTTTATCTTTGCTATTACTTACTTGTTTTAGTTTAATGTTCTATGCAGTTGGTTGGCTATAGGAAAAAAAATAGCCAATAGAAAATGACATTTCCAAGCAGATATTTTACTTTGAAATGATTTCTTTTAACCCCGTTTCCTTCTCCCTTAAGAGAGAAGATGCAACAGTCACATCACGGTTAATTAAATGTAGACCAATTACACACACTATTGCGACTGCAGGTCTAAAGGGCACGTGAATATAGGAATACTGTAAGTCATTTGGCATGACGCTGATACTTATGATCATGTAAATAGTCTCAGGATGCTGTTTGTTATAATGCCACCTCAGAGGGACTTGTCCCCATGTTATCACCCTGTTGGGGACGGATGTGCAGACCTCGCAAGCTGCAGCACGGACCAACTCACACCCGCAAACATTTGATACTCCACATCTCCGTCCTGTGCTCCATAGTTGCGCATGGACCTGCAGAGCATCCGTGGATAAATACAGATCAAATTAAAGCAATGAGCCAAACACGTACTGCACCTACAGATACAGCCACTTTAATGGCACTGATGCAAAAGCAACTGCGTTTACCCATCTGTCGAGCGGTGCTTCGCCCGCATGTGAGCGCAAACACCATTCCTGTGTTAAGGAATCATTTCAGAGCATCTTCTAAGTTTAATCCTAAAGCTCACATTTCCGCTACCATGACTCAGCCTCCTCATTGTCTTCCTCCGCGGGATTCACTGGGATCTCTGGAACGATGTCGGTCAGGTCATTTTGCCCATCTTTCCCCGCTCTACACACACCTCCAAACCTCCGGGCCAAACGTTCACGCATTGACCGGAAAACGTCCGGTGCCGGGCATCTTGGTACCGGTAGTTTTTGGTGAGGCCGTGGGTCCTCTGGGGGCGTTGCAAAAACGCCTTTGTCTCTATAGCAAAGACTCAATTACCCACCAGACTTTGCGGGGTCCACAGTGGGGAGGGTGAAGATGGTCAGAGAAGCACACGGGCAATGGTCCATAATGAGCAGTGTATTATATTTATACAAACAAACGTTATTGTTATGCCATATCAGTAGTGAAATCACACATGCACCATCTTGCATCGTGAGAGGGTGATTAACATTACGCACAGACAGAAATCACAACAGTACGCGACATCTATTTATGATTATTCACCCTCTGACTACATGACACATTTAACTATATGTTACAAAGGCTAAAATGTTCTAATATAATGTTAATAATCATAGACTGTATACACCAGCATGACGGGGGACAAAGGCCATCTGGTGGACAACTGTGCCAATTACACCATTCCACAATGAAAAAGACAAACCAAACCTGCAGGTTATTGATGAATCCTGTTTCAATAGTCCCACAAAGTCTTGATTGCAAATGTATTTATAAATGTAAGATAAAAGGTTATAATCGTGATAAGCCATAGATTGTAGGAAAAAAAAACAAAAAAAACAATCAAAGATAATTGTGAGAAAAGTCCCTCAGTCGTCCAGGTAGAATCCATGATAAAAGGAGAAGTTCAATTTGTCAACTGGACAAAGTATGTTTGGTTGAAAACGTTTCGCCGCTCATCTGAGAGGCTTCGTCAGCTCTAGAAGAGTTGACAAATTGAACTTCTCCTTTTATCAATCAAAGATAATACACAACAGAAAGATAAATAATCCCCAGTTCCCTCAGTGCGACCTCTCACTAGATGGTGACTGGGTTGCCCGAGCCTTTCTGTGTGGAGTTTGCATGTTCTCCCCGGGTCTGGGTGGGTTTCCTCTGGGCAGTCCAGTTTCCAGTGTTGTATAGTAACAAAGTAATAATACTTCACTACTGTACTTAAGTACATTTTGGGAGACTTTGTACTTTACTTGAGTTTAAAAAAAATGATAACTTTTACTTTTACTTCGCTACATTTCCGAATTTAATTGCATACTTTTACTCCGATACATTTTCAATGTGCCGTTTAGTTACTCGTTACAAAAAAACCCTCTACTGACTGCAGGGAAGTCAGGACGTGCCTGGGCTTCTTCGCTACTTGCGCGTGACAATCAGCCTACACCTGTTGGTTTCATGCAGCTTGTTTAATCAATCAACATCCCTGATGGAAGAGGAGACAGCATCCACGTCGGCTACAAATGAAGGGGGACCTGACGATGAGCATCCCTGGCCGTACTTAAACACAATGTTCTCTTACGCTGATATGAAGGATTCATCCTATCGAATGAAGTGCCTCTTGTGCCTTCCAAGAAACGTGGAAATCCTATCTTACAGAAACTCCCCATCCAACCTCAAGAAACACATCGAGGTAAGTTCTAGATTAATGAAATTGTTAGTGACTATATTCCAATTTCCAATTTGTGAAACCTTGAGCATAACATGTAGAAATTAACTTTGTGTGCCATTGTTTCGGTTACACAAAGCGTATTTGACGATGTTGGAGCTAACAGGCTACCTAGCTTTTTCGGCTCAAGGGAAGGCATAGCTGTAGGCTAAGTGTAACGAATGAGAAAGGGCACACGAGTACAAAAGGACAAAAAATTAACATGTGCCTACTTTTAAAAATGTAAACAAGCTCTGTGTGTTTGTGCTATCTAAGTAGCAAAGCGAGGGTTATCTTCAGACTGCCTTTGCTTGATACTTTTACTTGTACTTTTAATTACATTACTTGAGTACATTTATTTTTACATTACTTGTCGTACTTAAGTACAAGAAGTTCCAGATACTTCAAGACTTTTACTCAAGTAACATTTCAGTCAGTGACTTCGACTTTTACCAAAGTCATTTTTGGGAGGGGTACCTATACTTTTACTTGAGTTTGATTTTCCAGTACTTTATACAACACTGCCAGTTTCCCCCATGAAACCTAAAAAAACATGCACCAGGGACTACAGGTGGAAATTAGGTCTGGTGCTACAACCCGGCACAGTGGATCTCTCCTGTTAATGCAAACTGTGCACTGTCCCTGTCTCATAAATAAACAGAATACTGAAATCTACACAGACCAGATAAGAGAGGTAATTTGGGTGGAATTAACTATTATCTTATTCTAATTTCAAATTGCCATCGCAACCACAAAAATTTCAAAACTAATTGTATCTGCTGTTTATAGTTCATAGTTCATAGTTTGCTTTATTGTCGAAAAACCATATGTACAAGTACACATGGAAGATCGAAATTCCGTTTCCCCCCGACCAAGCAGGACAGGGATAGAGCAGTTGTAATGCCAACACAGTTGTAATGAGTTACTGAGAAAATATTAATGTTGAATAGTAGACATAAGCCTACAATGATACTTTTTTACACTGGGCCATGCAAGTAAGAGAGATTTATCAAAAAGTGTACATCAATATGAATTTATTAGTCTAAGTATTAGTGTAGTATAAGTATTAAAGTAAAGGTGCATGTAACTTTTAATTATTTATTCATAATTTAACATTCCAGGCAATGCAATAACATTTCCATGGTGAGCTCCAGGCTGAAAAGCGACATAGTGCACCTTTAAGTAAAAGGTTTATTTAAACAAGTCTTTGAATAATACTGGAGCTAGTCACTGATGGAGACAAACATGTGACCTGTAGTGCAGCTCAGTGGGGCCTGTTTGCGTGGGGCCTAAGTGGGCTGGATGTTGACGTGAGGCTCAGGCAGCTGTTAAAGCTCTGTGAAGTTACACTATGCGCCATGGCTGTAGAATCATTGCAATGCACAGCGGAGGGTACCACACTGCTTTAAGGGCTGTCGTTTATGTTTTTAGAGCAGAACCAGTTTTCTTTACATAATGCTGCATACAGGCTGGTAGTAAATCCACAGCTGCTGTTTTGTGTGTGCAAGGCGCTGAGCTATTGCTACACTGCACATTCTTGGTGACCATTTGATGGCCAGCTGCACCAGCATCCTCAGATTCCAGTGATTGGTTCACTGACTTGCCTAAATGTGTGGGAATTTTGGATTTGTATAGAATCGAATTAGGTCATTCATAAAATACTGATTAAAATAAATGAGGAGAATATTCAACAGAGGTGGATAAAACATGATTAACCAGAACACAATTTATATTTTATCACCATTCATATACATTCAGTATTTTCCCATTGGCCTTAAGAGGTACAATTAATTAATCTGCTTCTGTACCATATTGCCCAGCTCTACATTCGGACCTTCATTCCTTGCAGCAATAACTATGCATGGCATGCTTGCATAAAACATTTCATCATAAAATTTGATTATTAACTTTATCATCGTCCAAATGTTATGATGGTCTGATATGCCCATCCCAGGTCAGCAATGGCCTCACATTTAGCTTTTGCTTCTCCATATTTCTTGGACCTTTTTGATCGATTTAGCAATTTGTGCAATGTAAAACACACTTAAATGTTGTATAAATTGTGCTTCACAAACCTAAATTTTAATATAACAAGACCACCTTTGCACTAGAGCTGACTGTAAACCTGCTGTTACCATTGAATGCATGTTGTTTCACTTTAAGACTACAGACTCAGAGATTTATTTAGTTTAACAAACAGATGCCAATTAGACCATAGGGGGAGCCAACAAAATACCAGAATCAGCACCACCAGATGTTACTTCTCCTACACAATCTTCATCTGACAATTTTAGCCTGGATCCAAAACACTGGCTCATGTTTCCCACCATTTACAAACAATAGGCCTACCATAGATATCCTACAATTATTGGTACACTTCACAAATACAATTTTTTGCTCAAAAGATCAAGCTAAATTAATGAATTGAAAAGAAATAACTTTTGGTTCTATACTAAAGCAGCTACTTCATAAAATTTTCTACAGCATGCAACATACTAGTATTAGTGAAAGCAATTGCATGTACTTCATAGTATGTATTTATTTACCCTGCTGTATATATTCACCTGTAAGTTCATTCTTTCAACTTGTTTACAAATGTGTATGTTTCTAGTTTATTTGGAACAAAACATAGATGGTTTTCAGATGTAACACAAGTTAATGGGATGTTTTAGAATGTTTATGTATTATTTTGAGTTTTTGTAAATTAGATGTTTAGTGTTGCTCAGTAGTGTTTGGGTGAGGGTTAATGTTATTGTGCCTAAAACAATGAGAGGGCACAAGATGAAAAGTGTTAGACTAGAAAAGTGTTAGTGTCAGACCATGTAGAGTTCCAGCACCATGGACAGAGCCTGCTACTGCTGGCTTCATTACAAACTCACCCCACATTGGTTAAAAATTAGCCATAATGTTTGTGGATATCATAAAGCCTTATCATAGTACGGTTTACTTCAACACTGCATCATGACATATGGAGTCACTTGGCAACATCACAAAGGAGTTTTACATATATAAGGACCAACATTTCAACATTAAATGCTGAAATGTTGGTGTTTTTGTGTGTCAGAAATACATGCACTGTCTTTCCTGTATTTGCGGTCACTTCTTCACATACACTATATTGCCAAAAGTATTCACTCACCCATCCAAATAATGGAAATAAGGTATTCCAATCACTTCCATGGCCACAGGTGAATAAAATCAAGCACCATGCAGACTGTTTCTACAAACATTTGTGAAAGAATGGGTCGCTCTCAGGCGCTCAGTGAATTCCAGTGTGGTACTGTGAAAGGATGCCACCTGTGCAGTCCAGTCATGAAATTTCCTCGCTCCTAAAGCGGGGGGCTAGGCCAAAATTATAAATATATATTATAAATATATGTATTATATATAAGCTATATAGTATTGTAACAAATGCCAGAAACAGGCAGTCATTTTGGTCACTAATGGCTGAACTATATCTATCATTCAAGCGCAAAGTTTGCGCAGCAGCACAACCTGATCCAACGCTCACAACCAGCCCCAAAAACGTCAGCAAAACTATGATAACAACTTGTGACATCCTCATGATCATCCAGGGTATATATCATAAGTAATTATTTTTTTAAAAATCACACTCACACATCACACATTTATGATAATGCATTTTTGTGAACAAATACAGACCATCAAATGAACAGTAAAATAAGGAGCTAATTAACATTACCCTGGGCCCAATAAAGAACAGGTATCAGAATCTTGTTGAGACATGTGTTAAGAAGAGCTAGTGCAAGGAATGAGTGACAATCAATCAATCAATCAATCAATCAAACATTATTTATAAAGCGCTTTTCATACAAAAAAATGTAACACAAAGCCTCTACACTAAGCTGACACTTCAGGGAGACGGTCAACATTGATTTCAAATTAAGTAAATAAGTATTTGTTTGTACAGTTTGCTTAAATTTTTAAAGTTTGATGTAGTTTTAAAGTTAGGTAGGTAGGTAGGTAGCTATATAAAGTTATATTGATTATCAACAAAAGTATATTTAAAAAAAAACCTGTGTGGATCAGCGTTACTTCTTAGTGACCATGACTCAATCACTATAAAAAATTAATCTTGGCCTTTGTAGATCAGGGGAAAAAAACCTGTAGAATGTAGTCATTTTTATCAGTATATTTTATTTTGGTAAAAAGTTGTTTAAATTTCATTTAAAAAATAACGTTAAACCTTGGCTAATTAACACATAAGTAAGTACATAATGTAAAGAGTTTATCCAAGTGGCTTTTTAAGATTATTTGCTATTTTGCTACTAACCAAAAAAGAAATTGCACTTTAAGAGCTAAGAATGTTTTAAATGCAAAATTTCAAAAATACATCGGCCATTCAAAAATCTTTTTCTACCACTGTAGTTTATGATGGTTTATGATTATTTCAGTTAAGTTATTTCTGTGTTTGTGTGCAATTTAAAGGTGGACACCATGCTCAAAAAACAAAAGGGCTTTGGATACACCAGACACAGGGGGGTACTTGTTGGAGGAGGAGGTAAAGTCTTCAGAGTGCAACTCATTGTGTACCTATGTATATGCACCTGCAGAGGACGTGTTGTGAAGCTTTGTTTTAACGCCACAAGATCTCATCATAGATCTCATCATAGATCTCATCATAGATCTCATCATAGATCTCATCATAGATCTCATCATATAATGAATGCACTGTACAATATGTGTAAAAAATGGCACACATGCAGGACATATACACTGAAGAAGTCACTGCACTTATGTGACAACTGAAGTACAGTGCAATGAGTCAGTGATAATGGATCATTTGTTTCTTTGTAGATCCAATGTGACTCCTGCGACAGATGTTTCCATCAGATTTGCAGAAGCAAAACAATATGTGCACCAAATAAAAATGATTGGTTTTGTCCATTGTGTTAAATTTTAGAATATTTTATGTGAAGTAGTTAAGTGCAGTTTTGTATTTGATTTATTTAGATTAATTTGATTTTGTAATTTTATGATATGTATATAGTTAAATTAATTTAAGAAGTTAATAAAGTTAAAATGATTAAACAAATCATGTTGGGTAGAATATGTGATATATACCCTGGACAATTATGAAGACATCACAAGTTGTTTGAAAAGAATCGGTGATATGCAAATGTTGAATTCACAAAGATGCATTAAATCAACTCATAGTATGATTTTTTAATAATTACTGTCTTGTGATATATACCCTGGATGATCATGAGGACGAAACAAGTTGAAAAGAATCTGTGATATAATCACAGATTAAATGACTGTCTTGAATGTGTCAAATATCCATCTAACATCAAACCAATTCAACCACGGTGTGCACCAGCTGGTTTTAAAATTAAATCTCACTTAAATCTGAGAATTACGACCAGTCCATATTAGCACTAGGGCACCAGGTAGACATAAACCCTCTGTGCGCTATGTTCAGGTAAAACTTTTCTGCCCAGAAATGAGCAGGCAGAGGCTGATGGAACAGCGAGCGGGTACCCCGGGCCCTGGGGGCAGCAACAGGGGCAGCAGCGGGGGCAGCAGCGGGGGCAGCAGCGGGGGCAGCAGCTGCTCTGGCTCTCTCATCTATTTTTGTGGAGGTTTAGGCACAAGTAACCAGCCACCACTCAGTGTGTAAATCAAAATAAGAGCCATAGTATCACCGCAGTCAGATGCACTCATTTCAGCTTAATGCCTCTTTTCTTGCTTGGCATTAAGGCTCCGCTGAAGAGACGACATATTACTCCCTGAAAACTGTTCCTCAAAAGCACTTTGACTTGAAGTTGAAGTCGTCAAAACTCCAGTTGCACACAGCTCTGTAGTTATCCATTCTTGAGGCTATAGTAGTGACATGGTGCCAGTGGAGAGTTGGGGCTGAGCGGGAGAGAGCAGCTGAATCATAGTAGGTCAGGTGTGTGATAAACCTTTATGAAGACCAATTAATCAAAATGGGCAGAAGCAACGTAATGAGGTCAAACTTTGTGAAAATTTCAGGCCTTCCCATAGACCTCCACTGAGTCACTCCGATTTAGAGAACTCAAAGGGCAAACACATGAACCAAATGAAGTGATATGAGCCAATTAACATGATAAAAAATATGTTTATGCAGATACACATTGACTATGACTATATGTATAGTCCGCCACCGCCACTGCCCCTTCCTCTTCCAACATGACTGTGCACCAGAGCACAAGGTCCATAATGACATGGATGAGAGAGTTTCGTGTAGATGAACTTGACTGGCCTGCACAGTCCTGACCTCAACCCGACAGAACACCTTTGGGATTAATTAAAGTGGAGACTGAGAGCCAGAGCCAGGCCTTCTCATCCAACATCAGTGTGTGTCCTCACAAATGCGCTTCTGGAAGAGTGGTCAAAAACTCCCTTAAACACACTCCTAAACATTTCCAGAAGAGTTGAAGCTGTTATGGCTGCAAAGGGTGGACCAAGGTCATATTAACCCCTTTGATTAAGAATGGGATGTCGGTTAAGTTCATCTGCAAGTCAAGAATTACGACGATTCCCATCTCCATGAATGAGATGGGAATCCTTTGGAAGGTCCGCAGGTTGCACCTTATCATACATCTAGATAAACATAAACACATTAAGTGTAATCTTTTTATTATATGTATTATACCTTGTTTTTGGTGCTAGTAGGGTTGAGGTTATGTTAAATTCATGTTATGTTCAATAAATTTTATGTTAATTATGCTAAATATTTAGATGAGGTAATAGAAGTGTGAATAGAAGTAGAAGTAACCACTGAATCAAAAAAAAAAAAAAAAAGCAAAAACCTTTGACATGTTCATTTAGAATTTGAGTGTCAGATTTGTCCCGACCTGTTTTAAAGTCTTGCCTGCAGGTACAGTAAATGTAGTGGGGGTTTAGCTGGGGTCAGTGGATTAAGTTAAAGATAAATCATGAACAGGATTAAGTAACAGACCTAATATTTACAGTTGGTCTAAATGGAGATTAAACTTTGAGAAAAAGGTTAAAAGTGGATTTTTTGGAATGCTTTCTTTGTCCACATGTGGTGTCCTACATATCGCCCTAGACACGGACGGTATGTTCCGGGCTGACACTCATCCAGAGCGCGGGGTGTCGGGGCCGTGCGCACCTCTCTTTCAACTGCGGCCCAGAGCAAAGTTACAAAACAGTGCATTCCTTCCACCGAGGACAGATCCTTATCATAACACAAGCTGCACAGCCTCTGAATAGCAGGTGAGCCTATTATTGAATTGAGCCTTAAATTCCAGGACCATTCATCCATCTCAGGCCTCCTTTTGAACTGACTAATGTTTGTGCGAGCCAAATCACACATGTACCGCCACAGAGCGTTTTAACAGTGACTCAACACTTTTCAAAGCAAACAGTAAAAGACATCAATTACTAAAAAGAGCTTGAAAAAACAACATGAGGGGCACTTTGTGCGTGTGCGTGTGTTATACTGCACAGGGAAAGGGTGGTTTGTATCCTCAGTCCTCAGACATACTTCAGACTGCTTAAGTGTGCATTGTTTGCAGCGTTACATGGGCATTTTGGTAGCGTTACATGGGCATTGTTTGCAGTGCTTTCTCTCTTTGTCTAAATAGTTATATGTCTTTTACAGTAAAATTGGTGAATTAACACAATTAACTGATTATGATGCTACTATCCAAAGCAGAGATAAAGAGTAAACATAAAAGTGTGATTGAGTATTAACTGAACTTTTTACCAGCCCATAAATCCCGAGCAGAGGCCAATATTTTGTTTTGGCTAACCAGCTGCATAAAGAATACACACAATTTATTTTAATATTTCAGTACTGAAAGGCCCTCTAAAAATCGTCCCCACATATCGGCTCAAAATTATCGGCAGAGCTTATTGGGCATTGGTTTCTTCGTATTCTAAACAATCGGCATCAGCCATGATGCCTCTCGGTCGTTCTCTAGTCCAGAGTACTGCACCAGTGCCCCACAGCTCCTGTGATAGTCTCCTGCCCCTGACCGATTTGTGAAGAAGCAAAAGTCAAATGAAAACAACAGGATTAAGCAAAGTCAATCCAGTATGACAATTTATTTTAAGCAGAATTATAGCAAAATGTAAAAGTAAAGTGAGTAAAATTCAATAGAAATATATCAATATAGCAACATAAAAAATCTGAATGTAACATTGAGAGAATATAAAAATATATATACAAAATGTACAGTTGTTGTTATTGCTCTTTTTCCGTTTTTAGGTTGGATTGTGACATGCAATCCCAGAAATCCTTTTTCTTCACCGCCTATGGAGTATCTGTCTTGGTACTGTGGCACTGAAGTCCCTGTACCGCAGTAGTCCATCATCATACTGCGTCACTGGTCATCCTCATGTTTCCCATGATGCATCTGGAGACCTGTGTTTCCGCCTCATAATCTTGGGTTTGGGACACCTTCTTGAGGCGTTGGCCATTTTCCTTTGGACATAACCTTTGATTTTGTCTCATCAGGTAAAGGACTGAAATACACTCACTGCCTCTCTGTTATCCAAACGTTCACTGAGCTGCAGGTGTACTGTCCTGTCCTCCAGGTGAATTCTGGGAACTCTTGATCATGATTTTGTCTATGTTCTTTGGTGTTATTGCTTGGGTTGGCACTTCAAAACTGCAAAAACACATGGATATGATTGATCATATTTCAGCTGTATGGGACAATGCATACATAATACAGTATTTCTTTGAAAGTGTGATGAATCATATTTTACATAAAGTTTAACAGGTCAGTCTAGTCTTTGCATGCTAATGTAATATATCAATCGTCAGTCTTTTCACTGTATCTAGGGTATATTATTTGCTCGTTCGTACCAGGAAGTGCACCGTTGTAGCTTAGTTGTAATTGATTTTTTCAAACCCTCCCCCTTTGCCTGGGATGGCCACCTACTGAATATCTCGTAGCGGAGGTGTGGTTTACAATCGCCAACGGCATTAATTGGGCGTTACAAATGTCTACCATTTGGCGTATACGTAGCCCATAGCCAATCATGTCAATTGTCAGTTCAAACTACAAGCTTCCGTTTGCTGCGTAGTACGCGCCACCGTCTTTCCACCCCTCATCGCTCTCTGATTGGCTCCCCAAATCAGGAGCCCTCGCTTAGCCTAGTTGCCAGGCTGTCTTTTAGATCGGAACGGTCGATCGTGCAAAGCAGCCTGGGATTTCCCAGGTTACCTCCCCCTCAGTCGATACAGTCGATACTGAAATCACTTTGAATTACTTTGTGTACAAATTGTACTATACAAATAAACTTGCCTTGCCTTGCCTACTGTTTGGTTGACTCTGATAAAAAACTCTACTCCCTAAGTCACTAATGATAAAAGGAGATGCACCACTCCTACTGATGAACAGGGGACTGTATGCCTTTGCAAACACTACTGTGACTGAGTTTGGAAAAGGAGTGATTTATAAACTCTTTAAGCTGAAACTCACCGGTGCTGGCAGAAGCTGAAGCAGGTGTGATCGTCTTTGTTGGCACAGGAGCAGCGGGTGGTGGACCTCCGGCGACGGGATGGTCCAATTCCCAGGCCATAAACACTGGTTTTACTAAGCACAGGAACAGGAGATAGACACAGTCAGACTTTGGTCTTTGATATGACACATTATATTTCACTGCAATAAAAGTAGGCAGGAAATTATGCAACAATATATTTTGTCTGACACAAATGAATTTAGAAATGACTGCACATGCTGTGACAAAGACTACTGCTGCTTTTAGTCGGATTACTACAACTGGTCACTAATACTAACGTGAGACAACCAATGTCATTACTACTATTTATCTATATAACTATTACCCATTTTACCATTTAGACCTAAAAACACACCTTGACAGATGATGGGTTTTTAAAATTATGTATGCATTGCAATAATGTTCGGCAAATTACATATGTGGGCCTTCGACATAGTTTTCTCATCATTTTGTGGTGTGGTAAGCTTACAACTACACATTCATCTTGATTATTGTCTTATTTTAATCTCAAATCAAGATAAATAGTTCTTAATTTAAGCACATATTAACTTATTTTATTCATGATCTTTCCAGTGTACCTTGGCGTGTTGACCCAGATGATGTCTAGGTGGCAGAAGTAGTGGCACTCTGAGTCCAGGAGGCTGCTGCAGGCACAGCGTTTGCTCCTCACCCCAGGAGAAGACGGAGCACCGCCTGTGTCCTCTGTCCGCTCGTTCATCACAGGAAGACCAAGACCTGAGAGAGACCAAGGGTGCACTTTAGTCAAACTGTGAGGAGGCACCGCCAAATTTATTAGCCCAGATAATGGAACTTTATTGAGCTATAAAATACAATAGTTTTAATGTCCAAGAGTGATTTATCAGAGGTATTTAATAACAGTAATTATAAAAAAAAACTGTATGAAACAGATAAATAAAAATGGTACATCATGTGTTGATAACTCACCCTCCTGCAGTGAGGCCCACAGACTAAATAGAAGCAGAATGTTGGCATGTGGAGACATATTGGGGCAGATAATATCCATTCACTTACAACTATTATTATTGAACTGCTGCTGTGTTTGTGTGAGCTCTGACACTTAAAGCTCCTTTCCCTCCGATGACGTCACAGCACAAGCCCCACCTCCTGCCTTGGAGCCACATGGAGCAGAGACTCTCACTAAGACATCCCACTCGTGACACATTCCAGGGATAGCGCAGCTCCTGTGATGTGTTGTCACCTGCAGGCGGCCACTTACAGTTACAGCTTACAGACAGATGCAGCTTAGAGCGTTGTAATGGGGCAGAACAATGCACAGAAATAAGAAATATTAAACAAGTTAGTCTTGTAATAGACCAGTTAAGACACATTTAGAAACTTACTGAATTAACTGTTGATGCATGGTTTAATTGCATGATATGAGTCTATCTTGACAGCCATAAAAGCCAAACAGAAAAAAAATGCTCCAGCAATTTTTGGAAATTTGGATAAAGTTGTTTTGTAAGAATGGCACAATTATTTTACTAATTGTTTAAAATATTGCTGATGTATTATTTTAATGTAGTCTATTTAAAAGCACATATGGTCTTGTTTGTTTATTCCTTTTTATACAATGATGCAGTACATTCTAGTCTGAATTATTAAATTGTAATTTTACTAACATCTTTGGCTGTTTCTTGTAGTGCATTTTTTTAAAACCATAATTTATTCTATTTACATTTCTATGCAATGCAACCATAGAAACCGTACATTCATACTGTTGCCAAGACAAACAGCAGCAGATCATTTCTGAATTTACAATACTGCAGGAATATTCCAGGCAAAGCAATAAAAATAAAACCAGCTGTCTGTTATCTAAAAATAGCTGATTTCGCAACATTACACTCTGTCAAGTCATACTTCAATCGAAGCTTTATGTAACGTACATTTGTATAAGCTGTTTTGTGGTGTGTTTTCACCGTATATAAAACACTGCAGAAATCACAGAAATGAGCTGATAAGATGAGGGCTGACCTCAAATCACAGAGAACAAATTAAGCCTTTCCTCAAGGTGTCAAGGGTCAAAGACATAGGGTCATACCCTATTTTACTATCACTGTCATCTGTCATCAAATGAACATTGTTCATTAGTGTAGTAGATACAACTTAAATATGAGCTTCACCAATCATGCCAGTTAAAACACAAGCTGATAAAATGCACTGTATGTATAGGAATAAGAGGCAACAAAATATGGGGACAAGTAATGTTACTGAAGTTAATATTTGAATGCATCTGTGTGATAAATATTGCCAGCCCTATTTTCTCCTCATCATTTGCGCTGACAGATAAATGTATAACTTTAAACCAGTTTTAGTTTTATAATCAGGGTCAGTAATTACAGTTTATTACCTATAAGCCATAATATGACAAATAAGAAAATATAACCTAGTCTTAATTTTAAATTATATGTTATTTAGTATGTCATAATATCACAAAAAAAGCACCTGATGAGGAAAGCAAAATAATGTCACAGTCCCATTTGTGTGTAGTGCATTTTTATTCTTTGAATGTAATTATAAATTCTGCTGCGTGTGAAATTAGCAGGGCACTTGTTCCCTCTGTACCTTCCCTCATTTTTGTAACCACTTCAAGTCACAAGAACATGATGAAAAACACACAAATGTAACAAAAAGTACTTTGTCAAAAACTAAAAGTAAAAAAGTTGAAATAATGCACATTTCATCTTTAAACATCAATAAATAAGAAGCATTCAAGGCTGTACAAAGATATTTTCTGATCTCAAATGTCATAATAAAAAAATAACTTCAGTGCATTTCCTTTGACATGTTTCTGCTGCTCCATGTAGATACCCTGGCATTAAAGCATTGGCAAGAAACGCAATTAGAACCTTCACAAAAAAATAAAAGGTGATATAAAAGTTCACAGCCTCCTTTATGTCATCTGTACTGACATGTCAATACATACACCTGGACAGAAAAGGCACAAGAAACTACAACTGGAGTAATACTGTAATAACCAAACAAATTGAATTATTAAGAATAAAGTTTTTGGTCATTTACAAACAAAGTCATTTTTTAAAAACATATTTAAACAGACAATATCTGTACAGGAGGGATATATTTATATATAATTTATATATGCATTTACATAAACTTTTTCACAAATAAAAAGTGCTGTTTGACCACAAACCTGAATATTGCCAAAGAAACATTAAATTAAAAAAGCATTTCAATAGTAAAAAAACAAAAACAAAGCAAAAATAAAAGAGTGGAGCAATCGATAAAGCTAAGCTAAGCTGGAGGTGCGGACACTTAAGTGCTCTGGTATGACTGCTTTACTCTCTCCTCCACATCGCCCCCTGGTGGTGGCTGCTCTCTGTGCCCTCTGGAACATTCGGCTACAGACACGGCTGGGCTGAGGGCTGGTCCTGGGCAAGTGTCCCTCACAGGGGTCCCATCAGAGCCCCTGGGTGTTTGGACAGAGCTGCTATATTGCTTTGAGTCTGTCTCTAGTTTGGGTTTGTGTAGTTGTGTCCTGTCTCCGTGGGGCTGGCTGATTTCTGTTTGCTCCGACACTGAAAACTGGTCCGGAGGGGTCCTGAGGCCTTGAGTCCTGGGGGTCCCGCCCCAGTATGCTGAGTCAAAGCTGAGGCGAGAGGACCCCTCTATGGGGGGAGAGGTCGGGGAGGAGGGCGTGGTCGGGTGGGATCTTGGCCGGGCCTGCACCATCTGTATTCCTCCAATAGGGATCATGACACAGGGCAGCCTCGCCTGCTGCGAGTGCAGAGGAAGGTGACTGAAAATGTTGTCTACAGGCTGTACACCAAGATAACTCTCACACGTGGAAAGACGAAAGGCGGATGGAAAGAAACTGCCTTCTGGAAATGTTAGTCCTTCCAATGTTGTTCCACTTTTTTCCTGCAGATGGTGCAAAAATATCATTTTAATTTTAGAGAGACAGAATACTGAAGGGATACTTAGAAGTCTCACAAAATTAATTAGTAGCACCATTGTTACTCACTACTAAGGAATTGTGAATTCATAGTACAGTATAAGCAATATGTAAGTAATTTTACTTACATATTGCTTATACTATACTATTCAGAGAGTAGTATTATACTGTAGTATTCAGAGAGTTTCTTTGATTCATAGGTTATCTCACTCACCTCTTTGCTGTTAGCTCCTCTAGTACCAGGACTTTCCCAGGGCAATAATGCAGGAGTTCTCCGGTGCAGACCCAGTGGAGAGGGTGGGGCTCGGGCTTGGGGTGAGCGATAGAAGCTTGGCGAGACGGGCCGCAGAGGAGAGAGGGGTCTGATGGGAGATGGTCCTCTATCAGGGGAGGGGGACACATGTCGACTGGGGGAGGAGAGGTCAGTTTTGGGGGATAGGCTGAGGACCACTGGGGATAGCTCAAGTCGAGGAGAGAGGCTGCGACTCGGAGAACAGCTCTCACTGCTCGGAGAGAAGGCCCGTGCTGGTCTAATGCCCCGGCGGGAGAACAACGCCCTCCTGCTGCAGGGAGAGGACGCACGGCCGCTGCCAGACCATAAGCCCCGAGGAGAGGGCTCCTGACTTAAAGCGGGGCCAGGGAGCTCGCGATCTGGGGTGCCCTGGTGGGAATGCCCACTGCCTGTGGAGCGCCCCCCAGTGGAAGGATGTGTGTCAGACGAACAGGAGGAAGGCGGATCATCGTGTGTGGTGGACTCTTCGTCTTCCTCTTCATTGTCATCTTCAGACTCATCCACGTCAGAAAACTGGTGCTCCTCCTGCTCCTCTGGCACAGGCTCCTCACTCCCTCCTGAAACAAAGACGCATAGAAAACGTTAAAATCGGCTTAAAATTGTCTAAAATAATAACAATAATAATGATAATAAGGGCAATAAAAAAGACTCAAACAGCAAACAAAGCTGCTTCACGGTAATGAGTAAAGTCCTCTCAGTATTTCAGAATGTTATAAATAGTGCTTACATGAAAAAAGACTGGCAATGTATTGAGTTGTGCTGTGCCTATTCATAAACTATCTCTAGCTTTGTGAATGGCAGGTCGATGGTTAAGTCTTTGGCAGTAATGACTGCAGTCCATCAGCTGTAGATAGAATAAGGTAACTGTAGCTTTAATACACATTGAGGTTTAAAAATTGCATAGCAGAGAATCATATTTTATAAAGGTATTCACTGCAGGAGCCTTGTAACTGTTGAACTGACTGTATTCTTCATTTATTTATTGTATTTTTATATTTACTTAAGCAAGGCCAAAGGGGGAGAATAGAACATGGTGTTGCATAAGCTGTCAGGACTGAAAAGCTGCAGTCTTGAACAGGCACATGCTCATCCATCCATAGCAGTCTTTGTGCACAGTAGAATCTGTGATCCTTAGTACCTGTTTCCTCGCTCTCAGGCTCGTCCAGTGATGACTCAGACACTCCCACGGACTGGCACTTTTTCCCATGAGCCTTTGACTTCATGTGTTTGGTGAGGTTCCCTAAGAAGGAACAAGGAAAGCACATTATCATCCCCTCAGCCCTGAGAGACTCAGTGTCTGAACATAAATCATGGGAATACATTATATAAATCCAGGGGGCCAGAGTTACCTTTCGTTTTGAAGGCAAAGTTGCAGTGTTTGCAGACATATGGGCGTACATCTGTGTGTGTGCGGATGTGCTTCTTCAGCATGCTGGGCTTCTTACAGCGGATCCCACACTCTCCACAAATGTACTTTCCCCGACCTCGTCCACGTACATACACATACTCCTCACTTGACCTATACCTGGGCCACAGGTGAGAGAGTGAACACATGGCACTGGTAACACCCTGAATTTGCATGAATAAGAAGTCAAATCAACTCTTATTTATCATTCCAATGAAAATGTCATTGTTTTTATTCAGAAACTTCACAGGGACGCTTTTGAGAACGTATTTTTCATTTTCCCCATGAAATAATAATAATTATTGTGGATGCACCAGCTACTTGCCTGGTAACACACAAGATAAACTGAGGAACAAGGTCCTCTTTATGCAGGCGGCCGGGGAAGCCCCAGCAAACCCACAGCAGCAGAATAACATCCATTCTGCTAGAGCCGGCAACACTGCCAACAACAGCAGCCACTAAGAGGGGACGGCCGGGAAGGGAAGCCTGCATGGCCAACAACCCAAAATAGACACTATGTATAAAACCAAGCAACAAATTTAGCCCTAATCTATAAAAATCTTGTTGATATGCAATATTGATGTTTACCCATGGCCTATTCACAGACACAGTAAAACCACAGACAATTTATATTTGAATGAGAAAGTCCATTATAAGATGGCAAATATCAGTGTATTTAAATTTAAATTGACTGAAATGCCAAGAGCTAAAACTATGAATGCACTGTTGTACAACACAAGCCACAAGAGTAAATCATAACAAATTGTTACATGAGGGTAAAACAGTCTCAGCTGTGGCATTATTCAGCACTGAAGAACTGGCGTCTGTCACACTCTGTTTGTCACTGCTAAAAATATTTCCCCCATCTCAGAAAGCACTGATTGTTTTCCCACATCAGGCATTAAATCTGTAGCACAGTGCTGAGTAAACTCAGACTGGCCCTCAGCACTTCTTAGCCACTGGAGCGTCTTACAAGCAGACCTGACCGACTGATAACACCACTGAGAATCACAAAAGAGACTGAGCACTTAAAAGCAGGGACTTAAACCTTACATGCAGAGACAATTCAGTGAGTGTGTAAACGGAATCATACAAAAAACATAAAATAACCTATAGTTTGTCTCAGTTTGTCAATTACGCTACACTTTTAGTTTGTTACAACACTCTTAGCAGAGTGTGAATACTAATAGATGCAGTTCCCCAGTCCTTGCATCTATTAGTATTCAATGAGTCAAAATATTTCTTTGTTCAACATGTACATTGTCATCATTTAAACAACAAGGGAAAAGTTTAAAAATTCTTTCTCACCCGCCTTCAAAAATGCGAACACATGAGGACTCTCTGGATTTGGATGTGGTAGCTTCATCGTCCTTCTTTGGTTTTGCCTTGTTCTTTTCATGTTGCGGTTGTTCCTTTATCTGACCGCTAACCACAGGGCTGACTGGGGCAGGATTTATCTGCAACTACATAGAGAAATGTGTCAAGTTTCACCTTTTGAGGATGTTAAATTCAATGACTATTGCAAAAACATAAATGTTTTAAATATATTTGCCGATGCATGCTGTTACCTCTGTTTCCTGCTGGGGTTCCCTGCCTCCCTCTTTGGCCTGGCTGGCAGTGGCCATGGTGTAGGTTTCTGCACTGTGCCTCTGTTTGGTGCACAAAAGGGACAGGGCTGTCTTGGTACTCAGGCCAGGCAGGTTGGGGTTGTGTGCACTCACGCTCCAGGAGGAATACACTGAGGTCTGAGAGTCCTGCTGTGCTGAGGGGTTGGGCTTGATGTAGTTCAGGTAGCACCAGTTCACTGAAGTGGAGGTGTGGAGACTGGGGTGAGAAGCAGAGACTGGTCTGGTGCCTTCCTTTTTCTCAGTAAAATCAGACTTTTGAGTTGAAGCTTGATTTTGCTCCTGTTTCTTCTCCTCCTTTATAGATTTGTCTTCTGCATTTTGAGTTTGCGTTTGTTTGTTCTTTTCATCTTCAACTTTGCTCCCAGTAACATCACTCTCCCCCACACCTCCAGATGCATCCCCCCTGCTCCTCTCCCCTGTGCTGCCCTGCTCCCCCTCCTCTTCCTCTTTCACTCTTTTCTGGTGTCTCTGAGCCTCTGTGCTCAGCTCTAGACTGGCAGCAGGTGAAAGCATGCGTTTACTTCCTCCGGCCCCAAGTGGACCATAAGCCTCCTCATCTAGTGAAACTAAAGAAGGTGTCAGCGAAATGGGAGTTTTCATTTGGAGGGCTGGAACAGTAAGGTAAGACCTCTGAAGCTTGCTTTGCTCCAGGTGGCTCATAACAACCATAGTGGTACATATAGGCTCAGGTGAACGTGAAGAGGCCATGATTTGGGAGAGGGTTGTATACATGGCACTAGCGTATGTTGGGATGTGAGTCTGCAATCGCACTGGGACAACTAAAGAAACAACAGGTGTCAACTGAGCCAAACATGTGGCAATAATGGGCTGTGTGTCGGGATATGGAGCAGTTACAGTGGTTGGAGAGAATACTATCGAACTGTTTATAGAAGGTGGAGCCAATGGAACATAAGACAAAGGCCTGGTGGAAAAGGGAAAATACAGAGCTTGACTGTGGCTGGAGAACTGCAGAGGAAGTAGATGGTGAAGTGGAGTCCCAAGCCGTGCACTGTGTGGATCAAAGAGGGCTCTGTGGAGAACTTCAGTTTGGAACACATGACTGAGAGATGGATCTGAGGTTTGCTGATCACTGGGAACCAAAGAGAGCACATTTGAAGATGGCAATGTTTCTCCTGATTCTTCATGAAGAAACCATTCTTCAGTGGAGAAAAGAGGGTGGTGGCTGGCATGTGAGGGCCCAGGCCTGGGACTGTCTGCTCTAGTCTGCTCTTCCTCTGGATCTCCTAAAGTGGCATGTTTTACCAGAAGACATTTCCTCCGCTCTTTCCAGGAGGTGCTGGGCTGCTGAGAGGACAGAGAGCCATAGTCAAAGGACTTACTCCTGTTTTCAGGCATCTGCTGAGGTTGTTGGTGAGTAGGGGGCGTCTGTTCGGATGCAGAGCGTCTCATCTCCTTGTGGCTCTGGTGGTACTGATGAGAGGATGATGGCACCATTAACATTTGGGAGCTTTGGCTGGCGGCCCATACCACGGCTTCCGATCTGACGGGATCCTCCATGGACATCGAGAGATTGGAAGAGAATGAGAGGCTGCTCTCCTGACTGGGGCTGCGAGGTACAGACACAGACTCAAAGCTGGACTCTGCTGAAGACTGAGCTGCTTCGGCCAAACGCAGCCTCTTCTTTTTGGGCGGGAGCTTCTCTGCAGGGAGCTGAGCCAAAGTCTGGCTTCTCTGAGGCCACTGGAACTCCTCCACTTTCTCTGCTTCCTATGACACAAAGATATTAATAGTAAGCAGCACTAAAAAGTGAATATGTCGTATTCATTTGGAATGTTTTTTTTTTAGATATGAGACAAACCTTAGGTAAAGATACTGTCACTGTGGGGGACACTGGTGGCATGTCAGTGTCTGGCTCCAGAGTGACAAGAATCTCGGGCACTTGGATGTTGGGTTGGCGAATGAGGCGACTGGTGGAGGGGGACGGTTTGGGCTGAGGCTGTGTCTCTTTGACCTCTGACCCCTCACTCTCCATGGACATATTCTCCTGCTTCTCAAAGGAGCTGGTGTGTTGAATGACTGACACACCCTTTCTGTCCTGCTGCTGTTTTGGTTCTGAATGACCACCTACAAACATACAAAACAATACAACAATATGTATTGTTTATTATTATGTACTAGTATATATTTCAAGAAAGACTTTACAAATCAATCAAGTATATTAGCCTCTTAAAAAAGTATAAAGTTCGAAATGAAACTGAGAAAGAGACATCATTTTGGTTGATCTGAATTTTTCATTATTGTTCCAAATGCTTTTGGAACATGTTTTATATTCACCTGATTGGGAACGGCTGCGCTCCTCTCCAGATGATACTGCAGTACGGGTTGTGGGACTGGGAGGATCTTCCTCTAGGCTCTCCTCTTTTCTCCTCTTCCTCACTGTCACTGCCAGAGCTGGTAACTTGTAGTGCATCATTACATGGGGGTGGTCGTCCCTGCCAGATTTGACCCTGTCCTCGGCCTCTAGTTCTGGCCGTTGGTGGTGTCCTGTACAGGTGCTCATGTGGGACTCATAGCCCTCACTGTGTTGGAACAGGGAGCCACAGGCCTCACACTCAAACAAGCAGGGACTCTTGTGCAGCTGTTGCTTTGGTTCTCTTTTTCCATCTGTACCCTTTCCTGAAGAGGACTGACCTGTATCTTCAAACACTTGTTCAGCTCCTAGAGGAACCTCAATGGCTGGTTGCCGTCTTAACATGCGCTGAACATGTCCCACTCTCATCTCTGCAGCTGTCGCCTGCTGCTCATCGAATGACTGGCAAAGACGGAAGCCTCCAGGAGACAGTGGTGTGGGGGAGGAGGGGGTGTGCTCCTGGCTGGTGGAGGAGGGCAGCGAGTGACTTCGGAGCAGAGGCACAGATGAAAGAGGTTCAGGAGTACCAGCCTCAGGTCTTATCCCACTGGGACCTGGACTTTCAGCTTTGGGGTCGAATGCATAGGGGTCTTTAGGAGTGCCAGTCTTGGGCGACTCCATGCTGCTTTTACGGGAGAGCGATGAGCGTCGTGGTTTGACACTGTCAATCTCACTGGTATCAACCACGGCTTCATTAATAGTGATGAGTTTGGTGATGTGTTCAATGACCTGTGTTTTGGGAACTGTAAAGGAAATGCTCTTCTCCTCAGTTCCAGAAGAAGAGTGAAGTTGCTGTTGATGGCCCCCTCTCTGTTGGCCTCCGAGCCTTCCATATTTCCCCAAAATGATTTCGGCATACGTTTTGGCACTGGCACTTGGGGGGCTGATTTGTGACAGGTCAGTGCTCCCTGATCCAGAGAAGTAGCCAGATTCGGTGCTACCTTTGCTGCCAGGGCCTAGAGAGGATGAGGATGTGGAGAGAGAGGAAGAGGGTGGGTCATCGGGGGAAGCCTTTGCACCTCGTTTGCGCTCACTAAGTCTTAGAGCCAGTCTCTGTTTGACGGCCTGTGAGTCCTCAGGTCTGTGGCTCTCCTCTTTCCTTGAGGGGCGTGATGGGTCCTTGGGTTTTCTGTGCTGTCCAGTCTCCTCCTCAGACTCTGTACTCTCTCCTTCTGTGGGCTCCTCATGCTCCTCTCCCACATTAGCGACCTCTGGTGTGCTGAGACTATGCTCCTCCCGACAGGACATCAGACCTGCTTTGATGCGGTGGGCGTGGGACTTGCGGTGCTTGTACAAGTTGCTCTTGGTCTTGAAGGAAAATCCACAGGGGTCACAGGGGTAGGGCCGCTCTCCTGTGTGGGAGCGGATGTGTTTCTGAAGGACGCTGGGTTTGGCACATGGTCGACCACAGTAGGAGCACACATACTTGCCAGGTTTCTGAGGCTTCTTCTCTCCACGTTTGGGAGAACTCAGCCTCTCTGCAGGGTCCTGGCTGGTCTGAGGTTGTACTCTGTGTCCCTGATCCCCTCGTGCTGAGGAGGTAGAGGGTAGGAAAGATGAGGGAGAGGAAGGAGAGAGGAAGCTGCCTCCAGAGGGGCCTGCTGCATCTGATGGCTGCCATGCTAACGCCTGCTGTTGTTGGAAGCGCAGGAGGAGACCTGTAGATCTAGGCGAGCGGTGCTGCAGCCGCCCCCGGGACCTGTGCGCAGGACGCGGGGTGGAGGTCTGACCGGGATCAGAGGGAAGGGACGATTCTGTCACATGCTCCTGTCTTTCAGAGCACTCGCCCTTAGGATGTCCAGGCTCCGCCTCCATAGAGTGGGAGGGGCCTCACACACACTATGACGACCCCTTCAGCCTCATGAGGCTAACCGCATGGCAGAGAGGTCTAAGGCAGAAGTCAACATGAAGCGCCGCAAATCAGAACCAGGGTCCTGTTCCACCAGTCTGAGCCCATGTTATTGGAAAGGACCAAAGGAGGCATTGTTAGGCTTCCCCTGTAGCTGCCATGAGTCGGGTAAACAAGGATCATTTTGTACAGTACACCTCAGGCCATGCTCACAGCCCTCCCCTGATCGAAGCTCTCACACTGGCTGTCTGTTGTGGTTCTTTAGGATGCATCTGAAAAACAGACAAAAACAAACATAGTTGAAAAAAACAAATACAGTGTACACAGGAAAGATATGGTCAGGTACCAGTAGAAAACCCCATTTTAATTGTGGCCTGCTCAGATGAGGCATTAAATATAACTAATTTCTAACCAATTTCTTTATGTTTGTAGTCAAATGTCTTGTTTTGATGTGTAATAAAATATAAGCAGCTTCTCTGCAGTAAATAAGAATAATCCATGGGCAACAGGTGCTCGCCTCAAGTCAGTGAATATTGCAAAGTCGGGGTAAGAAGTCAAAACAAATGATGAAAGATTAGTTTATCTGATGGACACCTCACAATTCAATTTAGGTTTATTTAACTTCAACTGACCCAAGTGCTTCACATGAATGCAATAGCAATATCAACGACAATAGACTACCGCACAATACTGTTCCAAGGGGGGCATGAGGTGGGACCCTTTCGTAAAGACTTTTATAAAGATACATTTTCATATCTTTCACTTAGAGTAGACACTTAGCTGGCTTTATGAGGACTCACACTTTTCTGGATCTGAAAACTCTGAAATGACATTGCGATGAAATTTCCATCTTTTATCAAGACAGATGTAGTGTAATATCTCCCACTTACTACAAACCCTGCACTCGATCTCAGCTCCAAATTCCTATAGTGCAGACAATCTAAACATTTTCTGGCAAGGGATCGGGAAGAGTTTTGAGTGAGCATCCATGTCCATGTTTCTGTGTGGAGTTTGCATGTTCTCCCTGTGTCTGGATGGGTTTCCTCTGGGCACTCCGGTTTCTCCCATCAACCCAAAACATGCTCCAGGTAAAATCCTCCAGCTTAGGTCCTGACCAAGCCTAGCAATAAGATCATGAGGATGGGTCCCCGGGCACCTGAAAGATGAGCTGCCCACTGCTCCTGAAGGATGGGTCAAATGCAGAGGAATAGTTTCCCTACAGGGATAAATAAAGCATGTCTTCTTCTTCTTCTCTTCTTCTTCACACCTTTGATAACCATGTACCAATATGTTCAGATTAGCTGATTAAGATTAGCAACCAAGAATCAGATCATGTCAGCAACTAGGGACAGTGAACTTTCTTAAAGGGATATGCCACCCCCAGGTCAAATTTGGGCATCTCCCCACAGTCCAGAGACTAAAATAAGTGGTGGAAAGCGTTTTCCTGCTCACCCAGCCATTGTCCGAGTCTGTCGCCACTGACCGCCGCGGTAACTGGTGCTCCTCCGCCTTAGACTGGAGTCTAACGTCGCCAGAGAAAGATTTCGGCCAAAAGGAATTAATTTGCTCGATGCGTTTCCCAATTACTTTGTGTGTAGTGCGCATTCATATCGAGTGCAAATAAATGTGCAAATCAACACGGAGAGCTTGCCTTGGTCATTTTGGGTGGGAACTATTTTCCAGTGCGTAAGAATACAGTCGTATCACGCAGCACGCTACCAGGGGAATCCCTGTTACGCACCGGGAAGGGAGTTCCCCTGTTGCACAACGTGGTGCGTGATACGCCTGTATTCTTACGCACTGGAAAATAGTTCCCACCCAAAATGACCAAGGCAAGCTCTCCGTGTTGATTTGCACATTTATTTGCACTCGATATGAATGCGCACTACACACAAAGTAATTGGGAAACGCATCGAGCAAATTAATTCCTTTTGGCCGAAATCTTTCTCTGGCTACGTTAGACTCCAGTCTAAGGCGGAGGAGCACCAGTTACCGCGGCGGTCAGTGGCCACAGACTCGGACAATGGCTGGGTGAGCAGGAAAACGCTTTCCACCACTTATTTTAGTCTCTGGACTGTGGGGAGATGCCCAAATTTGACCTGGGGGTGGCATATCCCTTTAAGACTCATGCTCCATGTGATCACTACGATATTGATACCACAGCAGTGAAAAGGGCAACAAAAGTGGTTACAGACTTTCACAAAACACACTATGAGAGGATGTAGGAAATGGGAGGAAGTGTGAATTGAATAAACAGCACTAGACTGGAGCGTACGGTGGTAGCGGCACTGGCAGGTTTTTAATGAGCCACACTTTTGCTCTCTCCATATGTCTATAAAAACACAGTCAGCCTTCATTAGAGCCAGTTTACAGCAGGAGGGGAAAGAAAGACCCAAAAAAGAACTCAACAGGCTCAAGGCAACTTTACTCGTATCTGCCATAGGGCTAATCATTTGTTGACGATTTCCCCAGAAGCGCTCACTTTGATTATCGCAACACACAACGATTCAAACTATAAGCTGTGTTCAAGTTCTTTTCTCTGCAAATTCATTTAACTAGTGTTTGATGCCTTCAGTCGCATTCATTATGGTCATCTATATAGTTATATTATTTTGGTTCAAAATACTATACTGGGGGACAAGATCAGTTTCATTTGGAGCAATGCAAAAGCAATTTTAAAATTTGTGGGTTATCCTACAAATCCAGACATGGCAGAGTTGAGTGTGGATGGTTTTGAAATGGCATCAGAACATATAAAAAGAAGGCAGGGCAAGCAAAATGACCGTTGCTATGTTTTATTGTAATATAATTAAAGGAGTTAAAGGATTTTGAACAGATATGATCAGGTTAAACATTAAACTGTGAGTGAGGGTGCCTTGCCACAGATCTGACCTGTACAGTGATAGAGATAGAGAATGAGGATAAATGCCATACTTAGGAACATTCCCAAGCAAAGCAATAACATCTCCATAAAGACAAGGAGGTGATGGACCCTTTATGTCTGGGACTGCGGATGGAAATTAGCACTGTGCTAAATCCGGCATATTTACGTTGGTTTGTGTGATCTTATACAAATTGTGCGTTCATTAATATGCATTGTCCCTTCCAAATAAACGAATAAATAAAATAAATACACCATAAAGATTACATAGTATGCTCCTGTAACTATACTTTATAAACACATATACAGTATTACTTGTGTGTCATTTAATTGTTATCTAAACTTTTATAGCTTCAATCACCTAATCTCCGTCTACAAATATTAATAACTACAAGCACATTGGGGCTGAGTATGACACATTTTACTAATTGGAGAATTTAGGAGCCATGATGCTGCACAAACTGCCAGGAGCAGACAGGAGCAGACAGGAGTAAAGGCAGACAGCATGACAAATGGTCTTCCTCGACACCTATGAAACTAATGTCACTGTTTGTGTCGGCATGGCGATCACAGAGTGGTTTTAATTATCTCCAGTGTCACCAGTGAATCCACCTAAAAAAAGGACAATTAGCTGCTTTTTAAGAGTAACAGGAAGTGCCTCCATTATTCAGGACAGTAGATGACCAACACTGGCAGATATCCACACCGCAAGAATTTATTTCTAGAAAAGTTAAAAATACTTGAATTCAGAATATTATTTGAGTAGATTAATTTACTTCACTGACATAGATTTTTTTTTTTGGCATTATGTCTTTTAAAAGCCAGTGGAAAAAATGTTCTTTACCCACTGATGGATGTAAACTGATCTGATCCCTGTGAAATTAAAATCAAAATCTTTGTTTGCACAGTAATCAAATTGCAAAGGCCTTAGGTTATACCTATAGTTTAGGGTTAGACCTCAATTTTTTTTTTTTCAATTGTTCAAATTCTATTGGAGTACAATATGCTCTCTGAACTGAAGCCTACTTTTAAAACCTATACTGTATCGCAAATCTAATCACAGTTGTCTAATCTTAAATAAAAACTACATATCCAGATAAATAAATGCCTGTTTCATATACACCGACAAGAAGCAGACAAGACTAACCAATCAGTTCCTGTGACCTGAGGTGACCCAGCATGAGCCTATCCTCCTCTGATTCGCTAGGGGTTTTCCTTGTGTCTCGCTCCACGGAAACAACTGGTTATAAATAGCAACATTCCCCACACGCGGCTGAAAAATGATATATATTGATAAGCGAGACAGGAGTTATGTAAATATATATGCGCCCTGGTTAATAAGGACTGACAAGGGCGTTCCTCTCTCCGGCTATTTTTAGATGCATGAGGTGTGAACAGGAAGCTACGGAGGCAGTTGTTAGATGTGCACAATTCTTCGATTGGAGGTGTCACGGGGAGTTAATTTTAGCAACACCAGAAGCCAACGATCTTGGGGTTTAAAACAATAAAATCCCAGCTGGAAAACTGCGGTGTGCTGTAATGTTAGTAATGAGTGATCCATAGAGACTGAATGAATGTAGAATGAAAGGAAGAAGATAACAATTTGCCTCAAGAGAATTTAATACATGTTTTTGAGCAACAGGGAATCAAGCAACCTTTTCTCTTTAGCTGAATTTTAAGTCACAAACCAGTGTTGCCAGTCACTATAGAAGAAGCATTTTCACTATAACTACCTCAGAACAGAAGTGCCAAAATTAAAAGTAATTTATTTCAAAACAAATGTGCTAGTCTAAACTTAATTTCATTGCAAAAGGAAGTTGAGTTGTCCAGTTTGTATTGTATTTTCTAATCATGTTTTACTGTAGCTAATACAGGTGTGAAAAGGAGCTGCATATTAAAATCCACACCTACAAAATTAACAACATTCATCATTTCCTAAAACATCCCCATAAAGAAATCCTCCTCTCCTCGTTCTCTTACTGGTGCATGTTCCCATGGAAACCACCAGCCTACTCAGTGCAACGGCAGATGGAGAGGGAGCTGGAGGTCTAAATTTATCTCCCAGCATCCTCTATGACTACAGACGTACAGTGGCAGCAGGAAGTGAGGAGGGAAAAGGCTTTGAGACGGTGCGCATTGACAAGCTGGCATCACCGCTGACAACCCGAGTACTTGACTGACCGACCCATATGGGCAATTCACGCTATTGGTCTCAAGAAGAAACCTTTCTTTCTACAACTAGTCCACTTGTATTGCGTGAATGGAAAGTTAAAAAGATAGCTCTTGTCAATCAAAATACCAATAAGAAGAATCTAGAGAGTATGGTGTCAGAATTACTGGAAAAGGACATAGCCAAATGGTATTAAGTGTTAAAAAGTCTTTTTCTGCTGCATACCAGAAGAGTAAGTCACTCCGCACGATAATGGATACAAGGGCTATACCTGAACCGCAGAAGACAAGCAGTTCACAGTGTGGTAAGACTTCCTTTGATAGAGAAAAGCCAGTGAACCACAAGTCAATAGTGGGGGCTTAAAGCGGACTGGTAATGAACACAGTGGAGTTTGAATGCTCGTATTGGTTAGGCAGAAGCAACCACAGAATATCACATTTAAGTAAAAGAGAAATTATGTATTAAAAAGTAAAAATACTATTGCAACCTTTAAGCTAGATTTGTCCGTCCTTTCCATTTTGCAAACCTCTGTGCATATTGATTTGTCACATTTTACTCCAGATGCCCTTCCTGGTGCTACCCTCTTCATTTATCCTGGCTTTGGATTGGCATAAAAAGGTGGATTATGGTTAAGAAGTATGCTACAAAAATTACACAATCTTCACAATCCTACAAAAAAAACTAAACAAATGATAACATCTTGAGAATTCTTGAGACAGATATGAGCAGACTGCATGCATAACAACTTGGAGAATCAGATTTTCTAGACATCTGCAACAATAATTTATTTAATGCAAATGATGAATGAACAGCATCAAAAAGCCACAAAATGAGTTTAACATCTTGACCAGTAAAACAATGGATTCCCGTAAAGGCTCAGACAGAGATGACATAGAAATGGGAATGAGGGAGGGGTGGGTTACCTGACAGCGCAGCCTTGGTCTTCCCCCTGTGAGGAGCTCCAGACACACAGAGGCCGTAGAGCTCCGAGTCACAGCGGATATGACTGTTGGAGTGGGTGTGCGGCGAGAGAGACAAGCCCAGCGAGGAGGGAAGGGGGTGAGGCGAAAACTGCGATGAAGAAAGAGCCATGCACACAGGAATGTTTCCAGTGAAAGGGATGCAAAGAGGAGGTGGTATTTTCCAAAGAGGAACTTGGCTCTCGACACAGTGTAATTGGTGTGTGGCTACAACAAGTGCTAATATCTAACGATAGAATGGTGATTATGATTGTGGATCTACAGTTATTCTCACATTTTACACCTTTAACAATAGTCACTGGATTCTAGACAAAGCCAAGACTTACAAGGACTAAGCCAGGACAAAACAGGAAATAGAAGGACTGTGTTAGGACTGTGAACCACAGGGTTCCTCAAGATTTAATACACAATACAATGCTCACAGTACGATAATATCACAATATATTGCACATAATATTCTGAGCCAAATACAGTTTAACAAAAGTTTTTTTTGTTACAAATACAACCTGCACAAACAGATAAAACATAAACAAGTTTCCTATCTCTAAACAAGCTACAAAACTGAAACACAGTCAAAAAATATGAACATAAAAAACAGCAGACAAAAATACTAATATTGTATCAAAATATTTAGAAAACTATACATATACTAGATTACGTACAGTATATGCATTGTTAGTTTATTCATTCAATACCTAAAACCCAAACTAATCTTAGGACAGAGCACGTTCAACACTTGGTATCATGACCACAGTTTGTGAAGCACTTGCGGTATGTGTAACTCTATGTGCCATGTCACTATAGTGAAAGCATAGACTTGGCCTATTGTAAGCAGAGGTGGCACACTGCTCACAGATAGGCTTACAAACAGGTCTTACGTGGGGCTTTCCCTGCATCACCAAGTCCTTAAGGCAATCCCTTCTAATTATCACCTCCTTATCAGGAAAGTCGCACTATTCTAATGGCCTCAACACCAGTTTTTAATAGATACACGAGTCCTTTCCCCTTTCCAACGTCACTAAATAAGCTGCATCCATTCACAGGGCCCCCACATTATAGAGGAGTTGGCCAATCAGCAGTGCTACACACAAGAGACGGAGTGAGGGAGAGAAAGTGAAAGAATTGAGAATGAGCGGAGGCCCTGCTGTTCTGTAGAGGAGCGTAGCACAGGAAGCGTGAGTCACACAGTCGAAAATAAACAAGCGCACACAGAGAAAGGCAGCACACGACCAACCGGACGACAGGGGCAGATCCAGGGGCAGATAGGCAGTTAAGAGCAGGGATAGAGGGGTAGAGGGGCAGAGGGATGGGGCAAAAGGAAAGGGGGAGCCTATCCCTACTGCTGAGGACTAGTGTTCCAATAGTAAAAGGAACATTTTTGTTTGAGTCTATAAAATACTGACATTTCCCCCAAATTCCCAAAAAAATATTATTGTTTAGAGCATTTAATGACAGCAGAAAATGACAAATGGTCAAAATAACAAAAAAGATACATGTTTTCAGACCTCAAACAAAAGAAATAAGATCAAATTTATTTTAAAACAACATAATACTAATGTTTATGAGTTCAGAAATCAGTATTCTTCCACAGTCTTTCACAATTCTTACTGCTTTTTGTGTAATTGTTGTTAACCCAAGTATTTAATAGTATTTAAATCAGAAAATTTGGTGCAGTAACCCTTATTTTTAATCACAGCTTTCATGCGTCTTGGCATGCTCTCCACAAGTCTTTCACATTGTTCTTGGGTGACTTTATTCCAGTCCTGGTGTGAGAACTGAAGTAGCTCAGCTTTGTGTTTGTGTTGGAATTCAACAGACGCTGGAATGGAATGGCTGTAATACGTGTAGAGATGCCAATTTCAAAAAAAAATGCAGTGGTCTCTTATTTTTTTCCAGAGCTGTATACTCTCCTCTGCATCAGCTCTGAGTTCCTTCTCTCATCTGTTGTCATCTTGTGTCAATAGTTTTGTTGTTCACAGTGTGGGTCCCCCTGGTCCTGTGCTGAAGCTGGTCGCCTACAGGAGACAGTGCTGACTTGGTGCTTGGACATTTCGAAGATTGGCTGTCTTTGACTTCCCTCTGCCGTATTGTGTTGTACAGTGGATGTGAAGGCGCTCATTGTCTGGCACTGACAGGGCACACCTTCTGTACTTCCTTGCGAGGGACCTCCGGCAATTCGTCATGCCTTTGTCTTGTGTTTCTACAGCGGGCAGACGCTGAGAGAGAAAGAGAGAGAGAGGGCAGAGGCCAGGATATAAAAGTGCCACTGTGCATTTGATTGACAGGAAAGCTGCTCTACAGAGGCGTAATGATTAGTGGGGCTTTGCAGAAGAGAGCAGACACATGGCAGTCTATAACACAATGGAAACTTAAGACGAGACCAAGTGTTTAAACTAAAGCCAAACAATGACAGGAGAGATAATCATTGAGAGAGTAGGTCTGCATTGGAATTGCAAACATTATAGAGGTGAAACAGCAGCACAAAGCTCAAACTGGTGTATAAGATAACATGTGTTAATTAAAGTTGAAGCTTCACATGTATGGAAAATAACAGAAGTGTAATTATCTTAGTAGGGTAACTTACAACAATCAGCATCAGTTACATTAGAGAGAAGGCTCAAATATGAGCTGCAAAGATTCCAAAACAATTCCAAATATGTCAGAACAAGAGGGTTTAACTTTGCTTATATATATATATATATATATATATATATATATATATATATATATATATATATATAAATTATTATTATTATTATTATTATTATATATTGGAATATATTTGTTGTTCACCTAAATTAACATAGCCTGTTTTTCAGTTGCCACAATTTAAATTACTATTTTATTTGAATTATAATAAAAATTCCCCAAAATACAACCAGGAAATAAATAACACTGGTCTACAAGCAAAATGCTTCTGGAACAAAAGTATTGAAATTTTTCTTGGTTTAGGTCACTAATAAAGAAAAAGTAAGTCAGAAGTGCTGATTGGCTATAGTTTCCAAGATATAGAATTGGGTCAAAATAGGAAATTTATGCAAAATAAGGCAAAAACAGTAGTTTATCAGGAGGTACAGTGTGTCTACAAGCAACCAGTTCTATCTGAAAACCTGTCCGCACATTCCAATACATTCATTTTAATATGTCTAGAATTTTAACATACATCAATATATATAATATATATATATATATTATTATATAATTACATATCTTGAATACATTAGCTAACCATCAGTTATCAATTGATTTCCAGTTCATCTTATCAATATAAATGAGATTTACTTTTATCTCGGAAGCAGATCGAGTCCACAAAAGTGTAGACCAGTGTAACTTAAAATATTAGCACTATATTTTGAAGCAAGTCTGTCATCCTCGACTTCTATCATTCGAAGTACAATGATGATACTATTGCAGTACTGTACATAATAGTTATTGCTATGTGGCTTTGTTGATGTTGCTGCAAAAACGACAGATTCACACTGTATTACGAAGCCACAGTGTGAATGCAAGTGTTCATAATGTTAAATAAAGAACACATGTTTCAGATTTTAGCCAGCAGCACTCATATTATGCAAAGCTGTGTCATTTACAGTAAGTGGAAACAAGGGCTCCCCTGTGTATATGGTCACATGACACATCTCTCACACACACCCACTCACATGGCAGAACGCACAGACCAGCAACACCAAAACGCACACATCATGCTTTATAAGAAACTCTATGTTGTTCTGGGGCCACTGCAGACTATAATTTGAACTAAATGAGGCGTTTGTGTATAAACAGACAACTGCACCAATGACATATTTTGGGATTTTTAGCTTATAAAGTGCAGACACAGACAGTAAAACAGGCAAAGAGCAGTGGCTTGTCTCTGGTTATTTTAGACATGTGGCTTTTCAGTAAACTGGACCCTCTCTGTCCCAACCACTGCGGTGTTATGATAGAAACTAAAGCCATTTAAGAGGGAGCCCACCTTGTGTATTTGTGGGTTTGTGCGACTACAGACCAGGGGCAAACAGAGCATCTGCCTCCTCACTGCAAGCATTTTCAGGAGGATTTTTAGCCTGCTGGTTGCATCATGAAGAGTGTTGGGCATCTTAAAAAGTCTAACTCAAAACACCACACAAAGCAGCACTGTGAAGATGGAAGAGGTGCTAATCAGTTACAGGATAAGCCAGATGTATATTGAGTTTGAAGCATATTCAAATATTGATTCATTATTTCTGATGCAAATTACTGGTTTTATGAGCTGTGAATTGGACAGTGTAAACTCCAGAAGCTGATTTAAATACTATTAAATACTTGGGTTAACAACAATTACACAAAAAGCAGTAAGAATTGTGAAAGACTGTGGAAAAATACTGACTAGATTCCAATGAGAGCCAGGCTACTGTACACTATTAACCAGCTCAGACACAAGCAGCAACCATTGATAAAACTTAAAATTGTCTGTGATTCTAGTTTGTTAGCTCTATTAGGATAAATTAAAGTACTGTGATGCAACCAGTTGGCTAATGGACTGAAACATGGTAGTCTTTTGTTAGTGCCAATCAATACGAATCCTCAGAAGATGTGATATTTGATCCTCAGCTCTGAGGCACTGATCATGGTGCTAGAACTGTTTTCTTTGTCCTTTTGAGCAACACATTTTCCTAAAAAGATATGCACATTGCGCTATATAACTTTTATGGTAGGATGATTCAAATATCTCCAGTGAAACGAGAACACAGTGTTGCTGTTATGTGATTACAAAAAAGTACAAAAACAGTGATTTGGCACTTTGAATGTGGTCTAAAATAGGTGTGATGTCTTTGCCTGAAAATAGCCTTGACTAACAGACAATGACTATAACAAGAGGATACTGTAGGCATAGTAAGAACATAGACATAGTAAGAACAGCTAAAAATGTTTCACATATAAAACTTCTCAATATGGAAATGTATGAAAAATAATTTAGCTATACTGTAGAATAATCACAAAATATTGAAGTATTTGAGTTAGTCTGAATTGTTAAAATAGCAAGAAGGACACATATTTCATTTGCTGAGAGGTTGAATGCTTAGTGTTTACCCTAAACACCAATTTGTTATAGAGGTGGCAAAAAATGAATAGCTTTGTAGTTGTTTTTGGTGACATGCAAAAAAATTGGATAGAATGAAAGCATGGAGTTTAGATATCAGGGAAGATATTGATAAGGAAGTGTGGGCAGCTGCTTGTTTAAAAGCTCAAACACACACTATCAAGATTCAAATGATTATAATATAAATGGTTAATGAGGACATACATAACCCCTGAAAAACCCCTGAAATTTTCACTTCCTGAGGTTTTTGAACGTTAATGTGAGCTCCTCTACCCTGTTTAGGGTACCCCCCCATGGCTAAAAGTTGTGAAATGTGTAAACTGAGCAAATGCTGACCTTTTCTGCATTTGAAAAAAAGACAGCCCAAAGGGGCGATTCTGAACAAGGGAATTTTCTGACGTCACACTCTGGGAAAATGCAAATGAATTTCCACCCCCCGTCTGGATGTCTACCCACCGGAGACACGTGAGAGTGTTTCCAGGCTCGGATGTCCTTTATCCGAGCCTCCAAACCTCTGAAACAGCAGTGGTTTAATTTTATTTTCTGTGGAAATGTGTTTTTTTTTTCATGGAACGTGTCTCATATCGTCCGAAGCGCTTAAAACATGGAAATGGGGCCAGCGCACAGCACACCGCTACTCCAAGAAACAGCGGCGTATTTGGCCACAGCCCACCCGCTGCACTGGCCTGTCTCTGTCCTCCTCATTTGCATTCAAGCAACAACGCCCAGAATAAAGCGTTTCAGAGACATAGTTATGAATAGAACTGGCTTCATGAGGCTATCTCATGCACTGAGGCTTGATTTTGGAGAAGGATTCATTTACAGTATTAGGGAACCATTAAGGCGCCATATAAAAGCATCAAGAAGTACCATGTCATGGGATCTTTAATAAATGGTCCCCTGGCATTCCAGACATCTGTGTTAAATGTTTGACTGAGAGGGGCACCTTGGTTCGCTGTGTCTGGAAATGTCCTAAATTAGTAGCTTTTTGGAAAATGGTGCATTTTAAGTTTGCATCTTAAGTAAAATTGTTGGCATCCAGGTGCCTTTCTCGGCAAAACTGTGTGTCCTAGGAATATTTCCGGACAACTTTACTATCAGCTCTAAAAGTAAGACTCTGATCAACTTTGGCCTCCTGCAGGCCAGGAGGATGGTTGCTTTGTCATGGAAAGAGACTGAAGTTTAATCTGAACGGTCCTGGATAAGAGAAATGACATTATGTGTTACACTGGAAAAGCTGACCTATACCATTAAAGGTAAAGCACAAGAATTTGAAGAAGTATGGACACCCTTAATGGACTATCTCAGGAAATAATAATAATAATAATAATAATAATAATAATAATAATAATTATTATTATTATTATTATTATTATTATTATTATTATTATTTACTTGTGTTAATTTTAATCATTATTTCTTAAAACCATTAAAAAAAACCAAAAAAACAAACAAAAAAAACTGAAATTTGCAATGTCCTAACAAGATAAGAGATATTTCTGTACTTTTGTGGTTCATTCTACTGTCCGTTCAGATGTTATGTGATACTTAAAATTAGATCTGAGAATCACAGGGTTCCTCACATTCGGTATGATAAACGATACATGGCTCACAATACGATATTATCACGATATGGCGATTCATGCAATAATCAATATATTGCACATGATACTCTGTGATATGTTGCTGTTTTTTTTAAGAACCAAATTCATCTTAGCAAAAATATTTTCTTGTTAAACCACTGCTTGTGAAAAGTTAATTTGAAGTGCATCTATTTTAATAATCAAAATATGTCAAGTGTGCTCCATAAACAAGTTACCTTCCCCTAAATGAGCAACAAAATTAAAGTGTGGTCACAAAAAAATGCTAGAAGATACAAAAAAATTACTCTTGGATATCGATTCAGCAGCACACGATAACAATACTGTATCACCACATTTAATACCACGATATATCGATATTTATATATATATTTTGATATTTTTGCACTCCTGCTTAAAACTTGAAACTAAAACTGGGTTGCCATAATTTTGTTTTTATATCATAATAGGGATAATCCAAATCATGTCTTCTCACACACTGTTTATAACCTATAGTTCACTTAATACTTTGTTGCTTCTCTGTTGCACTCTCCACCGCTCCTTGGACCAGATCTGGCGCCGAGTCTTATCAAGCATCTCTACAAACTGTGTCTGCGTTCATTAGAGGCCATTAGCTGTGATCCTCCGCTGCTTTTAGCTCCACTTACACAAACACAAGAGTCCACAGGTGAAATGTGCCACGGTCTATCCAAACACAGCAACACCCACCTTCCTTCGAGGGCCACCCTTCAGATTGGGAAGTTTACTCAGGGCCAGACCAGGTCGGAGTGACTGCAACACACAGTGAAAAACAGCCTCCTTCAGCCAAGTGTGAGTTTACAGTGGACTTAGACCTGTTCAGTGTGCGCTGCTACCAGGTTGCCCCACATCAGGCTGCATTAGTAACCTGTCAAGCGAGGGTCTCAGCACGTCAACGCCATATTGCCCCAATCAACACAACATTTAAGAGGCGCACTGTCAAAATATGAAAATAAAAGCCCTAAAAATCCCTGAAATGTCTGTTTTTTGACTGTTGAGCTTACATTTAAGATATAGTAATAATGAATTAGATTTATATAGTGCCTTTCAAGACCCAAAGCGCTTTACAGGGCATTATTCATTCACTCTACACTCAATATATGCTTTATTGTACCAAACATGAGAAAAGTGTTCTCTGCATCGGAATCATCATTCAGTGCTACTATTGGGGCAAACTGTCAGGAGCAGTGGATCACACATGGCAGCGCTTGGGGACCCATCCCCTAATCTTGAGTTAGATTTGTACATGTTTTATAGTGATGGGATGGGACAACCAAAGTAGACGGAAACCCAAATAGACACAAAGAGGTCATGTAAACTCCACACAGAAATTCTCCACCCGGTCATGGAACCGAGCCAGGGCAGCTTTGCTGCTAGAGTGCTAGTGAAGAGAGCAAACTTTGCTGACTAAGTAAAGGTTAAATTTGTAAGTAAAAAAGCCTTGAACCACAATTTTGATTGTGCACCTGACTAATGCAAACCTCACTGTACTAGATAAGGTAAGAAACAAAGTTAATTTAAAGAAGTAAAAAAAAAAAAAAAAAAAAAAAATCGAACAAAACCAAAAATTGAGAATCCAAAATCAAAAAAAGGAAAATTAAATTGTGACTTAAAAATAAACAGATTTAACACTGTATGCTCTTTATGAGGAAAATAAACAATATTTAAGCGAACATAACCATTCCTCGTCTTTTTTTAACCTGTCCGGTGCCATTGGTTGCCATTGACACCGCTGACACTATCTTCCATCTATGACAATGCTATAAAAGCCTATCAAATGTGTGCACAGCGAGCAGTCTCTGTATCTGGAGACTGCAGCTTTAGGACTCAATGAGACAGCTCATCAATCACAGGACAATCAAGAGACAAAGACCTGACAGCCGCATGTGTGTGGAGCAGGACGCTGAGCGAGCAAAAAACACAACATGCAATAGAACAATGAATGCTATTTTCATTTACACAGGGCGTGACCAAAAGTCTGCTAAAATAATCGGTATCAAAAATTTTTTTTTTGTTTTTGTAAATATTTTTTATCTAAAAACCTTCAGTCATTTTATTTTATCTTTATCTAAAAATATTACTAAAGAAGTAAAAATGTACAATATAAATGGAAAATAAAATTTGCACTCATCCACTACGATAATCATGATTAGTTGCACAGCTAATACTTTTAATAGTTTATATTTTTGGTGCCATAACAATAAAACATTGTCCCTAACATTTTAAAACTGTCTGAAATCTTCAATATTAATATTATTGTGAGATCATATATGTATAACTTCTTTAAGTTATATTGATCCTAAAAGCTTTGTGGGAAAGGAATTGTAAAAATATTGTAAACAAAGTCAAAAATATGTGATGCCCAAAAGCAAAGTAGTTCAGTATGAGTCAAGGTCTTGTGTGGACCTTTGTCCCACTTTGTGAAACGACAGAAATGTGTCACACTTCAGCTGGGGCTAGTCTGAACACTGCTCAGGGCGACTGCATGCACACAACTTAGAGTCATCCAAAGCTTAAACAAAAGGAGCAGAAAGAAGAGCAATCTTATTCCATCTGTCCCCTTTTCCCGACAATATTTTAACATTGATACTTAGTTTAAAACATTTCACAATACATTTCATTTAAATCACATACATTCATTCATTTAGGCAGAAAATACTGCAATAAATGACGATTGAGAAGACAATTATGACAATGATGAAGTAAGTGAACCTGGCCTAGAATACAAATGAGCTGAAACACACTTTACAGTAAAATGGGCATGTTAATAATAATAATGCACTTTACAGGCTTGTCGAAGCCCCTCAAAGCGCTACACTGTGGTCATTATTCGTTCACGCCGCACTGGGTGGTGGTAAGCTTTAGCCACAGCTGCCCTGTGGCAGACTGACAGAAGCAAAACGTCCAATCTGCGCCTTCACCACTACAACCATCACCACTCATTGACACACACTGTCATACTAGGCAATGCGGGTGTCTTGCCGTACGAGAGAACTTGGTCCGAGTGAGAATCGATCCTTTGACCTTCGGGTTGGGGCGTCACTGCTCTGACCACTGAGGTACTGTCATCCAGAGGTTGGTATCTATAATAATTGACAGATTTGTTAATTGTTCAACTCTAAACCAGGAGAACAGTGCTGAATAAAATGCTTCCCACAACATACATATGTAGGGCGTTGCAACTAATCCAAACGTAGAATCAAGACCAAGATTACACAATTTCTAATCGTCAATAATTTGCTTGAGTCTTCAATTCTTTGCCAGTAAAAGTATGAGGTGCATTGCAGGAGAAAGAAATTTGACTATTTGTTGTGTTAAATGGCATTGGAAGTGTTGGTTTTTTTGTTATATCATCTCGTTGTTATAGTGCTAAAATCACTGTATAGTACATCTCTCACATATAAAATACATTATTATTAAGTCTACATTAACTTTTGACAAACCATTTCAATAATCAATATTTCACATATAATATTCAATGTTAAAACAACTGAAAAAGTAAGTTCTTAAGGGTACAGTGTGTAGGATTCGTGGCGCGTAGGTGGTTTAGGTACCATGCACTTCCTCTTTTGGCTACGGCAGACCTCAAGGGTCACCCGGGCGCGCCGTAACGCGGACAGCTCGCATACCGGCGCTGTCCGAGCTCTCGCCAACAACTACGGTATAAATAAAACGCGGTCGCGTTCACTGTTTTTTTTCTTTTCACATGAAAACACACATTCCCGATCGTGTACCATGACAATCTACACATCAAATGAAACCTTGCAGTCTCCTCTTTTTGACTATTTTCCCTGCACAACAATCACTCCCCGAGCACATGGGGCTTTTATACGGAAAAGCACAAAACGAGGTTTGTTACTTAGCTTACCTTTGAAGGCTCTGGGTCAGGTCAAACTCTGTATTTCACCATAAGCTTGGTCTCAATCTGCCCGTAAGGATCCAGCGAATAAAATCCAGTAAAACAATTTAGTCCAAAACACGTGTTAGATCCATTACGACGTGTGATCCGGAACATGCTTGTCGTTGTCCAACAGAATACTTTGATTTCAAGATGGAAGTGAAAAGGCTTGGAAAACAATGTATTTTTGAATGGGTATCTTCAATTTCTGTAATTAACGGGTAAAAATCTTACACACTGTCCCTTTAAAGAGCATCCATACTCCAGAGCAAGTGACAGCAGCGAGTCAAAGGAACAAGTGAAAGTGAGACGCAGTATTGATGTAACATAGGTGGATGGATACATTGATTTTCTGTTCTCTTGCACAGTTACATGCAAGGGACTGGTTATCCAATATAGGCTCAGGCACCGTCTGTGAGCATGCCCTTATAGCCCTGTATGGACACACGCCTCAAAGCAGAAGCTCTCCCACCAGGGATGCTCTCTGTTAGGAGTGTCTGTCAAAGCACACAGCACCGAACAGATTGCTAAATGAAGAATGAGATTAAGATTAGATTATATAAAGTTTGGATAATAATAATAATAATAATAATAATAATAATAATAATAATAATAATAATAATAATAATAATTGTTATTATTATTATTATTATTATTATTATTATTAGTATTAGTAGTAGTAGTTAGGGATGTCAACAATTAATCGATTAACGGTTAATTGTCGATTAAGACGTTGGTCGATCAAAATGCATTAATTGTAATTAACCGCTAACCGCGGACACGCGGACACGCGCACCCGAAACAAGGCAACTGCGCTGCGCCAAGCTCGACTCACAGCCGACCGCAGGCGCCAACGGCACTGCTCAGCAGCCCCGGGTGTACCGCGAGGCGAGATCGAACCCGGAATGCGCTGCTGGTTTCGCCGCGGCTCGCGCCCCGAGCCCCGCCTGGGCTCGCGCCCCGCCTGGGCTCGGGGCGCGAGCCGCGGTGCACGTGGGGCACGTGGTGGTTTAATCCTGGTCTGGTCTAGTCCAGGTCTAGACCCGGTCGAGTCCCGGTCTGGTCCAGGTCCAGACCTGGTTCAGACCTGGTCCAGTCCACGTTCAGTCCTGGTCTAGTCTCTTAGCCAATCAGGACAGAACACAATGTTACACTATAAAAAAATGTTACACTATAAAAAAAAAAATTGGATAGAGCGAGGGATTACTGTATTTTGTTATTCAGCATCAATACATTTGTCTGCTTTTTACTAAGGAATAATTAATTGAGGAATATACAATATAATAAAACTATGATATATTTTTGACTCAGTGTTATGTTACTATAGCTTATATTCTTAAAGACCCTATTGAAACACAAAATTCAGGTGAAAAACGCCGCTTATCAGTTAATCGTTAATCGACCGATAAGGTCAATCAACTATCAGTTAATGAATTAACCGATAATTTGCATCCCTAGTAGTAGTAGTAGTAGTAGTAGTAGTAGTAGTAGTAGTAGTAGTAGTATGGATGAATGAAGACTTGAGAAAATCCAAGAGAGAGTGCAGGAGGGCAGAACGTCGATGGAGAAAAAACAAAACGACTATAAACCACCAGTGTTGTATAAAGTACTGGAAAATCAAACTCAAGTAAAAGTATAGGTACCCCACCCAAAAATGACTTTGGTAAAAGTCGAAGTCACTGACTGAAATGTTACTTGAGTAAAAGTCTTAAAGGGATATGCCACCCCCAGGTCAAATTTGGGTATCTCCCCACAGTCCAGAGACTAAAATAAGTGGTGGAAAGCGTTTTCCTGCTCACCCAGCCATTGTCCGAGTCTGTCGCCACTGACTGCCGCGGTATCTGCAGCTACTCCGCGTTAGACTGGAGTCTAACGTCGCCAGAGAAAGATTTCGGCCAAAAGGAATTAATTTGCTCGATGCGTTTCCCAATTACTTTCTGTGTAGTGCGCATTCATATCGAGTGCAAATAAATGTGCAAATCAACACGGAGAGCTTGCCTTGGTCATTTTGGGTGGGAACTATTTTCCAGTGCGGAAGAATAAAGCCGAATCACGCACCACGCTGTGCAACAGGGGAACTCCCTTCCTGGTGCGTAACAGGGATTCCCCTGGCAGCGTGCTGCGTGATTCGGCTTTATTCTTCCGCACTGGGATGCTGGACAAGGTCTTCTCCTCAGTGAGGCCCACCACATGTCTCGTAGACCCAATCCCCACTCCATTTTTTAAGTCTTTTTATGGATCTTTTAGGGATGAACTTTTGGTCATGATTAATTGCTCTCTTCAGACAGGGGTCTTTCCTGCTGCCTTCAAAGCGGCGGTGATGAGGCCCCTGCTGAAGAAGAGCAATTTAGATTTTAATGATTTTAACAACTACCGACCAGTGTCTAACTTACCATTCTTAAGCAAGATTCTAGAGAAACTTGTCTCTATCCAATTAAATGGTTTTCTAGATGATCACAACATTTTGGAAAAATTTCAGTCAGATTTTGAATGACTTTAGAATAAATTGTGACACTCAAAAGGTGACTGTGTTGGTTCTGCTGGATCTGAGCGCTGCCTTTGACACAGTAGACCACATGATTCTTTTAACTCGCTGTTCACAAATTGTTCATGTCCTATCTCACAGACAGAACATTTATGGTAAGTATGGACACATACTCCTCCAAGATCCATAAAATCACATGTGGTGTCCCCCAGGGTTCCATTTTAGGCCCTGTGCTTTTCAACTTGTACATGCTCCCCCTTGGCGGCGTCATCAGGAGACATGGAATCAATTTCCACAGCTATGCAGATGAAACGCAGCTTTACATTTCCGTGTCTCCTGATGACACCAGGCCAATGGATGCTCTTTTTAACTGCATTCTAGATATCAAATCCTGGATGGCAAGAAACTTTCTCCAGCTTAACCAGGACAAAACTGAGGTTCTAGTCATCGGTCCTGAGGCCCAGAGAGAGAAACTTTTATCAAAACTGCAAGCACAGTCTTTTAACCCATCTCCTCAAGTGAAAAACCTGGGCGTCATTTTTGACTCTGAGCTGACTTTTATCCCACACATCAAGAACATCACAAAAATAGGTTTCTATCACCTAAAAAACATAGCCAGAGTTCGCCCTATTCTCTCTCAGGCCAATACGGAGACACTGATGCATGCTTTTTTCACCAGCCGTATAGACTATTGTAATGCCCTGCTCTCTGATCTTCCCAAAAAGTGTATTTCAGGTTTGCAATTATTACAAAATTCAGCAGCACGTGTCCTGACTAGGACCAGAGGGCGGGACCACATTACACCGGTCTTAAAATCTCTGCATTGGCTCCCTGTGAGTTTGAGGATAGATTTTAAAGTTATTTTACTGTTTTTTAAATGTCTTAATGGTTTTGGGCCTTCTTATCTTTCAGAACTGCTTTCCCCTTACGAACCTTCACGGGCCCTGCGCTCCTCCGGCAGCAGGCTCCTGGTCATTCCCAAAGTCAGGACACACACTCACGGAGATGCGTCTTTTCAGTACTACGGCCCTCGTCTATGGAACTGCCTGCCGGAGGACCTCAGGGCTGCAGAGAACGTTCATGTTTTTAAGTGTGGGCTCAAGACTCACCTGTTTAGCTTGGCCTTTGATTGACTTCCGTCGTCTGTTTGCTTGTCTTTTGTTTGTTTGCTTGTATATCTGTTTGTTGTTTGTTCATCTGCTTGTTTGTCTGCTTGCTTTTTTCTTTTTTTCCTTCTTCCTGGCAGCACGGTGGCTGAGTGGCTAGCACTCATGCTTCACAGCAAGAATGTTCCGATTGCCCGGGCCTTTCTGTGTGGAGACTGCATGTTCTCCCCGTGTCTGGGTGGGTTTCCTCCGGGCACTCCGGTATCCCCCATCAACCTAAACATGCGCCATAGGTAAAATCCTCCAGCTTAGGGCCTGACCAAGCCTAAATAACAAAACAAAATCATGGGGATGGTCCCCGGGTCAAATATAGAAACAACTTCTCCTGTGCGAGATCAATAAAGGTCAATCTTCTAATCCTTGACCACTGTAAGGCGCTTTGTGTTACAATTTTGTATGAAAAGCGCCTTATAAATATTGTTTGATTGATTGATAGTAGTAGTAGTAGTAGTACTATTACTACTGAAAAACTATGTGTTCATTATTAAGTATTTTTTCATGGCTTATTAAGCCTATAAATAGTATATTTATTAGTGTTAACAGATCGAGGTAACTTAACAAAAGCAATGCAACTGGAATTTCTTTTTTACTATTGAGTGTTGACAATAAGTTTGTTTTAAAGGGATATGCCACCCCCAGGTCAAATTTGGGCATCTCCCCACAGTCCAGAGACTAAAATAAGTGGTGGAAAGCGTTTTCCTGCTCACCCAGCCATTGTCCGAGTCTGTCAGCACTGACCGCCGCGGTATCTGCAGCTGCTCCGCGTTAGACTGGAGTCTAACGGCGCCAGAGAAAGATTTCGGCCAAAAGGAATAATTTGCTCGATGCGTTTCCTAATTACTTTCTGTGTAGTGCGCATTCATATCGAGTGCAAATAAATGTACAAATCAACACGGAGAGCTTGCCTTGGTCATTTTGGGTGGGAACTATTTTTCAGTGCGGAAAAATAAAGCCGAATCACGCAGCACGCTGCCAGGGGAATCCCTGTTACACACCAGGAAGGGAGTTCCCCTGTTGCACAGCGTGGTGCGTGATTCGGCTTTATTTTTCCGCACTGAAAAATAGTTCCCACCCAAAATGACCAAGGCAAGCTCTCCGTGTTGATTTGCACATTTATTTGCACTCGATATGAATGCGCACTACACAGAAAGTAATTGGGAAACGCATCGAGCAAATTAATTCCTTTTGGCCAAAATCTTTCTCTGGCGCCGTTAGACTCCAGTCTAACGCGGAGGAGCAGCAGATACAGCGGCGGTCAGCACTGACAGACTCAGACAATGGCTGGGTGACCAGAAAAATGCTTTCCACCACTTATTTTAGTCTCTGGACTGTGGGGAGATGCCCAAGTTTGACCTGGGGGTGGCATATCCCTTTAAGCATTTGAACAAATATTATATTTTGGCTATTTTGGCTCAGTTACACCTAACTTGTTAATAGGGTGAGGTGGGGTTTAGAGTCTTGCCAAGGAAACAACGACAGCATTCATCTGTGGGAGCTAGAATCATACCACCAACCTGTGGGTCAGTGGATCTCACCGCTCAACCAATGACGTTATGTTGAGAGCGGGATTCAAACCGCCAACCTTTGGATCAGTGGACGAACGCTCCACCAACTGAGCCACTGCCGCCCATAGTACCGATAGTTACCATAGTAACCATTAACAGTTAAATGTTGGATTCTCACCACACTGATTTTATATCAATAATGATGAAAGCATATTTACAGGGAACAACATTTCAAGTGTCTTGCTCAAATACAGAATGGCAGAGTTACAACACTGAAAAATAATAGTTCTAAAAGCACATTAGCACATAGACCTACATTGGCAGTCAAAAGGGCAGTTTAAAACAGAGGGCAGCATCTCTTCATCTCCCCAGTGTGTTTATAATGCCTCGCCCTCTCCCGGACACTGATACTGTGTCCTACTCCACTGCTCTCCTCTATAATCACTGCAATTTCAGGCATTCCCACTGTGATGGTCAAACTTCTAAGAGGAAGCTGGTGCCATGGATGTCCAAGTAGCATATATGTATGCATATGTATATGTATATGTATATGTATATGTATATATGTATATGTGTATATGTATAAGTATAATAACACAGCATATTTATGTGTGGCAGAGGATGAGACTAAACAAAAGGAAACATTTGAGTGGTTTTAAAAGCATTAGAGATGTTTCCTTGAAGATGCACTATGTAACATTTCTGGTGCTTGTATCCATGGAAATGTATTTGCTTTGCCCGGAATGTTTTCCACTGCATGGGATTAAAGTAGGGATGCAAATTATCGATTAATTAATTAATTGATAGTTGATTGACCTTATCGATCGATTGACGATTAACTGATAAGCGTTTTTTCACCTGAATTTTAGTGTTTCAATAGGATCTTTAAGAATATAAGCTATAGTATACATAACACTGAGTCAAAAACATATCATAGTATTATTATATTGTATGGAAAAAGCGGAAGAAGATGGATGGATGGATGGATATTCCTCAATTAATTATTCCTTAGTAAAAAGCAGACAAATGTATTGATGCTGAATAACAAAATACAGTAATCCCTCGCTCTATCGCGGTTCGCAGATTTTTTTTTTTTTTTTCAATTTTTTTTTTATAGTGTAACATTTTTTTTATAGTGTAACATTGTGTTCTGTCCTGATTGGCTAAGAGACTAGACCAGGACTAAACGTCTAAACGACTAAATGTAACCAGGTCTAGAAGAACTAAACCAGGTCTAGACCAGGTCTAAACCTGGACTGGACCTGGACTAAACCAGAACTCGACCAGGTCTAGACCTGGACTAAACCAGGATTAAACCACCACGTGCCGCTGCTGGTTTCGTGCGGCTGGCCCCGAGCCACAAACCAGCCGCACGAAACTCAGGGCCCAAGCCACAAACCAGCCGCACGAAACCAGCAGCGGCACGTCCGGGCGCATTCCGGGCGCCGCGGTTCGATCTCGATCTCGCCTCGCGTGTACACCTTGGCGCCTGTGGCCGGCTGTGAGTCAAGCTTGGCGCAGCGCGGTACGCGGTTGCCTTGTTTCGTGACCACGCGAGTATGCGTGTCCGCGATTAGCGATTAATTACAATTAATGCATTTTGTTCGACCAACGTCTTAATCAACAATTAATCGTTAATCTATTAATTGTTGACATCCCTAGATTAAAGATATCTAGCTTGTGTCCATTTAATTACACATTTTGCTTCAAAAAACATATCTTACATGGCCTGGGAGCGCATCAGCTTGTCTCCATGAAGATAGACAAGTTTAATGTCATAGTGCATATTGAAAATCTCATTCAGTAGGGGTGGCTGCAAAGTCTGACTATTTACTTTTAAATGTTCTTGAATCTTGTTCCAAATTATGATCTATGAAAAGTTCTCTAACTTAATAATACATGCTCCTCTTGTTACACAGTATCAGTGCGGTCCTATTAAATGTTAAAGCAGTGCAGGAGCAGACGATGACCTTGTGGTTGGTGAATGTACAGTGGAGGTCTGTGTGTCTGGACCATGCAGGAGAGATGTCTGTTGGAATGCTCATACAAATATTGACCTTCAATTAGGTGAAAGAGACGCCCTCGCTTAAGGCCTGCAATATGGACACGTCAGCAAAAACCAAGTATACATAAACAACCAGTGAATTCATACCTATAAAAACACAGACAGGGCCACAGCACCAGGACATGGCTTTGGTAAATACAGCTCAATGAGACATCGAGCTAAAACACTGGGATTCTAATTCTATATATGAGAATTACAGATATTTCTGCACTTTTGTGTTATTTTATGGAAAATGTGAACTTCAACCATATTCATTTTTTGGATTGATTTAAAAAATATAATCATTGTCAGTAGCTGTGCCACCGATACGGTGACACCTGCAGGAAGGCTACGGGTTTAACTCCTGGGTCGCCCAGGCCTGTCTCGCCTGGGCCTGTCTGTCTGGAGTTTGCCTGTTTCTCCCTGTGTGTAGGTGGTTAGTACTCCGGTTTCTCCCATCAATCCAAAACATGCACACTATAAAATCTTCCAGCTAAAAAAGTCCAAACATAGCTCAAGGTGTAGAGATGGTCCTCCTGACAGGTTGGCCCAGCATCACTGATGTCAAATGCAGAGAGATAATTTCCTTACAGAGAAAGAAAGTGTACCTTAAATCTTAAACTATTTCATTGGAAGATTTCCAAAACAAATATCAAGAAGATATTCCTTTTTGTCGATATTGCTCACTCCTACTTAAATGTCAAATAAAATGTGATCAAAAGCATAATGTTTGAACACACTCTAAAGCTCTTGACCTTTTATAGGACAAGTAGCAAATAACCTTCCCAAGGCGACCACATACTGCATAATTAACTAAACTAAAATGAGCCGTTCTCAGTCTGACCTTACCTGACAATGCTGCACACACATTTCCCACAGGGACCGAGAGGAGCAAGAGTCAAACACATTCACCTCACACCATGTCTTTAAAGTTCAGCCTTTATCATTACACAGGCATATTGTTAGTCAGAGATTCTCAAACTTTTCCAACCTTAGAAGGATGGTTAAGTACTATTTTTAATTTGAAAAAGTATAAATAAGGGGTGCTCTGATATCAGGAATGATTAGATATCAATTCAGGGATATTCCTTTTGTGATCTCATTATTATCTCATTCTCTTTAATATCTATGTTTGGTAGTTACCTGGTTACAATGGTTACAGAGTTTGATCAGTTTTGGTATATTATGTGCAGTTTAAGGTCTCGTCATTGCTATAGGCCAGGGGTCGGCAACCTTTACCACTCAAAGAGCCATTTGGACCCGTTTCACATAGTAAAGAAAACACTGGGAGCCACAAAACCTTTTTGAAATTTAAAATGAAATAACACTGCATATAATGGTTTTTTTTTTTTTTTTTGCCTTTGTGCCCTTGAAAATGAATAAACTAAAATAAAATACATTTTAATTAAATACAGTGGTCCCTCACTATATCGTGGTTCACTTTTCGTGGCCTCACTGTTTCGCAGATTTTTTTTATTCCAATTTTTTTTTTTTATAGTGTATCAACGCACATTTCTGCGTCCTGATTGGCTAAGGGACTTCATCAGTCATTCTCCTCCGTGTCTCCTGTACAGAATGTGTTCAGTTTGCCAGATTTATATAAATGTTCGATCGCAGTGTGACTCTGAAGTGCTGTATGTTTGCAAGTTTTCTCCCTGACAAAACCCGCCACAGCGAAGTGGTCATAAGAACTGTGAAATACACACGAAATACACTTTGGTTTCGTTCTCTAATACTGCGCTTTTTTCTTGAAAATCTACGAACGTTTGAGTGTTTAAACAAGAGAGAAATGTGAGAAAACGTTAATTCCAGTCTGAGAAAAGTGTAGAATGTGTGTGGTGAGGCGTTTACAGCCTTAAAACATGGAGAGTAATTGTAAAATATAAAGCTGACGACTTTGCAGATTTCGCTTGTTGTGGGTTATTTTTAGAACGCAACCCCCGTGATAAACGAGGGACCGCTGTACTGAGCCGCATCACAGGGATCAAAGAGCTGCATGTGGCTCCGGAGCCGCGGGTTGCCGACCCCTGCTATAGGCTAAAGGCTGATATATCTACAGTTAGCCCAAGCCACAATTGGTTTTGGACAATAGGGATAATAATACACTAAACCTAGAACCCAACTAAGTCAGGAGACCATCAGATTCTAACAAGAGCTCTAATCTTGAGAAAATAAATAAATAAGTTTAACTTTCAAATCAGAGCAGCACATGTTTAAATCCAAATTATCAAAAATAATTTCTGAGAACCAATGAGAGAATATTGCATAACTTCACTGGTACCTGCAGCACCACAGTTTGAAAAACACAACTATACTCAAGAAAAATAAACAATATGACTCATCAAAGGTTAACAGCAAAAAAACTAGAATCATCAATATCATCAGTGCAGTAAACATGTTACAACTTTGGTGTTCAAACAGCTGATACCGCTACAGGAAGTGCTATTCAAACTTTGTGTTACAAACACAGCCGCAGATGCTGAGGATCCTGTTCAAGCATCGTCTGCCTCTTTAATTTGCTTGGTAGATCTGCTGCAGGTGGGATGGATTTTCCCCAAAGGCCTCTTACCCTCCTACAGAGCAAAAATCCCCTCCAGTACTCCCTCACAACCACCACCATCGGGACACCAAAAGCTGAGACAAGGAATTCCAGCAGAGGAGAGGAGGAGAGCTGACTCTGCTGCTTAGAAATGAGCAAAAGTATTTAGCTCAGTCTCAGGTATTATAAATAATTATGGAATCATTTTAGCTCTTTTTTTAATAAGAAACATCTGGGCTAGTATGGATGTAGGGTGGAGGAGGGGTGTGGTTTGATGCGTCTAGGGAACCACTCAAGAAGCAGAGAGAAGTCGACAAATCTAGTAGTGAAATATAATACCAGGCATCAATCGATACGTGTGCACAAGGCCAGCCTCTCCAGACAATGCAGACTAAAGACATGAGAATATAGGGCGGTATAGTACCCTAAAGTGAAAAATTAAAGTGGCAATTCATCTGTAACACGGGTTAATGATATGAATCTCTATGTGACTGATTTACACATATGCAACATTTAATTCAACTTGATTTATCCTTGTCCTGGTATAGTGTTTCTTTAATTTATTTCAGTGGAATTTGACTGAAAATTCAAAGATGTAATTGGATTTAAAGGTGCATGATGTAACTTTTCTGGTGGATAGTCACTTGTTTGCCACCTGTTTGTCTCCATGGAAATGTTATTACACCTGAAATGTTCCACAGTATGGCATTAAACTCTACGGAGACAGATGGGCAGGTAACAGGTCAAGTCAGCCTGCAAGTAACTATGTGATTTGGGGTATTTTTGGGGATTTTTGAACAATACATATGATGAACACATATGATGAATTCACATTAAACTATGGATATGTTTAATGCTTCAGTGTGGAAACTTTGAGAAGGAAATAGCATCACCATGGAGACGAGCAGGTGGTACCACAGGTGGCAGTGCAGTTTTAAATACTCAATATTCAACCATTGGTGAAGTTCTTTGTCTGCTATCAAGGGTTGTATGTGGTTACCAACTGGATCCAGGTCAAACATACGTACCTGTGGTGTGAACCCAGCGGCTAACAAAAACTCTATTAGAATGCATAAACATGGCTGAAATATTGCTTCACTGTTGATACAAAGACTTGATTATAACATATACACAACAATGGAGAGCTTGGGCAGGCCAAACTGATGCAATAAAAATGGGGGAATTTTGAAACAGTCATTCCTGTTGGCTGTCGGCTGTGTCATAAGAGGTAATGATTAACAAAGTCTGAATGGGTAGCCTCTGCTCAGTGCTTGTGTATTGGACCGCTGTCTACATATACGTCATTACATAAGCACTCAGAGAAGACCAGACCGGGCAGTTACATTCAAACAATGTTTCCTGGCAAATACAATGAAACTCGATCTCTGTTTGAAGGAGCAGCCAATACCCGGGTCAGAGCAAAGAAACGTCAATTTCAGAGACATCTTTATTAAAAAGCTACTGCATTTAATAATACACTTTTTACAGACAAATATTCATTCACCAGATTTCACTGACGCTTTGTGTGTCCAAAGATTTGCTTATGTCTCCTCAGGTGCAGTACAAGTTTTGTTCTTACTATCTGTTGGATCTCTATTGAAAGTGTAGTAAACTAAAATAACACAAGCATTCACGCACCCACTTTCAGTATAGTGGTGCTATCTGTACTTGCAGAGATAACCTGCATATACACGTCACTTATGGTACATTGCAAAGTTGATCACTGATCCATGACGATAAACGGACGGTCAACTCAAATAAAGTTTTGTTCAATAAGTGATTTCAAACTTAAAGACATAATACAAAGATGGTATCAAATCACTGTGCATGTTATAATTCACAGATAAAAAAAAGAATCTGTTCTGTTGCTTATCCACCACCACTATGTCTGGTTGGTTCGCCATCACCATTCTGTCAGTCTGTATCTGGAAGTCCCACAGGATCTTGGCTCGGTCATTCTCCGCAACCTTCGGAGGTGTTTCCCACCTTGACCTTGGGGTCTCCAGCCCGTACTCTGCACAGATGTTTCTGTACACTATGCCCGCCACTTGGTTGTGTCGCTCCATGTATGCTTTCCCTGCCAGCATCTTACACCCTGCAGTTATGTGCTGGACTGTCTCAGGAGCCTCTTTGCACAGCCTACACCTTGGGTCTTGTCTGGTGTGGTAGATCTGGGCCTCTATTGCTCGGGTGCTCAAGGCCTGCTCCTGTGCAGCCAGGATGAGGGCCTCTGTGCTGTCCTTCAGACCAGCCCTCTCCAGCCATTGGTAGGATTTCTTGATATCAGCCACTTCAGTTATATTTATAAAGTCACCCAAGAACAATGTGAAAGACTTGTGGAGAGCATGCCAAGACGCATGAAAGCTGTGATTAAAAATAAGGGTTATTGCACCAAATATTGATTTTTGAACTCTTCTTAAGTGTAAACATTAGTATTATGTTGTTTTAAAATGAATTTGATCTTGTTTCTTTGCATTGTTTGAGGTCTGAAAACATGTATCTTTTTTGTTATTTTGACCATTTGTGATTTTCTGCCAATAAATGCTCTAAACGATAAAATTTTTATTTGGAATTTGGTGGAAATGTCAGTAGTTTATAGACTCAAACAAAAATGTTCCTTTTGCCCAAATACATACCTATAAGTAGGCTAGTAAAATCAGAAAAAACTGATAATTTTGCAGTGGTCTCTTATTTGTTTTCCAGAGCTGTATATAGACTATATATACAACTAGTATGAAGAAGAAAAAAGATTATGCTCCTGAAACCATCCACTGAATACCCTGATATATTTTCAACAACTGCTCTGTCATCATCAAGTGTAGAACAGTCAGATGAGGCCCAGGTGAGAGAGGGCAGCAGGGACACTCTCATTGGCACGACACTGCCCGTTGCCATCTGGATGCAGCACATGCCAAAAAGAATATTTAGAAACACACGGCGTGATAGTAAAGTCTGGGTTGGGTAATCGGTACACAGAGGTTGAACCAGAAAAGCATTCATTGCGTAAACCCCAGCCTGTATGACACCAAAGCTTTGTGTAATGAACTGGTAGTGCCAAGGCATTGACGGGTCCTCTGAACTTGTTCTGCAGCTTTTAACATCATAACAACTCACCACAAGCTTCAGGTATGTAGTAATTACTTTTAACAATTCACATTAAAAACCTCTGCCAGTTTATGATGGAGGCCCTGCTTTGATCAACATCCACCTGACAACCATAAACGGCCATATTACAGTGCATTCTCTCCATATTTATATAATGTGATTTCTGATCCAAACTCAGGAGGGTAGTATTCAGGACACAAGGACTTCCACGCGCCCCTTAACTGGGTAGTATAACACCGTTTACTGAACTCTGGCACATTACATTGTCCAGACACAGCTACACTGACTTTTCACAGCGACACTGGCTCTGTTTACATACACACCAAAAATCTGATCATTATCTGATTTCTGTAGTCAGATTAATGAAATGGCACGTAAACTGCAAAATCTGTGTACTCAGATTTCTTTTTGATTGTCCACAACTGTCTTATTGCAACAACAACAAAAAAAATGCTGCTTAAAGGTGCACTGTGCAACTTTTCTAGTAGATGATCTGCTACTTTCTTGTCTCCGTGGAGATGTTATTGCTTTACCTGGAATATTCCATGGCATAAAATTAAGCGTATCCATCTGGCATTTATTCATAACGGGTTCTGTTGCTAAAAAACACAATCATTACTTCTGTGAATAGGGGCGAGTCTTCACAGATCTGAACTGTAATGTAGCGTAGTGCTGGAACCTGCTTGCCTCCCTTGTGATAAATAAGTTCAAGATTCAGATTGTTTAATTGTCATATGCAGGATCAACACAAGGTCAACAATGCAATGAAATGCTTAGGATCAGAAGAACCGTAGACTCGCTAAGATAGTCGAGAAGCAATAAAATAAAAATACAAGGGGAAAAAGTAAACAATATAATAAACATATGTAATAAAATATAATAGAATACAATGGTACAGGTAGGATTAAATAAGGTGCAAGTAGAGTGTTATAATATAATATAGTATAAGTACTGCACGTGGATTTGTACTACACATAATATAGTATATTATAAGTATTGCACATGGGTTATGAAGCAGGCTATTGCACAGGTAACAGTAGCATTTAGTCACATACATGATACATCCATATAGAGCAGCAGCAGTAACCATATTATGCATTACAAAAAGTAGTTTAGTGCAGTATTATTGAGAGTTCAGTATTATTTAGAGTTATTTAGAGTATTATTTAGAGTTTAATCTATACTGTGGAAGAAAGAACAACATTTCCATGGAGACAACAGGTGGTGGACCCTCCACTAGAAATGCTACTTTAAGTTTGCTATGACAAATCTTGAAGAAGCAGCATTAAGCCTAACTGCATGCTGCCCAGTACCCACAGCACTTACATAAACCAAACTGACAAATAGTTACAGCAATGACAAATATTAATAAGACACAACCATAGGTCAGGAGACACATTTTTGCATAGTAAGCAACAGTCATATTTGTTTATCTTTATGCAAATATCTTCCAGTTAGAGCGCAGCTATTCTTTCACTGAAGTGAGTCTATAATAAAAAGATTATATTACTATGAAAGGAGCACTTCACTCACAGCAGATGGTGTAAAATGTGTCCAGCTTTGAGCCATTGATACTGGATCTAATGAATCAAAGCGAGCACAAAAGCATGATGTCATCTCCTAAAATATGTCAAGTGCAGCTCGCTAAATAACAAAGTTCAGGCCTGACTGGGTGGACACGGGCTCCTGCTCCATGCACAACAGGACAGACAGTGTGGATCCAGTGGGCTACATGATGGAGCATGTGCCCGGGCTGGATGAGCAGCGGACACGGCTGTAGTTGGAGCCTGGCAGTCCCTCAAATACCACCATGGTCACATCTGCACATAGCTCTACCAAACCACTCTAGAGTTTTTCTTAATCCCACAGTGCCATGTCCTAAAGTTTCCGCCATGGCACCAAGTCAGTAACGCGTCATGATAAAATTATACAACAATCCCATATTTCACTGGCGTGCGTTTATACTGAGGTTAATTCGTTATTTACCAGCTCTTTACGGTGCGTGTGCTGCAGCCATTTATCCCGTAGCGAAGGGGGTACAAGTCCGCATTTCCTGGGTTGTGTCGAGCTGGATGCACGCGCTGGTGCGTGGACAGGAACGTCGGGGAGGGGGCTTCCCGGTGTGTTGTCAGAGCGGACAGCGGTGGCACGTTCAGCTGATCGGCACAACAAAACAACATCTCGCCCTAAGCGAAACGCACACGCACTATGCAACAAGCCGCGCGTACACCCCCCCTGTCCCCGCCCCCTGGAGAGGCGTGGGCCAATAGCAACAAGCGGCACGCGCTGCTCATGCATAATCAATGATCACAGGGGGAAGACATTGGGGGAGAAGTCAGTTCCTGGTAAATGGTATTACTAATGCTAATTTACAGGGCTTTTCCGGGGATAACTACTGCATGTGAGATAAGAAATGCCAAAGTAGTGACTGTAGGCCTATAGCTTTATCTTATGAACTCTGATCTACAACAGTTCAATGGGTAAGGCCTATCAATTCACAGTTTTAATTCAGCCTAGTGTATGTAGGCTAATTAAACATTTAACACAACAAGTAGCAGGCTCGATTATCTTGGAGTACTACTAACTAGAGATCCAGATCTACTATATGAGGTGAATTATAGTAAAATGAATGAAGCAATTCAAAAAGACTTGACATTATGGGCAACTTTGGTTATGGATCTCAGTTCCAGAATAGAGGTCATACAAATGAATATACTAACACAACAAGTAGCCAAAGCCCAGCCCTATAACAGTGAATGTCAAATGTTCAAAGTCAAAAGTCAAAGTGTACTTTATTGTCAATTCACTATGTAACAGATATAATCAAACTTGCTCACACAGGTAGATTTTCTTCTTCCTGGGGCCTTTTAAACTCAGAGAATGGTCTACTGTTGTTAACTTGCCGTCATGTCTATGTGCACTTCTGTTTCTTTTATGTGTTTCTCTAAATGTTCTTTGACCTCTCTGACCTGCCTTAGGACAACGGATGTAAAGTAGCTATTGAGCCAATTCCGGCATATTTACATTGATGGTTTTTGTTGTCATGTTGATTAATGTGCATTGTCCTAATTTAAAAAAAAAAATACACAGAGGACTGAAATTGTGTTTCACCAGACACCAAATGTGCAATTTAAACTAAAAACTAAAAACACGCACATACACACACAGCTACACTCATGGACATGAAGTGTATACAGTAACCAGACATAAGATATACAAGTAAACATATACGCTTCCAACAAGAAGGTAAGTTCGAGGTAGAATGAAATGTGCAATATATAAGGTGCAATAACCCACATTTAGGTGTTTTTCTAATATTGTGACTCAATAGGCTACAGGATCTCTTTATATCAGGGTAATAAAAGATTAATCAGTGGGGCACCTTTCCTTCTGCTCAACACAAGGTAAAGCATGAACACACACTGAATTCATTATGAACACGTCTATGAATTAATGACTGAGGCTGACAACATACCGGAAAAGCCGAAAGTCTGAATCATACTTAATAACTAGTCCTTCACTATTGAGTCATTGTTCATTGTTTGTTGATGTTAATTCAAGTGCAGAGATTATAAAGTGTTACCTACTGTTCAAATTAAAATTTTCCACAAACTAATGCCGGGAGTGTTGTGATGCAGAGACCTCAGTGTGCAGGAGCCAACGCCTTCATGTGTCACATACAGTAAAGGTCAGTGGGAGATGCGACTGGCTGCTTTGTCCTCTCCGGATCAGACTTTTCCAAAGGCCAGTGGACATCAGAGGTGACGGGGTCCTGTGAGTAGCAGTGCATCTGATCTGCTCACCTGGCTCACCTCACATCACCAGTATGACACAGGGGGATAAGAATAGACTTTGGCGAGTGCTCCCCAAGGCTTCCACCACTAGGGCTGCAATCAAATCAAAACTGCAATTTGAATGAACACAATTAGCAAATCGCAAAGGCTGCAGCTGAAGTACCACAGTTTTATCCCCCAACAACAAAATATGCTCACTTAGAAAAAACAACAACAAACTATACAGGAACTCCAGACAAGTAAAATCATTTCCTTAAGTGTGATTCTTATATTTGTTCATCAGTGCATAATGAATATACATATTATAGATACATTGAAAATCGAATTGCAGTTTGCAGTACATGTCAGATATTTTTCCCAAATGGTACAGCCCAGTCTACCTTCACAGCTCGTTACTGGAAGAGCTGCTGTAATGTTTTGTTTTCGCTAAATGACTGCACACTGACTTCTTTTATGTCTGATTTCTCAGAGCTGTCAGCACATCTACAAGCTTTTTGGTGTTGAGAGGAGAGGAGTGTGAGTGGGCGCGATGGAGGAAAACAGCAGCAGTGAAAGACAGAGAGAGGAAGTGCCAGACCGAGCCGAAAAGGAGGGGACATTGATGGTGTGAGCACTCCTCGGTCTTACTATGCGACTTATGTAAGCAGACTGGCCCAGCATTTGGCTCACAGCAGACGCCAACTGCACTGACTGTTATATAACTGCATTAGCTGCTCCTCTGAGTTTAGTGGAGCATGCGCACAGCTGAGCCAGCACACTCACTCTCCAAAACACCACCAGACTTAGTGACTTTTTGTCTTTCAGCTTTAGGGTGATGCACTGCAATCGAGAAACAGAGCAAATAACACAACTTTTGGTTATAATTACATGTTTATTAATAATAGGCTACAGGAAAATACACAAATTAACTACTACTACTACTTACTACTACTACTACTACTCAGATTTCAGCAACAGGCCCCCCATCATGACATGCCTAATTAGGGTTTAACGTTGGGTAAATGTTGCAAGTGCACATGCAGAATGCCAGCAGGACTTTATATCAATTAACTCCCCTGCATAGCACACAATTTAATCATCCTCAATTCCTCACTTAAAACCCAATTACATTTTTTCCATCCATTTGTCAAAGTGTTAAACTGTGACGTTTAATAATAATAACATGATGATTCCTCTATCAACAAAACAAATACCGACATTCAAGACGTGATCAATTTGAAGTAAAAATTATTGCTGGGCAGATCATAAAAAATGTCAATTTCCAATTACAAATCCAAAGAGTGCAAATCTGCACTAAGTGGCTACTGATCAGCACATTAGAGCCTTTGATCTGTTTCTACAATGACAAATTGGACAAATTGCATGAACTGATAACAGAGGAACTGAAGGTGGAATTTCTATGACACAACTGCCAGTGACCAAAGACTGAGAAAACCTTAAATATGTCCCTTGGGGAAACACACATTCATTTGTATTGATTTGATCATTATAATGGAATTACTTACTTATGTTTTAGTGGCTGGGTCTTGAGTCTGTAAAGGGTTTTAATATTTCAGATGCCACTAATGCATGTGAATAAACCATGGCAAAACATAGACTTGTGTTTCAAAAGTCAAAAAGTGTAAGGCGTGAGCAATATTGACAAATATCTTGATAATTTAAATGATTCCTATAACAATATTCCGACAATATTATGGCAATCCCTCAAATGTATTGCATATTTAAACAATAAGAAGTGTGTATTTGTCACCAGATACACTTTTGCATTGTTGTGCTACTAGTTTATTGTTATATTTTTTATCATCTTTGGTCTTTTTATTTTTATCATTAACAACAATCACATTTTGCATAGCTCAACTAATAGAATTTCTTTTTTTTTATACAAGTAACACCATTTCCCCCCCTATATTCTCTTATTTAATTATTTTATTAGTATTATTACTATCTTGCCTGCATGCACTTTATTTTGCACTAAACTGCCTGGAGCTAATGTGACAAGTGAATTTCTCCTGTGACATCTTACATAAGACACTTCATAAGATAACATCTTATCTTATGAAGTGTAATACTGTATTTAGTGTAAGTTTGTGTTGGCTGGCTGTAATAATTGCAGAAGTTTGCTCATTCTGAACTGTTCCCTACAAAACCACCAGACAGTAAAAGTGACTGAGTGGAAAGTTCACAGTAAGGGTGCATTCACATTTGCACAATCAGTTCTAAATTGGTTCTAAACTGGGACTAGATCTGTAAGTAAACCTGAACAGGACAAGCCCAATTATACGTTAATGCTCAAATTGGGCAAATATTAGGACCAAACAAGAACAAGGGTGCATTCTTCTCACTATTACTACGACTATTACTACCATAAGTATGTATGCTGACGTTTATATCAAGCAGTTAAAACTCAATTAACCAACTTTTTTTCTTCGTCCCCTTTAGACCGGTTTTGTAATTGGGGTGGGTTTCCAGTGTAATTCCTCAGGTGAGCTCTGACAGTGATAGGTTGAGCAAGGGGTGGTGTAGTGGAGGGTGGGGGCAGGCAGGAGGTAGTGTGTCCCGAACAGTCCCAGACACTGCCAAATCCTCTGAGCGACTACGGTGGCCAAAACCAACAAGCTCTGTCTGCCTGCCTCACATGGAAATAACAGCAGAGGGTTTCGTTCAGGTCAAAACCGCACTTTGGTAGCTTATATTTAAAACTAGTGGAGGAGGTGAAAACAAATTGCAGTTAGTAAATCATGAAAGAGGCCCTTTAAAAGCTGTGTAATCTTTCTATCAGTGCCAAAGCAAAAGTCAACATCCCAGTGCAGGAGTATGTGCCAGATAACTAAACAAACATAAAAAAGCATGACTTGCACACACCTTGTAGTACCGCATCTTATCAGAGAATGTCCCTATCAACACCTGACGCCCCCTTTGTGGGACCTCATGACCGAAATGCAGAGGAAGTATATCAGATCACACACATCTTAATGAGCCCCTTACAACAACAGAAAAGCTGTATTCTACCTAAATGCCCAGTGCAAGAGTGTAAGTGCAAATGGTGTTTTTGAAAACCACTGAAACATGAAAGAAAATAGCAGCCTTATTTTTATTATAAAGATTGTTCAAGGTAAATGAATATGATTCCATTTCATCTGGCAAATTCTGGTTACACACAAATTTTACCAGCTGATATAAAAGCAATTAGCAAACGTTGTGACAATTCAAAAGATAATATTACAGCACTGAAAAGGCACTGTTAGTGTTCACACAAAAAATAGTGTTGGCAATAAGTATCATTCCTCTGTCAGACATGAAATAATATTGTATTAAGAAAAAAAAACATCCTAAATTCATTAAAAAGACTGAAAATAACAGGAACTTGAATGATTTCAGGACAGCATGTACTGATTGAATTAACAATACACAATGAACTTGAGGTAATTATGATACATTATATTACAGCAATACATAAGAAACATTTTACTAGCAATTTCAAATGTCTTCCCTTTTTGAAACAATAATACAGCCACACCATCATAAAGTGACATTGTCCACAGGGTTCACTATTTCCTATGACTTTCCTTTCTGTATAAGGCCAGTTGTGAATAAAGTTTAGGACTGCAGGTAGGACTTGGCTGTTGGTACAAAACTTCATTAAAACTTCATTACTTCACTTGTTTGATTTTAATATTATTCCCTGCTGCAGTGAAGAAACCCCGGTTATGGGCGGGTCAATTGGCTCTTATCTTACTTCCACACTTGTATATCTAAGGGGCACTGAAAAAGGCTGCCTCCTCTAGAGTGTGTACACAAATAGCTGTTTAGGGAATTCCAGATTTGACCAATCAGAATACTAGTTTTACTTTTACATCTTGTAGTAGGTACACAAGTAATAATATTACAACACAACTTTACTCTTGCACTGACAAATTTAGGCTATCCAATAACTAATGGAAAAAAAAAAGACAAAAAAGACAAAAAGAAAACTTTGAAAAACAGTAGCATACACTATCTAATACCATTAATATATGAAACGACAGAAGCAGTTGATTATCTTCCAAAGTGCCTAAAATAAGTGAAATGTAATCTTCATTCAACAGCATCCTTCATTTTAGCACAAGTACCATAAGTGCATTTAAAGGGGTCACATCAGCTGAAATCTCTGTCTGAGAAAATGAGAGGGGCAATGAGAGTCCAAAGGTAGAGTGCAAGGCCCAGCCAACTGGAACAGATCTTCACCCACACTGCAGGCATACTGTCCTGCATAGCTTGGGTAGTAGTGTCAGGCCTACGTGGGAACAAAGATTATATTGACACTTTCACAGTAATATCAGCCCTATACGGCTGTCTAATTCTCTAATTTCTCCCCCATAGTCAAAACAAAAACAAAACAAGCTGAGCAATAGCACTGGTATAGCAAACTATTCTTTTTGCTACTTGTAAAATGATAAGCATTAAAAATGTATAAATCAAACAAAATTATACTACATTTCAGTCCAAATGTACTATTATTTTCAAGTAATGCTTTCTTGTGTCACCTTAGTTTCAGCAGAAATATGTGGAGAAAAGTATTGTCAAGTGAAGAAGTAGTCTGCCCTCTGGTGGTCATAGTCAACATAAAGTTTTAAATTCCTTGATCAGACTGATTTTGAAAGATTTAAAGGGATATGCCACCCCCAGGTCAAATTTGGGCATCTCCCCACAGTCCAGAGGCTAAAACAAGTGATGAAAAGCGTTTTCCTGGTCACCCAGCCATTGTCCGAGTCTGTTAGCACTGACCGCCGCGCGCAGCTGCTGCTCCTCCGTGTTAGACTGGAGGTAACGGCGCCAGAGAAAGATTTCGGCCAAAAGGAATTAATTTGCTCGATGCTTTTCCCAATTACTTTCTGTGTAGTGCGCATTCATATCGAGTGCAAATAAATGTGCAAATCAACACGGAGAACTTGCCTTGGTCATTTTGGGTGGGAACTATTTTTCAGTGCGGAAAAAGAAAACCGAAGCACACAGCACGCAGCGCAACGGGGGAACTCCCTTCCTGGTGCGTAAACAGGGATTCCCCTGTCCGCGTGGTGCGTGCTTCGTCTGTCTTTTTCCGCACTGAAAAATAGTTCCCACCCAAAATGACCAAGGCAAGTTCTCCGTGTTGATTTGCACATTTATTTGCACTCGATATGAATGCGCACTACACAGAAAGTAATTGGGAAAAGCATCGAGCAAATTAATTCCTTTTGGCCGAAATCTTTCTCTGGCGCCGTTGCCTCCAGTCTAACGCGGAGGAGCAGCAGCTGCGCGCGGCGGTCAGTGCTGACAGACTCGGACAATGGCTGGGTGACCAGGAAAACGCTTTTCATCACTTGTTTTAGTCTCTGGACTGTGGGGAGATGCCCAAATTTGACCTGGGGGTGGCATATCCCTTTAAAGTTTGTTTGTTTGTTTGTTTGTTTGTTTGTTTGTTTGTTTGTTTGTTTGTTTGTTTGTTTGTTTGTTTGTTTGTTTGTTTGTTTGTTTGTTTAATTAATTAATTAATTAATTAATTAATTAATTAATTAATTAATTAATTAATTATTTAATATATATATATATATATATATATATATATATATATATATATATATATATATATATATATATATATATATATATATATATAAATAAATAAATAAATAAATAAATAAATAAACTTTAAAGGGATATGCCACCCCCAGGTCAAATTTGGGCATCTCCCCACAGTCCAGAGACTAAAACAAGTGATGAAAAGCGTTTTCCTGGTCACCCAGCCATTGTCCGAGTCTGTCAGCACTGACCGCCGCGCGCAGCGCGCATATATATATATATATATATATATATATATATATTTTTTTTTTTTTTTTCCCCATATACATTTCTAGACTTCCATGTTAAATATTATAACAACAAAATCTATTGCAATTTGCCAAAAAGTGATATGTTTTATACAGTTTATCTGGTCATGCAATAACTTGCAATAACACATATTTTACTGTTTGTGAGTCATGGGATGGCCTTGTACTTACTGGTACCAGTTGGTGAGGGTCATCATGATGTAGAGCGAGGCCAGGCAAAGGTGGAAGTGGAAAAAGCTGTAGCTGTAGGTGACACCGTCCTCCTCGTTGTCCACAGCTCTGAGCACTCCATCCTCCCCCACTACTCCCTCGCCCCCTGACCCCCCAGTCTCCTCTGTCTGCATCAGCTTGTTTACCTGGGTATGACTGGACGAACGGATACTACAGAGGGAGAAATAAAGGTTTAGTATCTTAAAAACAGAAGTACAGGTTCTTGTTTGGAGTACAAACTGTGTTTACCTGGCATAAAGAGTGCAGAAAATGAAAATGATTAATCCAACAATGCCCTGAGCATCCCACCATTGGACATGTCCAGGATTGTCTCCAGGCGTCTCTGTTGTGCTGACGTTTGACATAAGACTCAAGAGGCTTGGGTTACACGTCCGATCTAAGAATGCAAATACAGAAGAAAAAAAAAACATTCAGATTATCTAAAGCTGCTAAAATATACCAGTGGTGGCTCAATATGTAGAATAGATATAAATAAATATACACATTTGTATGGAAAAACATCTGTGCAATAAGGGACACAGAGGGAAGTAACTCAGTTGGTAGAGCGTTTGTCCACTGATCCAAAGGTTGGCGGTTCAAATCCTGCTCTTGACATAAGAAACATCAGTGGTCAGATCCACTGACCCACAGGTTGGCAGGTATGATTCCAGTTCTCACAGATGAATGCTGCCGTTGTGTCCTTGGGCAAGACACTTAACCCGCCTCGCCCCCAGTGTCTGCGTACACTGGTGTGTGAATGTGTGTGTGAATGGGTGAGTGGTTCCTTGTTGTAAAACGCTTTGGGTGCCTTGAAGGTGGAAAAGCGCTATATAAAGATGTCACCAAAAATATAATAGTTTGAAGGTGCTTGAATTTTATCTGTGGTACAAATACTGATTATAATAGTGTTAAAATAAACCAGTTGTGGGTCAAAAATTTGAATAGAAATCAGAGCAACACAGCAAGAAAGTACAGAAAGTCAAAAACTCACTTGGGTTGCTAGTCATTGCAGACCAGGTGACATACATGGTGTAGAGAGAAATGACTGAAGCTTGAAGTAAACCAGAGTGTGGCTGAGCCTCCTGTAACAGACATAAATATAATGTTTTCATGGTTATTTGGTTCCGGTTAACTTTTTGTAAAATAAGTTTGAAATAAAGGTTAAGTTCTTATTATGCATCACTCTGGCTTAAGCCTTGGTATTTTTTCTTTTGTGTAAAGGAACAGGGCTGCTCCCTTATTGAACAAATAAATCATAATTACATTTCTTTGGGTCATAATTAATCAATATTACTTGAAACTATTATTTATGTCAAACATTGACCTGTGGGGAATGTATAGATTTATTGTCATGTATTACTAATGTATGATCAAAGGAGAAGTTCAATTTGTCAACTGGACAAAGTTTGTTTGGTTGAAAACGTTTCGCCGCTCATCCGAGAGGCTTCGTCAGCTCTGGCCCTCATGCTGGTTAGACCCTGTTTACGTAGCCTCTCGGATGAGCGGCGAAACGTTTTCAACCAAACAAACTTTGTCCAGTTGACAAATTGAACTTCTCCTTTGATCATGGATTCTACCTGGACGACTGAGGGACTTTTCACGTATTACTAATGTATTGTGTTACTACTGTACCTGAACCTTGGGCAGGATGGACACAACAGAAATGATGATGCAGAAAATGAGATTGAGACTTATGAAGACCTTGTGCTCTGTGCAGCCATCAGGCTGAGTGTAGTAAACATAGAATAGTACCACTGCAGTGATGGCCAAGGCATAGTTAAGGACAGTAAAAAACAACAGGGCTGTGAAAGAAAATATACATTTAACATTAAACAATAAATAAAAGCAAAAGTCAAAGGAAAGAATATACGAAGATGTCTTCGCACCTGCATACCAGCCTTTGTTATCACCCTCTTCTGCATTTTCAACCCAAATTCTGTTCCAAGAATGGGCAAAGTCAATGAGGAGAATTAGTTGAATCAGGATAAAGATGAATGACCCCACTGCTCCAAAGTAAAACCAAACTGAAAATACAAATTATGTTAAGGTGAGATAGATAATAAGATAATAATAATAAATACTCACAAAATTAAATGCAAAGTGTACAACATAAAAAAAGTTAGTTTACTGTTTAGTACCTGTGTTAAATGTTCCATCAGGGATGAAAAATGCTCCCACTGTTATCCCAACTAGAATGAGAAACTTGAAGAACCAGAACCTAAAACAGAAAATGTATTAAAACAGTTAAATCACATTTCTCACAACTGAAAACCAGGTGCACAGTTTGTAAATCTATTATGCTACATGTTACTTATAGGTTTAAATAAGAGCATTCACCCATTCTGAAGAGTTGCTCGAGGGTCTTTACTGCTGCGCACACGGATCATGATGGCACAAAACAAGAAGAAAAAGCATGTCATGGCAAAACACATGCGGTAGACAGATTTGTAACCAACAATGACATCACAGTTGACTTGGTTTTCAAGGCCTGGTATACTTGCTCCCCCTTGGCAAAATCCTGGGATCTATTGCACAAGGTAATAAGTTGTATTAATAAGAATTAATGCCAATGAATAACCCAACTGTAAAAAGAAAGCATCTCACTTTGCGTAACTGAGTCTCCATTCCCGGAAGGATCATTATTACAGACACCATGGTTCCCAGCAGCAGGAAAACAGAGAAGACCAGGCGAGTGATGGTGGAGTTATTAGAGGATGGACAGCAGCCACAGAGGAGGCATGGGGTGGAGCCACACAGACAGGACGCCTGTAGACAATAAACAAAACGTCATGGAGTAGCTATGGGTTTGGCCACAGCCCACCTGCTTTATGACATAAGTAACAAGTGTTCCAGTTTTGCAGAAATGTAGGCCAGCTGCCTGTGGCTAAAGGCAATAGTTTTGCAGATAGTTCACAAAGTAAAATATCAAAGCTATTTATGTAATAAATTATGTCTATGAGTAACTCCTATATTTAACTTCTACATATGCTGGCTGATATTAATAACACTGATGATATCATGACGCACAGTGCTCTCACAAGGCCTTTGATACTTTGGCTTCGAATGAATTTAACTTTATACATCATAATATTTTTTTTACATCAGAATATGTAGAAAACCTATGGATGTAACGTAATTGTTATTACACAGGAATAACAGAACCGCAAACCAGGCTAGTCCGTTAGCGTGAGCGTAAACAGGTCTACCACAGAAAATGACTACCGCGGACCTTAATGTAACATAATGTAATATATTACAATGTAATATAATGTAATATAATACTTACACAGCTCGCCAAAGAGCATAAAGCCATACAAGCGCCCATTGTGATCGATGTGACTTATACAGGACGATCTAAACTCAGGCTGTTCCGTGTTTCTAACGCAAACACAAAATAAAGCGGAAGTTGTGACCTGGATTTTCAAAAGAAAATCCTAATTTCCGCAATCATACTTTCAACATAAACCGAGTTCATCCGTTCATCCAGCAGCAGATTTCCCTCACGGAGAGGACCCCGCACTGTTGTACAGTCCAGATCTCAGTTAATTTGCAGTTTGATTACGTCTAATGCTTGGTTTTGAGACTGGGTACATGAAGTCTGGTATTCTGGTCAGGACTAGTTTATGCTCCGCTCTCTTCTGGGCCATAAACATCGTGCAGGACCGTCTCGCGCCTTAAACCCCAGCGCGTGCAATGATTGGCTGGTTTTAACCAATGGCGGCGCACGTTTCTGTGACGCAGGGGCCACGCATGGTTTTGGTGCGCGGTTTGTGCGCGAAGCTGCAGACGCTCAGCGAGTTTGGCGGTCTGAAAAGAAGAAAAGACTCAGGTCTGCAACTGGCACTTGACGGTGAGAACAAAGCTTTGTATTATAAAGGACAAAAGGCTTTCAGACAGATTAAACAAGGATCAGTATGTAAGGGTCGATGGATTTGACTTTTGGAAGCACTAGAATAAGTCAAGGTTATTATTTTGACTGAATTTAACATTACAACGCAAGGAAAGAAAACTAGTTTTTGCATCAAGGTAAATGTTTATGAAACATGCAAGAATCTACCAATAATGTATTAGTGTTGCGTTTATAACCTAATTATAATTTTTAAACAAAGAAACACGTGTATGTTTTTTGTAAACATTATGTAACTTAAAGAGTTGGTCGAAATGACAGAAGAGTAAAAAACCTGTCATCCCACTTGTGTCACTCAGACTTCAAAATGCAATTATATTTTATTTTCACTTGTCTCCTGGCTAAATGAAGTGCTTCGTTAGGTCTTAAACTTTTAGACAAACAATAATGCAATTTTGAACCAAAATGTATATCAGAATTTCAAAGATCAAAAATCAAAGTCAGCTTTATTGTCAATTCTGCCATATGTGTTCAACATACAGTGAATTGAAATTTCGTCTCTCCGCCCAAGTAGTGCAAAAAGACAGTGTACAAAATATAACATAAAATAATTTGTTTGAATGCATTTGGTATGTATTGTTATTATGTAAGTCCACATTTGTTTGCTCAACAGTACACCCCGTTCTTGTGCACATAGTTAATTACACAGTTGATTCTAGCTCAGGGGCACCAGTGAGAGGAGTGGAGAGCTTGTTTTGTTTGCATGTCATGTCACGTTTCTGAGTACATAAGTAACATCATTTTTGTACATTAAACACCACAGAGCACATGTTGCAGAGCAGGTGTGTGTGTTAAAATTTTAAGTGCATATAATGATAAGAAGCAACATTTTAACTAATTACATGTAGTAAACTTTAATTTGACTCATCACATCTCATTTTGTACATTGACTGGAGCATGTGCGAAACAATATATATTCATTAATGTTTTTTTGTTTTTTTCTTCTCTTAGTGATTGTAAAGATACAACTGCAGAGATGGACACTGGAGGTAAGAAAACTGGTTTAAGTCTAATGTTCATGTCAGCAATCAGGGATGGGACAAGATCTTGTGCCACAAGCAGGATAAATTTGCCATTATATTAGCACACATGCTGAAAATTATCTTGAATTTTTTTTGTATTTACACATGTCTTCCAGAAAGCAGTGCAATAAGCAAGAAAGTACATGAACTTGTGAACTGAAGCATGATTTATATCTTATAAATGATATCAAAATCTTGTCTTGTCCAATTCTCACGGACTCAATCTTGTCTTGTTTTGTGGGAATCGTGTCTTGCCTCATCCGAATTTGAGAGTGCAATGTTCAGCAGTGATCCTTGCAACAGCTGAAGTACTGCATTGCATTACAATCCCACACAAATTACTTGCTAATAGTTTATTTTATGTTCTTTGTTTAGAAATGCAAGTAAAGGTTCTCAACAAGCGGGCTTCGGGTCAAGCCTTTGAGGTGATCCTGGCACCCACGAGCCCAGAAGCCAAAGACTTCCCTTTGTCTCCTCTGAGGAAAAAAGAAACTTCAATTGATGAAATCCAGAAAAAACTCGAGGCTGCAGAAGAGAGACGCAAGGTTACCACATTTCTACTGTACGAAATCATGTCATATCATTTTATCACGTTTACTGATTTTTATTTATATATCTTCAGAGTCAGCAGGCTGAGGTACTAAAACATTTGGCTGAAAAACGTGAACATGAAAAGGAGGTGATCCAGAAAGCCATTGAAGAAAGCTGCAACTTTAGCAAGATGGCACAGGAAAAACTCACTCAGAAGATGGAGGCCAACAAGGAGAACCGGAGTGCACAGATGGCTGCTCTCAATGAGAAATTTAAGGAGAAGGTATGTTCCAAATAACTGAACCCACAGGTGTAAGATGAAAAAGTCATGTTTTTTCTTGTTTTATGCCCACAGGATAAAAAGTTTGAAGAGGTCAGAAAAAACAAAGAGGCAATCAAAGAAAACGGGAATTAACTTGGTTACATTTTGGTTCATTCATGCCTTTTCCAAAGATCTGTGTTTATTTTTTACCAATGTTATTTTCAGTACTGCTGGTTGTGTTAGGTTATGCTGGCACTGTGTAGATTTAGTGTGACAAGACTTCTCTTCCAAGTAGACTTTGGCAGCTTTCTTTTACTGTATTTTTTAGAAATAAACAAACTATTTTGTTTACAGTATGTGCAGAATTATTAAGTACCTGTTTTTGCATTTTACATTGTTGTGATCACTTACTTAAACCTGTTGGGTAGTCTAACTCATTCACATGTGTAACCTGAATGCAAGTAAACAGTTTGGCTGCAAGACCTTTTTGTTAGACTACTAGCAGGTGTAATCACTACATTTCTCAGCATTGTCTGTGCAGAATTATTAGGTACTGAAGACTGAACACTAAAGATAGGTCAGAAAAAAGCCTCCTCTGAGAAAGGAACACAAAGAAAAATGTCTGCAATGGGCCCAGAAGTACATGAAGACAGATTTTAGTGGAGTATTGTGGGATGAGATGAGGGTGACCTTAGATGGTCCAGACGGATGGGCTCGAGGTTGGATAGCTCATGGACAGGACACCCCAAGCAGGTTCAGAAGGCAACAAGGTGGTGGAGGAATCATGGTATGGGCCGGAATTATCAACAGTGAGGTTGTTGGCCCCTTCAGAGTAGAACAGGGTGTCAAAATCAACTCTGAGGATTACTGCAAGTTCCTTGAGAGCACCCTGTTTAAACAGTGGTACAAGAAATCTGCAGCTTTCAAGAAAAATAATTTTCATGCATGACAACGCTCCTTCACATGCCTCTCACTACACAACTGCATGGCTAGCACAAAAAGGTATTAAAGATGACCACCTAATGTGTTGGCAGCCGAACTCTCCAGATTTAAACCCAATAGAGAATTTCTTCTGGGCTATACTAAAATGTGTTGTTTATGCCGAAGGAAAACACCAGTTTGGATACTGTCTGGGAAGCAGTTTTATCAGCAGGTGAAAAGTTTAACTGATTCAGTAGACAGAAGACTGCTGACAGTGGTTGAAAAGAAGGGAGGATATGTGGAAAAAGTGAAGTGGATAAGACTGAACTTTAAGATGTGTTTTGTTTATATATTCTCATTAACAAAGCTTAACCTGAACATTTATTTTCAATATCTATATCATTATCTTGTTTTGATTTGGTTTTTAAATACAATTTTGTCGAGATAGTTGTGCTATAAGCTTGATACCTAATAATTCTGCACAGCCAATGCTGACAAATTGTAGTTGGCAATCAATGAGGGTCTGCAACCAGAAATGTTAAATCATATCCAAAAGCATGTTAGACTACCCAACAGGTTTAAGTAAGTGATCACAACAATGTAAAATGCAAAAACATAGGGGTACCTAATAATTCTGCACATACTGTAAATGTTTGAGTGGTGCTGTTGGTTTAATATGCTGTACAATCAATTTTCTATTAAAGTTTCAGAAAAATACTGTTTTATGCTTTATTATTACACTTGGAGACAAGATTTTGACCACAATAAAATAGACATTAGCTTACACTGTACTTTATTATATTATTCACAATCGAATAACATTTCTTATATAAACTTCGTGGCTTGTACAGTAATACTCAGTATATGGTAAATAGATGGCCACTGCTGACATCTAGTGGCCACATGACATGCAATATTTACACTAATAATCACCTACAATACAATAAAAAACATTTGATATACACTTAATTCCCCGAAGTGTGAGCATCTTGAGCTGTGTCATTTGTTTAAACAAGATAATGATAAAAGTGCTCATAGCTTAAAACTGAGCGGCGGGGCAGGTGAGAATTCTATTTTTAAGATTCAAGATTGTTTATTTGTCATATGCAGGATCAACAGCAGTGTTGTATAGTAACAAAGTAATAATACTTCACTACTGTACTTAAGTACATTTTGGGAGACTTTGTACTTTACTTGAGTTTTTAAAAAAATGATTACTTTTACTGCACTACATTTCTGAATTTAATTACATACTTTTACTCCGATACATTTTCAATGTGCCGTTTAGTTACTCGTTACAAAAAAACCCTCTACTGACTGCAAAAAAGTCAGGATGTGCCTGGGCTTGTTCGCTACTTGCGCATGACAATCAGCCTACACCTGTTGGTTTCATGCAGCTAGTTTAATCAAACAACATCCCTGATGGAATTACAAATAATGTATTTTGTGCCTGCATTTACTTGCTCATAGGACGGCGTTTCATGGATATCACCAAACCCAATATCTTCGACAGTGCTCCATATGACACAAAACTACCATGAGTGAGCCGGACATGGTGTTTTACAGTAGAATTAAGGGCCCAATTGCAAAAAAACATCTTCCTCCAAAAACAATCCTTCAATGGTGTTATGTATGCCTTATTTTCGGCACTGTTATTTAAAAAACAACAACAAAGGTTTGGGGGGCAAATTCAGACTGCCTTTGCTTGATACTTTTACTTGTACTTTTAATGACATTACTTGAGTACGTGAAAAGTCCCTCAGTCGTCCAGGTAGAATCCATGATCAAAGGAGAAGTTCAATTTGTCAACTGGACAAAGTTTGTTTGGTTGAAAACGTTTCGCCGCTCATCCGAAAGGCTTCGTCAGCTCTGGCCCTCATGCTGGTTAGACCCTGTTTCTATCTAGCTGCAAGGGAGGAGCTAACCTTCGGTTCAGAGCTTTGTTCAGGGTAGGTAGCTCCTCCCTTGCAGCTAGATATAAACAGGGTCTAACCAGCATGAGGGCCAGAGCTGACGAAGCCTCTCGGATGAGCGGCGAAACGTTTTCAACCAAACAAACTTTGTCCAGTTGACAAATTGAACTTCTCCTTTTATCATTACTTGAGTACATTTATTTTGGCATTACTTGTCATACTTAAGTACAAGAAGTTCCAGATACTTTAAGACTTTTACTCAAGTAACATTTCAGTCAGTGACTTTGACTTTTACCAAAGTCATTTTTGGGAGGGGTACCTATACTTTTACTTGAGTTTGATTTTCCAGTACTTTATACAACACTGATCAACAGAAGGTCAACAATGCAATGAATTGCTTAGGATCAGAAGAACCGCTGACTCGCTAAGATAGTCGAGAAGTACTAATAGCATGCAATAAAAATACAAGGGAAAAAGTAAACAATATAATAAAAGATATGTAATAAAATATAATAAAATGGTACAGGTAGGATTAAATAAGGTGTAAGTAGAGTATTTCACAGGTGGTAATACTGCTCAAATGAATTTCGTATTGCACATAATATAATATAGTATAAGTACTGCGCATGGATTTCGTATTGTACTGTCTATGACACCCTTTGCCTTTTATCTGGTAAAAACAAACAAAACTCCACAGGTTTATGTTTAATATCGCTGTAATTACAATCTTCATCAGAGATCGGTATACCCAGTCTTGGTTCACCAACGCCTCTGGCATGGCACCCTGAGAGATAAGATTACCTGCATGAAACATAAAATGGTCATCACAAACAGACTAAAATAACGTTATTTATATTTTATAAAGTGGTGGTATAGCTCAAACACAAAGGTACCATTGTTGTTCATGGAAAGGACTTTAAGATTAATAATAATAAACCTCAAGACCCATCTGTTTAAAGCTGCTTTTAATGTTTAAATTATTTGCTATTTTTATTCATTTTGTTTTATTTTTGACTGTTTTATGGACTGATTTTATTGTATTGCTCTGTGAAGCGTCTTTGAGTGTCATGAAAAGCGCTATATAAATAAAATTTTAATGTTTGTTTGTAATGTTTGTTTTACTTACAGAGGCATAAAACATGTTTACGTTGTATTAGATTCTCACTCACATGTTTAGTCTTAAATAAAATGAAGCAAAACCTGTTCATCAACTCTTATCAACGGTTTAAACTAGACCGAAATGATTCCAAATTACCAGTATAGTCTATCTGAACCATTAATAACCAACCAAACACAATATCACCATACATGAAATAACAAATGATCTCACTGAAATGCATGCATGTAGCTGGACACTGGCCTACAGATCTACAAACAATTCTATATTACAGAAGAATGAACAGTTGCTCTATTGTTAACAGTTAGAAAGGAACTATTATGTTGTATGTGCAGCTGCATACTTATGCCATGGGTCTGACAGACAGGGGTGGCAGAGTGCGTTCTGTTGTCTAATGAAGTTTAAACCAATTTAAAATGTAATATTTACCCAAATATGACCAGGCTAAATCTAACACGTATAAAAGTATTCTAAGTAGGCCTATTCCAAATATTGTAATCTGATTGGACCATGTATCGTTATAATACATTACAACATACCTTTTAAATACAGGGATTCAGTATTGGTAACTTAATACATTTTCAAACTATTTCATCACCGGTACAAGTTTAAATTCACCTTTTTATATAAACAATATATGCATGCAAAATATTACAAAGAAATGCAACGTCATTGTGGGTTTATTGGGTTCCTCATATGCATTAGTTGGCACAGACAAGGGCTTGAATCAGGATTATGTTATTCAAAGCGTGTTTAGTTTGCCTATTTGCAAGGGGAATAACACACAAGGAGCAGCCTAGTTTTTTATGCTTTCCATCCAAAAGCGATGCAATGCAATCAACACAATAATAACGACATAATAATAATAATTTATAAGAAAATATACTTTTTGAAAACACATTTATGACCTTATGTTTTCTAATAATAGGTGGTGTTCTTACATTATAATAATAGTAGCTGGTGGTGGTGTTATTACCTACATTAGCCTATTCATTATTTGATTCTGTGGGATATATAACACCACAGTGCCAAAGTGCTAATCTAATAGACATGCCATCATTGAGTGTCACAATGGAAGAATTCCTGATAAAAATGGGCGTAATGGTGGAGACAAACTGCTGTAATTGGCCAGTGCAGAGCGAAGGCGCAGACAGGAGCAGCGCTGCGCACTCTGATTGGTCAGCGGTCTGTACGTCAAATACATGTTCGTATTCCCCCGCAACTGCGCTTCGAGAGCCGCTTCGCACGGCTCCTCCTACCTGTCCCTGTCTTATGTAGGCTATCTTCCAACAATGATGCTCATTTCTGTCGGCGTTCTTGACCGTTTCTCGCCAAAAGGAGCGATACATTTGGACTGAGCTGTCCGCGTAAAGGTAGGTTATGTGCGTTTGCCTTGTCTTATGTTAGATCGCCTGTGCCAGTGTTTGCGGTGGAGCCGTGCCACAGCCGGGGATGTGTCGCGTCCTGTCGACTTGTGCACCGCCAATATAGAGATTATTCTAGTCTCCAGAGCCGAAGAGGCGCATGGGGGGACTCAAGACTGTCACACGCGCTGAATTAGTGCATGGATTCTCATTTTCTTTTACCGTGCAATCCAGGTGCGCGTTTATGCATTTACCCATCTAAAGTCACTTGACAAAAGAGCGGTCATTTGTAGTCAAGCATTATTCCTGCCAATAAATAATTTAATGGATATCAAGCCTTGGGTGTGGACAGCGGATGGGGTTATGTTACGTAACGTCCTCTTATTCATCTTCCACGCCTCTCCCTGAACCCCGGCCTGTGCATCCTACACAGCCTAATCCTCCGACCCACTGCTGTCCACTGCTGTCCACAGTCCTGGACCAACGCATTAAATAACTGATGTGATCCGTCACGTGATCAGCCTAAACCCTGATCTCACAGGCAAATGCGGAGGCCTTTTTTGTAGGGTAAAGGCCAACAGCCAAAGTCAGTGTGTCTCAGAATAGCCAGTGCTGTCATCTCACGTGTAGTCGGCCATTTATGTGAAACTGAATGAAACCGGCAAAAGAATAACAGGTGGCAGGTGCGTAAAAGAAATAAACCTTATCTAATCTAATCTATAGCATCACTGATGGTGATGATGACGATGAAGGTTTAGATGCTTCTAGAGAAGTGTGGAGGCCTCTAATGTCATAGCCTTAGGTGGGCAACCTTTTGTAGTAAAATGAGCTACAGGCCTCCTAAATGTTAAGATAAGATAAGACTTTATTGATCTCACACAGGAGAAATGCACTTGCCACATTAGCAGTTTAGTGCAAAAGAAAGTTAGAAGAAAAAAATAAAAAATAAATAATAATAATAATAATAATTAAAGCCGCAAGCGGCGTTGGTCGGGACCTCGCACCTGCGTTTGTTCGTCTTACTGAGACGCACAGCCATACGAAATTTCGTGTGCCTGGCACAATTATCTCACTTCCTGTTGGGCGTGGCCATGACATTGTAGATACCCTGTCAGAACAGACCCTGTCAGACCCTGTCAGACCCTGTCAGACCCTGTCAGACTCTGTTAGACCCTGTCAGACCCTGTCAGACCCTGTCAGACCCTGCATGTGGCCTCCATGCTGAGGCCTACATGAACCTTCGATGCTTGTTCCCACATTGCTGCTTGCAGCTATATCAGATCAAAGGTACAAAGATCAAAGACCTTTGATCAGGGCGTTGCCTAGCAACAAATACCTCCCATTCATAACTCATCACTCCCATTCAATAAATACCTAACTTTATCGATCCGCCGTGTCGTCATATTACCGCCTATTTGAAAATCCTTCGCAATTTAACATCTCCAACGTCTTAAGATTATGTTCACCAAAATTTAAGCCTATCTGAGGTACGGTGTAGGAGAAGTGTTTCAAATTCCATACCTAACTTTATCGATCCGCCGTATCGTCATATTACCGCCTATTTGAAAATCCTTATGCTTACCAAAATTTATGCCCATCTGAGGTACGGTCTAGGAGACCCCCCACTGGGGGTCCCCCAGTGGGGGGTCTCCCAGGGACCCCCAGGTCCCCCAGGGACGAGACTTTGTGTGGTCGTACTGGCAGCACTTTGTGATGCCCGTGCAAAGTTTCGTTTGTTTTGAAGCATGGGAACATGCTCAAAATTGCCCCAGCGTGTATGAACAAGAATAATAATAATAATAATAATACGGAAACAAAGCAACAACAATAGGGACCTTCGTCCCCCTTCGGGCTCGGTCCCTAATAATAAGTAAATAAGAAAATAAGACCAAGTAAGTAAGACTAAATAAGTAAATAAGAAAAATGTTGAATAATTGCATTTTTCCATTAGAACACATCAGATTAATGAATGCAAATCCTAATCTTAGGCTGTTATTTACATGCACATCATCTTCCCTATGGTATAGTTTATGTATAAGGATATTACCAATGAGTTACTTAAACTTTAAAGCAATATAATGAAAAAACAACTCAACAGAACAGCTAATTATAAAAAGTACACAAGGTACAAAACAACTAAATATCAGGCCCATGACAGACAGTAATCTTTGATAGATTGCACGCAGTAACAGCAGGTTATAAGATAAGATAAAATAAGATAAGATAAGACTTTACTAATCTCACACAGGAGAAATTCACTTGCCACATTAGCTCCAGGTCGTTTAGTGCAAAAGAAAATGAGAACAAAAGTGCATACAGACAAGATAAGTAATAATAGTGAAATAAGTAAATAAGAAAATGTAGAGAAATTGCACGTTTGGACTATTGGACTCTCTACTGACCTCTCTCTCTACCCCAGTCCAACATGGCGACGGTGGTGATGGAGCAGATCGGTCGGCTGTTCATCAATGTGCAGCAGCTCCGGCAGATCCCTCAGCTCCTGGAGTCGGCCTTTCCAACGCTCCCCTGCACCGTCAAACTCTCCGATGTGCCCAAGGTCTTCCAGGAGCGCTACATCCTCACCGGGTACAGGCAGGCGGACCAGAGCTGGCGCTACTACTTCCTTACCCTCTTCCAAAGGCACAACGAAAGCATAAATGTGTGGACTCATTTGCTCACTGCTCTGATCGTCCTGGTCAAGTGTCAGGAGATCTCCCAGACCGTGGACTTCTTACGGGACCCCCACGCTCAGCCGCTCTTCATCATCCTCCTCACTGCCTTCATCACGCTCTCCTTCAGTGCACTTGCTCATCTTCTGAGTGCCAAGTCCGAGTTGTCCTTCTTCACTTTTTACTTTTTGGATTACTTGGGTGTTGGAGTTTATCAATATGGCTGTGCGGTCGCTCACTACTACTATGTGATAGAAGAGGACTGGCACACGAGAGTCCGCGGGTTTTATTTACCCACTGCGGCTTTCCTGTCGTGGCTGACTTGCTTCGGCTGTTGCTACGGCAGGTACTCGAGTCTTGAGATGCCTAAGTTCACCAACAAGCTTTACCAGTTGGTTCCTTGCACCTTAGCCTACTGTTTAGACATCAGCCCAGTTGTTCATCGCATCTACAGCTGCTACCAGACCGGCTGCTCCGACCCTGCAGTGCCGTACCACTTTTACCACACAATATTATTCATCGTCAGCGCTTACTTCTTCTCCTTCCCCCACCCGGAGAGCCTGTTCACGGGCAAGTGTGACTTTATAGGCCAGGGTCACCAGATTTTTCACGTTCTGATGGGGGTGTCCACGCTCATGCAGATTGCAGCGCTACGCATGGACTTTACGGAGCGCCGGCCCCTCTACGAGCGTCTCCACGGCGACCTGGCTCATGATGCCGTGGCGCTTTTCATCTTCACCAACTGTTGCTCTGCGCTCACTGTGTTTTATGTGCGCAAGCGTGTAAAAGCATCTCTCCAAAACAAAGGGGACTAACGATAATGTCATATACTATAATGTCATCTCAACTGTAAATTGCTTATTAAAAGGTGCACTGTGTAACTTTTAAGGTGGGGGTTTCGTCAGCATGGAGATGTTATTGCTTTGCACTGATTAGCATTAAACCTATCTATCACCATGGAGAAAAGCGAAAAGCAGATGATGCCACCAGGCCAAGTTACAGGTGACTGCCTTCTCAGTAAGAGATTATTAAGAGATATTTTGATGGTACTTTTTACCACGTAAAAAAAAAAACAAACTCATATTGACTGAAGGATAGATACTTTTAATGTCATACTGTAGAACATTCCAGGCAAGTAGACAAATAGGTGTGTTAGTTAGTACAATTGTTAGTACAATTTAATTGTAGCTAAAGGCAGTGATAAAGGCAGTGTCCACCAGCGTCTGACCAGAACTGAAGAAGCAGCTTGGATGAGCTTTTGTCCAGTTGACAAAATTGTATTTCTACTTTTGCCATTCCAGGCAAGGGAGTGACATCTCCAAGAAGACAAGAAGGTAGTGAACCCACCACCAGAAAAGTTGCATAGTGCACCTTTAAAGATTCCATATTATGCTAAATTAGGCATTTTCACTCAACAAGAAACCCTTGGTTTTTTAGCACTTCATTTATAGTTTACTTGAACAAATACAACAAACATAGATTAACATGTACCCACAAGTACCCACTATACAGTATATACTGTATATTGAACCCAAAAAATATTGTTCCATGCATCTTTTATTGAACCATAAGCTGACAATAATGATTGACAATATTAATTATCATGACAGGCAAGACTGGGAACACAAATACTAGCCTATTGTTTTTTTGTATGTTCATGTTTTACTTTTATCCACACGTGCTTGAAGTCCTGTTTGCAGGAGGTTCATCTGGACCGCAACCAGGAATATTTACCTTAATGTTTAACATTTTTAATGTCAACATCATGGGACTCTCTTAGATCATTACAACAGTTGTAAATACTACTAACAGTAAGCTCATTTACTGGATCTAGGGCTGGGCAATATGACAAAAAATAAAAAACAAGTGGTTGCCATTTAATACAAACACATATACTGTATGTCTTCCTCAAAACTCTGAACTCAAACCACTTGCCTTTACTAACAGAGAATTGGCTGTAGACATCTCAATAACTGTATCTATCTGTTAATGTCACATAGCGAATAACTCATCAATCTTCGAGGAAAACAGACAAATAGTTTCCACACATATGTGTTTTTTAAGCCTGATAAAGCATAATATGGGCTCCTTACATATGACTGTAATGCAATATAATGTGTTCTGCCAAAACAAAAAAAATAAGTAAAGGTTTTATAAGAGGATTTATATGTGATGACAGAAAGTCTATCATGCACATTTCAGCATTTAACTTTATAATTCAAGATGACAAAAACAGTATACATTTTCTCAATGACGACATGGTTTGTGTTTTTTTGTATTTCTAACATAAATTGTCGCATTGAGAATATACAGTACCTATCTTATACTGTATTATATTATATTATATTATATTATATTTCACATTTATCCACCACATCCTGTATTCTACAAAACAAGGATATTATGTGAAATACGCGGACGATTGTGCCACATATGTAGAGAGAGATTATTTCAAAATCAAATCTTGCACTTCAAATGATTCTTGATAATTTAGCACTGAAGCCTTTTGTCATTTTGATTCAACATTTCAGATTTGCCTTTCATTTCCAACACAAACACTAAATTTTCATTGTTGGTTTTTTAAATTTGGTTAAATTTGGTTAGTCTGATTTGACAGTGGAAAGTCAATGTTAGTTGTGTGGGGCCCTTATCTCTTTGCATCTCACGGTTTCTTTGTCTGATGAAAATGTGTGCCTCTTCGCATGTTGTATTACTGTAGATGTACTGTGGGAACTGATGTAGCTTTGCACTTATTTTTGACCTTGTATATAAGTAGTTTTGTTTTTATTTATTTACAGTCAAGCAGCACTTAGAGTGTTGATGGTGTTGCTATCCAAAAACAGTGATGCAGAATACATTTCACCTGGTGCACTTCTTTTTGTTGTTTTATGCTCTCCAAAATCTGACATTAGGCTATATACGAAATGTCCGATATTATTTATTTTTAAACCTTTGTTTAACATGATGTTCATTGTGCCAATGACTCTGTATTTGTTTCAGTGATGGTACTTCTGGATAATGATTGAGGATGTTACTGATTTTCGGACTTGACATTTGCGTATTTACACTACTGACTATATATTTGAATCCTATAAACACCTTACACTGCCTGAAACACTGGATATCTGTAGCTGACTATGTTTACACACTCGTTTTGCTTTTCGTAATCTTATTTTTCCCCATTTTTTTTTACAATGAAAATGACGGAATGACTTGGGTTCAATTCACTGGTTTGAACCTGGGTTTTCTTAATATGTTGCTGCACTCAAAAGACACCAATTATTATTATTATTATTATTATTATTATTATTATTATTATTATTATTATTATTATTATTATTATTGTTATTATTATTATTATAACTACTAATATAAGCTAATATTTTGCGGGCATTTTAATATTTCTGACCATAATTATTTATGGAGATGTCTATATGTAATACCTCATTTTGAATCGCAGCATAAATTGTGTGTAAGCATAGCCTGACCTTTACCTTGGAGAGCAGAGTGCGAAGGCCAGAATGTCTTCTCTTCTGTATGTGACTGTTCTAATGTCAAGTGGTATTTAAGAAAATAAAGTGTTTCAGAAATTTTACCTTTACTCTTTCAATTCAGTGGTTATTACAGTCTTACAATGCCTAATTCTTTCAGGAACATTGTGCTGTCTGTACTATGCCTCTCTTGGACGTACAGTAAACATTTGCACACTTTGCTGCTTTTAAACATAGTCAAGTAATATTTTACTGTCTCCACTAGAGGGCAGCATTGTTGTTTTGAAGGTCCTGCCAGAGCATAATATTATTCAAAACTCTCCTTAAAGAGGAGCTGGTTTTGAAGCAGTTTTCCAGATGAACAGGGTTTTTTGGGGACAAGAGACGTGCAATTTGTCTTCTGAATCGTGTATGCCGTTTATCAAATATCGTGGTGTACACCCAGTTCTTAGTCATAAAGAGCAACACTTTGTCACACACTGTCGTGTTCTTACAGTGAAATGGCAAAAGGAGAAATTCAATTTGTCAACTGGACAAAGTTTATTTGGTCGAATACGTTTCGCAGCTCATCCAAGCTGCTTCTTCAGTTCTGGCTAGCTTGCTGGTGGACACTGCTAATATCTGCCTGGAGGGAGGAGCTAACTACAATGAAACTACTATGAAACTATCACACCTATTTGTTTTCAGTTTCTGTTAGTTAAGCCTATTCAGTATGCAGTTGGAGTGTGGGATCTTATTAGCAGAACCAGTCAGGGCCATGATGGGGTTTTTCACACCTCTGGACCCGACCTGACCCTATTGTTTTCTTTGTTTTGATTTAGTAAAATAGTAAAATACAGGACAGTACATACAGTACCGTACAGTACAGTACAGTACAGTACAGTACAGTATTTACAGTAAAATACTGAAACTGGACAGAATTCTGTATGAATTGCATCACTGATGAACTTGGTAAATTCTTATTTTAAGTGGTCCTCAAGTGGGGCACAAATGGCTCAGTGGTTCGAGCTGTGGTCCCCCATACCGAAAGAGGAAGAAGAAGAAGAAGACAGACTTTATTCATCCCCGTAGGGAAATTATTTCTCTGCATTTGACCCATCCTTCAGGAGCAGTGGGCAGCTCGTCTTTCAGGCGCCCGGGGACAAAGATCAAGTTATGTCTTTGTGTCCTTAGGCAAGACACTTAGTATAAGTGTGGTGTGAGGATTGGTGGTGATGGCACAGATTAGTCCTGTCAGTATAACAGGGCAGCTGAGTTTGCCACCACTGAGTATGGAGTGAATGAATAATGACTGCAGTGTGGCGCTTTAGAGGCTTAGATAAGCCTGTAAAGCCATTACAAGTGGGGATTATTATATTAGTCCATAGGGGGCTCACCCGTTTTTCATTAAATGATAAAGTAACCACTATGGCAACACGTGTTTGAAAATATTTTACACATTGTGCATATATTGTTTCATTGGGCATTATGCTAAAACCATCTGGTGCCTGATTTGTAAATACAACAGCATCTCTTATGTAAAGTAATTCACAAGAGTCAAAGATAATTATTCCAGCAAAGATTACAAAACAATATGAGAAGATTCAATAATGTTTTTGCAGCTGTTGACTCCTGTGGCATTGCTGTGGGTGGCGCACTTCTATACATTATGCATATGAATATGTGCCAGCACTCTCTATACTGTATATTCTCTTTTTTTTTAACACAATAATTGTAATAGGTTTGTGTGGGGCTTTGTGTGTGTCTGGCGAGCTTTACAAATGATTAGGATGCGCACACTGCTCCTCATATAAGGGGACAATTTCATCAGTGAATCTTCTCTTGCCACTTCCCACACAAACAACAGCAAATTAGCACAGAGTCTTGGTGTGCACTTATATATGATGCTAATTAGAACTTCTACCATCTATGAAGACATGTTATTGAAATTAGCCAGAAGCAGCTTGGTTGAAACACTGAGTATTTCTGTTTGCAATTTAATTTCCTTCTCTCAAGGGCCACTTTAGGCATAACTGTGGCCAATGCTGTGTGCTGCTGGAGCCCATCTGTTTCAAAGTTTTTCAAATATGTCTGCAGATCTTTGTTGTAACAAGGATTTTCTGTCATTGAAGATTTGTTATTAACAGGGATGGGTCGAGAAACAATTCCCACAAGATAAGAGATCCAATGGAGACAGGATGGGATCTGGATGGAATACGTATAGGACTAATAACAAAGCTGTGCAGTTCACAATTATACTGCACAATTTAACCTTTAAACCTTAACCATTTTAACCCCCCCCTTTTAAAAAAAAACAAATTGTAAAAGTACATTTCACAAAGATCAGTTTCCACATGTGTGCACAAACAGCGGGCCGCTTTCTTTCTGGACGGGTGGAACTCCGTTGGGACTGACGTTGGAGCCGACATTGACATTTAAGAAACACATTAAGCACCTCACAAAAACTGTTCATTTTAATTTAGTGAATTTTAGACAGGAGAAATCCTTTATGACTCTATATGCAGCACGAATGTTTTTACACTCCATGATTTTGTCTCATATAGAGTACTGCAGAACCACATGGACACAACACTAAAACCAGTTGAATCACTTTTTTAAAGGTCCCATGGCATGAAATTTTCATTTTCTGAGGTTTTTGAACGTTAATGTGAGCTCCCCTACCCTGTTTAGCCCCCCCCCCCCATGGTTAAAAGTTGTGAAATGTCTAAACTGAGCATTTGCGATCCTTTTCTGCGTTACAAAAAATCGGAGCTCAAACGGGTGATTTTGAACAAGGCACCTTATTGACGTCAGATCGAAAAAAGAAATGCAAATGCAGTTCCACCCCCGTCTGTCTGTACTCAGCGTCTCTGTAAATCACGCCCAGAGAGTTTGGACTGCGAATGCGCTAGGCAATGCGAAATGCGTTTTTTTATTTGCCTGGAGGCACGTCCGAGTGTTTCTAGGCTCGGAAGTCCTTTATCTGAGCCTCTGGACCTTTGAACAGCAGTGGTTTAATTTTATTTTATGTGGAAATGTGTTTATTTTTCAATGGAACGCTTCAAATCTCTCCCCCGTGCAAAAACAAGGAAATGGATCAGCTGTGGGCTCTGAGCTCTGAGCGGAGAGTTTGGCCACGCCCCCACCCTCTACTATTGGCCATCTCTTTTCTCCTCATTTGCATTCAAGCAACAACGCCCAGAATAAAGAGTTTGAGAGAGATATTTATGACTCTTTCTCATCTTATCTCTGTTTCTCATGCACTGAGTGTTGATTTTGAAGAAGGATTCATTTACAGTATTAGGGAACCATTAAGGAGCCATATAAAAGCATCAAGAAGTACCATGTCATGGGATCTTTAAAAAGCTGTGAAAATGAAAGAAACCATTCTCAGATCACCACTGCACTATTTTAGACAAGTACAACAAGAAGAGCTTAATTTTAATACTTTTGTTCATTTCATATGGATGTTTTATATATAAAGTTTTACATGGGCTTGCTCCTCCTCCGCTACAGGATTTTATTAAAACAAAGACTGTCGGCAGTAGTTCAGTTGGTAGAGCATTTGTCCACTGATCCAGGGGTTGGCGGTTCGAATGACCGTGTGTGATCCCAGCTCCCACAGATGAGTGCTGCCGCTGTGTCCTTGGGCAAAACACTTAACCCCACCTTGCCCCCATTGTCTGCGGCCCTGGTAGCCCCCATGGGCCTGTTGTGACGTGGGCTGTCCTCCCGTGGACCCACCACCCACGGGAGGATTCATGGGGGCTGGTGCGTTGTGTGCTGGGCAGCAGATCTGCTTGAACTGCTGCCCCCGTGACCCAAAAATGGAAAAAGTGGAAGAAGATGGATGGAAGACTGTCAGTGGGATGGGAACTAGGGCCACAGCCTGGGGGAACTGTGAGGTCCCGCACAGACCCCAGGGGAACTGTGAGGTCCCGCACAGACCCCAGGGGAACTGTGAGGTCCCACACAGACGCACAACCTTCGGACAAAGTGTCTCTCAGTCAGAGGCACTATGTTCTGGAACTCTCTCCCATCATCAATAAGAGAAACTCCAACACTGGACACTTTCAAATCACATTTGAAACAGCGGCTAAAGGAAAACCAGACTTGTGGACACTTTTAATGTTTAAATGCTGCTATTGTCACTTGTTTTTGTTGTTTTTGCTGTGGTGTCACCTGCCCAGGGACTACAGATGGAACTTAGCATTTTTGTTATAATCTGGCGTATTTACACTGCAACATTGTAGATGTTCATTAATATGCACTGTCCCTATTAAATAAAAGAACAAAACAAAACAAAACAAAAATCTTGTGGCAATTTTATTTAGCAATTTTATTTATCTTGTGGCATGCGATTTTGTCCCATCACAAATAAAACATAAAAATAAAACTCACTGGACGCTTGAATGACTATTTGAACGTGTAAGGCAATCAACAAATCCAACCACAGCACATCTGAACTATTCAAGAAGATAAACTAAATGTTCATCTTGTACTCTACAAAACAAGGATATTATATGAAACACGCTGACGGTTGTGCCACATTCGTAGAGAGAGAGAGAGAGATCATTTTAAAATTAAATCTTGCATCACAAATAATTCTTCATAAATGTTCACTGTTACCTTTGCAGCATCATCCCTCCTCATCCCAGCACATGACCAGTACCTCATTATAAGCACTTTCCATTTTGAGGATGATTTGAACTTGAACATTTTTACTAACTATATATTGTGTGACTGGTTCATGAATTATATGCCTTCAGTACCGTCATAATTTGGGTACATATTAAAACGACTATTTGCATGCTGCTTTGAGTTTTCTCACTCAGTTTTTGGTTCTTCTATTTGCCCTGAAAATCTTTCTGTTATCCTCTTCCTCGCAGTAGCTATGATTGAATCAAGGTTGCCACGGCAATACAGGGTGGCCTCAGTTTCCCATCGTTTCTGTAATTAAGGCTTTGACTGTGATGGGGAGGGCTTTTGTTCAGACTTATTAAACTGCTGTCTCTCCATTTCGCCAGGTGACATACTGCCAACCTTGTCTTTGGGCTGCCAGATATTTGGCTTGTGTTATTGTATTGTATCATTGATAAATTTTCATAAAATGCAACTCTGATGAGGAATTTAATAATAATAATAATAATAATAATAATAATAATAATAATAATAATAATAATAATAATAGAGCAGGGCTAAAATATTATCAGTTTGTAAAATACTCATGAATACAGAGGGAAAAGTAAAACCTGTATTCTTCAGTGTTCCTTCAAATTCTTTTTCTGCAGTGACAGAAAGGGGGAAATGAATGTGATACTGAAAGTGTGAAAAACCTTGCACCAGCCCCATGCACCAGCACAAACTGTGAGCCTTCATATTTCATACTGGCAATTTTCAATTATTTTTTTTCTTTTATTCCACATGTGTTTTTATTGATAAAACATGCCTTGAAAAACTGGCATTCTTATGGTGAACAGGGGTGCCTCTTCATAGATCGAACCTGTAACTTGGTCTGGCAATGGCACCACAAGCGGGCAGATAGAGAAATCTAATACCATATTGTGGAACATTTCAGGCAAAGTAATAACATGACAAGCAGGTGCTGACCCTCCTCCAGAAAAGTTACTCCTTTATAGTCCCTGAAGGGAAATTTGTCCTCTGCATGTTTTACACTTTGATGCCTCAGGGGCGACCTGCCAGAGCACAATGCACCCCCAGGGAGGTGGAACCATTTGGAAAGGTTGGTGAAGGTTGCGGGCCCAGGGCAGGAAGGCTCCCCTTTAATAAAAATAACAGGAGGATGGTTCAATTCAGGGCCCGTAAAACCCTGGGGCTCAGGATAACAGATTCCTCTGACCCTCTATGTCAACTGACCAGACCAATGTGCAGATCTGTTAATACGTTTATGGTTAGCAATAGCTGGCAGATTAACTTGTTGCATGATTAAGTTGAGTAAATAGAAGACAAAATGCTTGTTATGTTTTGCAAACCGAAAAAAAAGGACTTCATAATGTTAGCTACAGCTCTGGAAAAAAAAAGCAAAATTTTTTTTCTGATTTTACTACTTATAGGTATGTGTTTGGGCAAAAGGAACATTTTTCTTGGAGTCTATAAACTACTGGCAACATTTCCCCCAAATCCAAATAAAAATATTATCATAAAATATTAACATTTATTTGCAGAAAATGACAAATTGTCAAAATAACAAAAAAGATACATGTTTTCAGACCTCAAACAATGCAAAGAAAAAAGATCAAATTCATTTTAAAACAACATAATACTAATGTTTATACTTAAGAGGAGTTCAGGAATCAATATTTGATGCAATAACCCTTATTTTTAATCACAGCTTTCATGCGTCTTGGCATGCTCTTGGGTGACTTTATTCCACTCCTGGTGCAAGAACTGAAGTAGCTTAGCTTTGTGTTTGTGTTGGAATTCAATAGACGCTGGAATGGCTGTAATACATGTAGAGATGCTGTTTTCAGAAAAAAATGCAGTGGTCTATTATTTTTTTTCCAGAGCTGTATAGTAAATGTATTCCCATTAACAACTTGATCATTTCAAACATTAATTATTCAGCACAAATGATTCTGCAGAGGAAAAAAGACATAAAATACATACAACACAGAAAGTTGACATGAACGTCCACCAATTCTATGATTATTTGTGTAGTTACATAGTGCATTTCAAATCTGAACATCCATAACCCTGATGGCCCTGCAGGAAACACACACTTACACTTTTTTTAAACCAAGTGTCCTTACTGAGAGGGGCGCCTAATAGATTCTGTCTGTTCCGAAAGAGGCCCTTCTTTGTTCTTCCTCTCCATCTCCGCGGCTTAGGCTGCGGTGCTCCCTGCGTTCCCAATCACATCGCTCCTATTCATCAGAGCTGTGGGAGGAGATAGGGAAGCACGTTGGCGGCCATATCTGAAGGTCTCTTGTCTTCACCAAAGCTTCAAGGATAATGAATTCCCCTCGGTTGCCCCTTAACCTGTGTGTATACAGCAGGTTCACAGCATTATTCCCAGATAAGCACATATAGGGATGTTTAGAAGGCTGTGCTATAGACTAGACAGACAGGTGGAAGCTGAAACTAACAGAACTTGAGTTGTTTGAATAAACTTTGCACTTTTGAGTAAAGGGGACATTTGTAACATATTTATAATGGCATACTATAAAGGTATAATGGTATTTTGGTTAATGTAAGCAAATAAATAGCCCTATAATGAGAAAGGATATTTAGTGTAAAGCAAATGCTAATTCAGTGAATGAATCTGAGGCCAAAAAGCACATTTAAACTGCAAGATTTGGCAACAAAGTCTGGGAAAAATGAATGAGAAGTTTAGTTCCGTAACCGGGGGGTGGGCGGTCACTGCTGAGCTCCATTTTGGCCTATACCAGGATGCACCATGGTCCAGAGGAAGACCAAAGAGGAGATTTAAGGATGTTGTAAAAAGGAGATATGAAATTAGTTGGTTTGAGAAAAGAAGATGCTGAGGGCAGTATAAAAATGGAAGAGGAAAAGGTTTTCATCAAATATATAAATAAAAACAAGGACAGTATCTGTGTTTTCTTGATTACTCTAAATCCTTCAAAAGTTCTGTCAAGAAAAAATTGTATTTTTCAAGACAGCAATCACGAAAGTATAACCATGAAGAGTCTCCATCTATCCAAGAGTGAAGGTTACATGAAGAAGCTTTACTCAGAAAGTTTATCTAAGATTTAACTATTTCAACATAAACTTGGAGCCATTTATAACTTATGGGCTCAAGCTGTTACAGGTGCACTGTGTGATCTTATCTGTTGGGCCGTCTGCCGCCTGATTTTTGTTACATTCCTTGGAAAGTTCCACAGTCTGGCATTAAATCTATGGAGCATCAGGCCAAGTTTCAGGTCACATCTGTGGAGAAGTGAGCCCTCACTGTATTTTTGAGCAATAAACTATTGTAATTGAACAAGTGTATGATTGATGAGTTCATTCCATACTGCGAAACATTTTAGCCAAAGCAGTAACATCTCCATGGATACAAGCACATGGCGGACCCTCCAAGAGAAATGTCAGTGCACCTTTAAGTCAGTTAATATCTTGGAGTAACCTACTGTGCATGTTTAAAAGGGAACTTTAAAGGTGCATTATGTAACTCTTGGATTGGGGTCTGTCACCTGCTTGTTTCTATGAATATATTTTTGCTCTGCCTGGAATGTTCCACATTAAACAGCTCTATCTTACATTTATCCATTTACAAGTGGTTTTATAGCTCAAAAATCCCTAGAAAAACAGGCATTCTGACTGTGAGCAGGGTTACCTCTCCACAGATTTGTAAGTTGGTGAGGTTTGATCTCCATGAAGATAGAAAGGGCAACGTAATAACAACTCCACAGAGAAAAGCATCTGATGGACCCTCCACCAGAAAACTTACACTATGCACCTTTAAGATTCATGGGGAGAACATGCAAACTCCACTCTTAAAATATTTTTCATACCTTTTTGACAGTCCTAGTATCTTATATCTTTGACGAATTTTGTTGCAGTCACCTTGTTATTTCATCTTAAAAGAATATCATGCAGCTTTTATATATGTGTATGTGACTTGCAACAGAGCTAAAGTTTGCAGACTCCAATTAGACACACGAGTGCTCTTTCTCACTGTTGTGTGGAGATGTCACTCAACTCCTACTTCACATGTTTCTGCATTTTGCCAGCCTTATGCTCACTTTCTGTACTCTTCATGTCTTCATCATCTCCTCAATCACTTCTTGTTTAAAGCCAGACTGTCGCAGTTCCAGATCTGGAATCTAAATCTATTTTTGCGCATTAATTTCATGGTAAAAGTCTGATCCAGTCATCTAATGTATAGTTTCTCTTTGAGTTCTCCTGGCCTTCCTCACCAGTCCTCCTCCTCACACAGTTTGTGAAAAGACTCCAGATGGCTGGGATTGTCTTTATTTGAAGCCTATCCGTACATTTCCTCCGCACTGTTCAATTAGCCAAGCACCTGTGCCACTCGCTTCACTTTCCATACAAGCTCTTCCTGCCCAAGGCTATAAGTGAAATGCTAATCCCGTCTTTATGTTATTCTGTGTTGCAAGTCAGAACTGCAAAGTGGTTCATTTAGGGGATATTCAACAGTGTCTCTTTTTGTTCAATACAAAAGGTGATGAAAGCCTTAGGCAATAGAGAACAATACCACTGAAGTCGTCTCGTCTTGTAATTTATGGATTAAGCAATGGTCTGTTGTTTTGACTTTGAAAGGGATTACTTCTACTCTAAGGATTATGACAAAAATGACATTGAATTTTGGGCTGGGACTGTTGGTACAAAGCTTGAATGAACTATATATAAAACTGTATAAAACAACTAACGGTTTCAGAAAGAGAGGACCATTAGCCAGAATCAACGGTGAGGAAAAATAACCAAACCTTTAAAAATCCTTTAAAAACCTTTAAAAGGATTACATGGAGTTTTGACATTTAGAAAAGTTATTCTATTTATCAACACAAAATGTCAGCTCAGCATGTACAACAATTTACGTGTGCTCGTCCATCACACAGCTTTACATAGGGCCTAGTGGGATAAAGTAAAAATACACAGAATTGGCAGAATTTTTTTGCTCAAATAATTGAATGTATTTTTGATTTGTTGATTAGTTTTTGATTAAACGCTTAACTTTAATGTAGCATTTCTTTTACTGCCAGTATACCTACTTCTACTTCTAAAAGTAATAAGAATAATAATGCCACTGACCCCTCTGACCACCACCACAACTCCACTGTGACCAACACCATACACACACCACTTTTACCTCTCCCATCCAAGTATTAACTCTTGCTTAGCTTCTGAGATCTGACTACATCAGGCTTTGAAAAGGAGGTTCAGCTGTCAAATACTGAGGATTCATCATATCATAGGAAGCCAACTGGGGTTTATTTCCACCTGGTTTTATTTAAAAGGACCTGGCCTGACCTTCTTAAGAGCCAAAACAAACTAAACATCTTCACATGTGAAATCTTTTTTGTAATTACTTAATCAGAATACATACAGCTCTGGAAAAAAATAAGAGACCACGGCATTTTTTTTCTGAAATCAGCATCTCTACATGTATTACAGCCATTCCATTCCAGCGTCTGTTGAATTCCAACACAAACACAAAGCTGAGCTACTTCAGTTCTTGCACCAGGAGTGGAATAAAGTTACCCAAGAACAATGTGAAAGACTTGTGGAGAGCATGCCAAGACGCATGAAAGCTGTGATTAAAAATAAGGGTTATTGCACCAAATATTGATTTCTGAACTCTTCTTAAGTGTAAACATTAGTATTATGTTGTTTTAAAATGAATTTGATCTTATTTCTTTGCATTGTTTGAGGTCTGAAAACATGTATCTTTGTTGTTATTTTGACCATTTGTCATTTTCTGCAAATAAATCCTCTAAACGATAATATTTTATTTGGAATTTAAAGGAAATGTTGTCAGTAGTTTATAGACTCAAACAAAAATGTTCCTTTTGTCCAAACCCATACCTATAAGTAGTAAAATCAGAAAAACTGATAATTTTTCAGTGGTCTCTTATTTTTTTCCCAGAGCTGTATATATATATTTTTTTACCAACAACATTTAAATTAATATTTGATTTAAACACATTTACTTTAGGATAATGACTGTTTATTAGAACTATGAATTTAATAAAAAATAATAAAACAATAAATACAAATGAAAAATAAATAAAATTAAAATTAGGCAACAAACCTCCATGATGATATCCATTTACATGTTTTAGAATCCGTCACTAGGGAACTGATGACCCCTGGAGCAGAACTAACTTTGTACTGAAAGTGACCAGCAGCATATTGCATTTGTCCTGACAGTTTCAGACAGTTTCACACTCATCTGAGAAAAAATAAATTGCAGCAAATGTTAATCAGATTATGATCAAGTGGCATCAAATACTGCCCCCACTGAGGGAGTACAAGGCCAGTGTCCATAGTTGTGTATTTTATCAAGTATATGTTGTTACATCAATTAGCTCTTGTGTATTTTGTCTTCCGTCAGAGCACCAAACACCCTGGTCTCAATGGATGACCCCTGACCCAGAGTGTGCTCCTACCCCAGCCAAACATCAGCATATCCACATGGAGAGGGCAGAAGAGACAGCGGTCACACTGGATGATCCCTGACAGAAGAAAAGTACTGAAGACAATCCAGAAGTTCCTTAAAGGTCCCATGGCATGAAATTTTCACTTTCTGAGGTTTTTGAACGTTAATGTGAGCTCCCCTACCCTGTTTAGCCCCCCCCCTCATGGTTAAAAGTTGTGAAATGTCTAAACTGAGCATTTGCGATCCTTTTCTGCGTTACAAAAAATCGGAGCTCAAACAGGCGAGTTTGAACAAGGCACCTTATTGACGTCAGATCGAAAAAAGAAATGCAAATGCAGTTCCACCCCCGTCTGTCTGTACTCAGCGTCTCTGTAAATCACGCCCAGAGAGTTTGGACTGCGAATGCGCTAGGCAATGCGAAATGCGTTTTTTTATTTGCCTGGAGGCACGTCCGAGTGTTTCTAGGCTCGGAAGTCCTTTATCTGAGCCTCTGGACCTTTGAACAGCAGTGGTTTAATTTTATTTTATGTGGAAATGTGTTTATTTTTCAATGGAACGCTTCAAATCTCTCCCCCCGTGCAAAAACGCGGAAATGGATCAGAGAGCGCTCAGAGCAGAGAGCGGAGCGTTTGGCCACGCCCCCACCCTCTACTATTGGCCAGCTTTTTTCTCCTCATTTGCATTCAAGCAACAAGGCCCATTATGGAGTGTTCCAGAGAGAGAAAAAATACTCTTTCTCAGCTTATCTCTGTTTCTCATGCACTGAGTGTTGATTTTGAAGAAGGATTCATTTACAGTATTAGGGAACCATTAAGGAGCCATATAAAAGCATCAAGAAGTACCATGTCATGGGATCTTTAAGCAAGTCCAAGACAGGGCCCAAAACAATGTCCATGAAGAAGCCTGGGAGAATGTCACTCAAGAGGCCCAGGAGAAAGTCCATGAGGGAGTCCTGCTGAAGATCCAGGCAGAAGTCCAAATTCTCATCAATGGTGAAGTCATCAGGAGTGAAGTCCAGAGCCATGTTCCATCTCAAAACCAAAATTCTGAAACCCTGAGCAAAGTCTTGGCAAGTCATGGCTCAAGACTTTAGTTGATCCTTCAGTTGGTCCTCCCCCATATTCACACACTAATCTGGTCTAATACATTACAATCACATTAAACATCAATACACCCCTGATGCACCCCCACCACATTCAACCCACAGACTTCTGATACTCACTCATGTTCCCCAAAATTACATATGCAGCTTCTCCAGAGCTATGGAGCCTGCATCACCATCCGCAGTCACTTCAAACTTCAGACTACACACCCCCTCAGTACTTTAGGTACAATCACATTTGGTCTAGACGCCACAAAGGGCATGATTAATATGGCTCGATATAAAAAGATACAGAGATATCATTCTAGATTTGTCAGGCAAAGCAGCCACTACATCATCCCATTCTACAGCGACTTCACTGGCCCCACAGAACAACAATCAGCCTAATAATTCTTGAAATCTCTTCCTCTTGACCTCAGAGACATGGACTCTCTTCCACTCTTCAAATCCAGACAATCCTTCATCACACAATGAGTCACACATCTACAAACGGGTACAGCTTGGTTGCATGTACACAACACAGAAATTAGCACTAAACTAAAGGAATTAGAGCTGAAACTGGACTTAAACCAGGACCAGTTAAGAGCAAGTGTGAACTCACCCCAGGTTTACGCTTTGACCTCAGAAATCCACACGTCTGGCTACTCACTACTTTCTCCATTCAGGTCTTGCACTTAGCTAGAAGCACAGTGACTGAAATGATCTGAACCTGTACACCCTGTTTGTGAGTACCACTCTTATCTCTGGAGAAGGAGGAGGTAAGTTTGGAGTTTTAACAAAAAGATAATGAAGATATCGGGAAAAAAAACAAGGACCTGTCCTCGCATCAATCTGAAACAATACATATCATGTGATGAGCGTATCTTGACAAAATCTAAATGGAAGTGTCTGGGTGAAAACAGGGCTGGGTCCTGTTGGCTGAGGGGATTGGTTGTATATAGTGAGCAGATAGATTCTGTGCAGAAAGTGAATTAGAGAAGGACCAGGAAACAGACAGGGCTGCTATTGGCTGCAGGCTCCGAGCTACTTCCAATTAACCTCAGACTAGTTCCATCAAGAGTGGCATGATGTGCTTTTAATGTGCATCTCCGCTCCATTTTCTCTCCTTTACATGTCTGTGGGAGATAACGCTTCCTCTACTTAAGTGGAGTGAATAGTGTAAACATATGGAGCTGTCTGTCTGCTGCATAAAAAAGAGCTGTTTAACTCCTCATTGTCATTACCAAACACCAGCTAATGTCATATCTGTTTCTCGTAATTTCTAATTCCTCATTTTGGGCTGCTTCTTGCTTCAGTTACAAGAATTATGACTCCTTTAGGGCAAGATCCTCTTAACTGGCTGTGTGGAAAAGATTATGATGGTATTGAACAAAATGTGCTTGTGAAAACTTTTACCAACTGAAAATGTTTTTGATTACTTTGTTTTATGCCTGAGATAACAAAAAAAAAACAAAAAAATCCAATTTTTGTATCGTAAACCTGTAAGATGCTACCCATACCCAGACTAAGTGAAATTTGTCAGTGAAAAACCAATATGTTGTGTTGGATTTCTTCTGCAGCTGAGGCTTAGCGGTGAGCCGATGACAATGACCCTTGAGTTATGTTGCGTGGTTACACATAACAGGCTCCCTGCTATTTGTAATTAACAAGAAGTTACAATGCCAAGCACTTAATACCTCTCTGGGTTACTGGTGGAAGTAGAAATGTAATATTTTCCATAGTTAATGATCACATGCAAAAGCAAAGCAATATCCATCCACCCATTTTCTTCCGCTTATTCGGGGCCGGGTCACGGGAGCAACAGTCTAAGCAGGGACTCCGAGACTTCCTTCACTCCGGACACTTCCTCCAGCTCCTCCAGGGGGACCCCGAGGCATTCCCAGGCCAGCCAAGAGACATAGTCCCTCCAGCGTGTCCTGGGTCTTCCCTGGGGCCTCCTCCCGGTGGGACATGCCCAGAACACCTCCCGGGGGAGGCGTCCAGGAGGCATCCGGAACAGATGCTTCAGCTGCTCCTCTCCACGTGAAGAATCAGCGGCTCTACTCCGAGCTCCTCCCATGTGACTGAGCTCCTCACCCTATCTCTAAGGGAGTGCCCAACCACTCTGCGGAGGACACTCATTTCGGCCGCTTGTATCTGCGAAGCAATAATCTTGGATAAATTATATAGCCCAAAATAGTGGTAGCACTTATATTTACACGTCAGTTAGCTTACAGAATGAACAAAGACTTAATTCATAATGAACAAATTGTTTGTTGATTCAGGCTTAGTGAGTACTGTGATGGAAATTTTATATTGTGGAAAGATTTCTCTCAATCTGTCTTTGTGTAAATGAATGTGATTTCTCTTAGACTTAGACTAAGACTAAGACAAACTTTATTGATCCACAAGGGAAATTGTTTTGTGTACAGTAGCTCTCTCATCAAATATAATATCAGAGGGTAACAAAAAATAGGTGGAATAGCAACCAAAGAGCAATAGACCAGTGTCAAATGAGACAATTATAAAAAATAATGATGATAATTGTATATGTACAAATCAAAATTAAATAGAAAAGTAGTAATAAAGTATAAAATACAATATCAAATAAGATGTACAATCCCAGCTATATACAGTTATAGGGAGTATTATCTATTGCACAAGAGTGAGTTGTCGTACAGTTGTATGGAGTATGGTATGAATGTAGTCCTGTATCTCTCACTGTTTGAGTGGAGCTGTAGGATCTTGTTGGAGAATGAGCTCCTCTGTCCCTCTATGGTCTGGTGCAGTGGGTGAGCAGGAGTGTCCATGATGGAGAGCAGTTTGTCCAGTGTCCTCCTGTCCCTCACTGTGACAAATGTCTCCAGCTCACAGCCGATCACGTGACCAGCTCTTGTAACTAAAACTCATTTGGTTTCGTACTTAAAGACAGTGTTAGAAAGACACTTCAATGTAAACACTTCTGTTCCCTTTTGTTTCCTAATCTGGTCAGGAAGCGACAAATGCATGTGAAATATGGACTCAAATCAGATTATGCACATCTGGGCACATCTCAGGAGGAGTTGTCACCTTCTCACTTTGAAATGTATGTCCTCCGGTCGTCTCAGCGTTTATAAACTTGGGGTTTTGTATGATACGGGGTCTGGTATTGGAGGGGCATGCTGCTGGTTAAGAGAGGCTGAATGTCTCGGACCCTGTCCATATCTGCTGTAACAAAGAATAAATAAATAAATAAATAACCTTTTTCTGTATTCCAAAAACTCATCAGGCTTTGAAAATTGATTAATTATTTTTTCTTCATATTTTTTCTGGATATTTTTTACATTAAGGGCTTAGGAGTTAGTTAATATTGAGTAAGAATAAATAGTAAGCCTGAATCATTCTTAAAGGGACAGTGTGTAAGATTTTTACCTGTTAATTACTGAAATTGAAGATACCCATTCAAAAATACATTGTTTTCCAAGCCTTTTCACTTCCATCATGAAATCAAAGTATTCTGTTGGACTTAGATATAGTCACATAAAAGGGGGATCTTCCCCATATTAGAGGCAGCCATTTTGAATACGAGAGCCGCAGAAGGACATTTGGGCTCATCCTTCACCTAGGCTCCTGCTAGCACCTGCTCGGCTGCGCTGCATGAGGGAGAGGAGAAAAGGAGAGCGGAGCCGGGGAAGGGGAGGGGGGAGCCTCGTGGTTTTGGGTAAACAAGACAAGCTGCTGTATCACACGTCGTAATGGATCTAACACGTGTTTTGGACTAAATTGTTTTACTGGATTTTATTCGCTGGATCCTTACGGACAAATTGAGAGCAAGTTTATGGTGAAATACAGAGTTTGACCTGTGCAGAGCCTTCAAAGGTAAGCTAAGTAACAAACCTCGTTTTGTGCTTTTCTGTATAAAACCCCCATGTGCTCGGGGAGTGATTGTTGTGCAGCGAAATGAATTGCATAGTCAAAAAGAGGAGACTGTAAGGTTTCATTTGATGTGTAGAGTGTCATGGTACACGATCAGGAATGTGTGTTTTCATGCGAAAAGAAAAAAAAAAAGTGACAGCAGGACCGCGTTTTATTTATACCGTAGTTGTCGGCGAGAGCTCGCACAGCGCCGGGTGCGCGCGGGTACGCGAGCTGTCTGCGTTACGGCGCGCCCGGGTGACCCTCGAGGTCTGCCGTAGCCAAAAGAGGAAGTGGAATAGCCACCATCCACCTATGCGCCACGAATCCTACACACTGTACCTTTAAAGCTGCACTATGTAACTTTTTGGTTGGGGGTCCATCATCTGTTTCTATGGAGATATACCTGGAATGTTTCACAGTAGGACATTAAACAGCTCTACCTTACATTTATTCAATTACAGGTGGTTTTATTGCTAAAAATACCCAAAAAAGGTTCTGAGTGCGATCTTCACAGATCTGACCTCTCACTTGGTCTGGTTTGGTCTCCATGATAGAAAGGTTTAATACAATACTGACGGACCCTCCACCTGAAAAGCTACACAATTTGTTCACCATAAACTATTTTTTTGTTCAAGATTTATTAAGGCTAATTAAAGTGTAGTTAAAGGTGCACTGTGTAAATTTTCTGGTGGAGAGTCCGCCACCAGCTTGCCTCCTTGGAGATGTCACTGTTTTGCCTTGATTATTTCACAGTATGGAAATAAACTTGGTTATCACAATGGAGACAAGTTAATGTCAGATCTATGGAGAAGCAAGCCAGTGCATAGTAAGAATTCATGTTTTTTAAGGTATTTTTGAGTTAAAAATTGGAATAAATGCAAGGTAGATCTGTTTAATGCCCTACTGTGGAACATTATAGGCAAAGAAATAACATCTCCATGGAGACAATCAAGTAGCGGACCCTCAAGTTACACTGTGCTTTAAAATGCCACTAAAAATACGCAACATTGCCAAATCTGATGTAACTTTTGAAAGTGGTTAACATGTAAAAGTTTATTTCTCTCATGATTTCCCAGTGACTGCTCCTCTCTTGCGACATAGAGGTGTCACAGAGCCCAGGTGGAGCTTCAGTAGGAGCTCTTCAGTCTGACAAAATAAAACATTTATAATACAGTCAATTTAAACACAAACAGGTGCTGACTTCATTTATGTACTGTTAATCCAAAGGCGCATACCCCGACGCAGTACCCCGGAGTGTGCGGTTAGTATTCTCTGCGGGCTCTACTCCATGGGTAAATATTTATGGTGGGGCTGGAGCAGGGTGATAAGGAAAAGGGACCCATTCATGATAACGCACAGGGATTTAAAAGGGGAATTTCTAATCAACTCCAGTTTGTATCTGTGGGACAATAACAGTTCTAAGTGTTCCCAGGCCCATTGGACCTAAACGCATTGGCAAAGGTCATGGACTTCTCTCACAAACTTGAATTCCGCCTGGAGTTAGGCTGTGCCATTTAACAGCGGTTATTCATGCCTTGTAATAATCATAGACCCAAACATGGCACGCTTGTTTTCCCAGAATGCACTGCTCTGTTGGCTGGAGGGGGAATATAAAAATGCACGAAATGTTGGAAATAAAAAGTGAGCGCACAACTGCACATGGCGATATGGAAGTGACAGAATGAGTGGTAAATTATGTTGAAATGGCACCTTCTAGTGTTATGGCTTCACTGTTTGTTTTGTTCAAATGCACTGTGTGAAGCTGGGTGGCTCATGAGCGACAGATGCACAGTATAATAACATGTTTTCAGTCAAAAAGGCTTCAAAATATCTGCTTTTGCTGTTACATTAACAAATATTGCACCAAGATCTTCAGTGAGTTTCAGTAGAAGACAAGGTAACAACCGAGTGACTACACGTAACTGCAGTGTATTCATTTGTAGTTCTGGAATATATTAAGATAAGATAAGATAAGATATGCCTTTATTAGTCCCACAGTGGGGAAATTCCAGACTGTTTGTCTGTTATATTAATATTAATAATAATAATATATAATAATAATATATATTAATGGAATATTAATATTCCATACTGCAACAATTAAATAAAGTTACCAGATTGCCTCAGCGATGTTTCTTGTTCATTGCACAGATTACTAAGTATAATGGACTGGTCTTAAAGTTTTGATTTATTTAAAAAAAAAACGATATTTTTGAGACAGTACAGAGGATTATTTGATAATGCTGTAATAATGATATGGCCTTATTATCTCATAGAATTCTACATGTAATTGTGAAACCAAGAGAAAAAGGACTTCAGGCAACCGTTTAATGTTGGTTAATCTGCTGTGTTTTATTGACCAGTGGATGTATTTTAATGGTTTCATTTTCAAACTCTCTATTGGTTAAATCAACAATTTTGTGAAGCCCTGCAGGGAGACAGCTGTTGTAATTTTGGGCTGCACAAACATAAACTGAATTGAATTTTTTTTTTTTTTAATGTAACTGCGTAAAATGCCCCAGTACAAATATTGTAATATTTACTTAAAGTGAAAATGAGACTGATGCCTGCTTTCTCTGTGAAACAAAATGCACTGCTCTAGCCTCTAGCCTCTTTTTAAGACAGTAAAAATTAGGTAGGCCTACAGCACCTTTAGTTCTCATTACATTGAAGAATAGAACAAAGATTCAACTCTCGGATCACATCAAGTACAAGTGAACATGCTTGAAACCAAAATGCAAGTATCAGTTGTGTAATCTTCAAAAAGAGCAGTAACACAATGAGCGAACAGCCAGGAGAGAGTAATCGGAAAGTTGGCTGCTTTATAATCAAGATGAAGAGCACAGATTGAACACACAGCTTGGTTCCAGTAAACTTTTTTAACCAAACTAACAAAATTTCTGTTTAGACTTTTAGACATTTCTATAATTTCTGTGTTTTGACATTACTGAAATGATTTGTTATTGTTGGTACAAAAATGTGCAAAATAAATTCACATACAGTAAATGTAAATCTATGTATCTGCAATAGCCTAGTTCCTTGCATCCGCATTATGTTCAGACTTTTCAGAGTTGTTTTTTATACTGAAGGGCTCTACTCTTGAGACTGATTTGGCAGAAAGGACCCCATAGTGACAGATGGACGCAGGAGGTAAGGGAATAGTGGAGAGCATGGATCAGACGTGAACTGAGGGGCGGCAGAAAAGTGTTTTGGATAAAATACTCACAGGAACACTGTGAATTCACTGCCAATACAAAGAGGATTTATTCAAGTTTAGTGACAGCTTGCACAGCAGTGTTTAAAGTCTTTTAAACTTTTAGAAAATATTGCTTTCTGATTACAGCTTTTAAAATTGGGCTCTGCATCTTTTAAAAATGCACTGTCAATGCAACATTTCTGGTTGTCTCCATGGATGTGCTATTACTTGGAATGTTCCATAGTGTGGCATTAAACATCTAGCATTTATTTCACTATGGTTGCTTTTATTGTTCAAAAAGTCTTGAAAAGCATGCATTCTCGATGGAGATATACAAGTTCAACCTGGAAACTCAGACCCCGGCAGAAGACATGCGATGAATGTAGTGGCTGATTAGATAGTGATTAGGAGAAGCCTTCTCCCTGGGGACACTGGAGGAGAGTGAGGGGAACATTGGAGGATGAGAGTGAGGGACGATGAGAGGAAGAGGGAAGACGGGGTGCTGAGGAGGAGGTGGGGCACAGCACAAACTTAAGTGACAGAACAATAGCAAAGGGGGTTTAAATAGGGCAGACTGGGAGCTGATTGGAAGGAGAGGAGGCGCAGTGAGCAGGGCGGAGGAGTAGTGCAGTGAGATTAAACTCTGGAGAAGTGGTGAGGTAGACAGGAGCGAGGTTACGTCGTCCAAGCTCAACATATGCCAGCTCCATTTTAATGTCTTACTGTGGAACATTCTAGATTAAGCAATATCATCTACCATCTCTCTGGAGACAAGCAAAGAAATGCTCCACAGTACACTGTAAGCTGAAGGTGGCTCTCAAAGTGTTTACATTACATTACATCAAAGATAATTTCTCATTTGAATTTGTGTGGAACAAACTCTGCCGCCTCGTCCTTGTCCATGCTGAATGTGATGGAAATAAACTAAACAGTGAACAGACAACTAAGTTACTGTGAAAATGTAACTGAACAACAAAACTATTTTAAAGGAAATACTGAACATAAGCAAAACAAAGAGTTGCTCTACATAAATATGTACATAATTTAATGGGATTACATGCCTCTGAGACTATACTTGCCTGCATGCTTTATGTAATAATGCACTAGTCTTGTTGCTTAGGCTTGGTCAGGACCTAAGCTGGAGGATTTTTTACCTATGGTGCATGTATTGTAGCCACAGCTGACAGCTGGGGTGGACTGACAGAGGCGGGGCAGCCAATCTGCTCCTCTAACCACCACAAACCTTCATACACACCACACACATAATATTCAATGTGAATGCAGTTTTACCCCTGTAGCACCTGATATTCCCAGCGGTCTCCCATCCAAGTATAAACCAGGCCCATCCCTGCTTAATTTAGGGTAAATTACTCAAAACTATTGCTAATAATAACACCCTCTGATTACGTGTAATTGAAAAACCCTTAAATAGAGAAAATAGAGGACAAGAATAAATATAATGGACAGGGTGGCCATCTGTACAGGACTAATTAGCAGTGCACATTTTTGCATTGTGTTCTAGTACAAATGGCATTGCTATGGTGAGCTCTACAAACTATAGCAACCGACAACGCCATGATAGCAAATGTCAAACAGAGTACTCAAATACTTGTACTAGAGCGCAATTAAAGTAATTTATGAAGTGTTGTTTGAGCCATGTTGGAAGCATTCTTGACTAAGACACAGAATTAAAATCAGTCTCCCTGTAGTGCGCTTGGTTTGTCCTGTTCTTGGCAGAGCACTCTTGACCCACAAGCCAGGCTTACTGTTTAGTGCTTGGTTTTTCAGAATTCCTCTTGACGCCATCTGCTCAGTGTTGAATGCCACGCCCGCCACACCTTATTGTGAATCCAGGCTGGCTCCAGAGCACTTCTCCTGTCCTCTTTATACAGCCCCACTGAATACAAAGAGCCTCATTGTTTTTTCTCGACATTTTATCTGGGAGACAGGAGCGCCAATCTGCATCATATCGCTCTTTATGCAAATGCACATTCCCACACCTCAGCAGACTTGTTGAGAAGATGATTTAGGAAGTGATGCCTCAGTGCTTTTAAACGTAGAATTGGTAGAAAAACACTCAGGCAGGCATTATTTAAAGATAGAAGTCAATATGTTGTTTTCCTCTGTTTTGTAGAGCCTATCCCAACTATTATGGGCCTTCAGCAGCGTACACACCCGACACCAGCAGAGGGTATTCGCTAACAATGCTAACACATCATCACTATCTTTCCCATCAGGCATTTTAAAAAGTTGTCGTGTCCTTGGACAAGACACTTCACCCACTTCTTATTCTATTGCTAAGTTTCAAGTTTAGCATGTGTGTGCGTGTGTGTGTGTGTGTGTTTACGTGTGTGTGTGTGTGTGTGTGTGTACATACAGCTCTGGAAAAAAAATAAGAGACCACTGCAAAATTATCAGTTTTTCTGATTTTATTACTTATAGGTATGTGTTTGGGCAAAAGGAACATTTTTGTTTGAGTCTATAAACTACTGACAACATTTCCCCCAAATTCAAAATAAAAATATCGTTTAGAGCATTTATTTGCAGAAAATGACAAATGGTCAAAATAACAAAAAAGATACATGTTTTCAGACCTTAAACAATGCAAAAAAAAAATAAAAAAATAAAAAAAGATCAAATTCATTTTAAAACAACATAATTCTAATGTTTACACTTAAGAAGAGTTCAGAAATCAATATTTGGTGCAATAACCCTTATTTTTAATCAGTTTTCATGCATCTTGGCATGCTCTCCACAAGTCTTTCACATTGTTTTTGGGTGACTTTATTCCACTCCTGCTGAACTGAAGTATCTCAGCTTTGTGTTTGTGTTGGAATTCAACAGACACTGCAATGGAATGGCTGTAATACATGTAGAGATGCTGATTTCAGAAAAAATGCGGTGGTCTCTTATTTTTTTCTAGAGCTGTATCTGTGTATGTGCGTGCATGTGTGCAATAGCAGCTTAACAAAATACAGAATTGGGGACAAGCACCGAAGGTGCTAGGCACCATAGTGTTTCTACTGATTCTTATTAATATATATTATTCCTCTGACCATGGGAGTCTATGGCAACCCCTAGAACCGTCTGGTAAAAAGTTGTGAAATTTTGCATGCACATTCCAGCCAGTCTCCTCATTACCCACAGCAATTTATAGGCCCCCAGCTCCAACCGTCTAGTGCCACCAGCAGGTCAAAGTTGCAGGAATTTTCAGGAATTTTCTGCGTTGCTAGGCAACGCAGAAATGTACCTTTGATCTGTCTTTGATCTGTTAAACCTTGTTAGACCCTGTTAAACCCTGTTAGACCCTGTCAGATTCTGTTAGACCCTGTCAGACTCTGATAGACCCTGTCAGACCCTGTTAGACCCTGTCAGACTCTGTTAGACCCTGTCAGACCCTGTTAGACCCTGCCAGACCTTGTTAGACCCTGTCAGACTCTGTTAGACCCTGTCAGACCTTGTTAGACCCTGTCAGAGACTGTTAGACCCTGTCAGACCCTGTTAAACCTTGTTAGACCCTGTTTCTGAGTCTGACAGGGTGTAACTACCCTGTTAGACCCTGTCAGACTCTGTTAGACCCTGTCAGACTCTGTTAGACCCTGTCAGACCCTGTCAGACCTTGTTAGACCCTGTCAGCCTCTGTTAGACCCTGTCAGACCCTGTTAAACCTTGTTAGACCCTGTTAAACCCTGTTTCTGCGTCTGACAGGGTCTAACTACCCTGTTAGACCCTGTCAGACTCTGTTAGACCCTGTCAAACCTTGTTAGACCCTGTCAGACTCTGTTAGACCCTGTCAGACTCTGTTAGACCCTGTCAGACCCTATTAGACCCTGTCAGACCTTGTTAGACCCTGTCAGACTCTGTTAGACCCTGTCAGACCCTGTTAAACCTTGTTAGACCCTGTTAAACCCTGTTTCTTCGTCTGACAGGGTCTAACTACCCTGTTAGACCCTGTCAGACTCTGTAAGACCCTGTCAGACCCTGTCAGACTCTGTTAGACCCTGTCAGACCCTGTCAGACTCTGTTAGACCCTGTCAGACCATGTTAGACCCTGTCAGACCCTGTTAGACCCTGTCAGACTCTGTTAGACCCTGTCAGACCCTGTTAAACCCTGTCAGACATTTCTGCTTATAACGTAGCGTTTGATTGGCTGTCATGACAAAACGATAATACATGCTGAGGCCTACATGCACCTTCGGTGCTTGGCCCCACATTGCTGCTTGCAGCTATATTTGCATTTGTCTTTTGTCTTTATTGTGGAACTCATTTCTACCCTTCACTGTCCGAGCTCAAATTTATCTTGTTATATGAGAAGAATGAACAAAACAACTTTAATGGATTAAGTAAGTAGTATGACTACTAGTGACATTTATTTTTATTACATTTTTAGGATTGTAAATGGGGATTTTTATCATTTTGTCTATTCATGCAAATGAATTCCCGAAATGCTTACTGTTTTTCATTACTGACAATACTTTGTACACAGCCTGTTTACAACCAGCTATAAAACTACATTTTAAAAACAAGATAACCAAAACAAGGCAAACTCTATGTGCTGAAAGAATATTAAATAAAAAGTAAATTTGCACCCACTGCTGAGTGTTAACCGTTTTCTTTGGGAATACAAAATTTTGACACTAGCAACTGCAGCTTGAAGGTGAAGCCATCTGCTCGTCTCAATGCATTGCTTTACCTGGAATGTTCCACCATATGGCATTTTTGCATTTATTCAGTTACCGGTGCCAGCCTGGGTCTACAGCGGAGCAAAAGGGTGCATTATAACTTAATTTACAAGTGTTTATACCCTCATTTGATGCAGGTAAAATAATAACATTTAATGGAAGGGCATAGCCTTTGCACCCTTTTAAGACTCAGATGCAGCCTCTCCACAGATCTGACCTGATTTTAATGCAATATTGTGATACATTTCAGGAAAACCAATTACTCCAACGAGCTGGAGACAAGCAGCTGACTCCCTAAAAGGTTGAATAGTGCATCTTTAACTTGACTTTCTTGAAATTCTGAGTGAGGAATTATCATAATATCATTTTTAGATGGACAAAGAGGAACAACAGAGGAATATTTATCAGTGTAAATAGAAAGGACTTTGTGACTCCATGGACAATAGCAATAATTCCTGGATGAGAGAATCCATAAAATACAATCCGTTTTCAACAAAGACATTACATCTGCAACCTCAGATAAAACATAAATGTTGACAAATTTGTTTTTGCACGTTTGTTTCTTTTTAATATCACCTTGGAGTGAAGTCAGGTGGCCAGTCGAGCTTAAAGAATCACACAGGTCCTCTTATTGTCGAGAGTCAGATAAGCAATTTGAGTTTGTCCAGAACAGGATGAAAAAGGACGCAGGAAGTTGGAGGAAGACATGTTGTGGTGGGAAAATGAGAAAGGAATAAATGTACCCAGACTGGCTGTGAGAGCAGATTTAACAAAATGCTTTAGATGGCTTTCTGGGCTGTGCCAATAAAGCCTGTGCCACGGTGAAGGGGGCATAGGGGAGCTGAGTACATGGTTCACAGAACCTAGCAGTCAGATATCTACCGACTGAAGTAATGTTGAGAAAGCATCCAAACACTTCAAAGAGTGCGGATTTAACCAAAAATGAATGCATAAGAGGGAAAGCTGAGAGAGTATGTCATACAAGAATAAAGAAATAAGAGACTCGCTGATAGTAATCTTAGGAGCATCAGTCGACAGTACCAAAATTTGGTTTCAAAGGTGTGAAACTTTACTGGTTGAGGCTCTACCATCGGGCTGTCTGCATTGCTGGGTTTGAAATGTTCCCCAATATGGCATTAAAAATGACATGTGTTATAAGACAACAACTTGAAAACATTCTATTGTAGGCACTTCTCAGATCTGAATTATAACTTGTCACCTGTTTGTCGTCATGGAGATATAGAAGTTTAATGCCATTTGTGGAACAGTCCAACCAACACGATCATATCTCCATTTGACACTCTACTCTCCAACTGAAAAGTTACACAGTGCATCTTTAAATGCAGAACTTACACATTCTCTTGCACTGTATTTCTGTATGTCTTTTTAATGTTTCATTTAAATTGTAGCAGCCCTGCAGTCAGGGTAAAACGTCTTTTTGACCCTGTGAAATGTAATGCTGTGCTTTAAGCCAATGTCCATGTGATTTACTATGGATTTATGGAAATTTCTGAAGTTTTGCAAAGTTGTACTCACATAAGAGTACAGTTACTTAAAAAAGAAATATACTTGAATAGAACAAAGAAGTGGTAGTAGTATCAAAAGGTAGATGGGGAAAATATTGCTCAAGAGTAATTATAACTGAACCTTACATTTCATTTATAATTAGATATATATATTTTTTTACATTGAAATCTCTGCGGTGCAGTGTTGATAGGTAATTCCATGCTTCATATACATGTCAGGAAAAAATAAAATATTCCATTGGGTTTAAAAATAACAGTATTATCCAGACACTATGATTCTCTGTGTGAAGCGTTAGATTTAATGGTATATAGGTAGCATATTTCATCAGATGTGGAGAGTTTTTCCTTTATCTTTCTGCCAGCACAAAGTCCAGTGTAATTTATTTAAGTTATTCAATTATTTGATATGGGCTCAAACTCTATATTATACTCTATACATTATATTTCAAATCTGTGAAAGCCAATCAATCAAGAGTACATTGCACAGTTAAAAATAACAGTGTTATTTAGAGTTTATAGAGCAGAGTGGTAAATGTTGCATGAGGGTTGTGGGTGTAATTCCTATGACAGACTGTATTTGCATGTTCTAGCTGTGTTCTCATCACCTTGCACAGGAGACAGGTGTACTGTACTGTTTATGAATCAACAACTGTCCTGCCTTACACTTAAGGGCTAGTTGTTGGGAGGGGATTCAACTGCGTGTGACCCCTCAAAAGAAATATAGCTTACTAAAGAAGATGTCAAGATGCATCTACAAATATTTATTAAATTATACAAAGGTTAATGGGCCCATATTAGAGTATTTTCTGATCTAAGTTCTAATGTTTCCTCGCCAAAATATCCCTGGAGTTGTGTTTTGTTCCATTAACACATGTTTAAACTCACAAACTTTGTATATTTAGGCTGATTTCTTTTCTTAAACAGAAAATACTCCACCTTGTGATGTCATGAAGTAATACAGGAAGTGTTCCACTATGTTTTTAAACTCCATCCGCCTTCACTAGAACCATTTGGGTAGTTTTAGCCCTGGAATTGCCAATCTCTACTGAACTAAAGGTAAAGGTAGCTGTTAACTTGAAAACTACCACTTTATGATGTCACAAGGTGGAGCAAGGCATTTTGAGCTTTTGAGATAGAAAAACTAAGAATGCAGGATTACTCAAGCGTGTGTGCATAAAACACAACAACTCCAAGTATGTTTTTGCTGAGGTAACAACATTATAACATGGCTTAAAGCTCACAAGAACCATTTTAGCGTAATACTGGACCTTTAAGACAAGTACATGACGATAAAAAAGTTTAATAGCTGTACTCAAGTGCTCTACTTCAAAGCAATAGCCTATCATAAGAAAGATAAACAGTCTTGTCTAGAGGGGTTGTTCTCTGTTGACCCACTGTCAGAGTGTTACAGCCTCCCTGCTCTCCTCTGGTGGTAAGTGAACAGATTTGGGTTTGAATTGTGCCACTATAAAGTTCAAGGTGGATTTATATCTTGTATTCTCCTCATCTCAGATCCCCGCAAAGCTCTCATTATGACAAACTGATCCTTCTGCACTGTACAAGACATCTTCTGTAATTTAGTGTCCAAAAGAACTTTAAACGGGTTGACATTAATGGACTGCTTTCTTCTCTGCATCAGCAGCTAAAAGTGTCCGAGTCTCGCCTGAACATTTGGTTACTATTTCTTTGCTTTGGACAGAGATATGCACTTTTAACGCTGGATGATATGCCTATAAATACAAGTTTTCTCCATAGAGCTGAATGTTTAAGCTATCATCAAATGGCTATCTAGTTTGTGCTTGGTGTTATGCAAAGTCGTGTGAAATAGAAGGGTTGTGGGGGAGTCTGCTATGGACAAAAACACCTTTTCACATCCTATACGTCGGCAAACAAATATTTTCATAAGCCCCGTGCTTTGGCTTGGTGCAGAATGTGCATAATGAAGTCCTTTGTTTATCATAGAGCAGCGTTCATTTCACCAAGGGCCATTAAACAAGCATAAAGTAGATAAAGTGCGGCCGCCGAGGAGCAGGAGACAACAATCACATGCAAATCCCAAGTGTCTGAGGCTGATGTGTGCTGCTGTATGGAGCAGTATAGGAGCTCAGCTTTACAGGTAGGCTTTAGCGTGTACTTGAGTGGCAGCTGACCTCCACGGCGTCAGGGTACACATATAAAGACAGAACGGCTCCTGATTTACCTGTAACAAGACTCGCAGTCAGAGCTCAAACTGAATATCTATTCAGTCTCCTGTTAAAGAAACCATTCTGAGAACCACTCCAAAGATGTAATATTGTATCCCAGCTTTTCATCATTTTGAAATCCATCACTAGAAGAAAGGTTTACAAAAGTTTTGTGAGCAGTTTGTTGTTGTAGTCCAGGTAAATACACCTAAGAAATGTTTAAAAAGCTATCGTTACAGTACTACTGCATTACTGTAATGTACTAATTGCCTACTAATGCTTTCTGTACTGTACAATCTAACTTTCCTCTTCCCACTTTTATAAAACAGTTAAATTCAAGCAAGGGGGCGGCAGTAGCTCAGTTGGTAGAGCATATGTCTCGTGATCCAGGGGTTAGCGGTTCGAATCCCGGGTTGTTTATCATAGAGCAGCGTTCATTTCACCAAGGGCCATTAAACAATATACGGGTTGACCGCATATGATCCCAGCTCCCACAGATGAGTGCTGCTGTTGTGTCCTTGGGCAAGACACTTAACCCCACCTCGCCCCCAGTATCTGTATCTGTATCTGTGGACACTGGTAGCCCCCATGGCAGAAGATACATCAAGACCTGTTGTGACGTGAGCTGTCCTCCTGTGGACCCACCACCCGAGGAAGGATTCATGGGGGCTGGTGCATTGTGTTCTGGGCAGCAGAACACTGCTTGGACTGCTGCTGCCCCGTGACCCAGAAAATGGAAAAGCGGAAGAAAATGAATGAATGAATGAATAAATTCAAGCATATGATCAAAATCTGTTTAATGTGTTAATGTAAATATTTGTATTGTACAGGGAACTTTTCAGTTGGACGACCCGCCACCTGCTTGTCTCCATAGATGTAATTGCTTTCCCTGGAATGTTCCACCCTATGGGATCAAACTTATCCTGAGAATGCATGATTTTCAATGAAAAGCCTTAATTTAATTAATGTTAAAGATTTAATACCATACTGTAGAATATTCAAGTCAAAGCAATATGCAAGAATGCAATATTATTATTATTATTATTATTATTGTTGATAATAATAATAATAATAATAATAATAACAATAATAATAATTTTAATAATAATTTTAATTATAATAATTTTAATTATAATAATTATAATAATAATAAGCAATTATGAAATGTTTTATAGTCACTATCAGTGTTAATGTCTGGAAAAGGGAGGAGGGGGCAGATAACATAAGATTACTCTTCTTGCTGCTCCCTTTCATTCAATGTTTTGTGTTGCTGTCACGCTGATGATGTCTTTTTATACTTTATGAATGAAAATAAATAAATAAATAATGTGGTGTTGGATTCTCCAGCAGAAAAGTTACATAGTGTATCTCAGTGAATAGCTTTAAATTGTATTCAACCAAGTGAAAATCACCATAACAACAACCATAACTACAATAACCTATCACCAAATATCTTTGTTAAATAAACAAAATACTTCCAGTCACCATCAACACTTAAAAACACTGTCCTCAACAGTGTGATGCTAAAAAGTCCCACAATAATAGCAAAAGGTATAGCATTATTTACAGTGCTACCAAAACAACTGTAATTCCTTTTTGATTTACAGTATAATTGTGTATCTTGTGTTCACTGTTCCCATTCATCGTGGCCCCCAGTGTAACCTTATAAATCAGTTGCATTCAGTTGATCCTGCTATCACCAGTGGCCTGTGTTTGTGGCTGAAATATCTCCCCCATAAGACCCTTCATAAGTGATGCTCTGCAGCTTCTGGGCACACAGCCAACCAGCACAGCTCCACAATATGAGGCAAGCTTACATAACCACAAATTTAACTCTAAACTTTATAAAAAGCCTGAACCAAACCCAGAGCAGAGAGGAAAATGGAACCCAGGTTGAACATTTTGATGTAATGATGAAATTTTGGCTTTGTGAAAACCTTGTGAATTCTTTGGGCTTATTGTAAAAGCATCAATAAGAGTAAATTAAGGGATTTCAAATAACATTGTTCATTCTTCAGTCAATAAAAGGCAAAGAATGTGCACAGTATATTTTGTCATTATTTGGGGATAATTCAACAATAACAAGATTGCAATTATTTCCTTGTGCATCTCTGTCTAATTATGAAATCCATTATTCCGAGCATTCCTTTTAATGCATTTGTCATTATGTCGCTTCTTATAGATCGTTTGTAAGCCACAGAAAACAGCTGTGCGCATTTACAGTGACAAAAGGCAATTGATCAGTTAATTTCCCTGAAAAAGACAGACAAATTATTTCCATGCAAACTTTATAAAACATGTATTAAAAGATCAACACGGCCTTGAAATGCTGAAATATTAAAAGGCTATTTTCAGCGAGTAATACTGTTCATAATACAGCATTAGTGGGAGGATTTTTTTGACATTTCAAAATGGAAGGGCATCTGACTCCAAACACTGCATTAATGTGAAATGTTTTTGGGTGCAGGGTCAAGTGTAGCTGATTGTGGTTGCCCTGTCCACTGTTAAAACTGTGCTTTTCAGATCAATTTTGTTGTGTTTTTTTCTGATAAACTGATAAACAACTGAGAATTTAAGCAAGTGACCAACAGTTTTTAGTGAACTGCATGAGAGGGCCATACTTTTGTATTTTAAGTGCTTTGTTATTATTATAATGCATGAGCTACTGTGTCCAAGTAATTTTCCCTTGTGGATCAATAAAGTTTGTCTAAGTAATAAAATATATTTCCAAACCATGCATTATTTATTCATTTTTAAGTTCGTAACGCACCTTTTATTATTGTGGTATAGCTCAAGATAATTCTGTACTTCTTTGTGACAAAAGCTTACATTCGCCACAAGAAAGTCTGGCCAAATATTGTAAAACCAAAACAATAGGTAAAATCCTCCAGCTAAGGTCCTCACTAATAGTTCAGGATCTAGAGATGGGTCCTCAGGATGAAGCATGGGTCAAATGCAGAAGACAAATATCGCCCGATCCGTTTTTGATGGATGGCTCAACACTTACTTGCTTTTCCACCAGGCCAAATTAGGGGTCAGATTATTTTCTTCAAGGTATTTTTGATCAATAAAAACAAATACAAGAGTAGCCTAATGTTATATCTTAATTTGCACGTGTGTAGAATCCCTCACTCCAGGTAGAATCCATGACAAAAGGAGAAACAGAATTTGTCAACTGGACAAACTTTATCTGGTTGAATACGTTTTGCAGCTCATCCAATCTGCTTCTTCAGTTCTGGTCAGACGCTGGTGGACACTGCTTATATATGTCTGCAGGGAGGAGCTAACTACAGTGAAATTACTTTGAAACTACTACACCTACTTACTAGTTAGGTAAGCCTATTCAATATGCATTATGTATTCAACCAAACAAACTTGACAAATTCAGTTTTCAGTGACCGGAGAACTGAAGCTCTTTAAAACTCTTATCAAACTTAATTTATCATTTTGGCTAAAGCCCAGTTTTTTTATGGGATACTTAAACATCTCAAACTTAATTCAACCCCACAGGAACATTGTGTTCATTTGTACGCTTTGCAGAGAGAATAAAATTGGCGACTAAATGCAAATGCCTCCATCTCCAGCTTTTGAACAGATTGGGGATAATTGCGAGCTACAGCGGCTTTATATCTTGTGTATTACCTGTCCTCATTAAGAGGCACTTACTATAATGTGACAGTTATTAGGCCAGGGTTTCAGGCAAAGGAACAGGCTTTTATGGTTGTTACTGAGTCCAAGATGAAGAAATTTATAGCAATGTTTAAAAGGGTGCAAATACCAAAGGTGAACAGCTCACATAGAGACAGGGACATATACGGGGATATACACAACTTGCAAGGCTATATTGAATCTACAAGACTAGTACTAGACTGGTATTCAGACTCAGGAAATGTATTTTTTTTATTTGAGTCATTTCATGCCAGTGGCATTTAAAGTACACATCCAAGAGCATCTACTCTGGAATGTTCTAAGCCAAGTATGTGACATGTGCTCAAAGAACAAATTACAAAAAGTTTTCAGGGACCAACAAACAATGGATTGTCCAATAGAAAATGGTTTTCATAGATGATAGATACGCTTCAGAATAGAAGCAATTTCAGCCATCCTTCAGCGCTCCTGGTAAACTGCCAACGGCAGAGACTACAGGCAGTTCTCAGGGACCCGAAGACCATTCTCGAGTAAAGATCAAGATCAGAACTACAGAAACTGACGAAAGAGCCGCTACACAGAAAATAGTAGTAGTAGCAGTAGTAATAGTTAGTAGATATAGTAGTAGTAGTAGTAGTGGTTGTAGTTGTAGTAGTAGTAGTAGTAGTAGTAGTGGTTGTAGTTGTAGTAGTTGTAGTAGTAGTGGTTGTAGTTGTAGTAGAAGTAGTAGTAGTGGTTGCTGTAGTAGTAGTAGTAGTAGTAGTAGTTCTTGTAGTAGTACTAGTAGTTGTTGTAGCAGTAGTAGCAGCAGTTGTAGTAGTAGTAATAGTAGTAGTAGTAGTAGTAGTAGTAGTAGTAGTAGTAGTAGTAGTAGTTGTTGTAGCAGTAGTAGTAGCAGCAGCAGTTGTAGTAGTAGTAGTAGTAGTAGTAGTTGTTGTTGTAGCAGTAATAGCAGCAGCAGTAGTAGTAGTAGTAGTAGTAGTAGTAGTAGTAGCAGTAATAGCAGCAGCTGCTGCTGCTGCTGCTGCTGCTGCTGCTGCTGTTGCTGCTGTTGCTGCTGTTGCTGCTGTTGTTGTTGTTGTTGTTGTTGTTGTTGTTGTTGTTGCTGTTGTTGTTGTTGTTGTTGCTGTTGTTGTTGTTGTTGTTGTTGTTGTTGTTGTTGTTGTTGCCGTTGCCGTTGCCGTTGCCGTTGTTGTTGTTGTTGTTGTTGTTGTTGTTGTTGTTGTTGTTGTTGTTGTTGTTGTTGTTGTTGTTGTTGTTGTTGTTGTTGTTGTTGTTGTTCTTGTTGTTGTTATAGTAGTAGCAGCAGCAGTTTTAGTAGTAGTTGTTGTTATAGCAGTAGTAGCAGCAGTTGTTGTAGTAGTAGTAGTAGTAGTTGTTGTTGTAGCAGTAGTAGTAGCAGTAGTGATTTGGATAATAATAGTGAGAGTAGGAGTAGTTGTAGTAGTAGTAGTAGCAGTAGTAGTAGTAGTAGTAGCAGTAGTGATTTGGATAATAATAGTGAGAGTAGGAGGAGCAGTAGTAATAGTTTCATTCATTCATCTTCTTCCGCTTTTCCATTTTCTGGGTCGCGGGGGCAGCAGTCCAAGCAGTGTTCTGCTGCTCAGAACACAATGCACCAGCCCCCATGAATCCTCCCGTGGACCCGGGGGAGGAACATCAAGGCTCACTTCACAACGGGCCTTGATGTATCTTCTGCCATGGGGGGTTAAGTGTCTTGCCCAAGGACACAACAGCAGCACTCATCTGTGGGAGCTGGGACACATGCGGTCAACCCCTCAAGAGCGGGATTCGCCAACCCATGGATCACTAGACAAGTGCTCTACCAACTGAGCTACTGCCGCCCCATAATAGCTACAGCTACATAATAGTGAGAGTAGTAGTAGTAGTAGTAGTAGTAGTAGTAGTAGGAGTAGTAGTAGGCTAGTAGTAGTAGTAGGAGTAGTAGTGGTAGGAGTAATAGTAGCAGTAGTAGTAGTGATTTGGATAATAATAGTGAGAGGAGTAGCAGTAGAAATCGTCAGTATCGTGGGTAGTGCCTGGTGTTGTCACATAATACAACAGCTCCAAAATAACACAATGATGAGTAAATACATAGTCCTTGCTCAAGCCATCACTCTCTTTTCAAGATCTGGAAACAGTTATCCATGCTTTTATAACATCTCGGCTGGATTACTGCAACGCCCTCTACTTTGGCCTCCCCCAGACTCAGCTAGCTCGCCTGCAGCTGGTGCAAAATGCTGCTGCTAGACTTTTAACAGGCACCAAGAGGCAGGAACACATCACTCCTGTCCACTCCTCTCTGCACTGGCTTCCCATTTGTTTTAAAATTCAATTTAAAATACTTCTTTTGGTTTTTAAGTCCTTTCATGGCCAGACCCCCAAGTACATCTCCGACATGCTGCAACATTACTCTGCACCCAGGTCCCTCAGATTTGCCGACAAAGGTCTCCTTTGTGTTGCCCGTTCCCGCCTCAAGCACAAAGGGGACAGTGCTTTTGCTGTTGCAGCTCCACGTCTCTGGAACAGTTTACCTGCTGACATCAGATCTGCTCCAACAATCACCACTTTTAAATCCAAACTAAAAACTAATTTGTACACTGTGGCCTTTGCCTCTTAGCTCTTTTTATCTCTATCTTTTATCCTGTCTTTTATTTCATCTTATGTATACTTGTGCCATGTCAAATGTTCTTATGCTGCCGATTTATTTATTATTATTTTTAGCTTTTTGACATTGCACAGCACTTTGGCCAGTTCTCACTGTTTTTAAATGTGCTATATAAATAAAATTTACTTACTTACTAACTTACTTACATGCATTTAGGTGTACATCCGCAGTAGTAGTGGTGACAGTAATAGAAGTAGAAATAATAGTAAATGTAAATCCCATACAACTGTTTTTTTTTTTTTCTAGTTCAGTTTGAGATGTCAAGAAAGGAATCCAAATGGTATTTCCAAAAGGATTGCCCCTCTGCACAGTCGACTCCCTTCAAGCCCATTGAATTCGTTTCAAAAATCCCCCAAACATTGCACTTGTGTACTCCCAGACTGTGTTGCCATGGAGGCCACTTCAATATCACGTTTCTTCTTTGTCCTCCTCGTCCTCCTCCTCCTGCTACTATAATATGGTTATGGCGCTTATGAACAGCACATTTCATTACGCCGGCCCAAACCCGATTAAAGCGGTTTTGCCCCTGGTGCGAGCGATATCCTGGACCAGCTGTCAGAGTTTATTGGAGGAGGACGAGTTTGACAAAAGCAAGTCCTGATTTCTAACAGTGTAAAATCATTGCTGCAGGAGACGTCCTCCAGTCTGGGGTCGTCTTCATTACAGCTGCATTTTGATGTTTTCTTATAGTGAGATGTTTGGGGGAAAAAACTGGCACAATAATGAACTAAAAGTGAAATTTGCTTCAAGGTTGTAGTAAAAGACGAACGGAAATGATGAAGGTAAAAAGAATATTAGTCAAGCATAGTGATTAAAAGTGTAAAAAAAAAAAACCTAAAAAACTTAGACTTAGAGAAACTTTAATGATCCACAAGGGAAATTGTTTAAAATTGAGAAAAAAAAGAAAAAAAAGAAAGAAAGAGAGAGAGGGAAATTAAATTGGCCAAAAATTATATACGTATAAGAGGGTTGCACTACCACATTATTTTTGTTTGATTTCATTAAATTTGTGGGTGTGGGTTAAGGGTGGGCAGTTTTTGTTGTTTTACATTTGTTGTAGGTATTGCCCTATGTTTTTGTTTGGTTTTTATGTTTATTATTGTATTTTGTTAAATTAAGAAAAATCACCTTCTCGAGCTCAGTGAAGAACCACAGCAAAACACGTATTATAAATTTTACTTGCAAGGGGAGACAGACGCCGAGCAGAATGGTCAGACGCCTCTCTCCGCTGGGCTGTTCCTTCTTGCCTCTTTTATTGATTCACAGATGGGTGTACACAAATATGCAAATTTCACCTGATAAAACAATGTGACTTCTTTCCCAGAAACTCAAAACCTTGGCGTTTAATGTTGCAGATTACAATGCAACTTCTTTCTGACTCTCTTTCCTGGATCCCATAACCTTGAGATTTGCATTATTATTACACTATTTATTTTGCATTTCTATCAACAGGGGTTAATATGTTGCTAAGTTTGGACAAAGCACCATCTACATCCAGGACATTCTTGTCAGTGTGGGATGTCGTCAGCAAGTAGCAACAATCGATTTACATTTATTGGGAACAAACTGTGTCTAACTAAACTGATATCATGCTATGCTACATACAACACGTTTTTAATATAAATACTTAATATACAGCTATTTTTTTCTGAAATCAGCATCTCTACATGTATTACAGCCATTCCATTCCAGCATCTGTTGAATTCCAACACAAACACAAAGCTGAACTACTTCAGTTCTTGCACCAGGAGTGGAATAAAGTCACCCAAGAACAATGTGAAAGACTTGTGGAGAACATGCCAAGACGCATGAAAGCTGTGATTAAAGATAAGGCTTACTGCGCCAAATATTGATTTCTGAACTCTTCTTAAGTGTAAACATTAGTATTATGTTGTTTTAAAATGAATTTGATCTTGTTTCTTTACATTGTTTGAGGTCTGAAAACATGTATCTTTTTTGTTATTTTGACCATTTGTCATTTTCTGCAAATAAATGCTCTAAACAATAATATTTTATTTGGAATTTGGGGGAAATGTTGTCATTACTTTATAGACTCAAACAAAAATGTTTCTTTTGCACAAACACATAGGCCTACCTATAAATACTAAAATCAGAAAAACTGAACATTTTTGCAGTGGTCTCTTATTTTTTTCCAGAGCTGTATATTTGAATGTTTGAATTTGATTTGATGCATCACAAATTCTTTTCCATACAATGTAGTTTGTGCATATTTCAGATAAGATTCAACATTGAAACTGTGTCTGCATATTTTTTTTTAAATAAAAGTGAGAAAAACAGCTCTCTACAAAGACATGTCATTATCAAGGCCATTATGAGTTGTTGGTGTTGTCATGCTTTGTGTCGCAGACCAGCTCAGCGCTCGCCAACACCAACAGAAACAAAAGCTCCACTGTCAGGCTCTGTCAGAGAGCTCCCACACACTCTGTACTGCTCAACACTTTGTACTGTATGGACACATAATGGGACCGGCCGAAGAACTACTGTAATGTAATGTATATGCATTTAAATATATGCATTAGAAATTTAATGTACAGATACTTGCAGTGTTGGGAAGTCACTGAATACATGTACAGAAAATATAAGAGAACATAATATTCATTTTGAGCAGCTACATTATGGTATAGCTAACGTACCATTTTTTTTTTTTTTGTGGTATTCAGTTACTTTCCTAAAATCAAAGAAACACATAGTGGTACTTAATCATTAATCAATATCTTCATCAGTATTAGAGAGTAAAATAGAAAGTAGCTCCTGTGGTGAGTGTATGTGCAATTTTCATTCTATGAACATATTAATGACATCCATAAACAATCTTACACACGCTGATGTCCATGCTGCTTTCAGCACTCTTGCACTTTACAAATTGCACCTTCACTTACTGTATTGCACCTTACATATTGCACATATCATTGTACCTGGAACTTTCCTTCTTGTTGGAAGAGTATATGTTTAGAATATGTACCTGTATGTCTTAAGTCTATTTTTGATACCTGTACACCCTTCATGTCCATGAGTATAGCTGTGTGTGTGTGTGTGAGTGTGTGTGTGTGTGTGTGTGTGTGTGTGTGTGTGTGTGTGTGTGTGTGTGTGTGTGTGTGTGTGTGTGTGTGCGCATGTTTTTAGTTTAGTTTTGTTTTTTGTTTTAGTTTAAATTGCACATTTGGTGTCTGGTGAAACGCAATTTCAGTCCTCTGTGTAATGTCTGTTACATAATGAATTGACAACAAAGTACACTGACTTTGACTTTGAATTTTTCCTTCTCTAATCAGTGATAGATAAATGCATTCCAAATGGTAGAACAAACAAGTTGTTTTAATACAATGTGTGTGTATGTTTTCAGTATAATATAATGCAAATCATGGTAAAAGGATTCTAGTACTCAGAATACAGTACAGTACTTCGATTGGACCATAAACAGAGTAATGCAGGTATTCAGTATTCTGTAACTTAATTCTTTCCAGCACTATATACTTGAGATATGTAGTTTATGAGTGCATTAGCATTTGTTGTATACATTAGAACAGTGAACGGTGAACTTGGAGACAGGACCCCCACGAGGTGAGAGGAGCTCCAAGGAAGACTCCCTGTGAAGTGATGAAGCTGATGAAACATTCAGCACCAATAACTGCAGTGCTGACGGGGCCTTTGTCTGACTCCGTCCAGGCCACCGTGCGGCCACATTCCTAATACAGTGTGTGATATTAACATTTGTTTCAGGTTTGATCAATACAGGGATTTCAGTAAGACTTATTTTTAAAGACAAAGGTTCAATGTGCAACAAAAAGATAGTGTCTATGTTGGTAACTTTAGGGCTAATTGAAAGGATTCACTTATGGATTAGTATTTTAAAAACAGTGGAGGAATGGGTAGTTCTCTCTGACAACCAAACAGTATTTACATATATTTGCCAGTACTTGTAAATAGTAGCAGTAAAAGTAGCAGTAGCAACAGTAGTAGCAGCTGTATAGTGAGAGCAAAAGACAGACAGTTGTATTTACATGTGTTAGTAGTAACTAGTGGTAATATTAGCAGCAGTAGTAGTCGTAGTAACTTACCAATAGGTGGTGGGTTTAGTGTCTTGCCCAAGAACAACAGCTAAGTATTAATCTATGTGAGTTTTAATCTCACCGGGTCAGTGGATCCGACTGCTATACCTGAAACGTTTATGTAGTTTTAGTAGTAGTGGTAGTAACTTAATGTGACTTTTATCTTTGTACATTTCTGTTACTTAAGTGTATTTTGGTTTATAAGATCATACATTGGAGACACATAATTTGTAGAGCAGCTGTTTTGATGAATAATCCTCATCAAGGCGTATGTAATCGCGTTTATTCTTTTCACTAGTGGCAAGAAAATGTAAGGTGATGAGATGAAGAAGAGAGGAGAGTCATCTCAAACCAGTCTCATTTATTCTTTGTGCAGCAGGGGGCGATATTAAGCCAGAAACCAACCCTAGGCTACTTTGTCTTGGACGCCACTATTCTGTTTGAACGTAAAACCAGACCAGCTATCCTTTTCTGCTGCAAGAAATACCCACAAGATACCAAGATATACACATATTTTTGACAAGCTCTCCAATGTGCCTTCTACAAATGTGAATCATGCTTTTAACTGCAGTTTTCTTCATATTGCATAAACATTTCATTTCACTGCTGAGCTGAAAATGTTGCACAACCGTCCATTGGTCTATAAAGTAAATAGAAAAAATCTGCCTTCCTTTTCCAGCGCACCTGCCTGAGTCTAAAATTGTCCCTAGAGTCTATTGTTGTGTGTAGCCTGTCTGAAAAAGTTGCTTCTCCTCACATCAAAATCCACACAAGCCAGATCCATAGCAGGAGCAGATCAACTTAAGTTCTTCCCTCTCTGTTCAGAATGGCTGCTGTATAGACCTCTTCTGTTTCTGTTCTTGCACAAGAAATGTCTCCGGTCGAAACATATCAATTCTCTTTACTTATGGTCAAGTGTATGTTTGGTGGAGTTGGGAGAGACACAAGAAGCTCAGACTGGCAACAACATGTTTTCACTGTTGGCACAGAGAGAAATAAAGTTACAGTATATAAAATTCTCTGCCACAGTATTATAGCTCTGGAAAAAAAAGAGACCACTGCAAAATTATCAGTTTTTCTAATTTTACTACTAATAATTTTTAGAGCTGGATGCTGTGGAGTTAAGCTGTTAAAGGAAAATTAACGTTTTTTTTTTTACAATCTGAGCCTTCTTTCGGCAATAAAACAAGTAGTTTTACTCACCCATAGCAGTTTGGTGTCAATTGGAGCAGTATCGCAGAACTTATGTTGAGCCGTTCTGTTCTACTAATGATCCCATATCCGTTAGCGTGAGTGCTCGGGGCATTACTTTGCGGTGTCCAAATAACACAAACTTTAGCACTTTTCAAATCACAGAAGATCGCTGTGTCAGGGTAGACTTTTAGTGGATTCCAAAACGGCCTGAAACCTGATATCCAGCTATAGTTTAATTTGATGACGTCATCAGAGAGGACAGTGCGCATGCGTGAACTCAGCTGTTTTGTAAACACCGCTAGTCCGAAAGAAGCTAACACTGCTCTGAACTTTACTTTTCTGTTGCGATATCGGGTTTCAGGCCGTTTTGGAATCTACTAAAAGTCTACCCTGACACAGCGATCTTATATGTGATTTGAAAAGTGCTAAAGTTTGTGTTATTTGGACACCGCAAATCAGTGCCCCGAGCACTCACGCTAACGGATACGGGATCATTAGTAGAACAGAACGGCTCAACATAAGTTCTGCGATACTGCTCCAATTGACACCAAACTGCTATGGGTGAGTAAAACTACTTGTTTTATTGCCGAAAGAAGGCTCAGATTGTAAAAAAACGTTACTTTTCCTTTAAGACTTGAGACTGTACGAGTTAAGCAGAAAAGACTATTTACATCCAAACACTTGTGAGACAGTTGAACATTCTGTGCAATGTAAGACTAATGAAGTGACATTAGGTCAACCTTGTTTGTGTATCATATGAGCAGTAAGTACATCCTTAACAATATACAATCAAACCTTCATAGTAAGAATGAAACACACAGGAAGGATTTAAGATCATTATAGAGTGGATATTACACAAAATATATTTTTTATTCTTTATTTAATAGGGACTTTTTGGAGCCTTCTACCATGTGACATTGTTCCCTCATCAAAAACATGCCTGAAGAGGTTTTAGATGTTATCCATGCATCCTCTGCCCTCACCATAAACACCGGTGCACCGCGGGGATGTGTGCTGAGGCCATTTCTTTACACTCTCTACACAAATGACAATATTAGTCCCTCCATAAACATAATATACCTCAAATACCTTGCCTTGCTCAAAGACAATAATTTAGGTATTGTTGGTGTCTATTACAGCACAATCATAAAAATCACCACGTGGTGCAGTGACAACCATCTCCACCTTAATGTCAGTAAAACTAAGGAACTCATTTTCACCTCCCTCCACCACAGCCACCCATCATCATTAGCAGCCAGACAGTAGAGACAGAACACTTTCAAATATCTCGGGGTCACAATAGGCAATACACTTACATTTGATCAACATATCACAGACATTTACAAAAAAAAAAGCCATCAACGATTGTCAATAATCAGAAAACTTAAAGGACTCTATGTTTCTCCACATCTGCTATTACTGTTGTATCAATCTATCATCCAATCTATTCAGTTGTATTGTTCCACCTGCTTTTTCAATATGCTCACTGTTAAAAACCGGTCTAAACTCACAAAGGTAACACATACAGCTGCTAAAATTATAGGACTCCCCACACCCAACCTTGCAGATCTTAACAACAGGGCTATTGGATGCATTGCACTCTCCATAGAATAGGACCCTACTCACCCACAACAGGAACATCCCACCCCTCTGCCCTCAGGACGGAGGAATACCTCACCCCTCTGCCCTCAGGACGGAGGAACACCTCACCCCTCTGCCCTCAGGACGGAGGAACACCTCACCCCTCTGCCCTCAGGACGGAGGAACACCTCACCCCTCTGCCCTCAGGACGGAGGAATACCTCACCCCTCTGCCCTCAGGACGGAGGTACAGGACACTATAGTGCAGTAGGGCCCGCTTTGGCAGAAGCCTGATCCCCTCAGCTGTCACATTTTTGAACAACAGGCCCCGCTGAGTGTGCTGTAACGCTTATTGTAATGTGTCTGTGTTTGTTGGGTTGTTGCTGTGTGTGTCAAACAGGCTCTGTGTGCGTGAAAATGAATTTCCCTTTGGGGACAATAAAGTCTAAGTCTAAATATGCATATTCTCCGTGGCCCTATTGGAAACCGCCAACAATTCTTCATAAATATACAAAAGGAAACATGTTTCATTAGCGGAACGCACGCCGATTTGAATGTGATAGCGCTCTGAAGGGTTAGCATGGAGCGCAAAGAGAGCAGGGACTCAAAGCATCAAAAACAAAAAACTTATAAAACATGCTAATATGTTGTTGTTTTTTTGATGAAATTTGCATTTTAAAAACAATAAAAAAGTAAAAGGGTGACCTAAATCGGTTATGTGTTACAGTAGCAGTTAATACCCCCTCTTTAAGTCATTAATTACCCTTCAGATAGCGTTTATCCCGTCCACAAAAGGCTTTGTCTCTTGGTACACTCTTGGAAATATACTCATTAAACTAGTGCCACCAGGCCACAGCAGCTTTACAATACTAGGCAGTCTGCATAGTGCACAGGAAGACAAAAGACTAGATATCATTGTACCATTCAAAAGTGAGCTAATAGCTGCTCTTTATCCATGTGCCCGTGCAGACACCAGTGCAGCCTCAGCATCACTTAACTCCACATTAAACACCCGTGCACTGGCTGCTTGGAGCCCGGGGCAGGCGGGAGGAGCCAGTCAGCAGATTAATGAAGCCAAAAGGATCTCCTCTCCTGCCTTTGTCTTATGATGGAAGACAGGACAGGCACTATAAAGCTCATAGTATAAAAGAGAAGATCATATAAGCTTTTGTGGAGAAACTGAGGCAAGCAAATGGGAAAAGAAAGACTTACACCCAAGAGCCCTGCGCTCTCTAGAGAATCACTGTCTATGCCATTAAAGGCCCGTCCTATGTGCATTAAGAAAATCCACATATATTACACAGTTTAATAGGCTCTTATAATGATCTCAGCTCCATTTTTTATCTCCAATGAGACCGCTAATACGAAGAATACGGACATTTGAATGATTTAAGCAGAGTAGCGGGGGAAATAAAGTGACAAAATACATCAAATGAAAGCAAATGTAGAGCGTAGAGACTGCAGCTGTTGTTTGGGGAAGTTTTATTCAGAAGGAAAAGATGAGTGATTTGGACTGTTGCCTTCTTCGCAATTATTTTGACTTACACTTTGGGGAAGATATGACGGGAGTCGACTTCATGACTGCCCAGAAATCCTCGCGAAAGTCTGATAAGTGTGTAATCCCACAACATCTAATATTCATCTGAGACTGAGTTTGTTTTACAGGTGAGGGAGGGATTAGGTCATTTATAATCATTATTTAAAGGTGCACTATGTAACTTTTCAGAGGGTCTATTACTTGTTTGAACTGAGATATTATTGCTTTGCCTGGAATGTTCCACATTCTTTAAAGTAAGAATGCATGCTTTTCAAGGTATTTGTGAAATATACATTGAAAAATTAATAAATAAATGCAAGTTAGATAAGGTTAATGTCTTACTGTGGAACATTCCAGGCAAAGGAACATCTCCATGGAAATAAGCAGTGTTGGGAAGAATACTTTGAAAATGTATTTAGTTACAGAACACAAAATACCTGAATTAAAATCCATCCATCCATTTTCTTATCTGGGGCCGGTTCGCGGGGGCAACAGTCTAAGCAGGGACTTCCTTCACCCTGGACACTTCCTCCAGCTCTTCCGGGGGACCCCAAGGTGTTCCCTGGCCAGCCGAGAGACATAGTTCCTCCAGCGTGTTCTGGGTCTTCTCTGGGGCCTCCTCCCAGTGGGACATGCCCACCGGGAGGAGGCCCCAGGGAAGACCCGGTGGGACATGCCCAGAACCTCCAGAGGGAGGTGTCCAGGAGGCGTCTGGAACAGATGCCCGAGCCACCTCAGCTGGCTCCTCTCGACGTGGAGGAGCAGCGGCTCTACTCCGAGCTCCTCCCCTGTGACTGAGCTCCTCACCCTATCTCTAAGGGTACGCCCAGCCACTCTGCAGAGGAAACTCATTTCGGCGGTTTGTATCCTCAATCTTGTCCTTTCGGTCATTACCCAGAGATCATGACCATAGATGAGGGTAGGTACGTAGACTGACCGGTAAATTGAGAGCTTTGCCTTTTGGCTCAGCTCCCTCTTCACCACAACGGTCCGGTACAACGACCGCATCACTGCCGACGCCACACCGATCCACCTGTCAATCTCGTGCTCCATCCTCCCCTCACTCGTGAACAAGACCCCAAGATACTTGAACTCCTCCACTTGAGGCAAGGAGTCTCCACCCACCAAAAATGTATTGTGTAACATATTCTAATGCTATCATAGTCCTGTATTATGAACACAGATGAAACAGCTTTATATTTGTTTCACTGTTTTTAAAGCATTTCCTGTCACTCTTTGGAGATGGAAAAATCATTCACGACAAGAGCTGTGTGTTCTATTTTTCTCACTGATTCTGTACGGTTTGACGCCTAAATTACATGATCAAATACCGTAATGTATTCCTTTGATAAAAAAATGAAAAAGTAACTGTACCGGAACACAGTTGCTCATTAGTATTCAGTATATGTGTTTTTGGTACATGTATTCAGTTACTCCCCAACACTGGAAATAAACCAGGCACAATCTTCACCTGAAAACTTAAAATAGATAGGTGTGAAAATGTGTGCGTCATTTTGTCAGTTTTGACAGTTTTCACAATCAGGTTTCCAATGAGCGTCTTTTCTTTGAAGTAATGCAAATAGGATCTATAAAGTCTATTATAGAATACAAGGGAAATATGAACACTGTTGGTAAAATGAATCAATTCTGCACTGATGTCGTATCTTACTTTCAACAAAAACTATGAATGCATCCTCACATTTGAACAGGGACTTATAATCCGTTGAAGTTAATATAGGACAATGTTGCGATGCACCTATTTGCAAGGTCTCTATTTGCAAGGTCTCTATTAATAACACAGGCCCAGTGGTGTGTGGATGCCCTTGAACAGACAGCAGGCCAAACAAAGTCTTCCATCACACAGTGGGACTTGGTTTATGCCCAATGTAAAGGACGCACAAGTGATGGCGCCTCCTCTATTGACATGAGGCCCCCTGCTGGGATTGGCGTCGGAGCACCGACCACTGACGACTGTTGATGGATCAAGAGCCAGAGAAGGAGGATGAGCCAAAGACTGGAGAGAGTGAGACTGATTCATCGAATGGTCTCACTACAAATGGACACACTCAAGAGCTACTGCAGAAAGTTTGTATAATCAAAGAAGAAAATGCTAAATTAGTGAAACAATAAAGATGTGTTGCTGAGAACTGAATTGGTTTATGGAAAACCTCCCGAGATGCTACATTTCTTTTTCAAGGGTGATCAGGGGTAGAAGAGCTACTTAAATCAATCGCCACATAATATTTTAGCTAAAAAATGTTTCTATTGCACAAGGAAAACAAAAACTAAAATCTAGTTCATCTTAATCTTATCTAGTTGTTACTTGAATTAAGAAAGTTTTATCATGATTTGAGCACATTTCAATTGACAAGTAAAGTTATCTACCAATGGAACAAAATAGGCACTTAAAATAGGAATTAAAATCGAATGTTGCTTGGATTAAGAAAAAACAACACACATATTACATTGGTAGATCATTTTACTTGTTAAGTTGACTACTCAAAAAAGTAAAATGTTCTTAATTTAAGTAATTTTAACTTAACAAGATGTTTTGGGGTTTTTTGCAGAGTGTAAATCATGTGGGTGACGTGCCACTTCCAGATAGTAAGATGGTGTTACTTTAAAATTTAGGAACATGTTGTACTAGATTCTCTTTGTCAGAGAGAAGGGTGGGATGGGATTATTTTCTTTAGATGTTTGGAGTACCTCGGGTCACCTGATGCTGTAAGGCAATGGTCTCAGGCACGCGGCCCGCGGGCCAACTGCGGCCCCCGGGACGATAATTTGCGGCCCTCGTCTTAATATGAAAGATTAATATAAGTGAGGCCCGCAAGATTAATATGAATTTCATTTCTTGTGTGCGACGCAGAATGAACCAATCACGATGTGGTATATGGCTCTGGAGGGCGGGACATCGGTCGTGCTTATTTCCTCTAAATGTGTGGCGGGGCTAGGGTGAGGTCCCAGTGCTTAGAGCTTTTAGTGCTTGTGTGCTTGTGTGTTTGGGGTTGCGGCAGACAGACATCAGACAGGGACAGTGATTGATCCATTTCTTAGACACGAGGGAGGCAGACAGTAGTGCATTTGTGCGCGCTTTGCGCGCGCTTTTCCCCGCACGGGCGCACAGCTCCGGGCGCTTCTTCCGTGAACGCGTCTCCGTCCGTCTCTGACTCCATTCAGAGCCTGTCAGATCTGTGGAGAGGCGGCGGGCGGCCCTGTTCCCACACGTGCAGATAGTATCACGGCCTCACTCGCGCTACGTGTTGTTTGATGTGCGCGTGAGACCCGGGCGATACTGCGATAATCCATATATTGACTAGACCAGGACTGAACCAGGTCTAAACCAGGACTAAACCAGGACTAAACCAGGACTGAACCAGGACTGAACCAGGACTAAACCAGGTCTAAAACCAGGTCTAAACCAGGACTAAACCAGGACTGAACCAGGACTGAACCAGGACTGAACCAGGACTAAACCAGGACTAAACCAGGACTAAACCAGGACTAAACCAGGTCTAAAACCAGGTCTAAACCAGGACTAAACCAGGACTGAACCAGGTCTAAACCAGGACTGAACCAGGTCTAAAACCAGGTCTAAACCAGGTCTAAACCAGGACTGAACCAGGACTGAACCAGGACTGAACCAGGACTGAACCAGGACTAAACCAGGACTGAACCAGGACTGAACCAGGACTGAACCAGGACTGAACCAGGTCTAAAACCAGGTCTAAACCAGGACTGAACCAGGTCTAAACCAGGACTGAACCAGGTCTAAACCAGGTCTAAAACCAGGTCTAAACCAGGTCTAAACCAGGACTAAACCAGGACTGAACCAGGACTGAACCAGGACTAAAACCAGGTCTAAAACCAGGACTAAATCAGGTCTAAAACCAGGACTGAACCAGGACTAAACCAGGACTGAACCAGGACTGAACCAGGACTAAACCAGGACTGAACCAGGACTAAACCAGGTCTAAAACCAGGACTGAACCAGGTCTAAACCAGGACTGAACCAGGTCTAAACCAGGTCTAAAACCAGGACTAAAACCAGGACTAAAACCAGGACTAAAACCAGGACTAAAACCAGGACTAAAACCAGGACTAAAACCAGGACTAAAACCAGGACTAAAACCAGGACTGAACCAGGTCTAAAACCAGGACTGAACCAGATCTAAAACCAGGACTGAACCAGGTCTAAAACCAGGTCTAAAACCAGGTCTGAACCAGGACTGAACCAGGACTAAACCAGGACTGAACCAGGTCTAAAACCAGGACTGAACCAGGTCTAAACCAGGTCTAAACCAGGTCTAAACCAGGACTGAACCAGGACTGAACCAGGACTAAAACCAGGACTAAACCAGGACTGAACCAGGACTGAACCAGGTCTAAAACCAGGACTGAACCAGGTCTAAAACCAGGACTGAACCAGGACTGAACCAGGACTGAACCAGGACTAAACCAGGTCTAAAACCAGGACTGAACCAGGACTGAACCAGGACTGAACCAGGACTAAAACCAGGACTGAACCAGGACTAAACCAGGTCTAAACCAGGACTGAACCAGGACTGAACCAGGACTGAACCAGGACTGAACCAGGACTAAACCAGGACTGAACCAGGTCTAAAACCAGGACTAAACCAGGACTGAACCAGGACTAAACCAGGACTGAACCAGAGAATCCATGTTTAAAACAGTTTATGTTCAATGTTCCATTTCAGGCAATTAACGTTTAAAAAACTGTTAATACATACATTTAAAACTGAATAAAAAATAACTAGCCAGCCAGCCAGTCAATATGCGGTTTCTTTAGTCGTCTGTATCTACTGTATGACCATTATTATTATTAAATTATTTATTACGGATTGATTTATTATTTTATCATTTTTTCATTTATTTCATTTGTATTAAAAATAAATATATTTGAGAACATTGGAATGATTTATTTGCACTTTTCTTGTGGAAATCCTGATGCGGCCCAGCCTCATTCAGATTCTACCCCATGCGGCCCCCAGGTAAATTGAGTTTGAGACCCCTGCTGTAAGGTGTCTGAACGTTTGATCTTTCTCTGCCCGATGTGTTCCACTTGAAATAAATATATAGGCTGTCTATAATAGGCTTGAGGGCTCATGTGCTTACATACTTTACTGCTACAGAGGTCACCAAGTATTCTTTAAACAATACATCATTGCATTTTATTAAAAAACTAGAGCAATTTTCTTGAGCGCTTGGTGAACCCTTTCCAGTAAAACACTGCATATTATATTCTGTTCTATTACAACTATTTCTAAAAGTTCAAAAATATTTTTTACCGCTGGTCTCAAAATGTGCTGCGGCGTGGGTCAGTGTGTGATCCCACTGCACAAATAGTGAAAACACTCTTTTATAGCTGTGTCTGGATTCAGGGGCTGTTGTAAAGTTTGATGTGGGAACCAAAACATCGTCAAGAAATGGTTAAAGAGCGGCTGACACACAAGAGGACAATAAGGTCATCCACCAGTGTGAAAAATGAAAAAAGAGTGAATAAGAAGTTCAGTCCTTAGAACTGTCACATTGCCTGGTTTACTAAGTTTTTGTTATTACTTGGTCTCTCCACAGAAAACAAAGCTGGTCCCAAATGTAACATCTGCTCTGTCAACACTATTAATAAGTGAACTTACATTAGGTGGTCACACGCAGCTAAAATAACCAAATAAACTAGCTAAACTAAGTAAATTAACAAAATAATCAGGTTTAACATTTTCTATCAGCGTTTGAATTCTAAAACATGGAGTTAATATCATTTACTTAGATTCAGGAGCTGGACCACGCCTCAACCTCCTCGTCAGCTAACCACAGTTCATCTCGAACACTCTAATAAACCTCTCTAACCCTAACACCTTTCGCGTCAGCTCTGTCGACCCCGTCCCTCCCACCCTTTGTCTCTTGTCCATCCTTCAGCCTGAAGACATCATCTTTAAGGAGGGGGGGGCCCTCGATACCGAGCTGAGAGGGCTCGGGGTACAAATGTTCCCCTAAGAAATAGGACACCACTCGATTACCGTTTGCGTCATCATCCCTTGCCTCTACCTGAGCTGCTATGTCTACAGAGGCGACAACAACTGACGCAAACAAACGTAAACAAATGTCAAGGATTATCGGGTACCTCAGCTCGACAAAAAACCTAGCTTTTTTATAGATGAAAGTTCGATGAAAACGATAATGACGGCTAAACAGACATCACTACAATTAAAACCGCAACAACAGTTCACTAAAAGTAACGCAGAACATAATCGTCATAATTGTAAACCTGCTAAACTGTTAATCGATCATTACAACTGCTGAAAATACATTTATGAGACTCCTTGGCTGGTCGATGTGACGCTGCCATCCTGGTCCCAAACCCTGCCTGAGCTTGTAGGCGTACCCCTTTGTTCCAAGTCTGGTTGAGAGCTTATTTCGTTTCAAGGGGTATGTAGCCCGAGGTCGTGACCCTCGATCAAAATTAGAATGCCCTCAGATGAACGTGCAAAACCAAGGGGAAGGGGTAAGACAGAGAAATGGGACGCAGCCTTACATTTGGTGATCACACACAGTTAAAATAACCAACTAAACTATCTAAACTAAGTAAGTTAACTAAATAAATAATCAGGTTTAACATTTTCTATCAGCGCTTGAATTCTAAAACTTGAATCTAGACAAAGAGAGAGAAAGATTGTGTGTGTGTGTGGTGAGAGAGTGAGAGATTGCATGCTTACAATGTTTTGTATTTGCATTGCCGCTGTTTTTCCCTATGCCTTTTTGTTTGCCTAACTTCTAATGAGAGTGTCATCGGGCACAGTTGTGATTTGCTACGTTTCCCATTATAGGGCCAAGTGCAGCGCTCGCACCGAGGACAATGCTGCAACGTGCTGCTATTCCGCAAACAGTAACAACTCCCAAACTGTATTTCTCTGGGATTGCTCGGCTCTTGAATCGGGTGGTAATCTTTCCTTTGACAGAAAAAGCTATTTCTCAAACTCCCTCCCCACAAACTAATGCATCTTTAAGTTTGTACGCCTCCTGACCCCACTGGCGCCGCAGAACCATTAATATCAATTGGTGTGGGTTCATTAAGACGGGCCATTACTTAGAAGAGGACAGTGTATTCCTGCGGTGTTTAGATGATGAGAGCAGTTGAGACCACTCCCAGCTCTCATTAGACGCCTGCCTTAGATACACTTTTCATCCCAAAGTGTCACACGCACACACGCCTGTCGCACAAATGAAGACGGACGGAGCGCAGCAAACAAGTTTCATATTCTTTATATTGACAGTCTCACCGTGTGTTTGTGAGGGATGAGCATCAGAGGTAATAAGAAACCACACTGAAGCAAATAATTGGTCGCTTGAACTTTGAAGTACAATATTTATTAAATTTAGTTTCCAGGTTTTTGCAACTTGAAAAAATATAAAAGCGATGAGAGAGCAGACGTCACTTCAAATAAGACTGACCCTGTTTCACGATGGCGTACCTGACAATCTAAATCTTGTGCAATTAATAAAATTTGGATCAAAATTGAGATTCAGTGATTTTCTAATTGTTAAAAACATGTGGTTGGGTGCAGAGTTCAAACTTTAGAGGAACTCATTTCATATTTTGTTTGTTAAGCAACAATGATTAAAAGCCAGTATTGGTCTGTATCAGAAAATTACATTGAAAGACATTTTTTTAAATAATTCCAAAAATAAAATCAAACTGAAATTATAATCGGACAATTTGACCCTCTAGTTGAGGGTTAGAGTTCCATGTCAGTCAAAGGTATGTAATTACTGCTGTATTTTCCCTGAGAGAATAAATGTCATAACACTGGTCTACAAGCAAAATGCTTCCGGAACAAAAGTAGTGAAATTTTTCTTGGTTTAGGTCACTAATAAAGAAAAAGTAAGTCAGAAGTGCTGATTGGCTATAGTTTCCAAGATCTAGTATTGGGTCAAAATAGGAAATTTATGCAAAATAAGGTAAAAAGTGTAGTTTATCAGAAGGTACAGTGTGTCTACAAGCAACCAGTTCTATCTGAAAGCCTGTCTGCACATTCCAATACATTCATTTTAATATTTCTAGAGTTTTAACATCAAATATTTTTTATTTCAAATAAAAGAGATGCCGCACAATTGTGTGCCCTCTGATTTCTTAAGATGTTTCTTGTTTATTTCTTGATGGATGAATAAGTGCAAGTTAATTTTTAAGCAAAAATGCCTAAATCTATTGTATAAACAGATGAGATTTAGATGTAAAACAATATCATTAAATATCTTGAATACATTAGCTAACTAGCACAGTTATCAATTGATTTTCAGTTCATCTTATCAATATAAATAAGATTTAGCCACTTTTATCTCAGAAGCAGATCAAGTCTAAAAATTTGTAGACCATTTGGAGACCATAAGATGTACAGTAAATATTAAGGTTCAGAAACATTGACAGCATTTTTGTGATTTATGAAATAAATACATAATACAGCTCAATTTTGCTTAGTTAATCCTTACCTTAACCTGACTGTGAAAAAAATATATTGTCCAAAATCTGAGAGTCCAACCACAAGCATACAGTATGTCTGTTGTTGAAAATGGAGCCTCTGATGCATTAACAGAAAGTCAAAGAAAAGCTGGATGTGTTTTGGTTATATTTTAGGTCTAAATTCACTTTGTCTTCTCAAATAGTCTGGTATTTAGACCTGGCAGCTCAGGAGAATATATCGGAAAACAATATTCTGTAAGTTGCTATGGTTACAATAAAATGTTAAGTCCTGCCCCCAGATGAAATGTTGAGCTTTTAGACAGTCCCCTCTAGTTCGGGGGTAAATGCTCTCTGTAAGAAGCTAAACATCTTTGGAATAAAATAGCCTGGTATAAGTAAAAGTTTATGGCACATTTAGCAGTAATTAATGCAGTGTAAAAAGCAGCCAAACAACAGGCCAACAAACATTCAACAATCCACAAAGCAAAACATCCTCAAAGCAAGAAGTCTGTTTAAATATTATATTTAAAACTTATATTTACTTTACTTTAAACAACAATCACACAATATTTACTCTATGCTAGTCTGCAGGAATTTGCTCTGTAAATTCCAACACAAACAACATCCTTTGAAGGCATCAGCTGCTGCCTCTCCAGACAGTGTGGTTTGAGGACAGTGACTGCAGCATGTTTCCTTTGCTCAAACTCACATGTATTTACATACGTTCACCACATGTTTGTAAATAATGCAATGACTGTATATGGAAATTTGACAGTGAAAGCCACACTTCACTACACGAGAAACCATTTGAAGGATGGAAAGGCTACGGGCGATTTAAGAAGAACAACAATTTGGTTCAGGAACAATATGCAGAGGTGTTAAAATATTCAGCAGTGCATTCTCTGGGTTATTGTGCGCTCAAATATGCAGCGGATATAGGAAGAACCGTCAGCATGAGACAAGTGTAAGCTTTACCTGGAAACGCTTTATCCATCAGAAGTGACATTATAAACACTATAAACACAGCATGCAGACTGAGAGCACATCAGTATGATTATACTCGTTCATAAAAGGTCCAAACTACATATTTATCAGCTGATGCTTGGAAACTGTCACACATGTGCTCCTCTGTGTTTTTAAAGTTCATTCACTTTCACTATTTCTGTCATTTTAATTCTCAAATTCCATATGCAGCAAACCAACTTATAGTATAGTTTAATGTTTAATGGCACAATGATGTCTTATGTAGTGATTGTTAATATATTATGTAAATATGTTCACGCTAGTTACTGTGGACCCTGTGATCTGGACTCTCCCTGGACACTGCTTCGACTGCAAGTTTTTTGAAAATCTACCTTGATAAGACAATATTTCATATTTATTGTGTGGTTTTGAGGATCTTAACACAAATAAAGGACTGAAAGCTAACTTGTTAAACATGGATATATTTCAATTATTGACTGTACTGAGCACCAGTCTAGGGCCCTCGATTTATTTATTTTATTTTATATCACTTATTTGTCCCCGAAGGGAAATTTGTCCTCTGCATTTGACCCATCCTTTATTCAGGAGCAGTGGGCAGCACATGACTGCGCCCGGGGATTGGCCCTCTGCTTTGTCTGTGTTTAGATATGTGGCCCTTGATGAAAAAAGTTTGGACTCCCCTGCTGTAAGAAAATAGCCGTTGAATACACCTACACTTTTATCTGTGAAAATCATGTTGTTTTTAAATGAATAACAGCACACAGAAAATGTGATTAAAGTATATGCTATAAGCTTTTACAAAGTGAAAAACAGAGTGGCTGAACACAGGCACATTATAAGGACCTGCATCTCTCTGTATCCCATTCATGGACATGCACTAAAAAGAACTAGCCACAGCAGCTGTACAAGCCTAAAAATGTGTGGAATAGAAGACAAGAAACAATCAGAGAAGGAGACTGACTGAAAAAACCTCTTCATAGAGATGTCTGGGTAATCCCTCAGTTGTCCAAATACAATCCATAGCAAAAGAGGAAAGAAGAAATTCTGTCATCTGCACAAAAGTTTTAGAGTGAAGACATTTTCCCGCTCATCCAAGTGGACTTAATCTGCCTGAAGGGAGGAGCTAACTACACTGAAACACTTGTTTACAATATCCGTTTGTTATTGTAAATTGACCTAGCTAACAAACAGAAACGTCTTCACACTAAAAGTTTTATCCAGTTGACAGAATTGAATTTTTCTTTTCTTCAGAGTGAGTCTTACTGGATCGCTCACCCAGTTTCCAGGCCTCAATGGAGAATCAGATTTCTCCCTCTTCCTTTAAAACCACATGCTTTAAACTGTTTTTAGCTCCATGAAATGTTTTTAATATTCATTGTTTGTGCATCTCTAGCACAATTTGTGTGTATTTGTTAAAGGCAGGGCTCTCAAGTCTGACGATTTGAGAGTGTGACACACGCAATTCGACGTGTTCACACGCTCACACGCCACACATGGCATTTCTCACGCTGAAATTTAGTTACGCAATTCAAGCGCAGCGCACAGCGCTTCTGTGCCCAGAAAATCGGTTAGATAAGCCCTGGTTAAAGGGTTAATTGCAGTATTTACACAGATGTGAACATGAATAATGAATAATTTAATTATGCTGTTAATACTAAAATCTGCTCTGCCGACATGTAGCGTCATGCACCAGGTGACTGTGTGCCACTTTGAACATGTGGCCTTCACCTGTGACTTTAAATCTGCACTGTGACAGTCATTACGAGTTTTCTTGATGAGCGCTGACATTGAAACTTAATCTGCCACGTGGGAATAAACACTATTATTAATTTTGTACTAATCGAGTGCTTCAGTTTTGTCAATTTTGTATTTGAGGCTAAGTGTATTTGAGGCTAATTTGCTAGTGAATAAAGCTCATTGTATTACTTCATTTCAAAATCTTTTCAGGATTATTTCATGGTAGCATCTGCAGTGCCTTGTCCACTATAAACTTTATGCAATCACTTGTTTTTCATAAGACATTTTCAGTTGGAACATGCTGTATCTCCTAGAAGTTTTAACAGAGATGAGAGTGTTAGTTCTCTATTATGCTTTGCTTTTCTGGTATCTGTAATGAATCACAATTCTGAGAGCTTTGTTCAAATCAATATAAAGCCCCACACACTATCCCTACTACATTACACACAGAGAGACTCAATGGAAATGAGCTCCCTGCAACAGTCCCACTATTTCTATAAAAATGCATGGGATTAAAATACAGAGAGGTTGGCCGCTGTGTCAATCAAACAAGCAAAAATAAGCTAAAGGAATGGAAATCTGACGCTGCTTAACCATGGAGATGTTACAATTTTTTTTAGAGCCAAAAAAAAAAAAAAATCTGTAAAAACAACAACTAGTACAATAACTACAACTACTACAACTACAGTGGTCATTGTTAAATTCTCATTCAGGTAGAGCAGCCAGGAGAAAGTTAGACAAAGAAAAATATATTACTATTACTCAAGCTAAAACAGGCCCCCTGCTTCTCACCTTGTCTGTAAAGAACAGCACATTCTGCTTCTGTTTGAATGAGAGCTGACAGGTACTAAAGGTGCTCAAATACCATATAATTCTTAGTAGAGGCTTCTTGGTACAGAATATTTTGTGCTGAAGAAAAAGGCAATTTGACATTTTAATAAGTGAACTGAAAATCCAAACCTATTAGCATTGATGCAAGAAATAAAGTGATAATTTTGCTTATGTCCTTGTTTTGGGGAAGGTCCTTTAAGCTCAGATAATTGAAGGCCATGTATTTGCATGATGATTTTGCACCTGTGAAGCATTAATAAGTGTATGCTGCTTCCATTAGTGCAGTTTTAGCTGAACAACTGTTATTAGACAGTGTGGATGTGCATTTTAAGAGGTCATGTTTTTTGTTCAGCCACAGGTTTCAAAACAATATGTAAAAAAAGTGTTTTATTTTTTTATTTTTGAGAAATCATCAAAAGTTTCTCAGACATCAGAATTACAGGTGCACTATGTAACTTTTCAGTTGGGGGTCTGTCACCTGCTTGTTTCTGTGGATATATAGCTCTGGAAAAAATAAGAGACCACTGCAAAATGTTCATTTTTTCTGATTTTACTACTTATAGGTATGTGTTTGGGCTAACGGAATATTTTTGTTTGAGTCTATAAACTACTGACAACATTTTCCCCCAAATAAAAATATTATCATTTAGAGCATTTATTTGCAGCAAATGATAAATGGTCAAAATAACAAAAAAGATACATGTTTTAAGACATCAAACAATGCAAAGAAATCAATATTTGGTGCAATAACCCTTATTTTTAACCACAGCTTTCATGCGTCTTGGCATGCTCTCCACAAGTCTTTCACATTGTTCTTGGGTGACTTTATTCCACTCCTGGTGCAAGAACTGAAGTAACTCAGCTTTGTGTTTGTGTTGGAATTCAACAGACGCTGGAATGGAATGGCTGTAATACGTGTAGAGATGCTGATTTCAGAAAAAAATGTAGTGGTCTCTTATTTTTTTCCAGAGCTGTATTATTGTTCTGCTTGGAATGTTCCACAGTATTCAACAGCCTTACCTTACATTTATTCAATTACAGGTGGTTTTATACCTTAAAAATACCAAGAAAAAACAGGAATTCTGACTGGGAGCAGGGTTGCCATTCCACAGATCTGACCTGTCACTTAGTCTGGTTTGGTTTCCATGAAAATAGAAAGGTTTAATTCCACGCTGTGAAACATTCCAGTCGAATCGATAACATCTTCATGGAGAAGTAGAAGTATTTGACGGACCCTCCATCACAGAAGTTACACAATGCATCTTTAATTTTCATTTCAGTTTAAAACCTATGTAATTATTGCCATATTTTACCAGTTATTTCTTATCATAATTTCAGGGGATTTTTGTGAGGAATGCAAGGCTCAAGTGAGGTGGAATCTAAATTAGCTGCTGTGCTATTCTGAACACAAATTAGAAATGGTAATTCAGGAATCTGGTTTCCTCCATTCTTTGGGTGCATGTGAAGAGGACACAGTGAATGGCTCAACAAATACCAAATAATGATGAAATACTAGTCTGACAGAAGAATGAACAAAATTGAGCAGACAACTTTGATGTGGAAATAAAAGTACAGAACTAAAACTATTTTCGCTGGAACAACAGAATACGCACTGATTGGAAATTAAACTTTATTTAAAGCCAATCTCAACATTGAAACGAAGACAATTCCAGCACTAACCAGCCAATATGTTTGAAAGAATAAGAGTACTTTTACTGCAGAAATCTGGGACACAGGGTTTTGTTTCGAGCCAAACAGTATGGCTCCAAATTTAGATTCAGCAGATATTCTTCCAAGTCATTTTTCCTTGTTGGCGTCTGCTGTACAATTCCACTTTTATACTGCCGGAATACATTTGCTGTCTGTTACAGAGCCAAACAGCCTATTAATAGTCCCTGCTGCACTGGCCTCTAGTGGTAACATCAGACAACTGCTTCTACTCTCTTTTGTAGTTTTTACTGCTCAGAGAATCAACACTAACAAGAGTGATTGACAGCAGACTCCGGCCGTGACTCCTAATGCAGAGTTAAAAGGCCCAACCCTGCATGAGTGCAGCTTTTGTGCCACTGTGAGGTGTACACGGGGCTGAAGAAAGTCAATGCACACTTCAGTTACACTGCATCAGCTCCTATTACCTTGATTAGCGCAGACTGTAGCTGTGTGACTGTGGCGCTGTCACCTGGCGCTCAAGAGTTCAGTGAGCTCTCAACACAAGGTTAATTAGGTAGGATAAAAGCAGGTACACAAACAACACTATAGCATGTAGAATCGTCGCCAATGCATTTTCTGGTACTGATGTTTTTACGTGGTCTTCAGAGATGCTTTAGAAGAAGAAGAAGAAGAAGACAGACTTTATTAATCTCCGTAGGGAGATTAATCTCCGTAGGGAGATTAATAAAGTCGCCAATGCATTTTCTGGTACAGTGAACCCTCGCTGTATCGCGGTTCACTCTTCGCGGCCTCGCTGTTTCGCGGATTTTTTTTTCCAATTTTTTTTTTTTTTTTTTTAATTTTTTTTATAGTGTAACTTTTTTTTACAGTGTAACATTCTGTCCTGCGCCCTGATTAGCTAAGAGACTAGACCAGGACTAAACCAGGTCTAAAGCAGGTCTAAACCAGGACTAAACCAGGTCTAAACCAGGACTAAACCAGGTCTAGACCAGGGATGGTAGGGACAGAGTCTCAGATGTCCTTCACGAGAGCGCCTGGGTGACAGGAGGTGTGGCCTTTGTTTACTTGCACGAGCCATGGAAGAGACTGAGTGCGAGCCGGACAAATGGAAGAGCCAAGAATCAACATGGACGGGCCTGGCGCCTGGCCGCGCAGCGTCCGGGGGAGCCGCAGCGGGGGGAGGACACTCGCGCGCACAGAGGAGACAGTGGGTCTTTTCCCCTCACGAACCCGACCCCGTCCTAGAGAGCTGTGGAGTATTGGCGACGCATTGATAGCGGTCTGATTTTGGAGCCGGGGTGAAATGCAACCAACTCTTGTGAGCGCAGGTCTTACCTGGTCTTGTGGTGAGGACTGGTGCTCAGAGGCGTCTGTTAGCGGTTTGGCACTGTTAGCATTGGCTTGAGTCTTGCCCAAAATGATATCCAGGTCGCTTTCCACTTGACTTTCGCACATGGCATGGATATGTGGTACCAAAACAAACACACGTGTCCGCGTGTCACGTGTCCCCCCCCCCCACTATTAATATATTTTAATGAAAATCTACAAAAGTTTGAGTGTTTAAACAAGAGAAAAATGTATTTCAGCCTTAAAACATGTAGAATAATTGTAAAATATAAAATTGTCCTACTTCGCGGATTTCACTTATTGCGGGCTATTTCTGGAACCTAACCCCCGCGATAAACGAGGGTTCACTGTACTGATGTTTTTACGTGGTCTTCAGAGATGCTTTAGAAGAGGAAGAAGACAGACTTTATTAATCTCCGTAGGGAAATTATTTCTCTGCATTTGACCCATCCATCAGGAGCAGTGGGCAGCTCGTCTTTCAGGCGCCCGGGAACCCATCTCCATGATCTTATTGCTCGGCTTGGTCAGGACCTGAGCTGGAGGATTATACCTGGAGCATGTTTTGAGTTGATGGGGGAAACCAGAGTGTCCGGAGGAAACCCATCCAGACACGGGGAGAACATGCAAACTCCACACAGAAAGGCTCAGGTGACCTGGGGATCGAACCCAGACCATGCATGCAAACTCCACACAGAACACACACAGAAAGGCCTGGGCGACCCGGGGATCGAACCCGGAACCTTCTAGTTGTGAAGCATGAGTGCTAGCCACTCAGCCACCGTGCCGCCACCAAGATGCTTCTCGAGCTGTTACTTTGAGACAGAAGGGATTAGTCTTGATGGTATTCCCACCGGTGTAATTGACCAAATGCAGTGTTTTGGTCCAGGTCTGGGCTCTCTTTGTGGTTGCTAAGAGACATCGGTAAAAGGATACACTGAAAATACATTTCACAAGCAAACAAGTGTCTCTATTGACTTTAAATTAGAGTTGTTGATAAAAAGTAAAAGAGAAAAGAATGCCCCAAGGCTTACATCAGAAGTACAAACAGTCACATAAACTTTCTCATGAGGGCACATGCCAACCTTATTTATAAAACTCTGGAAAAAAAAGAAAACACCATTGCAAAATAGTCTGTTTTTTCTGATTTTACTACTTATAGATATGTGTCTGGGCAAAAGGAACATTTTTGTTTGAGTCTATAAACTACTGACATTTCCCTCATATTCCAAATAAAAATATTATCGTTTAGAGCATTTATTTGCAGAAAATGACAAATGGTCAAAATAACAAAAAAGATACATGTTTTCAGACCTCAAACAATGCAAAGAAACAAGATCAAATTCATTTTAAAACAACATAATACTAATGTTTACACTTAAGAAGAGTTCAGAAATCAATATTTGGTGCAATAACCCTTATTTTTAATCACAGCTTTCATGCGTCTTGGAATGCTCTCCACAAGTCTTTCACATTGTTCTTGGGTGACTTTATTCCACTCCTGGTGCAAGAACTGAAGTAGCTCAACTTTGTGTTTGTGTTGGAATTCAACAGACGCTGGAATGGAATGGCTGTACAGTGGTACCTCACCTTACGAAATTAATTCGTTCCAGAAGTGATTTCGTAACGTGAATTTTTCATAAGTTGAGTAGCTATTTCAGTGGAAAAAGCATGATTCGTTCCAAGGCCCATTCCAAGTTTTTCTTTATACTGTTCTGCGTCCTGATTGGCTAAGAGACTGTAGACCCAGGACTAAACGTGTACTAAACCAGGTCTAAACAAGGTCTATACCTGGACTGGACCAGGACTAAACCTGGACTAAACCAGGACTGGACACCAGGATTAAAGCGCCGTGTGCGGGTCTATTTCCTGGTTTCGTGCTAGCTCTGCTATTAGCAGCAGCACCGGTGTACCTCACGAGTCACGGCTGAGGCGAGCAGCGAGGAGGGGAGGAGATGTGCTCCCCTCGGGACCGCACGCAGTCCGAGCATGAACCAACGCATGCAAGAGTCGCAGTGGTTTAATCCTGGTTTAATCCTGGTTTAGACCTGGTTTACACCTGGTTTACACCTGGTCTAGAGGAGGGTGCTCGCAGCCCCGCGCCGGGTCATGCTGCGCTATCACACACGTGTCCGCGCGCACACACATCGTCCTCCCCCTTCCCCCCCACACTTCACTATTAATACATTTTGTTGAAAATCTATGAAAGTTTGAGTGTTTAAACGAGAGACAAATGTGAGAAAAGTTTAAATCCAGTTTGAGAAAAGCGTATAATGTGTGCGGCTGAGCGTGCATTATTTGAATTTTTGAGATTTCGCGTTTCGTAACTTGAATTTTCTTTCGTATCTAGAGACCAAATTTTAACGTGAAGGCGCTTCGTAACTTGGAATTTTCGTTTGTTGGGTCTTTCGTAAGGTGAGGTACCACTGTAATACATGTAGAGATGCTGATTTCAGAAAAAAATGCAGTGGTCTCTTACTTTTTTTTCCAGAGCTGTATCTGTATTATTGAGTTTACCTGCTGTATTTCATGTGATTGGATGAGAAACACACAGAAGGGAAGCGTAATTTAATTTCTCAGTCCCATCATTCATCTCTGTATAATTGGAAGTTACTTATAAAATTGCCATAAAGTCAAAATTTATTTCAGTTGATTATTTCAGATTGCTGAAATGTGTATAATAGACTTAATTATCATGTTTTTGTTAAACTTGACACTTGACAACTCATTCAGTGGTGGTAGGCCTATTTCTGTAGCTGGTGTCCTGGGGAATAACTGACAAAAACATGACTGCAATTCTGTGCTAACAGCCTCCTCCAGCACCAATCATAATAACACATAGAAAATATGTGAAAAGATACAACAATAGCAATCAGTACTGTTTTAATGATAAACCATACACCTATGGGTTTATGCTGAAAAATTAGAACTGTTACCATAGCAATTAATTATTTAAAAAAAAAAAAAAAAATGTTTTCAATAGGAAAAAGTTCCTCAAAATGGTGCATGTAACGAGAAGCCAAAATCCACCAGGGTAAACCAGGTGAATCTACAACAGAACTACACCTACACTAACCGCCAGAAGGAGATTCGCAACTGCATAAGTTGTTTTTGCACAACATTTTCACAACTACCGATACACAGCCTATTTAGTATTCTAACTATGGTGTTGTGTTTAAATCATAAAGTTTTTTCTCATAGCACAAGAGTGAACCAGTAAGTGACACATTACTGTCTGTGGGCCCATTAGTCAGCATGTAGCTTGTGCCAGTTGGAAATACTCACGATGTTATGGTGCCTTGAAAAACAGAGGATTTATCATTTGTTTCCTCTCACCGAGCGCGTGGGTTTGGGACTGTGTGCGAACGAATTGCAATAAGAACTATACAACAATGGGCAACAAGACACTAGACCATCTGTGGAGCTCTGGCAAAATTCTATCTATCTGACAGCCAAACCTAACCTCCATTTACAGTGTTGGAGATTTAAAATAAGGCCCGAAACTGTAATTTTAATGTGTTGGTGTTTCAACTGAATCAGCGCTCTCAAGTCTCACGCTTTGAGAGTGTGACACACGCAATTCAACGAGTTCACACGCTCACACGCCACACATGGTATTTCTCACGCTGAAATTTTGTTAAGAAATTCAAAACTCTAGCCACTGGTCACAGCGCTTCTGTGCCCAGAAAATCGGTCTGTGTGGTTCAGAAGAGTTGGTTATGCAGGCACCGCGCCGTTTTCAGCGAAAAAAAAAACTCACTCGCCTCATTAAATCTACTCTGAAAAACAACCTTGTATTTTGCCTTGAATGTCTTGAAATTCTATCTATCTGACAGCCAAACCTAACCTCCATTTACAGTGTTGGAGATTTAAAATATGGCCCGAAACTGTAACTTTAATTTGTGGTGGTATTGACGTTTTACTTCCTATGTGCTCAGGAATTACAAAAAAAATAAAATAATAAAGGCCCTAATATTGAGCCTTGTGGTACCCAAGGTTTTCTCATAAATTTTTCACATTTGTTTGATAAAAGCAAACAATAAAGCTTCTGCCAGAGCATCTTTGTGGATTCATGTATTAAATCTACTCTGAAAAACAACCTTGTATTTTGCCTTGAATGTTGCTGCAATACATAGCCTAAAAATATAAACACTCTGATTTGATTTTGAACTGAACTTCATTCTTTAATGTACTTTCTGTGGATTATGACTAATGTCACATAATTTTAACCAACTGTTCTGAAAAAGTTGCGCACACACTGGCAGCAGAGTGAAAAGAATGACTGTCCCACCACAAACATGTCGCTCCTTATAAATTACAAACACACAGCAGCAAACCAACAAAGGCAGCTGACACGCACAATATGCACCGCACTCATTTGCATTCACTAGAGGGTATTTTTAGATGTATTTCTCAGATGGGTGCATTGGCAGTGAAGACATGGCTGGAATACTTACAGAATATTTATAAAGCAGCTCATTTGTCGCTTTTGAGCATAAAGCGGATGATTGGCTGCTTGATTGTGAGATATTAATAAGTAACAAAACTCCGGAAGAAATTGTTTGGTAAAGGTTGGAAAGAGAAGTGTGAAATTGTGTTTTAAGATAACAGCCTTGGATTGGAAATACAAATTGGGCACATAACCGTGACAGGCCCTAGCAGGTCATGCATACAAATCTTATTTAGTTTGTGAGAAGGCTGTTCCTCCTATTACTTGAACAGTAGCTGATAAGTGCAGACACACAAAAGCATTAGCACACGGCGTTATCATAATAAAACTATGACAAGAGGTGTTTCCGGGCATTATCAGGGGAAAGCAGCAGGGCAAATCACAAATGACAATGTTCAGCCCAGGTTTTCATTAAGATCTCTGTCCTCACCTTATCCAGAATGTCAACCACCAAGCTTCTCCTACAGTATATCACTCTCACTGTTTCAGACGAGCTCCAATACAGATGTCAAACATTTAATATACAGTGAACCCTCGCTCTATTGCGGTTCACTGTTCGCGGCCTCGCTGTTTCGCGGATTTTTTTTTTTCTTTTTTTTTTTTCAATTTTTTTTATAGTGTAACTTTTTTTTTTTTACAGTGTAACATTGTGTCCTGCGTCCTGATTGGCTAAGACTAAACGTGGACTAAACCAGGTCTAAACCAGGACTAAACCAGGTCTAAACGTGGACTAAACCAGGTCTAAACCAGGTCTAAACCTGGACTAAACCAGGTCTAAACCAGGGATGGTCACGCAGGGTGGTAGGGACAGAGTCTCTGATGTCCTTCACGAGAGCGCCTGGGTGACAGGAGGTGTGGCCTTTGTTTACTTGCATGAGCCGGACCATGGAAGAGCCAAGAATCAACACGGACAGGCCTGGCGGCGGCCGGGGGAGCCGCAGCGGAGGGAGCCGCATTCGAGGGAGCCGCATTCGAGGGAGCTGCAGCGGGGGAGGACACTCGCGCGCAGAGAGGAGACAGTGGATCTTACCCCCTCACGCCTAGCGGACGAACCCGACCTCGTCCTAGAGAGCAGTGGAGTATTGACGAGCCATGCCCCGAACTCCGGGGCAGTCTGATTTTGGAGCCGGGGTGAAATGCAACCAACCCTTGTGAGCGCAGGTTAGTGGGGGAAAATCCTCATGGTAGAGCTGATCGGGGCTTTAGACCTAGCCCCTTGCTGGTGCTCAGAGGCGTCTGTTAGCGGTTCGGCACTGTTAGCGGTGGCTTGAGTCTTGCCCAAAATGATATCCAGGTCGCTTTCCACTCGACTTTCACACATGGCATGGATATGTTGTTCCAAAACAAACACACGTGTCCGCGCGCACGTGTCCGCGCGCACGTGCCCGCACCCCCCCCACGCTTCACTATTAATAAATTTTATTGTAAATCTACGTAGGTTTGAGTGTTTAAACTAGAGAGAAATGTGAGAAAATGTTAATACCAGTCTGAGAAAAGTGTATAATGTGTGTGGTGAGGCGTTTACAGCCTTAAAACATGTGTAATAATTGTAAAATATAAAGTTGTCCTACTTCGCAGATTTCACGTATTTCGGGTTATTTCTGGAACCTAACCCCCGCGATAAACGAGGGTTCACTGTAACTGTTTATTCAGACCATTAAAACACATTATTTCAACTCAATCTATTCTTAAACTGAAGTAAAGTGTTTTTTTCCCCTCAAATTTATCATTCTTATTATGTCTTATATCTTATATCATATCTTATTTGATACTGTATTTTATATTTGACTACTACTTTTCTATTTAAATCTGATTTGTACATATACATTTATTATCTTTATTTTTATGTATATAATTATGTCTCATCTGACACTAGTATATTGCTCTTTAGTTGCTATTCCATCTATTTCTTCATTTCCATCTTCTTTTTTTCTTTCTTCCTTTTTACCCTCTGTTATATATTATATTTGTTGAATGAGCTACTGTACCCAAAACAATTTCCCTTGTGGATCAATAAAATTTGTCTAAGTCTAAATCTAAGTCTGAGTTTGATTTTATAAGAAAGGTCATGCAAATAAAAGACAATTAAAGCTGAAATACCCAAGGTTTTTCTCATTAAATCTGCCACCCCTCCTCTCGCTGTTGTAATCTAAACATTTTATTTATCACGAGCCATGTGACACTTTGGCATGAGAGATGAGAGATGATAGTGGCCAAATAATTCTTGCATCTGAATATTAAGTGCCAAGAGGCTTATGAGAGCTAGAGACTAGTTAGATAGATTTAATGACATACTTAATTTTGCACAGTGAATTATTGTTATATTGTGATGTTTCTTCTCAGAATTATTGTAACACTCAAATTGCTAATGTGACATTTCTAAGATCAAATTATTCAATCTTCTGCTCCTGCACTTGATAAATGCATTTCTCTAACGTAGCAAGTGTATAAATTATCTTCAGCCATTTAAATAGTTTGTAGGTCTCACAGGTGAGTTCATCTCTGTCTGGAGTTCTCTCTTTTGTGACAGTGGGACAAGTTAAACCAGACATCTTAATAATACCACTTTTACCACCACGCCTGAATTATTACACTGTGAGTTTGAATAGAAGCAAAAGAGATTATCTAGAGCTTTCATTGTTTGTAGAAGGCAATTTTATTCCTGATTGATGAGGGCCATTTTCACCAAGCAATGTTTCAAAGAAGAAGGCCTTTGTTTAAGATGGTAAGGTCTAAGAAGGTACAATTTGTAGTCTTGTTAGTCAGTAGATAAAGCTGGAGTATACAGCATATGGCAAGCCATCTTTACATTTAAAAGCTAAACTGGATACATGTGTTGCAAATATCTGTAATTCAGTTATACCTAGTCAAAAAGAACATTTCAGATATCCGCAAAAAAAATTTCCTAGGGCAAATGACGTCACTTTTGCCATTCATTTGTACGGGGTTCAGCATTACGGATATCTACAATTCACTTCCAGATATCCACTACGTGAATTACGGATATCCGCAACTGAATTAAAGAATCTGTAATTCCAGGTTGAGATATCTACAATTTGATTTTGATTAGTCAACTCCAGTTCAAGATATCTTTAATTCACCTCAATTCAAGATATCTATATGTCCTTTTCAGATATTTTAAATTCAATTTTGTCTAGTCAAAATGATATTGTAGATATCTCAACCTGGAGTCAGGGATAGTCATAAAGTAAATGTAGATATCTATTATGAAGTTATAGATATCTTAAAATGAATTTTACTTAGAGATATCTGAAATTGATGATATATGTAACATTCATTCTGCCTAGTCAAAACATAATTACAGATAACTTGAAATGGAGTTCTGACTAGGCGAAATGACATCGCTGTATGCAAATGATCTTCACTTTATGCAGGAGCGGTATTTCCACATGGCACCTGTCGGCTGTTAATGGAAAGTTATTTTATCATTAAGATAGCCAAAATGCATCTTAGGGTCGTTTTGTTTATGCAATGTAGTGAAACGTTCATTAAAAATTATATTGACGACAAAAACTAATTTTAACACTGACGTTTGTTTAGCTTTAGGAACAAATGGCTTTTTGGATGGATTGGTGCGCTGCTAGTAGCGAGAGACTATGGCAGGCCGTGTTAACATTTAAACGCTCGGCTGGATATGTATTGCAAATAACTCTAACTCAATTTTGCCTAGTCAAAAAGAAAATTTCAGATATCCACAAAGAAATTCTTCCTAGGGCAAATGACGTCACTTTTGCCATTCATTTTACGGGGTTCATCATTAAGGATATCTACAATTCACTTCCAGATATCCACTGCGTGAATTACGGATATCCGGAACTGAATTATTGATATTTGTAATTCCAGTTTGAGATATCTACAATTTAATTTTGATTAGTCATAACTCCAGTTCAAGATATCTTTAATTCACCTCAATTCAAGATATCTTTATGTTCCTTTTCAGATGTCTTAGATTAAATTTTGACTCGTCAAAATTACATTGTAGATATCTCAACCTGGAGTTAGGAACAGTCATAAAGTAATTGTAGATATCTATTATCAAATTATAGATATCTTGAAATGAATTTTGATTAGAGATATCTGAAATTGGAGATATATGTAACATTCATTCTGCCTAGTCAAAACATAATTACAGATATCTTGAAATGGAGTTTTGACTAGGCGAAATGACATCGCTGTATGCAAATGATCTTCACTTTATGCAGGAGCGGTATTTCCACATGGCACCTGTCGGCTGTAAATGGAAAGTTATTTTATCATTAAGATAGCCAAAATGCATCGTAGGGTCGTTTTGTTTATGCAATGTAGTGAAACGTTCATTGAAAATTATATTGACAACAAAAACTAATTTTAACACTGACGGTTGCTTAGCTTTAGGAACAAATGGCTTTTTGGATGGACTGGTGCGCTGCTAGTAGCGAGAGACAACATGGTGCTTTCTGTGTCATGACGTCATAATGACGTTTGAGATATTTTAACTTTCAATCTGCCTAGTCAAAACTGAATAACCGATATCTACAATTGTCATTTACGATGTGTGACGAGTTGGATGTCGTTTTCAATTACGTAACTGCAGTTGCATCTGTAATTCCGTTTTGCCTAGTCTAAACTGAATTGTAGATACCTCTGTCATTTCATCTAGTCAAAATTACAGTTACAGATATATTTGAGAGATTATCTCAAATGACAATTCCCACTATCCAAAATGAAAGCACGCCTAGTTGGAAAGACGTTGATATCTACACTGTTAATTTCGGATAATCAAACTTTGCGTTTAAATGTTAAAACTACGGAAGTCGACAGAGGCCATATTCATAAGCAATATTTTTTCTTCCTTGTTATCCTGAGATAACAAGATAATTAGTTCGTGATATCGGGAAAAAATAACAATTATTCCGTGATCTCGAGAAAACAACTGAAACGTCTACCACCACGTTGTGACAGGCTGACTTCGGGGCTATTTCTCATTCTGAATAGAAGCGTTTTTGGTCATTAGAATGTCTGGAATAATAATCGATCAGCTAATAAGGCAATATTTTGATCAGGGGTTGACACAGGGGAAGATTGCATTACGTCTTTTAATTCGGGATAATTTCAAGATTAGTCCCTGGCACCTCTGCAGAAAACTGGCCCGGCTAACAGTTTTGTTTTCTCGAGATCACGGTATAACTCTTTGTTTTCTCGAGATCTCAAAATTAGTTTAGTTTATTAGTTTATTTGACAGGGACAATGCACATAAAAACATTGACCTACATAAAAGAGGTAATATGTTTGTGCCAGGTTATAGCAAATATGCTCATTTCCACCTGCAGTCCCTGGGCAGGTTGATATAAAATGGCATAAATACCAATAAAATACCATAAAAAAACAACTTACAAAAACTCAGTCATAAAGATACATACATCACAACCACACGTGCTATATACATACTATATACATTTTGTATTTGTGCATTCACGCAGTTCATTAATGTGTGGATGTTTGATTGGATAAAAGCCATCGTTTGGTCAGACGTGCAAACATTGCATAACTTGTGCATGAAACTATTTCAGATGGGAGTGTGTTCCAGAGGCTTATGGCTTTGTATGAAAAGGAGGACTGACCAAACAAGGTTCTAAACTTTGGAACAGTGCACTGTTCTTGGACCGTGGAGCGTGTGGCTCGGGAGCTTCTCTCTGACCTGAGTACCACAAACTTTTTCAGAGGGGGAGCAGCAGTGTTATGAATGATTTTGAACAAGGTTATAATTTGATTAAAATTAAGCAAGTTTTGAAAGTTCAGCAGTTTGTACTGTATTTCTCCAAAATTGGGCAGTGGTGGTACAGACAAGATTTTTTGTCATGTATTTTTAGTGCCCTCAATTGGTTTTCAATTGGTTTTAAGGATGTTTTACAGGCCTGAGACCAGCTGGTGATGCAGTAACAAAGATGGGATATTACCATGGCATTAAAATATGCAAAGGAGGCCTCAGTTTTTAGGGAATTTCTAATATGTTTGAAATTCATTAAACTGAACTTGAGCGTGTTTCCAAGTCTTTTTATGTGATTTTTAAAGCTGATATTGGAGTCAATCATTAAACCTAGATATTTAAATTCATTTACATTTTTAATAATTTGACCATTTACTGATATTTCAAACGTTTGGGAAAATTTGCGCTTGTTTGTAAACAGCATTGAGACTGTTTTTTCAATGTTTAATGTAAGGCAAAAATTTTGTAGCCAGACTGACACCTTTTCCATTTCTCTTGTTAGTTTTTCTGAAACTTCCTGTACGTTTTTCCCATGGGTGAAAAGCACTGTATCATCGGCATACATTAATATATCGATATCAGTGCATGTAGGGAGATCGTTTATACAAACACTAAAAAGCAGAGGTCCCAAAATGGACCCCTGGGGCACTCCCATAGAGATATTTTTAAATGGGGATAGAGTATTATTCACCCGCACGCACTGCTGCCGATCCTTCAGATAAGACCTTAACCAATTTAGAGTATGTATTGAAAGAAAGTTAATACTGTAATAACAGTTTTGTTTTCTCATGAATTAATTGTGTTGTTTTCTCGAGATCTCAAGTTAATTTTCTCGTTATTAAGGTGGAAAATAATCATTACGAACATGGCCTCTGTCGGCTTCTGTACAAACGCCTTGCTATAGGAGTATCATATTTTCAAACCCTGAAAGAAGGGAGTATTTACTATGTGGCGGTAAAACAAAACTTATTCCTACATGAAAAATCTATCCCAGTTTTAACGGACAAAAGTGAAGATATACTTTATTGAATGTAGACTGTATGGATTAAATACAACCTCAGCATGGGAAAGCCTACTTCAGTGGTTTTGATGGTTCATTCTGTCATCCTGTAATATAATATCACACATTTCTGTACTTCATACTGAAACTGCTTCAAGCTTATATCTGTCTAGCTTATGTCTGAAGCAATTGCTATCCCAAAGTGTATTAAGCAATATAGCATAATAGCATGAATGAATAAGATGAATATAGAATCTGTACTGGACCTAGTGGTGACCTAGTTAGGTCATAACCTAACAGTTCAAAATCATTGACTCGGAGTGAAGAATTCTTGCATTAATCATTATATTAGAGTAACTGTGCAGCGGTGATGGAAATGCAGAGCTACAGTCACTGAAATGAGACGCCATGTTTAATGATACGGCACGATCAGTCATCTCAAATAACAGTCAATGCTGCGGTTTCCCATGTGCCTGCGCCTCTCTCCACACCGAAGCCTCTATAAATGTCATTTTCAATTAAAAAAATGCCGCTGAACATTAAGACTCCCTGCTCTCATTTATGTCCCCATCTAATCATTTGAAGGCTTAGGTGATTTCTATCTCTTCACGCGTACACTGCTAAGTGTTAAGAGCGTTTTTACATCAGGGCCATGAGGTAGAGAAGGGCCTGGTCTCATTTGTTCAGTGGTCTGTCACTGGTAATTAGACCTGAGAGGGCCGTATTAAAACCTGTAGAAGAGCCTGATTGAACAGATTGGTTGGACCCCTGGAAATGTTAGTGGTACACAGAGACGCACAGATGCAAGGGGCGGCAGAAGGAAAAATGGTGAATAGGGAAGCTATTATCAAGCACTAACCGTCTGTGCAAGTGAAGATTCAAATCATGTCCCACTGATCAAACAATTATACAAACTGACAAAGTGGAGGCTTGAAAAGAGAAGCTCACGCTAACCCGTGGGAGATTTCATCAATCTGTTTTTTTCTCTCTCATGCAAACCAATGTTGAAAACGACGTGTGAAGGAAGACACTATTGTCTTTTCAAATGATTTGTGTTTTTCTAAGTTTCAATTCATCAAACAGAAGAACAATTTTACTTCAGACTTTTATTACTTTTTGACCATCTTTTTTTTTTTTTAAATGATATTTTTTCTCTGGGGCCGCCAAGTCAAGCCTCCTATCGAGAAGGGATTTTCATAATAACGCTGAATGGTCCTCCTGATGCAAACTTCATAATATTCATCATTTAACATCAGAGGTATCACAGTGGTTAGATCTCACCTCCCAGTCATGGATACTGTTGGTGTGTCCTTGGGCAATACACTAAAAGTGATCCACATTGCTTCATGTATTATTGCACGTTCACATTCGTTACTTTGAGTGTCCAGTGAATAATTTAAACATTAACACATTAACATGAGTGTGGTAAAGGTGCCGTATATAGATGGTGATTTTAATTTATTTGTTATTTATGCTTGACCAAACTGATCCTAGGACCTACTTCTTGTGAGGTGAAAGTGGAAAATTTACATCTAAACTTGATTAAAAAAGATTGAGGTAAATTATATTTGTGGCAAAAACAATTGTACTGTATTTACATACATAATTATAAAATGGGCTGTTAAAAGGTACACTGCACTGGGGGCGAGTTCTTATCTCCATGGAGATGAGGTGAATGTATTTGACTGTATATTGGTTACATGTATTTATTTCCTTGTGTTGACCTGCTCGAAATGAAAAAATGAATGAACGAATGTTATTGCTTTGCCTATAGTAGATTTTACCAAAATATGGTATTAGGCTAGTCTGGTTAACACCTGACCATATCACAAATGAGATATGGGTCTGGGAGCTCGCTTCGAAAAATCCCGTAGCGGAGGTGTGGTTAGCGATTGCCAACGGCCGTTTATTGGGCGTTATGAATGTCTATCATTGAGCGTATACGTAAGTCCATAGCCAATCATGTCAGTTGTCAGTTCAAACTACAAGCTTTCGTTTGTCATGTAGTACGCGTCACCGTCTTTCCACCCCTCCCCCGCTCTCTGATTGGGGCCCTAAATCTGGGACTCTCGCTTGGACGAGCTGCCAGGCCACCTTCCAATTCGAAACGAACGGAAGCGGCCTGGGAATTCCCAGGCTAGTATTAGGCCAGAAAAAGAGAAAAAAAATAAAAAGTTTACCACACACTTGCTTGACTTTCCTCTTATTTCTTTATTGGGCTTAGAGTGAACAACGCATTTAGCTTCTACAGCGTCGTCAGGTTTGTAGTAGTAGTGCCAGGTGTGACTAAATACCATCCGGTCACATGTTCTTTCACTTAAAGTCATATTTTTTGAATGCAATATATATTACATATATACAGTAGTTGAAAAACAAACATATCATTCAGTGTACATAATATATATAGAATAATAATAATAATAATAATAATAATAATAATAATAATAATAATAATAATAATAATAATAATAATAATTATTATTATTATTATTATTATTATTATTATTATTATTATTATTATTATTTATTTATTTATTTTATATCACAAGTAAACATTCCGCCATGCAGACCAGTGCAGAGTATTCAGAATTGGACAATCACACAACCACAACATGAATATATTAACACACCATTTACACACCACACAAGCAATATTTACAAGTAATTATTTACAAAAAGCAGCTCAAATAGATGGTATTAGGCCATTTCTATAAAAATAAGGATGCCACACCACCAAGCTTGGTTACAGGCCAGATCAATAGAGAGGTGACCCCATTCACAGTAAGAATGTATTTCAAGGTATTTTTGATCAGTAAAAACAACTTTAACTGAATGAATACAAGATGGATATGTTTAATGGTGTACTGTGGAACATCCCCACCTAAAAACAACGTGCACCTTTAAATATTATTTGCATGAGATTTGCAAACCAATGTATTTATTCTAAAATGAACTGAAAACCCTTGTGTACCTTTGAACATACATGGACATAACTCTTAGGTCCATGTGACAGTGTATCAGTCTTGCAGAGTGCAGCGTTTTTGCCCATTTCCCCTCTATGACAGCAGCTGCAGGCTCTGTCCCCATTGACACAGGACGTGAAGCGAGACCTGTGGTGCGTTCAGGGACAGCTTGTATTTGTCTACACCAGCTCTCAGCCTATAGATATATGGGCCCTAACTGACTGCTGTAAAAACACCAGGAATATAGACTCGCCCTTTAAGATTTCAGCTTCATCTGACCTAATCAGAAGGTATAATATTCAAATAATCTAGACTCACGAAAGAAAGGCCCTACCCAGCTCGGAGTCATCTGTGACATTTTTGCTGTGAGGTGAGTGCTATCCATTGTATACACCAGTTTCTCAATTTATGCTACTTTTAATGAATAGAAGAATATTTCATTTTCAAAACTGACCTTGGAGTGCATTTTTCTAACAAGTGTTGTTCTGTGAATAATTACGAATGGTAAATGGTCACATTTTTATTTAGCTCTTTTCCGCCTTCAAGGCACCCAAAGCGCTTTACAACAAGGAACCACTCACCCATTCACACACCGGTGTACACAGACACTGGGGGAAAGGTGGGTTAAGTGTCTTGCCCAAGGACACAATGGCAGCATTCATCTGTGGGAGCTGGAATCATACCTCATACCAACTGAGCTACTGCCGTCCGCAATGTACGATTCAAAACAACAAAACGTCAAATTATCCCTCAGCGTGACTTCTATAAATCTGAATTTGAAGAGGGCCCATCAAAGAAATAGCTTTTGTCAAACCAGCAAGGGTCCAAAAATGTGTGTAGTCCATCCAGAGGTCTTAGAGGTATTGCAATGGCTCTCTATGGGAGGCAGTAAAAGTCATTTTATCCAAGCCACGCCCTTTCTGGCCCCTTCACCGCAAAAACATACTTCAAAATTACCATACTATTTTCTTTTAAGTAGTTTTAGCAGTTTATATCATATTTATTTCCTGCTCAAATCATTATTGATATTATGACTTGATATTTTTGTAACTCTGTTGTTTTTTCTTTTCTTTTTTTTTTTTGGTGCAGTGTGGCCCCGTGATGAAGGTGTTTGGACAGCAGCATGATACTAAACACCCTGACACCCTGACTCTGCAGCTGACGTTCTGGACAGGTGCATGCTGGGTGATTTATGTGCATGTCTCCTCACCGCTTCCCCAAGAGCAAATATTGACTAGTTATTTCTCCAGGCTCAGGGCAACAGGGAGGCAGCAATTTCTTTATTTTTGGACTTTAGATAAATTGAACCCCTGCAAGATGCAAACACAACTGGCAGGGGGCACTTTTTTGCTCTATACAGAAAGCCAATCCCCCATCGCCGAGGAATTATTGATTTGTCATTGGTCTTCACAGGCATCAGGGACATTTCAATTACGTGGGGCTGTTCTGATCACTGCTCATCTACAGCAACAGTGGATCAATTGTGGACATACAAGATTTTTACAGGTTTTATATTATATAAAATTGACTCTTATTATTAGTTTGTCTACATTTCTGAAGCTCAAAATGCTCTATTCCACCTTGTGATGTCATGAAGTGGTACATTACAAGTTAACAGCTACTTTTTACCTTTTGTTCATTAGCAGTTCCAGAGCTGAAATGACCCAAATGTTTAAAAACACAGTGAAGCACTCCCGGTATGACATCACAAGGCGTTTTCTGTTTGAGAGAAGAACACAGCCTAAATATACAGGGCTTGTGTGTTAAAGGGATCTGCCACCCCCAGGTCAAATTTGGGCATCTCCCCACAGTCCAGAGACTAAAATAAGTGGTGGAAAGCGTTTTTCTGCTCACCCAGCCATTGTCCGAGTCTGTCGCCACTGACCGCCGCGGTATCTGGTGCTCCTCCGCCTTAGACTGGAGTCTAACGTAGCCAGAGAAAGATTTCGGCCAAAAGGAATTAATTTGCTCGATGCGTTTCCCAATTACTTTGTGTGTAGTGCGCATTCATATCGAGTGCAAATAAATGTGCAAATCAACACGGAGAGCTTGCCTTGGTCATTTTGGGTGGGAACTATTTTCCAGTGCGTAAGAATACAGTCGTATCACGCACCACGTTGTGCAACAGGGGAACTCCCTTCCCGGTGCGTAACTGGGATTCCCCTGGCAGCGTGCTGCGTGATACGGCTGTATTCTTACGCACTGGAAAATAGTTCCCACCCAAAATGACCAAGGCAAGCTCTCCGTGTTGATTTGCACATTTATTTGCACTCGATATGAATGCGCACTACACACAAAGTAATTGGGAAACGCATCGAGCAAATTAATTCCTTTTGGCCGAAATCTTTCTCTGGCGACGTTAGACTCCAGTCTAAGGCGGAGGAGCACCAGATACCGCGGCGGTCAGTGGCGACAGACTCGGACAATGGCTGGGTGAGCAGGAAAACGCTTTCCACCACTTATTTTAGTCTCTGGACTGTGGGGAGATGCCCAAATTTGACCTGGGGGTGGCATATCCCTTTAAAGATGTATGTGTGAATGAAACAAAACACAACTCCTATTATGTTTTTGATGAGGATTATAACATAGATCAGAAACTAGCATAATATGGGCCCTTTAAGTGTACAGATTCCAACCCAAATTGTATAAACAAAGAATATAGAAAAAGAAAGGACAGATCTCAACTGTATTTGAGCTCATCCTCTGGTGAATATTGCTGTTGTATCCTTGGGCAAAGCACTTAAAGGGATAGTGCGGTGTTTTTGATGTTAATCTGTATGGGTTTCTTTCCAAAAGTTACGTGTGTTGACACCGGCTTACCTCTGACAGTCTCAGCTGATCCCGGTTCGGCTCGCTTTCTGGAGCCCACGTAAGTAGGTCCGGTAACTTCCCTGGAACATGAAATAAAGCTTGTTTTTCTTCTCAAAACAAAACATTTGTCTGAAAGGTGTTATATTTGCATCCCAAACAGTTGTCCACAAAACATTCAGCAGCGTATTTCGCATTTGCGTATTGTCTCTCTCCACTTGTATCACTACGCCCATGTTAACTCTATCAGCCTGTTCACCTTCAGCGGATGTCTACGCCGAAGTTTACAAGTGAACAGGCTGATAGAGTTAACATGGGCGTAGTGATATGAGTGGAGAGAGACAATACGCGAATGCGAAATATGCTGCTGGATGTTTCGTGGACAACTGTTTTGGACGCAAATATATCACCTTTCTAACAAATGTTTTGTTTTGAGAAGAAAAACAAGCTTTATTTCATGTTCCAGGGAAGTTACCGGACCTACTTACGTGGGCTCCAGAAAGCGAGCCGAACCGGGATCAGCTGAGACTGTCAGAGGTAAGCCGGTGTCAACACACGTAACTTTTAGAGGGAAACCCATACAGATTAATATAAATTTAAAAAAAAAACGCACTATCCCTTTAACCCGCCATGCCACCAGTGTTGGTGTTCACTGCTGTATAAATGTACGATAAGATATGTGTGTGAATAGGTAAGAGGTTCTTTGATCTACAGAGCCTTGTGAAGAGGGAAAGCACTAAATTAATGTGATCATTTTCCATTTACAATATTTGGAGTGGAGTGTCTTGAATATTTACACAAAAGAGTTAAGTTAGAGCCGTTTCAATGGGAAAATGTCCTCAAAATGAACATACAGTAAATACAGTGAATGCAGTTTTGTCTTGAGTAAAGGCGAAACTTGAAGTGTATGTACCATCCATCAGCACTATGACAGTAGCAGACTTAAAATGGGCCTATGTCCTTGACCTGCCCTTTAGGGTCACACAGAGAGTTCCTCCACATAAGGAACACAGGCCCCCTGCCACAGATGCTGGCCTCTTTAATTTGCCCTTTACTCGTAACAGACTGCATGTTTTTCTCCTCTCAGAAAAAGAGCTCCAGGGGAAATGTGTTTAGTGTTATCAGTGGGAGATATGCAGCACAGTCAGGCAGAACAAACAATTATTGTACAAAGGGCAGAGCAGAGTTGTCCACATGGCACCAGCCCACACGCCTCTATTACCGCATTTGAATTCTACACAAAATTAACAGCTTTGGGGGAAGTATGGGCGGGCATATTTATGTATTTAAGATGTATTTTAGATTTATTTTAGATTTAGTTTGACTCAAGAAATGAATCATTCCTCAGTAGGTCAAAAAGTTGAGAAAGGTTATTTTTACATTGAGACTGTTTGTGGATATTGTGAAGTATGTTGGGCAAATTCAAGTAAGGGCAAGAAAAGGTACATTCAGAGGCTGGATGGGCTCATAAGGAAAGCAGGGGTTGAACTGGGCTTAGACTCTGTGGAGAAGGTGGTGGAACAGAGGACTCTGGCCAGGATAAGAGTGATCCTGTCCAACCCGAGCCACCCCCTGCACCCATCTTCTCCCTCCAGCGGAGCTCAGTGATCAGTGAGCCCTAGACTCATTCACCTGCTCCACGAACAGACTGAGGACCTCTTTTGTGTCACTGCCTCTAACTTCTTAACACCTGATCAACTCATTTATTGAGCATGCACGGACTGCTGCTTTTTACTTGTTTTATCTTTTTAATGTCTCTTAATTCTGATCTTTTTTATTCGTGTGTTGTGTGAAGGTGAGGAAAGGAATGCATCGCAATTTTCTTCGGGATTAATAAAGTATCTCTAACAATCTAAATATGATTACTACAGGAACAAACAGGAATAAACTTTAGAAACATACATTTAAAGGTACATTACCTGCTCATCTCATTGTCAGTGTTTGTTTGAAATGTATTCTCAATATTCCATTTACTCATGTATCTGTGTTTTTGTTGCTCAAATACCTGCACTCTACTGTGAGCTTTCCTCTCCACAGATCTAGCCTGTAATGTAGCCTTGTGGCATCTCATGTTCTTTTCCATGGAGATAGTTTTATAATGCTATACAACATTCCAGACAAAGCAATAATTTCTCTATGGAGACACAGTTGGTCCTCCATCGTAAAATTGACATATAGCGCACCTTTAATAATGAATCAAGCAAGACATTTTATTCAGACAGTAAGCAGTTTTGTGCTCATTTATGCTCCTGCTATAGCTCTCATTCACTAAACTTTTAATATGCAGTCAAACACAAGCCAGCCTACAGACTCCAACAAACAGCTCGTGTTAAAGACATATGTGCTCTGAGTACAGATGCATTATGGGAACCCAACAGCAGAGAGGCCTGTAATGAGTGGGTAATGAAACGATACGATTTGTTTGTACATCCTTTAAACTGTCTCATAAAGTCATTTACAACCTGTCTGCACTTCAGTTAACAAACAAATCCTGAGTCTGTGCGTTACACACATGCGGCACACTTCACAATACAAATGTTTAGGACAAGAGTCGCTCAAAAACGTATAGATTCCGAGTACTTAAGTATTTTTACAACTACTGCACTGCACTTCTGCTAGGCTTGTCTTACTCATGACTGTCAAAGCTTACAATGAAAAGTAAGTAATTCAAAGTAAACAAAGTCAAATAACAAAACAGATTTGTTTCTATTAGCTCACAAATGCACTTTTTCATAGTGTATATTCTGTATATTCAATTTAATTATTATTTTTTTTTTACATTTTTCTCTTTATCTTATTTATCTATTTTAATTTTTGCATCCTCTTGGCATCCAGGGTGGGCAGCAAAGTAAGAATTTCATTGTACAGGGAAATGTGTTTCTTTATTGTACATATGACAATAAAAGCTTTGAACCTTGAATCTTAAAAGGACTGACCCTCTTCCAGAAGAATTACATAGTACAATTGTAAAGCCTGTGTGTATTTTACATTTGAAAAACATTGGAAATTAATATTAATAATGTCTTACACTTGTAATGTGCTCAACAGGCTGGACAGAACCTCTCAAAGCATTACACGGTGGTCATTATTCATTCCACACTTGCTGGTGGTAAGCATACGAGTTGCCAAGTTTGCTTCTTTATAGCTTGCAAGCTGTTTTTGTACAGCATTTATTTGATATTTTTGGGCTGGGGCTCTTGCTCCCAAAAGCAATTTTAAGTCAAAATAGGTTATTTTTCTATTGTCTATAATTCGAGTTTTTCTGCAAGCATCAGTATACACAGTTCTCCATACTGTAGATATATGGATCTAGGGCTCAGAAAAAGTACAGCACAAATCCATGCACTGACTTTCAGGAGGTGCTACACAACAGGGCCATGGGAACAAAATGTCAAATATGCAGAGCAATAATTCTGCAGCAGACTACAATGTGTTCTGTCTTTTTACCTTTATAAACAAAATTATGTTATGAAATATATCAATATTAGGGCAGGTTTGACAGAACAGAACAAACAATATAATGTTTGAACTTGTACTTAAAATAGTCTACTAGTTCAGGCTCCTTTCTTTGTGCTTGGAGTTGGTATTTCTAGCATAATCTTCTATACCAGTGTTTCCCAACCTTTTTTGTCTTGTGTACCCCCTGAGCCTTTTTGTCATACCTCGAGTACCCCCTCACTCATACGTGTTGATAATTCTCCAAAAGTATATAAATATATTGGTTAACTTGGGCTAACCAAATAACACAGTGGGGTTTTAAGGTTGAAACCAATGCCAAACTGTACCCATTATATGATCAAAGGAGAAATTCAATTTGTCAACTGGACAAAGTTTGTTTGGTCGAAAACGTTTCGCCGCTCATCCGAGAGGCTTCGTCAGTTCTGGTTCGAGTGCTGTTTAGACACTGCTTATATCTAGCTGCAGGGAGGAGCTCACTACACTGAATTCTTCTGAAACTATCTCAACTAATTTCTTTTGTTTTTCAAATTTCTCTGACGTCTAGTTTAGCATACCTATTCAATCCTAACGACCGTCCCCACCCCTCTGGCCCTGACCTGTCTGCCCTATTGTTTCTTTTGTCTATTTTGACTTTGGCTTGAGAATGGAATTATAAATGGGAGACAAGTTATGCCTGACTCCCCCATTTCTGTTTAAAGAAGGATTCTCTTTTTTGACAAAAAATTGCCTCTTTAACTCCCCTCTCAAACCAGTTCTTTTCCCTGGCTAAGATCTGAACCTCACTGTCCTCAAAGAATGGCCCGTGGCTTCTAGGTGAAGATGTACGGCAGATGACGGTCCACTCTGGCAAGCCCGCCTGTGTTGGTACATCCTCTTGTGAAGTGGCTGTTTTGTTTCTCCAATGTAGCGCTCACTGCAGTCTTCACTACACTGAATGGAGTAGACCACATTGCTTTGTTTGTGGCTCGGTGTTTTGTCCTTTGTGTGGACGAGTTTTTGTCTTAAAGTGTTTGTGGGTTTGAAATAAACTGGGATTTCATATTGGGAGGCCATAGATGCACGGGATAGCGTCACCAGGGCACAGTCTGTAATACAGATGTCGATCAATGACTTCTTCTTTCCTCAACTTCTGCAAGCAATCAATGATCTTCTTTTTGTACCCACTGGTGGGGTCCCGTTTCACTACTTCGTATGTTGTCGTGTCACTGAGTAGGCTGTTCACCTTAGCCTCATAATCAGCTGAGTCCTCAGTCCTTTGTACAGTACTTCTTTCTCTGTCTGAGTGAGTACCCGGTTGGAAAGATTTTTCACCAAGCGTTCTTTGTGCACCGATTGGCTAGGTCAATTGGCTAGCACAAAGAATGCTGGGGGAAAAATCTTTCCAACCGGGACAGAGAAAGAAGTACTGTGCAAAGGACTGAATTTCTCTGTGACTCCTAACCACATCCCCACGGTGGACTACATCACGGCAGCGGAAACCGCCATTAGAAACAACAAGCTCACAGAGACAGAAGCTGGAGACCTTAGACTGAAATTAACAGCTGCACTGAGCAATGCTAAACTTCCACCCTCAAACGTAACACCAGAGGAAAGGAAGGCCATCATTGCTCTAGAGAGGGACCAGAGCATCAACATCCTGCCTGCGGACAAAGGGAGATGCACGGTGATCTTGGACTCAGCTGATTATGAGGCTAAGGTGAACAGCCTACTCAGTGACACGACAACATACGAAGTACTGAAACAGGACCCCACCAATGGGTACAAAAAGAAGATCATTGATTGCTTGCAGAAGTTGAGGAAAGAAGAAGTCATTGATCGACAACTGTATTACAGATTGTACCCTGGTGATGCTATCCCGTGCATCTATGGCCTCCCTAAGATTCACAAACAAGGAGTACCACTCAGACCCATTGTGTGTAGTGTTGACTCCATCACATATAATGTGGCCAAACACCTAAAAAACATCTTGGCTCCATTGGTGGGTAACACGGAGCACCACATTGAGAACACTGCCGAATTTGTAAACAAAGTTAAGTTTCTCCAGTTTGGTCGGGATGAGACAATGGTTTCCTTTGATGTAACCTCTCTTTTATCTTGTATCCCCACAGCTGTAGCGGTTGAAGCAGCAAGAAGGAGTTTACTACAGAATTCCAAGTTAGAAGAGAGAACCAAACTTTCACCTGACCAAATCTGCCAACTGCTGGAAATTTGTCTGAATACCACCTATTTCTTGCCTGGAAGAATCCATGACTCATCGCTGTACCAGCGGCGAGTCTGGTAATGCTTGGTCCAGAATGCGCTGCCGTTGCGTGTAGACAGACAGCTAAGTGAACCAATCAGAGAACATTTAACGGACAGCGACGTGAACCAATCAAACAAAAGAAAAGAAAGAAAAGAAAGGCCTCTAGAGCTGTCAGCTGCTGTGGTTTTAAGGAATCGATGTGTTTTAGGTAATTTAAGACCAATTTTACAGCTGAATGGAAGGGACGTTCGGTTCTCCGATGCGCCATCTTGTTGTTGTTAACCGGGGGAGCGAGGGTGGAGCGAGGGTGGAGCGAGGGTGGAGCGAGGGTGGAGCGAGGGTGTCCAAATGGTATCTCGCTGTATAGCAAATACAGAGAGATATCATTTGGCTAGCCAGGTAAACTTATTTCCAGTTCAGAGGGAACTTCTACAGACAAATCCATGGCTGTGCGATGGGCTCACCGGTCTCCCCTATCATGGCTAATTTATACATGGAGTGCCTTAGCTTCATATCCAGGCACTCCACCCACACATTGGTTTCGCTATGTTGATGATAATTTTTCAAAAATCAAAATTCAAGATTTGGAACCTTTTACTGCACATATCAATTCTGTAGATCCGAACATCAAATTCACCCGTGAAGACACCAAGGATAACACATTGGCGTTCTTAGATTGTGCAGTAACAATAGGAGGAGACCGGCAACTCCAAGTAGAAGTCTTCAGGAAGCCCACATACACAGACCAATACCTGCTTTTTGATTCACACCACCCACTGCAGCACAAACTGGGTGTTATTCGGACATTACAACACAGGGCCCAAGTGGTTCCCACAAGCACAGAGGGTAAGGAGAAAGAAGAACAACATGTGCAGGAAGCCCTCTCTGTTTGTGGATATCCTAAATGGGCTTTCAACAAAACCAAGAGAGACAAGGACAAGAAACAAGACAACAGAGAATCCGAACTCAGGAGGAAAGGGGTAGCGATTCCTTACCTGGCCGGTGTTTCGGAAAAACTACAGAGGATTTTCAGACAATATGAAATCCCAGTTTATTTCAAACCCACAAACACTTTAAGACAAAAACTCGTCCACCCAAAGGACAAAACACTGAGCCACAAACAAAGCAATGCGGTGTACTCCATTCAGTGTAGTGAAGACTGCAGTGAGCGCTACATTGGAGAAACAAAACAGCCACTTCACAAGAGGATGTACCAACACAGGCGGGCTTGCCAGAGTGGACCGTCATCTGCCGTTCATCTTCACCTAGAAGCCACGGGCCATTCTTTGAGGACAGTGAGGTTCAGATCTTAGCCAGGGAAAAGAACTGGTTTGAGAGGGGAGTTAAGGAGGCAATTTTTGTCAAAAAAGAGAATCCTTCTTTAAACAGAAATGGGGGAGTCAGACATAACTTGTCTCCCATTTATAATTCCATTCTCAAGCCAAAGTCAAAATAGACAAAAGAAACAATAGGGCAGACAGGTCAGGGCCAGAGGGGTGGGGACGGTCGTTAGGGTTGAATAGGTATGCTAAACTAGACGCCAGAGAAATTCGAAAAACAAAAGAAATTTGTTGAGATAGTTTCAGAAGAATTCAGGGTAGTGAGCTCCTCCCTGCAGCTAGATATAAGCAGTGTCTAAACAGCACTCGAACCAGAACTGACGAAGCCTCTCGGATGAGCAGCGAAACGTTTTCGACCAAACAAACTTTGTCCAGTTGACAAATTGAATTTCTCCTTTTATCATGGATTCTACCTGGACGACTGAGGGATTCTTCACGCATCTTATGTACCCATTATAATAAAACAACTGTAAGTCATAATAACGAAATTACTTAAATAACCCCCCATATGGTACGATTTCATTGACTAGCACCTCTATGCGCTATTTATCGCATGACCAGGCAGTGCCCCAGTTTGGCCCCTGACCCAGAGAGTAGCGCGGAGACAGTGGACGGTAAAGAGAGCGTGTGAACCCGTAGGCACCTAGTGTGCACCCTTGAACGCACTAGGGGAGGAACAGAGTCCAGGTAGTGGGGTAACAGTGTGTATCGGAGCTCCGCAAACCAGGGGGCGAGTGCTCCACGCGCTCTGTCAGTTAAAGCGCGCTCTCAGGCCAGAGAGAGAGAGGCGCCGGTCGGGGAATGATGAGGCAGCTACGGGCGCTCCGTCACAATTATAGTTATATTCTCGCAGACATCAAACTACTGATTACTGTGACTGTCACATGTTTCTAAATATTTGAGACAAACCTCTTCATGAAATGGAAGCACACATAGGCTAAACTCGATCTCCCTGTGCACACACATTAAAAAAAACGTCCCCCTGCGCCTGGCAGCGACACTGCCGCGTACCCCCTGGAGTGTGCTTGCGTACCCCTAGGGGTACGAGTACCCCTGGTTGGGAAACACTGTTCTATACAACTAATAGTACAAACACACAACATATTTGAATATATTGGTTGAAATACATTCTTATATTGAAGGTTCTCTATCACATAAGCTTTAAGCCATGATATAGAAGAAGTGAAGTGAACTTTATTGATCTCACACTGGAGAAATTCTTCTCTGCATTTTAACCCATCCGATATATATATATATATATTAGGAGCAGTGGGCGACACATTACTGCGCCCGGGGACCATCTCCATGATCTTCTTGCTTCGGTTTGGTCAGGACCTAAGCTGGAGGATTTTACCTGAAGCATGTTTTGGGTTATATAAAACTTGCCTCCTCAAAAACATACTTCAGGGTTTGTTTTGTTGCATTCACACATGTTTGAGTAATCCTGGATTATTAGTCTTATCCACAATACTCCACATTGTGATGTCATGTAGTGGTAGTTTTCAAGTTAACAGCTACCTTTTACCATAGTAGTAGTACCAAATGATTCTAGTGAAGGTGTGAAGCTTAATATGCCCCTTTAATTAACAAAATAGGAGTTTGGTGGTGGTAGTTGTAGTAGTAGCAACAATTCTTTCTGTACCCTTGCCCATAATTACTTGCTATACCCATTAACACTGCACAATACAAAAGCAAGGTTGCAGTGACACACATTCGGTCCAATAGAAGGCCTGGGCACGATACAATTATCGCAGTCCCAGCCTTGTATTCAAGTTTTACATATCACACATATAAGCTGTTTCCCCTATGGACTCCTATGCTTAATGACTTCTACTTCAAAGGCCACTCATTTCAATACTGAATCACACTACACCATTCATTATGGAGAGACATATTTTATGGGATGCAAATGTGCTAAAAGAGTGAAAGGAAAATATCACAAAATAAACAGTAATTAGCAGCTTTAATTGAGGGCTGTTTTTAATTTTTTAAGTAATTACAACACAGAGAAAGCAGTCATGAATTATCCTATTGGTGGTGGAGGGGAGCTAAACATAGAAATGAGTGTCCAGAATATCAGATGTAAAATTAATTAGTATTATTATTATCATCATTATTATTATTACTTAAGTATAGTGTGAGAATAATGTGTTTTGGTCTTTTAGTGCAGTCTTTACAAAATGGAGTACATGGAATGGTACATTGGGCCGACAATTCTTAATACGCTCGGTGTTTTCTATCTTCTGGTAATGGGACCATTCATTTGGTTGGTGTAATCATAAAAGCAGCAAGAGAAAATGGTGGGTATAATAAAGTATCTTCTGTTGGGTAACAATTCACAAAATGATGAAATGTCAGAAGTGTTGGAAAAATTGGAAAATAGAGACAGGGCTTGGGTGAAAAGTCCTGAAAACATCAATAATATAACAATGCCTTTCTCGTGCAATGGGTTTGTGGATAGAGGCAAGAATGTTTAGGTTTTTTTGGTTTGTATTGATCCTTTGCAGTGGTGTCACTCTGGGGGGTGTTCTACATGTATGCCTATGGTAGAATGTTACAGCAGTTACTATGGTGTCAAAATGCACACATTAGCAGACACTGACAAAAAGTTTGAAAATGGTTTCAACGCTAGAAGAAAAAAACACATAATTGACTTAACACATTTTCAGGAGCTTTTCATCAATACGGGCATTCATGGTGCCTTCAGGTATTTGAATTTCAACAAAAAGGTGTTGAAATGAATAACTGAAAAACTGATGGTTTTGATTTAGAGGGACTTGTTTAACAGTGCAAAATCAGTTCACTTCTAGTTTCAGTTGAAAAATGTATTTATGGTAAGGTTGTGTTAAAACAAAGCTCAGATTAAAGTCTAACTTGAGTAACAGAGTTTCAGACAGAGCAGTGCCCACAGTTAGCATCACACCCCCAGAGAATGTTGATGGCATCAGCTGCAATAGACAACATACTGATATCCTCTTGTTAATAAAGATTTCTTACATTTCTTTTCTACTTAGTTCCAGCTCTTATATTCGCTGATACTATCTATAAAACCCACTTAAGGTATTAGACAAAAAGCCCAATAATTATCTCTGTTGCAGAATACTTGACAAATACAAATTTCTTAATTGGGACAACACAATCAAATATGCAGATTTAATTTTGGTATACAAAGTTTTTAATAATCTTGCTCCACCTCCTCTAAAGGAGTTTGTGAAAAGAAATTCAAATCAGCCAAGAGCAGGCTCTAGAGGTGACGGCTCTATGCCGTTTAGGAAAAGTGCTTTTGGACAGCTCTCTTTTGCTTATCGAGCAGTTCAAACATGGAACCGTGCCTGCTCATATACGAGATCTTTCAACACTGGCAGCATTTTCTAAAGCTTTAAAACAGTAGTTGTTCAATGGTCAAATATGTCACCATGTTTAAACAAATTACATTTTTTATATTGAGGGGTTGTTGGTTTAATAACTCTTGACTTCGGACTTCAAATGAACTGCCTGAATTTATAGTGTGTATAGTGAGTGTGCTGGTGTTATGCACTTTTGTGTGATTGTAAGTAAGTCTTTATTTATAGAGCACTTTTCATACAATAAATGCAACACAAAGTGCTTTACAGTGATTTAAAAGAACATGAACAGAATGAAAAATGCAGATACAGTCAATAACTGCAGGGGGCAAGATTAAGAGTGAAATAATAGAGAATACTGATGAACTGAACTGAGGCGGAAGGCTATGTAAGAAGGGCAGTGTTTTTATAAATACATGTCATTGTGTTCAAGCCAATTGATAATTGTTGCTGTACGTTCCCCTGTTCTGTAGATGATTTCACATCAACCTACCGAGAGACTGAAGATGGAAATTAGCCACGCTGGCTATAATCTTGATATATTTACATGTAAATTGTTCATTATAAAAGTGTTATAATTTACAAAGAAATAAGAAGTTTTATTTGGCAATTAACCTAAACCCTCTCCTGCCATTTTTCCCTCATGTTAAACGGAAAAATGTCCATCCACATCAACAGTAGTGGAATTACACTTTGTTTTTGTTATAATAAACAAAATAGAAAACAATAAAGTACATGCACCCCAAACTTAAAACCCCAAACTGTGTTCTCCATAGAAGTAACCTTGAAACCATCTTATAGTCCATAAGAGTGCATTAACTTATCACAAATGTATACAGCCATTTAGCCTCTTTTGTGTCCAGCACTGCAAACCTGATGTGCATCTGTTTAGCTTCAACACTTGGACTGGTGTTCACTTATGCAGATGACCACATTACACAGATGGTCTGAATAGTTCTGACAAACAGCACAGTGTGTTCTGTGCACAGACGTTTACTGGAAAAGGTCTCTATTAAACTGTCACTTCACAATCTGAGCGCAGCAGGAGCCTAGAGAGATTAGCTGCACACAGACCCAACACGCGTCACACGCACAACTGGAGCTGAGTGAGAGATGGACATAATCAAGAACAGAATTTTCCTCCAACAACTTTTAATGGTTATGAAGGGTGGTGGCTAGCACTCGGGCTGGTCCAACCACAGCCGCTAATTTGTATCATGTGTCTCTCAAATGTGGAAGCCATGTCTTCTCCAAAATTTTTAACATGCAGAACAAACTAACACAGATAACAGACGTCGATTTGTGATTCTGCAGAAATCGGCGCTGTTTCTCATCCTCTATATTGTTGTTTTTCCCCTTTTTTACTCATGAGCCACCATGTTTGTTTTGACACAAACGGTGTCATGCGTTTCTCTGAGTGGATAATCTGCCTGTCAATCACACCATTGGAAATCAGGGGGACTTAAAGACCACATGTCACTGTAAAGTTTTGTCAGATTGTGTTGGACACCTTTAGTTCACTGTTGACATTTCTCTGTGGTTAGCTCTGGTGTCATCCAACTACTAATTACAGAATTTGTCATTCTTTAATAATATCAGTTTCTGCGGTCAGATAATTTCATAGAAGTGGGATGCTATGTTCTTCTCCTTTTATCTTGGCTAAGCTTAGTTCCTGTTTAAACTTCCTTGTGTGGAAGCATAGTTGGGCCTGAATAGCCAATACTAACAGGCACAGTTAGACTTAGACTTAGACAAACTTTATTGATCCACAAGGGAAATTGTTTTGGGTACAGTAGCTCACACATCATATATAATATATAACAGAGGGTAACAAAAAATAGATGGAAGACCAACCAAATAGCAATAGAAGTGAGTAGTATTCAACTTCACCTGGTCCTAGGCTGATGTAAAAGAAAAACCTCTCCTGCTTGAGACAGCCAGAGTCTCTGCCAACATTATTTTCCCTAACAGTTACTTCTACCAGTTCCTATCAGACTTTTGAAACGGCTCCTTCTATGTTTTATAAGATGCTAAACTTTTTAGCATTTTAGTTAGATGCTGGGTGACCCAAATACAGCCTTTTATCCTCACATTCACCAGATCTAACATGTGTGCATGCACTCAGAGATATCTTGGCAGAGAAAATATTTTTGCTTCCCCTAAAACCTTTAAATTCAGCCATTCATTATCATCTACTTGATTTGACGAGTTAGAGTGTTGTTTTCATGTATTCAAGTTTATAGAGAATAAGACCAACAGACTGATTGTACCCCATCAATGCACAAAAATAAAACTCAAGGCCGCAGGAAAATGTTGCTTATTAAATTTTAACCTCATAATGTTGGTCAGCATTTACAGCATAAATGTTACTCAAAGTAACTCAGTACTCAAAGAAAAATGTTCTTTTAAAAACACAACAAATAGAAATGGTTGCATGATTATTAAATTGACAGAGAAAAACAGTTTAAGGTGATGGATGTTCACTGACAATCGTTACACTGTTTGCCGCGTTTGAATTCATTCCTTATTAAATAAAAAATAATGTAATATGTGCCTGTGAAATGGAAAGGAAATTGTGTGACTAAATAAAAGCATGATTGGCACGGTGGCTGAGTAGCTAGCACTCACGCTTTACAACAAGAAGGTTTTGGGTTTGATCCCTGGGTTGCCCAGGCCTTTCTGTGTTTGTGGAATTTGCATGTTCCCCATATGTCTGAGTGAGGTGCTATGGTTAAAAAACAAACAAACAAACAAACAAACACATAAGGTAGACCTGACCAAGCCTAGCAACAAGACCATGGAGATGGGTCCCAGCACCCATTTTTTATGTTCTGAACCTGATCATCACAATTTGCCAAATTTTATATTGCATTTTTCTTAAAATATTTTTTTTTTAGATTTAGATTATACCATTTTAGAATTTCCTGGTGATGGCAGTTCTCACCTTGCCTGGATCCAGAATACACACTGCACACTTCAATATTTTACAAAGATATGAGCCTGGTCACTGGTGATTCACAGTGTTTTTGATGGGTGTGATTGACAGATAGATAGCCAATCAGGGTATAAACTAGGGCTCAACCAGGTTCAACAGTACACCAGATGTTGAACTTTCTCAGCTTTTCAGAGGCCATACTGTTTCTCTCAGTCATTCCCATACTTTCAATGATAACAATGTCTTAAACAAGGTCCCTTATGCATTGTAGTGAGCTTGACGGGGCTCCTCAGTCTAATCTTGCCTGCAGTGTGGATCTCCGCGGTGAGCGGGCATCCCACCGACCATGTGATTGAACTCTCCTGGGCCTGTGAGTGAGGTGGAAGACTGCCTCCTCCCATCGGAGACGAGCGGGCTGTAGGTTAATGAAAACATCAAACAGCTTCCCACAGCGCCAGGGGAACAGACCATCATGGCCTCTACTCTGTAAGGGCCAAGCAACAGAGGACAGAGTGGAGAGCAAGTACAAGTCTCACCTCCATGCTGGGTTTATGGAAATGTCTTCTATCTTCTGAGGTAATGGAGTTATTTGTTTAAACTTTTTCTGCGGCTATGAAAAATAGGCTGCCAAAAAGTCATAAATTCAAGATTTCTTTCTATGTATTCTCATAAATAAACCACCCACTGTAACATCTGAATATAAGATGATGCTTCTCTATAGGAAATGACTTGAGACTGTGCAAAATAGAGTGGGCAGTGGAGATACTGGATGGGCATATGCAGTTGTGGGCAAAAGTGTACTATTGCTAAGAAAGTTGGAATAAAATATTTTCACAAAACAATCATTATGCATGAATTTCTATCACTAGTGTTGCCTTGACTTAGTATCTTAAAAATATTTATTATTTGTTAGGTTTATTTGTTATCTTTATTTATCTATTCATTCTTGGGTATAATCTGCTGCTGAGATTAGTACTATTTTTGTAGTTAATTAAAGGTACAATATAACTTTTCTGAAGATATTCCACAGTATCAGTAATGCCATTAAATGTACAGTATCTACTTTGAATCTATTCCGTTTTGGGAAGTAACTATTCTGGTACAGTTACTTTTTCATTTGGTGATATTCAGAAAACAGGCAATTTTCTTAAAATCAAAGGAATACATTGATATTTGATCATTAATTTAGGCTTCAAAATGCACAGAATCGGTGAGAAAAATAGAACACACAGCTCTTGTGGTGAGGCATATGTGATTTTTCCATCTCCAGTGAGTGACAGGAAATGCTTTAAAAACAGTAAAACATATAAAGATGTTATTACTACCATTTTTCATCTTTACACTATCATTTAAACAACTATGTAAAACTATTGTATATATTCAGAATACAGTACTCTGATTGGACCATGTATAGCAGGGGTGTCAATCATGCGGCCCGGGGGCAAGATCCGGCCCTCCAAGACCTTTAATCTGGCCCTCGGCTGACTTTCTATTAAAATATGTTAATTATATTTGAATTTTCTATTAAAATATTGGTCATTTTCTGCGCCTCTTTTCAGTGCAGTTCAGCATAGCAGCGTCTCCAGCGCCTCTGTACGTGGCCCCTCCCACCAGAGCAGCACAAATGAAGACTTGCCTCTTTTCAAACGGTCTTAAAGGGATATGCCACCCCCAGGTCAAATTTGGGCATCTCCCCACAGTCCAGAGACTAAAATAAGTGGTGGAAAGCGTTTTCCTGCTCACCCAGCCATTGTCCGAGTCTGTCGCCACTGACCGCCGCGGTATCTGCAGCTACTCCGCCTTAGACTGGAGTCTAACGTCGCCAGAGAAAGATTTCGGCCAAAAGGAATTAATTTGCTCGATGCGTTTCCCAATTACTTTATGTGTAGTGCGCATTCATATCGAGTGCAAATAAATGTGCAAATCAACACGGAGAGCTTGACTTGGTCATTTTGGGTGGGAACTATTTTCCAGTGCGGAAGAATACAGTCGAATCACGCAGCACGCTGCCAGGGGAATCCCAGTTACGCACCCGGAAGTGAGCTCCCCTGTTGCACAACCTGCTGCGTGATTCGACTGTATTCTTCCGCACTGGAAAATAGTTCCCACCCAAAATGACCAAGGCAAGCTCTCCGTGTTGATTTGCACATTTATTTGCACTCAATATGAATGCGCACTACACAGAAAGTAATTGGGAAACGCATCGAGCAAATTAATTCCTTTTGGCCGAAATCTTTCTCTGGCGACGTTAGACTCCAGTCTAAGGCGGAGGAGCTGCAGATACCGCGGCGGTCAGTGGCGACAGACTCGGACAATGGCTGGGTGAGCAGGAAAACGCTTTCCACCACTTATTTTAGTCTCTGGACTGTGGGGAGATGCTCAAATTTGACCTGGGGGTGGCATATCCCTTTAAAGGACCATCGTTTTGACTGTTGACCGTGACACCCTCAACAGCAAAATGTCAAAAATGAAAAAAGTGGACGCCGAGTGCAGGATTTTCCAAGAAAATTTGACTAATTCCTATTTGTTCACGGAGGTGAATGGGAAACCTGTATACTTGGTGTGTTTGCAACAAATGGCGGTGCTCAAGGAATATAATCTTAAACGCCACTATGAGACACGGCATTTCGAACAATACAATAACTTGAACGGAGAATTGAGAAGACAGAAGCTAATCGAATTATTGCTGGGACTGAAGAAACAGCAGTCTGTAATAGATTTGCTTTTCTCTGGACAAATATTTAGACTTATTGCTATTTTTGGGGTATATTTGCCATGAGTTTTCTGATCCGGCCCCTTTGGGATCAAAGTAGGTTGGATATGGCCCCCAGACCAAACTGAGTTTGACACCCCTGATGTATAGGAATATGTTACAAAATATATTTTAATTGAGGTATTCAGTAACCAAGTACATTTTCAAAGTATTCCTCCCATCACTGTTCAGTTACAGGTGTATTTATTAAAACACATTACAATTACTTGGCCTAGTGGCATCATTGGCTTGTTTCCACGAAGATATAGATAATGCCATAGTGTAGAACATTTTAGACAAAGCAATAACATCTCCACAGAGACAAGCAATTGGCAGACAGTCCTCCAAAAAATTACCCGTTGTACCTTTAACGTAGATTTAAATGCGTTTTATTACTTTTCTTAAAACCCACACAGTTATCAAAGAAATCATCCTACAATTTTAGCATCCTCTTTGAAATTACATTCACAGCACATTTTGGTTAAGAACATTGGCTTTTGTGTCTGGGATTGTCCCTGTTGTGTTAAAAACAAATATTACGAGCGTGGTACAAGGACATAGGAATAATCAGTCCTCTTTATGTTTTAAGGTTAGCCAAACAAGCCTTTATCAGCCAGGCTGTTTTTGTATTGTAATGCCTGGTACTGAGGGATGACTCCAAAGCTGCAGCTGCTGTGGCCCTTCCAAGTACGAAAGTTTTGTTCAGTCAAACAAGAATGACCGAAGAGTATTTGATGGGTCCTGCTTTGTGAAATTCAAAGAAACAGTAGGCGGTCTGATCCCTGCTGCTGGCCGTGCATTCAGATGTGCTGCTAACAATATCACTATGTCTGTGTTGAAGTGTGTCGTTTTATTTGCACTTGTTGGACAGAGAAGGTAAAGGTGCAGTCAGCAGTCAGCCCCAGGGCAGATCTGGCTACAGAAGCAGGTTAAAGTAGAAAGCAACTATGATTGAAAGCACAAGCACAAGAAATTAATCAGTAAATCTCTTAATTAATCTGTAAATGTAACATAAACAAGAGGGTTCTAACAATTTAAACAGGTACATAACATAAATGTAAGTGTGGTGACCGAGACATATGTGTGTTTTGTTTTGAGAGATGCAAATTTATTTTATGTTTTATAATGTGTTATTTTGTGATTTGACTGTTTTGTATTGATTGCATTGACTCCTACAGTGGCCAGGTCTCTCTTGAATCTCAATGGGACCTCCTGGTTAAATAAAAATAAAAATAGATTCTTTGTAGTTGATATTTAGAAAGATATCAAAGTTCATAGTCAGCTTTATTGTCAAAAAACATATGTACAGGTTGAACGCACAGGATTTGAAATTGCAGCGCTCCCTAGGCCCACAGTGAACATAAAACATCTGATAAACAAGACAATAAACACCAACATCACATACAGATATAGATCATATGTTTTGCACATTTCAAGACAATGTCCTTTAATTACTACAGAAAAGGTCTTGGTTTTGTAAACTCTGAGTGGCACTAGCTCAAGAACAGCGTCTGTGACTGACCCAGAGGTTGGTAGCTTGATCCCTCCTTGTGCAAGACACTAAACCTTGCCAGTCATTGTCTGCGTGAATAGGGGAGTGGATCCTTAATGTAAAGTACTTTGAGAAGTCGAAGCGCACTCAATAAATGTGATCATTCATCATTTAAATATAAGGTCTGTTTGATAGAATAAGTACAGTATTTTTAAAATCTCAATTTCAAAGGGCAGATGTGGGCCTTCATTAGCACAGCGTGTAGAGCAGGTTTTCCCTCAGCCAGGGTCACTTAGTGGAAACAGAGTGATTATGTTCCAACATTATTAAAGCATGGATTATTACTTTAACCTTGTGGCTGCACCTCCGGGACTATTTCCCAGCAGCTTTTGGCCGTTATTGGTCATTTTAGATTGGTATCATTTCATTCAACTAAGTGGAAGTCAATGCTCTGTACTTCAGGGACGGGCACAGAGGAGTTAGCCAAGCACCAAATTCTTACTTTAAAACATAAATCAAGAGAATTGTACCAGTTTTCAAAGACATTTTTCTTTTGCTTAATTATTCCCATTAGTGATTGGAGCCTGGGGAACATGTATCACTGCCTAAGCAATTGACAAGTCAGATTGCAATAGAGACAATGGTGGAAGAAGGACTTCATTTCTGGGAACAAAAATGCTTTAAATGGAAGCTGTGGAGAAGCAATTCCACTGACAGTAAAAAAATATATATATATGTTTAAGGCCATACTGTGGAACCTTTGGGAAAGCAGTAACAACTCCAAAGAGACAAACATGTGTCCAACCTTCCACATAGGTTACATAGCCCGCCTTTAAAAATTTAGTTTTGAATAAAAAAAAATAGATTAATACAGATAAAAACATATTTAAGCAGCAATGTCAAGTAAAATACATGAAGAAAACTGTTCTTTTTTATTTGTAGTTACTTACTTTTCACTACCACTAGCTGACCACCGCAGGCCTTGTACCGTTAAGACATTCTAATAAAAAATCAAGAAGCCATGATCAATAGGACATCTCCATTGTTCTGTTCTTGTCAATAAAATGTGTTGTTTTGAAAAAAGACAACATATTATTTGACTAGAGTGGAGCACAGCCTCTCGTCTTGCTGCCGGTCAATGCTCTTTACTCGTGTGGAGCCAGGCAATCAATGTTAACCCACAGGCTTCAATATCAAGCTGCGCGATGTGAATATGAGATTTATTTTCTTAATTTCCTCAAAAACAAAGTGAAAAACATCTGATACCGTCCTACTGTCTCTTCATTAAGCACTCAGACTGTTTGCCTGTCAAGTCAGTGGAGATACTAAATAAAGAATCGCTAATGAAGAGGCAGTTTTAGAAGGATTTCTCTTGTTTAGTGGGATGTTTGTACTTAAATTGCAATAGCAGTGATGACGCTGTGTGCATGAGCAGCTGTGGAACAAACATGGATATTATTACTACTGCCATTTTTTAATATTGTTTTAGTATATGTCAACAGAATTGTGGATAGAAAAGTCACTGTGCTTTTTTGTGTAAAATATGATCATGATATTGCATTATAAGCCACTCAGAATGTATTTTCCTTGGGGTTTGAAATAACAGGGCGTGCACACAAGTGGATAGTTTTTGAATTTCAAAGTAAAGATCTTCTGGGGCATGTAAGAAGTGTTTTGATCGTTAAAAAAACATTTAGTGGAGTTTTTTTTTATCAAGGAAAAACAGAATTACAGTTTGTTTTGAGCAATTTTTGAGGAAAGAGGTTTTGATTGCAGAAATGCATTAAAGGAACTGAAGAAAACACTTTCACTCATCCATGTTTCTCACAAACACAACTCATCCTCACAGTTTAAAACCAGAATCTGTACATGATGAAATGTCTTAAATCTGCATATTAGTGATACTTCCCAGTGCCAAAATAAATAAAACATAGGACAAAATGTTTAAACTTTTATTATTGTGCAATTTAAACAAAGAAGAATAAGAAGAGTCCTGGCAAAACATAAAAATACAAAACATAGTTGTTGTGTGTAGTGGGGCAAAAAAAAAAGTATTTAGCAGTTACAGAATGTGCCTGTTTTCCCTACTTAAAAAGAGTCTGTAATTTTTATCACTGATACACCTCAACTGTGAGAGACAGAATGTGAAAAAAAAAATCCAGGAAATCAAATTGTGTGATTTTTAAAGAATTTATTTTGTATAATGGGGGGAAAATAAGTATTTAGCACAAATAAAAATTCACCTCAGTACTTGGTTATGTAATCTTGGTTGGCAATGACAGAGGTCAAATGTCTCCTGTAGGTCTTCACCAGGTTTGTACATTCCTCCATGCAGATCTTCTCTAGATCTGTGATTATTTGGGGCTGTCACTTGTGCTGGCTTAAGCAAGGGAACCTTTCGAGCACTGCAGGATTTTAAGGGTTGAGGAGGGTGAGGATTTTACCTCACCGTTCTCGTGAGGTACAAATGGTCTTGAGGTGAGATCTTGCGGGGAGCCCAGGTCGAGAGAAGTTGTCAGTGATGTTATATTTCTTCCATTTTCTAATAATTGCTCCAACATTTGATCTCTTCTCACTGAGCTGCTGGGCTATTGTACATTGGCTCATCCCAACCTTGTGTAGGTCTACAATTTTGTCTCTGGTGTCCTAAGACATAAACTACAACCATGTCACATTTTATTTTATTTGACTTAACCAGATAACAGTGGCAGATGTAACTAAACCGAATTATCCAGTACACTAGCATGTACTAGCATGTACTGGATAATTGGCAATAACACAAGAGTAGAAAGAGTCCATTGTGTTTTCCGGGCAGGTTGGTCCATTGAAACATTGGTAGGATTCCCAATCTTCAGGACTGACTCAAGGCTATTAACTTGAATACCCAAAATTATGCAGAACATAACCATGTCTAACAAGACTAACTGTATAGCATGTACTACGTAAGAGGCATAATAAAAGCACATGAAATATTATTGCACATTAACCATATTGCACAAGATAATTTTACCGTGCAAGTTATAAAGTGCTTATACTGTTCCTTAGTAAAGTGCTAGTAGTTACTGCATTATGACTAGTAATAAAAAGGATATCGCTGGTCTGCTCACACCAACTAGACAGCTCTGCAGCTTTCGGACCATAGGTTCACCCAGCTGTCTTCATCTTTTTTTTTAAATCTTTTATTATTACAAGGTCTGATGGGTCTCGAACGATGATGCTCAGCATCAGAGGTGTCAGAGGAGGATGCTTCTGACTTGAGCATCGCTGCATCCTGCACTGGCTCCTCACCAGGATCTGCCTCTGGGTGTGGCTCTCAGTTCTGATTGTCTCGGTGTGTGGGCTCGGCTGAAATTCACCGGCAGTGGGGTTCAGTGGCACAGCAGCAGGTCTTGAATGAAGTGGCAATCTTCTTCACTGGAGCTCTCAGTGCTTGTAGGTTGAATTTTGTACCTGTAAAATCAACGTCTCTGTTGGCTGTGCTGAGTCTGTACTTCAGTGTGAAGTAGTAGTCTGCCAGCTTTGCAACCCAGCGGTGTCTGGTGGCGTTGAGTTTTGTGGACTTGGTCACATAGGTGAGTGGGTTGTTGTCACAGTAGATGGTGCAGAAGTGTGGTGCATGGAACAGGTGCTCAGTGATGGCCCATTTTAGTGCAAGGAACTCCAGTTGCAGCTTGTAGTTTTTTTCAGCAGGGGATAGTGTTCTGAAGCCATAGCCAGACACTGATTGACGCTGATACAAAATTACACCCAGTCCATCTTCAGAGGCGTCAACATGCAGGACGAATGGCCGCTCAAAATCTGGATATGCCTTGACAGGTGGATTTGTCAGCTGATCCACGATGGTCTCCAATGTGTCTCTGTGTGTCTCAGTCCATTGAACAGGATAGGAGGGTGGAAGTTGGGCCCTTGTCCATTTAATCGCCTTCTTCTTGGGCTAGCCCTCGGCTGACCTTTGGGCATAGTGAGCAACTTGTACAGAGGTTTAGCAGTAAAGCAAAAATCTTGGATATAGGTTCTATAATAGCTCAAGAAACCAAGAAGTTTTCTCACCTCTCTGACAGTGGTTGGGGACTGGTGTACAAGTGCCTTTACTGCCTCCACTTCTATTGGATTCATCCTGTAGCCCTCTGCAGAGATGACACGCCCAACGAAGGTAACTTGTGGTTTAAAGAAGTCACATTTTTCTGCTCTCAGTTTTATGCCACTCTTGCTGTCGCTGCAGGACTTGTCGGACATTGTGCACAGGTTGTTCAAAGGTGCGGCTGTAAACAAGGACATCATCCAGTTAGGGCACAGAGACTTCATCCCTGAGATCACCCAGGCATCTCTCCATGTGGCGTTGAAAAGCAGGCGAGGCATCAGAGAGTCCAAATGGGATTCTAATCTGCTCATAGAGACCCCATGGTGTTTTAAAAGTTGTATAAGGTCTTGGTGGCCTTGGTGGTATGCTTTGGCCTGGTCCAGAACAATAAGCCAGGAGTTTCCCCTGAGGTTCTCCAGGATTTCTTGGATTCTGTGGACGGGATGACAGTCTGGCAGTGTCTTCTCATTCAGCAGCCTGTAATCAATGCATAAAAGGAAACTACCATCCTTCTTCCTCACACAAACGACAAGTGACGAGTAGGAAGAATATGACTTTGGGATCCAGCCTCTTTTTAACAAGTCCTGAATGTGGGCTTTGACTTCTTAATACGTGTCATGGAATTGCATTGTATGTTTTTGCACAGGAATATTGCCTTTTAATTAATAGTAATAGTAATACAGCCAGCATCCCATTCATCTCTGGCAAACACATCACTCTCCTCCCTTAGCATTTGTTGAACTGTTTGCTGGTGCTCTGCAGAGAGGTGACCCAGGTCCACGGGCGGGTTCCAGGGCTCCCCTTGTGGTACCTGACTGGGCTGCTCCAGTGGTTATTAGGTGCTGCTGTTTGGTGGCTTAACTTCCAGTGGGTAGACTGCATCAGTACTGCATCAGTGTATATACAAGTGTATATATTGTCAACAGTCACTTTAATCCTTTGAAATTTGTCCTCTGCATTTCACCCATCATTTTATTTCAGGATCAGTGGGCAGCACATGAAGGCACCCGGGACCCATCTCCATGATCTTGTTGCTCACCTTGGTCAGGACCTCAGCTGGAGGATTTTACCTATGGAGCATGTTTTTGGGTTGAGGAAGCAATGCTTGGGGAAGCTGAATGAGTTCTTCCCGCACTTTAAGTCCTGTGGGCCATGGCGTCTCTGGGTTTGGTTCCAAAACGATGTGGGGTCCATTGAACAGGCCTTCTTTCAGGTAATTACCTTGTTCTTTGGGACCGTGATAGGCGTTCTCCACAGATGTGCGATGTGGTGCTGGTCCACAGGTGATTGTCTCTTTAAAACAGATAGGACAGCTCTGACAGGTTTCTGTCCCACTACAAGTGCTGAACAAAGTCTGTGACCAGGGGGAACACAGCTCTCTGAACCTTAATTTGTTAAAGCCAGCTATTCAGTTACATTAGACCCAATGATGGGATGTTCAGGTTCAGTAGTGATCACTAGAATTGGGACAACAACAGGTTTTTCAGTCATTCAAATGCAACAGCATTTTGAGACAGTGTAAGCTTCACTTCAATCCAACCTTCGTATGGAATGTGTGTGCCATTAGCTGCAGACAAGTCAAATCCTCCTTAATCCATTAACTCCTCCACAGGCCTCACTGCATCATCAGGTAAATGTCTCTGCTTCCACTCGGCTCCAATGATGGAAACTTATGAGCTTGTGTCCCGCAGCACTTTGGTGTCCACATTGTTCAGTGTGGCTCGATCAAGGCACCTTGATCATGCCAACTGTGGCATTTCTTGGAGCTCTGCGGCAGCCAGCCTCCTTTCTATTTCCAGGTTGTATGGAGCAGTCCAGCAGGATATCATTTATTATTTTTGGATTTTGCAGGTATGGTTTTAAGTCTGTGCGGATAGTGTCATTTTGGGGTCCAGTGAGTATTGTTTGTAAGAACTGATTCTGAATGAGTCCTGGTCTGGACTGTAATCCAGTGTCTGCTCTCTCTGAGGAAGTGTATTTATTGCCTTAAGTCCATGACTCGAACAAGGAACTGAACTGGAGTCTCTCTGGGTTCTTGGGCAGTACGAGTATGAGTGAGGGTGTGGTATGGCTCAGTGGCATCTTTCACAACAAAATGAGTCCTTAAAATTTGTTTCAGAGCTTGCAGTGACAGGTCATCTCTACTTTCAAGGTAACTTCTCAGTTGTGTACCAGGGACAATAGTTTGAGCAGACTCCACAATGTCACATTCATCACATCCTTTCTTGATTACTTTTGTAATTTGCCTGTCCAAACTAGCAAATCCCAACTTGTCCTTTTGATTATGTTCCCCAGTTTGCCCAGTCATTTTAAAGTATGTTCTGTATAATGGCTGTACAGGTTGATTGAATGTTGCAGTGGGAACAGAAGTATTTTGGTTGGTATTAAGTTCATGGTTGGATGCCCCCTTGTCCACTAGAGTGAGCTCAATTCGGTCACTATCTATTAATAATAAAGACATTTGTCCATCTTTGCGCACAGTGACATCATCACCATCTGAATGCTGAAGTATGTGACTTCTCAATTTGGAGGTGAAATAATAAATAAGAATTTCTTTAATTTCCTCAAACATATTTTCTCACTCAGCAGACGTTTGTTGTTGTGAGGCAGACATGATCGAAAAGTTATCCGTTTTACCTTCACTTGTTTGTGGTTTATGTTGCGTTGTCCTTGTAGTAGTAGCTTAGCATTAGCCATAGCTCTGTGTTAGCACCTTGTTAGCAGCTCTCTCATTGTGGTCCATTCATAAAATCCACAGATAAGTGGCATTATTTTATTTATTTTTTATTATCCTTTATTTATCCCTGTAGGGAAATTATTCTCTGCATTTCACCCATCTTTTCAGGAGCAGTGGACAGCACATCTTTCAGGTGCCCATCTCCATGATCTCCATGATAGTGCATTTTCATGTGATATCATAATCCAGAAGTCAACCATATTGGAGGGTTTCGAAGCACCATGAACAGTGCATTTATGCTGCAAAGTGTAAAAAAAAATAAAAATAAAATAAAATAAAATAAACAAAATGCTCAACTATTGTGAGGTCCTAGACTGTCACAATAGACCGGACAGAGAAAAACACTGTTTACCTAAAGTAGTGACCAGCCAGGGTGAAAAGACAGACCAATTATCAAAGGAAAGGAGGCGATTGCGGATTGCCAGTCTCCAACAGAACTTGGATGGGAAAAAAACCATGACAACATTTGCATATGCTGAGCTCATTTCGCAGCCAGTAGATATTTCATACTGTGCATTGTGATTGCTAATTTTGAACCAAATTGTAGCGACCATGTTATGTTAAACACCGACTAACACCGACATTAGCCCCTAAACCCCGACATTAGCCCCTACAGTAAATTGTATTACAATGTTAATATTTTAATCTTTGCAAAACCTGAATAATAAAAACAATATTTTAGTACTTCAACATGTTACACAAGTGGCTCTACTAGATACAAGTATGCCTACCTTTGCCATCACAATACGCTTGTCTCCAGTTTTCCGCACATTATGCTCTCGTACCAGCTTATTGCGAAATTTAGAATTTTTTATGCATGGTTGCTATATAAACACATTTAATTTTGAGCACGTAAACCCTTCAAGATGGCCCCACATCTAGGTAATCGTACTGTTTTTAAACGAAGAATAAGAAGAGCCCTGGTGAAACATAAAAGTACAAAACATAGTTGTAGTGTAGGTATACAGGATGATCTTTTCTGGATGATCTCTTTTTTTTTTTTTTTTTTGGATACAAGTTTAAACAAAGCACATAAAACACTTACGGCAGTAACAACATACGTCCCCAGCACGGACATACATAAATCCGATTGCTACCACTCCCAACAGGTGTCTCGGCTGAGTAGGTCAGTTTATTTTATCTAGTGCGCTAGGGCGGGGAAGAAACGTGATAAACTACACCCTGGTCACAGGACAAGAATAAATATTTATAATAAAACAGTGAATAATGGACACTAACTGAATAAATAAATAAATATTATATACAGTGAACTGTTACCAGTAAGAATAAAAGTGCTATGCAGTGTAAAAAATAATGTGAAGAGTGAATAATGTGCATAGTATCTGTCAACTTGTCAGCTGTCAATATATCATGATTAGGTTAAGATATACACTTTAATGTAGGGAAATGTGACCTCCTCATTTGACTTTGTGCATGTTTTGAAGTACTCACCCAGATACTGGGAGAAACATGCAAAAGCCCAGTACTCCGAGGGAGTCAAACTTGCAACCTTCTTGAGTGGGTAACTCAGCCATAACACTGTGCCAATACAGCACAAGTATGTTCCAGCAAGGAGTCTATGACGACTGCACAGTGCTTGTGTAGTGGCCACAGTGTGAGCTCGGAAGATGTGCACTTCCCCCATCAGCCTGAAGGTGATTAGTGTGGGACACTGATCCTCTGATAAGATCAGGTTCACAGAGTCACTGCCCCAGAGACTCTTGACCAAACAGAAGCAGCTTAGTCAGCACAATTCTTTGGTCCATGCAGTATGTATTAATGGGTTTCTTCATGAGCAGAGATGGAAAAATTACTGAAAAATTGTAATTAAGTAAAAGTATCTTTACTTTGCTTAAATCCTACTCAAGTAAAAGTAGAAGTACCCATCTGAAAATGTACTGGAGTAAAAGTAAAAAATTACTTCATTTCAAATGTAATTTGAGTAAAAGTTATTTAGTTACTTTCAATTATTTGATGCAAAAAGGATGAGTCATAAATCAAATCCAGTACAAGTTGTTTTAATCAAACTCTATAACGTGCATATCAAAACACACAGCTCATAACTGAGCTCAGTAACATTGTGCTCTTAGTTCTGTGTTCCACAATACACACAAAACCAGTCACAATCTGTTGGGAGGTATGTATGTATATACATGGTGGTCATATGGTCCATATATGGTCCAACACACAACACTACAACCAAAGTAAAGAAAATAAAACCAAAATCACTGGAACACAGCGGAACACTGGAAATTTTGCATAATATTGCAAACTGATAAAAAAATAAAAAATAAAACAAAGTGCCACGTCCCACACACTATTGGGTCCAATGGATGCTACAGTATTAGACCTGCAAAGCTCTTGTTCAGATTGAGCAGGAGTTGATTTTCAAAGTTTGTAGCACTAATACATGTTCTCTTTGCTGTGAACAATAAGCCAGCAGTGCTGAAAAGACGCTCACATGCGGCTGAGGCTGGAAGGCCTATGTGAGTGTCAGTGACAGGTGTTTTACGCTTGGAAAAGAGTTCAGGAGATCCATATTTAACCAAACAACAATACATACCGCTTGGGTATAATAGGCAAAACATATTTGTAGTATACTTACCGCCACATGCTTTCGCAGATTTGATGTTGACGTCTTGTAAGCTGAAAGCTCTGTTCGGCGGGGCAGACACATTTTACATTGCATGATGATGATGTTGTTGCCTATTTTGCGTTTAAACGCGAATAATTCCTCGAGGTTTGGCCAAGGGCTTCTATCCTGTCCAGAATCTTTTTCTGGTCCTTCAGCCTCCATCTCCGCATCTGGCTCCGTACTAGCCATGTTGTCCAAATGCCTTCAATGATGATTGTGTGAAAGAATGGAATTGCCGCACGGAAACTGCGCAATGCATTCCCAGTAGATTTTTTTCTCCCACATTTTTTTTTTCTCTATCAATATTATTTTACTCGTTTTACTCGTTATTTAACGTGGGCGGCTTCCAGTGTAATGAAGTAAAATTACTTGGCTTAAAATGTACTTGAGTAAAAGTAAAATTACCCAAGTACTCATAAAAACTACTCAATTACAGTAATGTGAGTAAATGTAATTCGTTACTTTCCACCCCTGTTCATGAGGGAAATGTTGGTAAACTCTAAAAGTGAATTATTTTCATTTCTGTCAGAGAATGCCCCATATAAAATGAACTAAATTATTTCAAAAGAAAGCATTGTTGATGTGTATTTGTTATAATGACATTTCTGTCAGTCATAAAATCTTCCATTCTTGAAATCTGTTTCATTTCCAATTGAATATTCATTTTCTCACATCTGTTTCGTAAATATCCCAAATAGGATGTACATGTGACAGATTTGCACATTAACTGACACTGTGACACTTAGAAGATGAAAAGGTGGAGGTGGCTGATGGTTTTGCTGCTGCAGTGGAGCAGAAGATGTGAGCAGAAGACAGTGATTATATAGATTTGTTCAGAGGTGATTGGTTGATAGATGGCAGATTACAAAATATAATAGTAAAAAAGTAAAAAAAAAATTAAGCTTTGGGCTGTAATATCCAAGCTCAATTATAGGCCGACATATAGTGCATGTTTAATCTGGAGTTGTAAATAAAATCTCTCCTGACTCATAGCTGCCGTTGTACAGAGTCTTCACAGTCTCCTCTTCTCTTTCTCACAGTGCCTCAGTCTCAGTGCTGGGCTAGGATATCAGTGTGGAGGATGTAATTTCCAGCTTCACACCAGGAGGTGATTGGGCCAGTGGCAGCTCTTGGACAGAACATGTTTCATCAGGAGCATAGGTCTAAATGACCAGAAGGAGTGTGAGAGGCTTATAGAGTGTTGGTTTGGGGGGGGCAAACACATAATGGCAAATGACTCACAGATGTTCAGTTTGGAATGCAGCTCGGCTTGGACTTTGTAATTATTTGGTACATTTGGCTTGTAATGTGCACCACATGCATTTGGTACTGCCTCGTGGACTATTCTTAATCATGATCATGGGAGAATCCTCCTCCTATCTCCAAGAGAGACTAGAGATTAAATCTAACATCTGTGAGTTTATTTGATTTTTTACACCAGTATGTGCCAGATGTGAAACTGCATCTCCTCCCCTCACCTGGCCTTAGGTCAGGCTCACCTGTGCTCTCTGGACTTTTTCTGTCAGGCCAAAACTGGCACATTATCACATAGCAGTAACATAATATCATCTAGTGAAGTGGGAATACAACAGGGTGGGGTCAGATAGTCTATTTGCAGTTTTAAGTTAAATTAAGTTATTAATTTTACCTTCAGCATTAATTATCCGTTTGGACAGAATCAATATTTACATAGTTGAGGTTGTGGAAGTTGCTGGAGATGAATGATGATTGGTGATGACATTAGGGTATGTCTTTCTTGCTGTTTAAAAGATACCAGACTACCATATCAAGAATCAAGAATAATACACTGGAAGTTTACATGAACTAAAAAAAAGTGTATATCAGTCTGTATGTCTATATCTATTAGTTTACATGAACTAAAAAAAAGTGTATATCAGTCTGTATGTCTATATCTATTATGTATATCTATACATCTAGTCAGTCTCTCTCTCTCTCTCTCTCTCTCTCTCTCTCTCTCTCTCTCTCTCTCTCTCTCTCTCTCTCTCTCTCTCTCTCTCTCTCTCTCTCTCTCTCTCTCTCTCTCTCTCTCTCTCTCTCTCTCTCTCTCTCTCTCTCTCTCTCTCTCTCTCTCTCTCTCTCTCTCTCTCTCTCTCTCTCTCTCTCTCTCTCTCTCTCTCTCTCTCTCTCTCTCTCTCTCTCTCTCTCTCTCTCTCTGATGTTTTTCTTGGGATCTGCTGTAGCCATTCCTCCAGATATACAGTGGTACCTCACCTTACGAAAGACCCTACACACGAAAAATCCAAGTTACGAAACGCCTTCACGTCAAATTTTGGTCTCTAGATATGGAAAGAAAATTCAAGTTACGAAACGTGAAATCTCAAAAATTCAATTAATGCGCGCTCAGATGCACGCCCCAAAACGTAAATACACTTTATCAACACACACGGGGTTAGGTTCCAGAGGTGGCCCGCGGTGGGAGAGGTCCGCGAGGTAGGACAACTTTGTATTTTGCAATTGTTCTACATGTTTTAGGGCTGTAAATGCCTCACCACACACCTTCTACGCTTTTCTCAGACTGGAGTTGGGGTTTTCTCACATTTCTCTCTTGTTTGAACACTCGAACTTTCATAGATTTTCAATGGAATGTGTTGATAGTGAAGCGTGGGGGTAGACACGGCTCAATATAGTGCCGAACGCGCGAGGGGAGCGGAGACACAGGATTACTATCGCAACAACACATCATCAGTAGGGTAAAACTCACCTGTCTCACGATGGTCTAAACCCAGCTCACGTTCCCTATTAGTGAGTGAACAATCCAACGCTTGGTGAATTCTGCTTCACAATGATAGGAAGGGCCGACATCGAAGGATCAAAAAGCGGCATCTACACGGCGCGGGATGGAGCCGCGGCGCCCGGGCCGTGCCTCCCCCTTGGGGCCGTGGGCCCGTGCGGGCCGAGCACGGGGTGATTTAATCCTGGTCTGGTCCCGGTTTGGTCCGGGTCTGGACCTGATCTGGTCCTGGTTTAGACCTGGTCTAGACCTGGTTTAGTCCAGGTCCAGTCCAGGTTTAGACCTGGTTTAGTTCTGGTCTAGACCTGGTTTATTCCAATCAGGACGCAGAACACAAATGTTACACTATAAAAAAAAGTTACACTATAAAAAAAAAAAACTTGGAACGGATCAGGCCTTTTCCATTGAAATAGCTACTCAACTTACGAAAAATTCACGTTACGAAACAACTTCTGGAACGAATTAATTTCATAAGGTGAGGTACCACTGTATATATACTGGCCACCTGCTCCTCTTCTGTCTGTGGCGTGTTGGTCCAAACATCTCAAATGTGCTCCTGTGATACTACAGCAGTAACAGTATTTTCATATTCTCATTACAAACAGGAGAAGGCTGTTTTGACACATGCAGCAAAGTGACATATTTGTGAAGTGAACTCCAGGGACCTGCATCTGTCACAGAAGATGACATGTTTATTTATTAGTATTTGTCATTTACACTGATGGTGCGGGGTATCTGCTGAAAACAGCTCTGCTGTGGCACTGGCTCATAAAAATCTGTATGTTTATTTATATGGTGTGACTGTTGTTTATTTGGTCTAAGATGTACTAACATTCTGTTAGCAATTGTCACTGTCATACCAGTCAAACGCTTTATATGTGTGTATTTAAAAAAAAATAAAAACATGAGAAATGTAATTAGTAATGACTAGTCACAAGGGTTGCATAGCAGCACTATTCTGCACTGCCCCAAGCCTGGACCAGCCAGGAGAGATCTGGGACAGGAGGGGCATTTGACACTGCACAATAATGCCCAACTAGAGAGGCTTGTGACTTCTTGAGTTGATAGTTTGCAGTGACATCACACTAGGGGTGTTCTACATACATCTGTATCAGATCAGCAGTTACCATGGAGACACAAAATGGATTTAAACACCACATTTGTAAGATTTTAGACTTTATTGATCTCACACACAGGAGAAAGTGGGCAGCCCATCTTTCAGGCGCCTGGGGGGCAGTACCGTGAAGGGTCTTGCCCAAGGACCCACACTGGCTTGCTCATTGCCCGGGGGGGATTCAAACCCAAGTCTCCCGGGTGAAAGTCGAGTGAACACTTGTATTGATCTGGAGCCTGTGATCAGTACAAGTGTTCCTGTTCCTGTTCAGGTGTTTGATTTTTCACAAAAAGGTGAGAGTAACTAAATGAAAAATTGGCTAATGGCTAATGTTGGCTAATGCTAGCTTGCTTGTGACTGTGAATTTGTTTGAGAGAGACTTGTTTAACAGCACAAGTCATCAGTTCAGATAAATCAGTTATTGATGGTCAGATTGTGTTAAAACAAAGTTTTAAAAGTCTAATTTGAGCAAGAGAGCTTCAGACACAGCAGTGCCTACAGTTACCATCACGCCCCAGGGAATGCCGATGACATCAGTTGGAAAGTAATGAGTCTGTGACATGGGAAAGGTGTATTCAAAGCACACACATCTGCGAAGGCTTTGGTCTATCTTGCAATATTTAAGTGTTCTAATTTTTCTTGTTTACCTGCAGTTCTTCAGATTAAGGAAAAAGGATCCATTTGTATTTTTGTCAGCAATAATATATGCAGTATATAATGCTCAGACTTAATGGAAACATACAGGACTCTCAAGTTTTGAGCGGGGTCGTGCATGAGACTGCGTAATTTCCGAGGAGCGGGAAGGGGGTCTTGAATTGCGTGAGAAATGCCGTGTGAGCGTCTGAACGCGTCGAATTGTCTCTCTCAATGCGTGACACTTGAGAGCCCTGCTGTAAATGTTTGTCTAAAGAGCAAACTTAAACTACAAAGCAACTAATGAGAGTTATATAAATGAAGTTATACAACTGGTTCTCAGTTTGTTTTATCATCACCGCAGTGTGCGCTTAGCAGCTGAAACTAAACTCTACAGTCTGCCCAACAACAGAACAATCTATTTTCTGATTGGCTGATTTTTTTCCGGGGAGCGGGACAGACCGATTTTCTGGGCACAAAAAAAAAAAAAAATCAGCGTGAGAAATGCCATGTTGTGAGCGTGTGAACACGTCGAATTGCGTGTGTCACACTCTCAATGCGTGAGACTTGAGAGCCCTGGAAATATGCATTGGAAAAAGAAAGAAAATCTGAAGCATTTTGGACAACTCAAGACAAGACAAAAGGAAATAAAAAACAGTTTTTACGCACAGACACAGAGCACCTGCTTTACCAGATGTTCCACTGTGTGTCAGGGATGTGCCACCATCTTTTACTAAAACCACTCTGCACTGTTCTTTATGTAAACGGCACTATCAGTCCTTTTGTCCTACTGTGTAATGAGTAAAGAAACTCAATAGAACTTCATGTTTGACTATACATTGTTGTTGAAAATGTTTCTAAATGAAACCATTTCGTTTGACTGCAAACAAAAGATTGTTTGTTGTTTTACAATGAACAAACTCGCCTCCATGCTCACTTTGTGATTATTGAATGAAATGGAAGACTAATTATTACAATCATCCGCCTCTTGTTCACTCCAGAGCATCAGAGCAGCTGCAGCACTGGCGATCAACAACTAATTCTGTTTGTTTCTACCGTAAATTTACACAGATGTAAAAAAGCATACATTACACCTACTGCACAACCACATAGATATGTAGAATTTCTTTTTTTCACATTTAGAATTGAGAGATTTTGATATTTATGTTTTTATTAGGGATGAACCGATATGATTTTGGTATCAGATATCAGCGCCGATACTGAAAAAAAAATTGCTGGCTTTGGTATCAGCTTTTAAATATCAGTTCAGTGCCTATCCTGGTTGGGAGGAAGAGGAAGAGGAAGAAGAAGAAGAAGAAGAGGAAGAGGAAGAGGAAGAAGAAGAAGAAGAAGAAGAAGAAGAAGAAGAAGAAGAAGAAGAAGAGGAAGAGGAAGAAGAAGAAGACATGCTTTATTCTCCATGATTGATGTAAAAAGACTATTTACAGGTCATAGTTGGTACTGAAACTCTCATAATGTTTGAACTTTCTGTACATAAGAGAGGAATAACAGCTACATAACACATTTGAATAATTTTTGTCTAGTTTTGTTTAAATTAAATAAATGCTGGTATCTCTGTCTCTGCTCTGGTATCGGTTGATATCGGCAGATACTTAAAGATATAGTATCAGTTTCGGAACTGAAAAAGCTAGATCGGTGCGTCTGTAGTTTTTATGTAATTGTATTAGTGTTAATGGGGAAAAGTGTTAATGGGGAAAAGAATGGGCTACAGTTCTTGATGTGTTTGGGGACAGCGAGCTGAAAGACACAGAAGTGAAGGTCCAGTCTTTTCTTGGAAATTGGACGCTGCTTCTCCACTACATTATTGATTTGCGCAGTGTTTAGAGCAGTGAATAATTAACACGCCACTGTTGTTGCTGTCAGAATGGCAGCAATCACAGCAACATGTCAAAACAATATTGAGAGAAGACATAAATTATGCAGTGTTGTAATTACACTCCCTCCATTTTGAGCCAATAGGTTTCTGAGCATAAGCACAAATGGTACACACAGCTACATGACAACATAACATAACAACTGTGAGGAAAGGAGCTCCATTATTGGCAACAGGCACATTTTAAAAGTGGAATGAAATGAGAGATTGTACGTTTCGTAAAGAAGGAAACAAGAATTCATGTTTGGTATTAAAAAAACAATACTTTTGAGTTTCTAGTATTAGAGTTTCTTGTTCAGGGCTCTGTCAGACTTATGTAAAATGCATCTATCTGAAAGAGTCACTGTATTGGGCACCTGTCTGCGGCCCTTCACAACGAATTCATTTCTGTATGCACTTGAAAAAAGCTTGGACACCCCTGCTCTATAGGGTCTAGCTCCAAAACACTAGTGTCTCTAAACTCTGTTCCTGGTAACTTTCCAAGAGATTTTTAAACTTCATTTGTTGAGCTGAATCCAATTTTATTCATATACTGTAGTAATGTACCTTTATGCACTAATGAACTCAAGTTTTGAGCGGGGTCGTGCGTGAGACTGTATTTTCCCGAGGAGCGGGGGGGGGCTTGAATTGCGTGAGAAATGCCGTGTGAGCGGCATTCGAATTGTCGAATTGTGTGTTGAGAGCCCTGTTTGTCTAAAGAGCAAACTTAAACTACAAAGCAACTAATGAGAGTTATATAAATGAAGTTATTACCTGATGGTTCTCAGTTTGTTTTATCATCACCGCACTTTGTCAGTGCGCGCTGAGAGGGGCGGGGAGGAGGGAGCGGGGCCGGGGGGAGCGGGACATTTTTAACGGATTCATGTAAGAGTCTGGTTAAAGCACCGGGCCCGCGTCTCACCGCGTCTCACCGCGGCAGTTCGGCTCTGGGCCACGCGTATTCAGCGCGTAAGCCGTCGGGGGGGACACGCTACGCACAGACGGAGACACCGGGACCGGAGTCGGTGCGTCTCAGAGGAGACGTGGCACCGGGACTGAGGCTCAGGACGTGCCCGGGGGACGGCGCATAGGCTCCGGCCTCCGCTCGGACCGTGCGCCCGGAGCAGGGGGAGTTTTTTTCGCTGAAAACACGTGGAGCCTGCATAAACTGAGCCACACAGACCGATTTTCTGGGCACAAAAAAAAGAAAATAGAGAAAAAAAAGAAATCAGCGTGAGAAATGCCATGTGTGGCGTGTGAGCGTGTGAACATGTCGAATTGCGTGTGTCACACTCTCAATGCGTGAGACTTGAGAGCCCTGTGAACTGTTAACATGCCTGTGACAGATTGGACAACTTGTTTTACTAAAACACAGTTAAGGTCACTATATTTAAGATTTTACATAAAACTTTAGATTTTTTCCCCCCAGTTTAGTTACTTTTACTTCCTGGTTAGGAATCATGACATCACTCTAGGGAATTTCATTTTCTTGCAGCCATGTAGTACATTGGTCCAAAGCTCATTTAACGTACACAGGGAATAATATTTGACAAATACAAAATATAAGAAAACACCTTTATTTTGTTGCGATAATGTTTACAGTCAGAAAAATGCTTCAAAAACGCTTGAAAATCCCTATTGTGATGGCATCAGGATGAAACAGAACAAAACAGAACTCTACTTCCTGTCATTTTCAACACATTTTTCACTGCTTCTTGACTGGTGCAAAACTATAATTTATATTTACAATAGATATTATTCCATCAAAGTAAGTACAAATTAGAGAATCATCAAACCTGTCATACGCACGTTAATGGTTTGGGTGTTATAGGGCAACTAACGTCAAACTTTTGTGTCATAACAGTAGCTCTTAGGGCGATTGGACCCTCTGCTACAGCTCTGGAAAAAAAATTAAAGAGACCACTACATTTTTTCTGAAATCAGCATCTCTACATTTATTCCACATTCCACTCCAGCGTCTGTTGAATTCCAACACAAACACAAAGCTGAGCTACTTCAGTTCTTGCACCAGGAGTGGAATAAAGTCACCCAAGAACAATGTGAAAGACTTGTGGAGAGCATGCCAAGACACATGAAAGCTGTGATTAAAAATAAGGGTTATTGCACCAAATATTGATTTCTGAACTCTTCTTAAGTGTAAACATTAGTATTATGTTGTTTTAAAATTAATTTGATCTTGTTTCTTTGCATGGTTTGAGGTCTGAAAACATGTATCTTTTTTGTTATTTTCTGCAAATAAATGCACTAAACGATCATATTTAATTTGGGGGAAAATGTAGTCAGTAGTTTATAGACTGAAACTAAAATGTCCTTTTGCCCAAACACATACCTATAATTGGTGAAATCAGAAAAACTGATCATTTTGCAGTGGTCTCTTATTTTTTTTCAAGAGCTGTATATTATGCTAATCAACCAAAAATATCAATACCCAATAATATAGCAGCTTGGATAAGGTTAAGTTATACCTTAGTGATCCTTGTATAGTGACATTTCTCCTGCATATGATCCACTCTGAGCTCGGTTTGGTCAGGACAACCAGAATGCCCAGAGAAAACCCACCCAGTCACAGGAAGAACGTGCAAACTCAACCTAAACCCCCACACTGCCTGGGAGTTGAACCTAAAAACTCTTTTGCTTTTTAGGCGAGACTAGTACTAGCCACTCAGCCACCATGCTTTTCACTTTTGTTTATTTTACAAAGTTGTATGAGTTGTATGAGTTTAGCTATGCCAGCACATGCATAAATGATCAATGTCCTTATAAAGCTTTGATGTCCTTACTTGTGGTCTTGATCAAATGCATTTAATGTATTTGTTGACTCTAAACATAGATACAAAGAGATTATATTATGCTGCAATATGAATGCATATTATTCATGTAAAATATACCGTCCGATATACTGTAAACACGATGCAGTGGTAATGAAATATTGTGGTCTTAAGTTTTCTTATAATTTGCGTGTTCCATTAAGAAGCCCTGAGCAGTATCATACTTGAAACCATAGCCTGGCTCCTCTTGCTGTGGCTTATGCATTCTCACTAATCAATGTCACAGCGGTCCAGACCACATGAAAAACTGGAGCCACGGTTCTTCAGCACACAGCTCTGTTTTAGGCCTGGTTTAAGAAGAGACGCTGCACTCAGGGCCAATATCTAACATCTCATTAAATGCCCAAGTTCGTAGTTATATTAAGTGACTTCAAAGGTCCTATATTACTCAAAACTGACTTTTGTGGATTTTAATATCACATACCTGGCATTGTGTTTTGTTTCATTCACAAGTTTGAGTAATTCTATATTATTAGTCTTAGCATTAACATGTCAAGTTTAAAATACTCTGTTCCACCTTGCGATATCATGTAGTGCAGTGCTTCTCAAATAGTGGGGCGGGCCCCCCTGGGGGGGCGCGGTGTGATGCCAGGGGGGGCGCGTGTGACCCTGGGAAACTTTTTTGCCATACTTTTTTGCCATACTGTACTAGAACGAAAGTGTAATTGCACATCAACAACAGTAGTTGGCAGTAGCACTCTCGTTGTCGCTCTGGGGCAGGGTTCGGCGACCTTAAATACGCGATATACGCACAGAACAGACTTGCCATCAGCAGAACATCCTCTGTCACAGAAAAAACACGTTATATTCCACTGAGCTTTGAGTTTATGCAAATGGACCATGTGGTTTTTAAGTTTCGTTTCTGTAAAACGTAAACAAATGTGCACAAAGCTGCATTAAAAGCACATTAATATTTGAGTCCTCAGTGCAAAAAAAGAGTGCAGTGTTTGTTGGAAGTTTCTTTCTTTTTTGTTTTTAATGTTAATAAAAGGATACATTGTTATGCAGAGGTGTACTAATAATTTTCTAGACAAATAATACTATTAATAGTCGTGCGCAGGGAGGGGGGCGTGAAATTTTTTCTTCTTCCTAGGGGGGGCGTCACAGAAAATAATTGAGAAGCACTGATGTAGTGGTAGTTTCAAGTTAACAGCTACCTTTTGGAAATTCCAATGTCTGCTGTAATCATCCACATGATTCTAGTGAAAGTGTATGGAGTTTAACACAGTGGAGCGCCACATGACATCACACGGCAGAGCAGTGTTTTCTGTGTGAGAGATGAAGCCTAAATATGCAGGGTTTGTGTGTTAAACGTGTGAATGAAACAAAACACAACTCCAGGTATTTTTGTGATGAGGAAACAACACTATAAACTATAACAGATCAGAAAATAGTGTAATACGGGAGCTTTAAAACAGAGAAAGTAAACAGTAAAGAGCAGAGAAGGACCAGAAAAATAGAGGTGTCAATAAGATAAGATAGTGTATTTGTCAAACTATAGAGTAATTGCAGTGTTGTAACGGCAAAATACAAAAAAGCAGGATTCTTATATTATAAACAAACATGCTAACCCAATATGTACATTGAAATAAAATCATAATAGCCAATTTTAAGCTAATCTAAAAATATACGAGACATGGAGGTATAGACTTTATAGCAAATGAACTGTAAGCAGCACAAGAAAAAATGACTATAGTACATCATAGTTTTGTCAAAAATATGGATACCCAGTCAATAGCAAAACTAGTATAAAAACTTGATCTGAACAGTTATTGCACGTTACATGAGTGAAAATTGAATAATGATGTCATCAGAATTTGAAAAACATAAAAGTATAATAAAGAAATCAACCTCATAGACACTAACCACTCCTTTAAGTATAGTGAGGTATAGGTCTTAGCCTGAGAAAAGAACTGGGTTGAGAGGGGAGTTAAAGAGGGTATTTTTGTTAGGAAAGACAATCCATCTTTACACAGAAATGGAGGTCTCGGACATCATCTCTCTCCTATTTACAACTCCATCCTCAGACCTAAATCAAGAATAGTGACAGCCTGTTCATGCTCAGGGGTGTGAAAGCACCACTAAGTGCAGTTCAATAGACCTAGCTAACAAACAGAAACTGTAACCAAGTAGGTGTGCTAGTTTCAGAATAGTTTCAGTGTAGTAGCTCCTCTCTCGTGTAATACTTATACTACACTATATTATGTGCAATCTGTGAAATACTCTACTTACACCTTTGTATTTTATAATATTTTATTACATATTTTTTAATTATATCATTTACCTTTTCCCCTGCACTTTTTGCAACACTTTTTTTAAACCATGTACTATTACTGCATGCTATTAGTACTTCTTGACTATCTTAGTGAGTCAACGGTTCTTCTGATCCTAAGCATTTCATTGCATTGTTGACCTTGTGTTGATCCTGCATTATTATGACATATAAACAATCTTGAATCTTGATATAGGCAGTGTCCACCAGCATCTGACCAGAACTGAAGAAGCAGCTTGAATGAGCTGCAAAACGTATTCGATCAAAAAACTTTTGTCCAGTTGACAGAACTGAATTTTAAGTCTTTATTTGGTCTCACACACAATGACACACAGTGACACACGGAAGAAATTTGACTTCTGCATTTGACCCATCCTTTTCAGGAGCTGTGAGCAGCCATCTTTTGGCGCTCGGTGGGCAGTACCGTGAAGGGTCTTGCCCAAGGACCCACACTGGTTTTGCTCCTTTGCAATAAAGAAATTAGTCTGTCTAGAAGGCAGATGATTCGCTATGGCAACCCCCAGAAGGAGAGAGGTATGTACACAGATATTGTGACATGTCTCAAACAATTTCCATATTGTACAGAGGTTGAAGCACAGATAACATCATCATAGAGACAAAGATTTCTTCCCCTGTAAACAGTATGGCATCATCATGTTAGAATGTGGGTGGCTGTACATTACACTGGGATGTTGCAATCTCTGTCTCCTACACAGGGACCACAGCCAGGTTTGTTCTGTAGGCACAAGTCACAAAAGGGTCACGAGTGAAGCCTCTGAGCCAGTCCCAACTCCAGATAAATAAGAGGAGAGTGAGGGCCTGTCACCATAATTACTACAGTATATTGACTTATTGTTCAATATATGAAAGCTGCAACAATTATTTCTTGGCAATGTGATTTAAGCTGTAAAAAATGACTTTGACTCATTGCAAACTAAGTGTCACATTCTCTTCACAATATTGTACATTTAGAATAGTTTTTGTGTTTGAAATCGGCTCTTGTGTTATTGTGTCAGTGACATCAGTTTCAATATTATCTATATTTTCTTCAGCTCTTCAATATAGTTTAGTTTAGTCTTTATTTTAAGGCACAATGTACAGAGACATTATGTACAAAGACAGAGATGTTCTGCACCAGAGTATAGCTACAAAGCTAATTTCCATCCGCAGTCCCTGGTTACATGGATAAAAAACAACGGTCTATATCAATAAAAGCAATCAAAGATTTTCTCTCTTAAACACACACACAGCATCACACATTTAACTTTGACACACAACTTTGACATATATCAAACTTCAAAATGTGTTATCGTGTCAGGCCTAATGTCATAGATTAAATGAGCAGAAAATGAAAAGAGAATGAAAAAATAAGTAAACTAAGTCTAACCCTAAATATGATTAAATAACCTCAAAATAATTATTAGTTTGTGAATCAGATGTGTAGGCTAAAATGTGCACATTGTGTACACACTCATCTAATAAATATTTTCTGCATTATTGAGTGAACGTTCAGAGTGGCAGGACAATAATTCCTTCAGTTCTATATGTCATCGTGGTCAGGGAATAGACCATAAATCCTACTGCAAGCCTCCACAAACACATATTGACTGTCGATTGCAATTATCAGATTTTGGCCCTTTCCTGAGGCATGGCTGCTTGTGCAACGACCTGAGTTTATCAAGTAACGGTCAATAACAAGCCAATATTCTCCTCACTTCTGTCAAATAAGTTGCATTTACAGACGCTCCTCAACTTACGAACGAGTTACGTTCCGGACACCCGTTCGTTAGTTGAATTTGTTCGTAAGTCGTTATTATATGTTTAAGGCTTGTATAAGTTATCTATATGGATTTGTACTGCATTTAAATAACACTAATATCACTAATAACACATTAACACTAATAAATAACACTAAATAATACTAATATGCTTTTTAAAAAGAAGAGAGGGACACAGAGGCAAACGCAGTCAGCTGAGAGAGAGAGAGAGAGCGTGTGTGTGTGTGTGAATGAATGTGTGAGAAGGTGTGTGTGTGTGTATTTACCTCCTATTTTCCTTGAGCTCTTGGGGAAAGATTTGCCCTCTTCTTAAAACGTGCAAACCAGCCATGGCTGGCAGAAAAGGTTTCTTCCGCAGCACTTTCTCCTGCCTTAGCCTTAAGGTCATTAAAAAGCAATATGGCCTTCTCACTGATCATAAGGCTCAAAGGAACACGCCGCTGTCGCTGATTTTCGAGCCAAATACCAAGAAGTTTCTCCATCTCTTCCATGAGTTTCCCTCTCTTCTTGCTTATGATGGTGGGTTGCATACCCGCTGCACTTTTCACATGCTCCATAATGCGGTCCTTTTGTTTATATATCGTACCAATTGTCGAACGGTTCACGTTGTACGCGTGTGCCACATTCACCATCTTCTCACCAGCATCAAGTTTCTTTATTATCGCCACCTTCTTTTCAAATGAGATGGCTTGCCGCTTTTTCACAGAAGCTTCACTAGAAGCTTTTCGCTTATTGGATATTACTGTACATATTGGATTACTGTACGCATGCAAGAAAAACAACAAAGTTCATAACACCGCACCATAGTAACACCGTAGTACGCCCACTCAGTTGAAGTTCTGAACACTTCTACTGAGTGGGCGTGACGCTTGGGGGATGCTGCGCAGCGCCTTGCCTGTGCGCCAGCGGCGGAAATACGCACTACGTACTGTACCCGGAAGTCGGAATAGGCGCTAAATACAAAAACTCACTTGCGTACATGTACAGCGCTTTTGCCCAAACATTTAACTTTTTTTTTTTTTTAAATTTTCGACCCTGTTCGTAACTTCGAATGTTCGTAAATCGAATGTTCGTATGTCGAGGAGCGTTTGTACATTCTTCTGTTTGGTCCAGATGGAGACTTGGTTTAGTTGCTATTCTAGTCCTGGTTCAGTCATGGCCTTGTATAGTTGTGGGCAAAGTCTGGGTAGAAGTTTTTTCCCAATTTTGATGTGGTGTATTGTGGAGGCACTAGTCTGGCTGCTGTTAAATAATGATGATCAAAGAAAAAACAACATATGGATATCATAACCTTGAATGAGAAGTTGTGTTTACATGCTGGCCCTGAAACTGTCACTCCAGTTGTGTAGTGGCCCCCTGCGTCATACTCAGCGATAAGCGACTGTAATGCATAAATTGTGTGTTGATTAAAGGTCCTATTATGCAAAATTGACTATTGTGAGCTTTAAATCATGTTATAATGTTGTTACCTCTTCAAAAACATACTTGGAGTTGTGTTTTGTTTCATTCGCACATGTTTGAATATTCCTTCATTACTTTATTACTCTGTCTACATCTCCATAGCTCAAAATGCTTTCTTCCACCTTGTGATGTCATGAAGTGGTAGTTTTCAAGGTAACAGCTACAGTTTACCTTTAGTTCAGTAGAGATTGGCAATTCCAGGGCTGAAATTATCCAAAAGATTTTAGTGAAGGTGTATGGAGTTTAAAAACACAGTGGAGCATTTCATGTATTACCACATGACATCACAAGGTTGAACAGTGTTGCTGGGTTGCAGGGTTTGTGTGTGAATGCAACAAAAACAACATTATAACATACATACAGCTCTGGAAAAAAATAAGAGACCACTGGATTTTTTTCTGAAATCAGCATCTCTACATGTATTACAGCCATTCCATTCCAGCGTCTGTTGAATTCCAACACAAACACAAAGCTGAACTACTTCAGTTGTAATAATAATTGAAAAATAAAGTTGGAGAATATTCGAATACATATAGATATTGTAAATATGCACCCAACTATAGAATAAGACTGGCATGCTATATACATATCTACATATACACAGTGAATCTTATAATACAGCCTACATACAACCCAACAGAAGCAAGAGCATAATGATTATTTACAATACAATATTTACAAAAAAAATGCTCAGATTAAAGTCATCATTGAGTCCTTTTGGAGCTACACTTTAGAGGGTATGGATCCAGTATGCCTCCCTTTGTTTGAGAAGGCGGCCGTGGTCCCCTCCTCTGAGCGGAGGGGGGACAAGCTCAATGCCACAGAACTGGAGTGAAGAAATGTCATGTCTATGGTCATTAAAATGTACCGCTACAGGATACTCTCATTTCTCGTGATGGAGCTCTTATGCTCACTCATTCTTTGTTTGAGTTTCCTGGTGGTCTTGCCTATATAAGCCAGGACACATGAGCATCTCAGCATGTAGACAACATGTTTGGATGCACATGTGATGACAGTTTCGATGGCATATTTCTTCCCAGTGTGGGGGTGTAAAAAGTGGTCAGTTTTGGTTGTATTGTTACACTGAGCACAGCTGCCACAGCGGTAGTTGCCATTGGGTAAAGGATGTAACAGAGCAGAGATTGGAAGGATGATTTTGATTTGTTTGTGAAATTAGCACGTACCAGAAAATCACTAAGATTTTTACCTTTAGCTCTTACTCCATTTTGCCTGATGAAGGCCTAGGGCCGAAACGTTGCATGTCATAAAGGTCCCATGACATGGTACTTCTTGATGCTTTTATATGGCTCCTTAATGGTTCCCTAATACTGTAAATGAATCCTTCTTCAAAATCAACACTCACTGCATGAGATATGACTCTGACAGTCTTCATGAGGCTAGATATGTGTCTAAAATGCTTTATTCTGAGTGTTGCTGCTTCAATGCAAATGAGAAGGACAGAGAGATTGGCTAAGGAGCGGGGGGGCGGGCACCGCTGTCTGCTCGCTTCCGTGTTTAACACAGGAAGACAGATGGGAGACTTTGCAATGAAAAAAAGCATATTTACACAGAAAATAAAATTAAACCACTGGTATTTCAGAGGTCCAGAGGGTCGGGTAAGGGACTTGCGAGCCTAGAAACACTCGGACGTGCCTCCAGGCAAATAAAAAAACGCATTTCGCATTGTAGCGCATTCACAGTCCAAACTCTATGGGCGGGATATATAGGGAGTGGAGACAGAGGGAGGGGCTGGAGCTGCATTTGCCGATCTGACGTCAAAAAGGTGCCTTGTCCGAACTCGCCCGTTTCAACACTGGTTTTGTGTAACGCAGAAAAGGACCGCAAATGCTCAGTTTAGACATTTCGCAACTTTTAGCCATGGGGGGCTAAACAGGGTAGGGGAGCTCACATTAACGTTCAAAAACCTCAGAAAGTGAAAATTTCATGCCATGGGACCTTTAATAAATTTCTCATTTTGCAAGTAAGACGGAGTGTGGGATTGTTTTCTCCTCGTGTGTTCTGGGTCTGCTTCCTTGCCTCCAATGCACCCGTCTGAAGAGACTGAAGTGCGAAGTTCTCATTTTTGGATATCATTTGGAATTTGGGGGAAATGTTGTCAGGAGTTTATAGACTCAAATGCTCCTTTTCCCCAAACACATACCTATAAGTAGTAAGATCAGAAAAACTGATAACTTTGCAGTGGTCTCTTATTTTTTCCAGAGCTGTAAAAATAGCATATTATGGGCCCTTTAAGGTTCATAATAACTAAGTTTATCCATGGAAGCCAGTGATCCAAAACGGCCAGCGTTCTGTGCTCTGTCTGAATGACGCCAGCCATCATTAAAACGAGCAGGCGTTGTTTCACGGGACATCACCTGAGCTGTTCCAGTAGATTAATCCAATCAATATTCATTAATGCTAATCAATATGCAGTTTTTCCTCCCTCAGTGGACTTGACCAAACTAAATAAATGAAGTGTCGTGTTGGAAAATAAAGTATGTTTCCTAGACTTTACAATATCTGTTTACCAGAGTGGTTGAGCCTGGAACAGCCCGGTGCCTTGGGATAGCCTCATTCTTGTGATTTATGGTTCCATCTCTGCCCAGAGGGAACACTGTTCTGACTAGCAGACAACTATTTATTGTCTTATGCTATATGTTTAATGAGATTTAAATAGGGGCACAGGAAGAAAAGCAGAACAATATTAAGTAGAATAGATTACCACAGGGCCACTGCAGATAGACTATTCTTTGAACAGTTTGTGAGTTCTACATGTTATACAGTCCATTCCAAACAAGAAGCTATTTTCCACCATGAGTTGTGCCCAGATAGAATTTCATTTTCCAACAATATAGTTTATCAATATACAGTTCAAGCATGACCTGTTCAGTAAATGGTGATTACAGCAAAGCGGTAAGTGCTCAGGGAACATCAATAAATTACAACATTGTGGAAAAGTCTGTTTATTTCACTGGATCAATTCAAAGTGTAATTTATGCACATGTTTAGGCCACACGGGGGAAATATAGCATTCTGCATTTGGGGATAAAAACTGGGAGTAAAAAAATGAAGTATTGGTACATTTATACTTGACCAGTTTAGTCCTGATGTGCTAGGTTTGGTCCAGATCTAGAACTGCTTTAGTCCTGGTCTAGTTGAGGTGTTTGGTTATGAGTTTAGTTCCAGTTGAGTCCCAATTTCTGATGATGTGTGTGAAGCTGTGAATCCACCCTAAGTCATAAAATACTTAATACCAAAAGCGTTGCCATAGGGTCACTAACAGTTCTGCTTATAGTTTATTGAGATGGTTATGTCAACAGCTTTCTCATATGACCTCCATTATTGGCCTTTGGGGTTAACAGAAAGATGCACTGATGTATATTCTGTAAAGACTGAATATGCTGTTTTTAAACAAACTATTGAATTATAATCAAATGCCCTATTTTGGCAATCACACAAAACATCATTTATGTTCCTTTGCATATTCCTGTGTAAACATTTTGGCTACGTTTATATGATGACGGCCTGAACAGGAGACGGAAAAGTGGCGTTGCGTCTTCACTTTTTATTCAGCGTTTAGACTAGGGTTTTCAGAAGGAAATCTGCGTGCATATAGTGACGCAAAAGTGTGTGGAATTCGATCGGGTGGTGGCTAGGTGGCGCATGTGTAGAATCTTCCTTCTCCTCATCTGTGCCGCGAAAAGCAAAACAAAACATGGCTACGAGTAGTAGCAAAAAAAATGTGTGCAGTCAGACGAAGAAGATCAACTATTGCTTCAGACCACGTTAGACTACAAAGCAATGAAGGCGCAACAAGGACTGGGAGTCCTGCCAAGCAGAGTACACTGATATATGGACCGATGTGACGTAAACACGTAAGCGACGTCAGCAGATTTGACCAGAGTTTTGTGTCTTGGGCAGTGTAGACGAAAACACTATAGCGGAGCATATTCAAGTTTTCCACTTTGGAGGGCGGTTTAAGTTTTTGGCATTTTTAAGCCCCCAAAACACCGTCACCATCTAAACGAAAGACACTGTGACACAGCGTATGCAGGTCAGAGCCAAGTGAAACACATCTGCTGTTAGGTTCACTTACAGGTTTATACATGTATCTTAACCTGAATAAAATATCTGATAGAGGGGCAAACTTGTCTTTCAATAATTATCATCTTAGAGGGACTGAAAACAATGTAGTCGGTCAAAATCCTTCCTGGCAAACGAGAATTAGATTAGATGGTAATTAGATGGTTAAGGTAGTGATGGGCTGGACTTCGCTTGTACTACATGGATAAAACCATTGAACGCTGTGGGCAAAGTAACACCTGGATAATAAACTCCGAGAAGCCCTCATTCTGGTCCAACTCTATTCCTTTACTCTATTATGGGCAGGCCTGGACTGGCAATCGGGCATATCGGGCTGACAGTCGTAGAGGCTGATGCTGTTTTTTTGTTTGTTTGTTTGTTTGTTTGTTTTACTTAGAGACCGTTTGCTTTTACTTTAGAGACCGTAGGGCCCATTGGTCCATCTTCAATATAGACAGTAAACTAAACCAATCAGGATATAGTAGCTTACGAGAGCGGTCCCACCCCTTTCTCTGCACTGATCCCGCCAGTTTCAGTGTTGAGCAGAAACACCGAGAAGCGGCAGAAAGGGGGTATGGCGAAGTTGCGGGCTAAAATATTTAAAAATCTCGCTATAGACGCTGCAAAATGTTCTAAAATAACAGACATATTCTCTGGTTGGGCTGCTGGAGCCTCCACATCCTCTGCAATGTGTAGTTACTGCGAGTTTGCTGGTGGTGTTTGGGAGCTGAATTTTTCCACCCTGGTTTCCCCTCGGCTAAGACGTACCAATAGTAAAATACTTTGCTTCGGGGACACGTACATAAATTAGTCCATTGTGCTCCGCTAATTATAAGGGGTCGGTCTAAGCCAAAAATGCCAGGGCTGTTTTTTTTTTACCCAGTCCAGCCCTGATTATGGGGAATTCTCTCTAAAATCCATTATTCAAAAATGTTGGTAGATAGCATAAGAGTGATGGAAGGTACCTCATAAAATATTATGACACTGATATTTAGTTTTAGTACAATTTAGTAAGTTTTCGTGACATCTTTTAAACTCTATTTCTTCTGCTGGTCCGTTGTACCAAAAATAATTTTCCCTTGAGGATGAATAAAAGTAATTCAGATTTTGTTGTTGTGTGAAAACCTTATAAAAGCTGATCTGGGTGTGAAGAGCAAATTCTTTTCCAAGGGTCTTTTTTTTCAGAAAAGTCAAAAAAAAGTTCTGTTTTATTTATTTTTGGGGATTTTATTTGATCTCTAGGGAGGTTTCAGACCTGAACCATCTGCTGCTGTGTGCTCCTCTGGGTCAGGATGAGAAGAGCTGAATTTTTGAGATTTTGTTCCATATACACCTCTCACAGCTAATCTCCACAAGGCTGCAAGTCCCTGCCATTTTCAAAGTATTTTTCTTTAGTGGAACCTTTATAATTAATTCAGATCTGGTGTCCCCTGCTGGTTCCATTTGACCACGTCGGCTGTTTGAACAACAAAAGCGCTGTTTTCACTTTTTCAGGACCCGGCGGGACTGACAAGAATAGAGCAGAGGAGGACTCCATACTGAGAAGGGAAAATGCCTCAGGGAAATGTGATCAGACAAGCAACAACAAAAGGGTCATGTAATTGGGTGTAGCAGACACCTCAAACAGGAAATTAACTTTAGTTTTGAGAGCTGTAGTGACTGCAGTCCTGCCAGGCCTCACTGGAGACCATTATCATATTATGTACTGCTGTTATTTCTTTCATTCTGGCTTAATGGAATAAACGTCAGTAATCATATCCAATTGCTTTTGATAGTCTCCATAGCAGACAATAATCGGTTTTGGTAGTACATTGTTGTCTAGTCTTTTGTCTAAGAAAAAAAAAGAGGATGAAAATTAAAGTTTTGCCATTTTAGTTGTGTTGTTGTACCAACTTTCAGTTTACATATTATTATTATTATTATTATTATTTACATATTATTTTATAACACAGATGTTGGAAAATGCAGCAAGAAGTTGAAGGTCCATCTAAGACAGGGGTTTCCAAACTAGGGATCTGCTTTTGTTGGCCCTCATGCTTCTTGCTGTAATTTAGAATAACCCTGGACCTAATAATCCTATAGTAGCATGACATTAGGTAGATAAAGTCTCACTTACATAGGTGACCCTAATAAATGACTTTGCAATGTGCTTGTATTCACAGGTTCTTTTTATCACAGCTATTCTCCTTGTGGATGTGTCCTGGTTTGATATTGTGGTCTCATTCACAAACACAGCATCACTCAGAGTGCGTCTGGAGCTTATAGAGAAAGTGAGAGATAATGGAGGAGAGCAGATCAGGGCAGTGAAGAGGGAACTCAGTGGGCGATGATGCCGACCAGGAATCCTGATTTACCCCGGGAGTACAGTATATATGTACCTGCAGGGGGTGTGTGATTGATTCATCAAACTGCAAATCAATGGAAACCTGCCAGCACTGCCATTCATCCAGGCAAAACAATAAGAGCGCTAAATCCCAGCTGACTGCACTACAAACAAGGGAAACGCTCTGAATATGGAGGGATATGAGGAAATAGAGACGAAATGGCCGTAAATAAAAGGCCCTAAATGAGCTACACGAAGCATGCTGATTTCCTAGGTGCACATGCATTGTATGATAAATTACGTTTAAAAAAACGTGTGAAACTGCCATGTACATAGTGATTTATGAAACAACAGGCAAGCTGTAATTTTCATTAAATATATTGTTTAGAGGCAAACTGATGACATGTATACCAGTATGAACATGTTTGGCTCTCACTTACTTAATAACCAGTTTGTTTGCATTGCCAATTGTACACTTTGAACAACACTACAGGCACAATGCCAGCCATTAATGGAGCAACATACTGCAGTCTGCACTCTGTGGCACATGAGTATTATGAGTAGGCTTCAGTTGGATTGTCTCCATGTAAACATAGATTTTATAAAGCAGAAAATGCAAATAAAAGGTTTTAATGCAGTATTAATAGAGCCACTTGTTTGGCAGTTTATATCCATAAATTACTGCATAACAGAAGGCAAAGAATCTTATGCAACTGTACCTAATGTGAATAGTATGTTTTAGTAAGAAATATTTTTGTTAAATTATGTTAAATGATTATTATATAAAATTTTAAAAAGTAAAATATTTTACTTTTTAAAATGATCATATAGTCTATAGTTTAGCTTAAAGGTACAGTATGTAACTTTCTGGAGGTGGCACATCTCCGGCACGATTAAATAGCAAGTTAAAACTAGACTTAAGTTTACCACATCATTCACCATATTGTTGAAGACTATAGCCCAACACAGATCAGAAAAAGGATGCACGTTTTACAGTGCAATAAACACAACCAAACTGAAAAAACATGATTTTAATTTTTTTTTTTGGCTAAAAAGTTACATAGTGTGGCTTTAAGGAGCAAATGTGGTGAGAGCTGGAAAAGAAGAGCCATGCTCAGAATATAGGCCAATGTCTTTTAGTATTAGTTCAAAAACTGAATATCCTTTTCTCGTGTTTTTTTGGCAATAAGCTTAGTAAAAGGTATTAAAATATAAGCAGATAGGGTGTCTTTGCGGTTGTGTGGGGTGATAGGTAAGAATATGACATTCCTCTGAGCCAGATGGGGAATGTAGCCTAAATGATGGTGAAACCGTTAGCGTTTGAATGTGGGTAAACTAATCCGTAGTAACAGAACGTGTCCTCCCATGAGATGAAATCAGCCAAAGACCATGTTTTGGCAAATGGAGTGGCAAAGGCGACAAAAACAACCCCTGCTGCTCATGCATGTGGACCCTTACAACTCAAATGAACAAATTATACAAAATCCAGTGTTCGTCATTGTTTTTGTTGTTGTGTAATGACTTCCTTTTAACAAGAACACAGAAGTGTTTTATCTGCTCTGCCTGTTGGTTCGTCTGATCTCCATGTGGAGCTGAGCGGCAAAGGCCAGAGTCTGCAGATGAATGGAGCTTTTCAGACGCAGCAGAGGAGACGAGCGCTGGGGTCACACACTCCCCGAGCTGTGGGGTGCGATGTTTTGTTTGGGACTCTTTGAAGGATACAATTTCAGAAATCTTTGGCATCTCACAGAAACCACAAGATGGAATAAAAGGTATTAAAATATTACTCTGCCTGTTCTCGATGCTTAAAGAAACACTGCACGACTTTTTGGAGGTAGGAATAGGAAGTTAAAACCATACTTCGGAACATTCTGCACATTTGTGATGTGCACATTTTATATGCGGAATATAAAAGCTAAAGGAACATCATTTACATAGAGACAAGAAGGTCAATTAGGTTTGTATGTGCGTAAGTATGTTAAAGGTCCCATGGCATGAAATTTTCACTTTCTGAGGTTTTTGAACGTTAATGTGAGCTCCCCTACCCTGTTTAGCCCCCCCCCCCCTCATGGCTAAAAGTTACGAAATGTCTAAGCTGAGCATTTGCGGTCCTTTTCTGCGTTACACAAAACCAGTGTTGAAACGGGCGAGTTCGGACAAGGCACCTTTTTGACGTCAGATCGGCAAATGCAGCTCCAGCCCCTCCCTCTGTCTCCGCTCAGCGTCCCTGTATATCCCGCCCATAGAGTTTGGACTGTGAATGCGCTACAATGCGAAATGCGTTTTTTTATTTGCCTGGAGGCACGTCCGAGTGTTTCTAGGCTCGCAAGTCCCTTACCCGACCCTCTGGACCTCTGAAATACCAGTGGTTTAATTTTATTTTCTGTGTAAATATGCTTTTTTTCATTGCAAAGTCTCCCATCTGTCTTCCTGTGTTAAACACGGAAGTGAGCCCCCCCCCCCCCCCTTAGCTCTGTCCTTCTCATTTGCATTGAAGCAGCAACACTCAGAATAAAGCATTTTAGACACATATCTAGCCTCATGAAGACTGTCAGAGTCATATCTCATGCAGTGAGTGTTGATTTTGAAGAAGGATTCATTTACAGTATTAGGGAACCATTAAGGAGCGATATAAAAGCATCAAGAAGTACCATGTCATGGGACCTTTAAGATTGTTGTCTAGTTACTGCAAGATCACCATTAAAGGTGCACTGCGTAACATTTTCAGTGGAGGGTCTGCCACCTGCTGTTTCCATGAAAATGTGATTGCTTTGTCTAGATTACGTCTAGGTTAGACGTACCTATCATGAGAGAGACAAGTCAGTTACAGCATTACGCAACATTACAATTCAGATCTGTGGAGAGTGGCCTCTATTCACAGAAGGAATTATTATACTTTTGATCAGTAGAAATGCTAGATGTACAGCTCTGGAAAAAAATAAGAGACCATGGCATTTTTTTTCTGAAATCAGCATCTCTACATGTATTACAGCCATTCCATTCCAGCATCTGTTGAATTCCAACACAAACACAAAGCTGAGCTACTTCAGTTCTTGCACCAGGAGTGGAATAAATTCACCCAAGAACAATGTGAAAGACTTGTGGAGAACATGCCAAGACGCATGAAAGCTGTGATTAAAAATAAGTGTTATTGCACCAATTATTGATTTCTGAACTCTTCTTAAGTGTAAACATTAGTGTTATGTTTTAAAATGAATTTGATCTTGTTTCTTTGCATTGTTTGAGGTCTGAAAACATGTATCTTTTTTGTTATTTTGACCATTTGTCATTTTTTTTGCAAATACATGTTCTAAATGATAATATTTTATTTGGAATTTGGGGGAAATCTTGTCATTTCAGTTCATTTCATTTATTGGTTTATTAGGACAGTGTACAATTACATTAAGCACAGTGGCAGAGATGTTTGTACCAGATTGTAGCTCATAGCTAATTTCCCTCTGTAGTCCTGGGAAGGGGAGACAACACAACTATACAATACACGAATATACAATAAAAATACAATATACAAATATACAATCAAATAACTGTCAGTAGTAGTAAAATATTTGTCAGTAGTTTATAGACTCAAACAAAAATGTTCCTTTTCCCCAAACACATACCTATAAGTATTAAAATCAGAAAAAAATGATAATTTAGCAGTGGTCTCTTATTTTTTTCCAGAGCTGCATGTGTTTAAGGCCATACTGTGGAACATTCCAGGCAACGCAATAATATCTTCATGGCGACAAGCAGGTAGACAACCCTCCACCAGAAAAGTTGAGCAGCGTAGCTTTAAGATTATTGTGTCGTTTTATCTTATTGCAAGATCATTACCATTAGATTGTACATATTATTTTGGTTACCAAGTTAACTGGCAGGCAAAAGATAAAATATTTGTGTCAGATGAAAATGAGCACAGCACAAACAACATTTAGTATTTAGTGGTTTGTTCCAAAACCTACGAGGGTGCTATACCAATGAAAAAAATCACATTTGTATGTAATAGATAATACTTCCTACAAATGTATAGAGCTGTGATTAGATATCTTATTTGATATTGTATTTTATATTGTATTACTTATTTTTCGATTTTATTCTGGTTTGTACCTTTACATTTTTTGTTACCCTCTGTTATATATTATATTTGATGAGTGAGTACCCAAACAATTTCCCTTGTGGATCAATAAAGTTTGTCTAAGTCCAAGTTATTTTAGTCACTTTCAGTTTATTTGACGCAATGATTTGAGTATAATTACGTCTCTTCTCTGCAGGCTTTTACCTCCCTCTCCACACAGCAGGTGCTTAAACAAAAATATATCTTTAAGCTCCCAAAGTATTACCCTGACATTTCCGAGGGTTCCGCCAAATTACCCCGAGATGACACCTAATGGCGGCTCATCCTTTGAAGTGAAACAAAAGCTGAAGCAGTGATCCATGTCGGAGCCGATCTGCTCAAACACAAGTGTGGAGAATGTCGATTTTCTTAGATATTACCAGCGGCGGAAGTTTAATCTTTTTTTTTTTCTCTCTCACTTGACGGAGACAAAGCAAACACAGTTACTTTGTCATGTGGCATTTAAAGCATGTAATCTTTCCTTAAACGCACCAAAGTCGGAACAATGAGGCACTTTCAAGTTTATTTGGACAGACTCGTGGATTGTACAACATTTGTGACCCGCCACGACAAAACCCGCTACAAGTCGGCATTCGTGAAACTGAGAAAATCAAGTTTAAAGTTGTTGGTTTTTTTTCCAAAATTTGTGATTTTCATTTTTTTGCAGAATGTGCTAGTTGAAATCATGAAGAAGCCACTCCATGTTTCAAATAACAGCATTGGCTGTTTAAAAAGCACACATTTTGTCTGTGTAATTGCCTTGTTTTTTGGAAAGAAACGTAGTGTGTATAAATCACCATAATTACCCATGACAATGACAATACAGGTGACTTTGACTTAACATATTATCCTGTGTATTATTGAATTATTGAATGATTATATGGACTTTTTGTAATAAAAGCATTTCCATTTTAACAAAGTACCTTCTAATTCTGACCTGCCCTGAAACACCACACCACAGTGATGTCAATGGTGGGGGAGGCCTTAGTTTAATGTCATGCAAATGAGTTCTGAAGGCCTGGATTAGAGAATGTTAAGAGAAGCTTTTCTCAGCTCTTCGATTTCACAATGTGCTGCATTCAAATGGCCACAAATTCTTCAAATGTTCTCAGATTTCCATGTGTAAGGCATCATTGGAAAGCTTAGAATCTACACTTACAAAATTATGAATAACTCAAAACGCCTCCAGGACGACTTGTGTCTGTTTTTTCTGTGACCAGGCACATTTTGATGGAGTCTTCTTTTAAATTTGCCCTGACTGTTTCTTCATCATTGACTTTGTATTTAGAGCCCATATTATGCCCATATTATCTGATCTATAGTAAAATGTTTCCTCATCAAAAACATACCTGGAGTTGTGTTTTGTTTCATTTACACATATTTAACACACAAATCCTGCAAATTTAGGTTGAATTCTTCTATCAAACTGAAAACACTCTGTTCCACCTTGTGATGTCATGTGGTAGTACAGGAAGTTCTCCACTGTGTTTTTAAACTCCATACACCTTCACTAGAATCATTTAGATGATTTCAGCCCTGGAATTGTTAATCTCTATTGAAAAAAGTTAGCAGTTAACTTTAAAGCTACAATTTAAGATTAAGACTTTATTGGTCTCACACACAATGACACACGGGAGAAATTTGACTTCTGCATTTGACCCATCCTTTTTTCAGGAGCAGTGAGCAGCCATCTTTTTCGGCGCCCGGGGGGCAGTACCGTGAAGGGTCTTGCCCAAGGACCCACACTGGTTAGCTCATTGCTGGGGGGGATTAGAACCCACAACCCCCAGGGGGAAAGTCAGTGACTTACCAATTGAGCTAACCAGCCGGTTGCTTGGTGACATCACAAGGTGGAACAGGGTGCTTTGAGCTTTGGAGATGTAGACAGGCTAATGATAAAGGGTTAATCAAACATGTGAATGAAACAAAAACACAGCTCCACGTTTTTGAGGAGGTAAAATTATAACATGGCTTGAATCATTTTGAATGAATTTTGCGTAATACGGGAACATTAATTTTTGGCTTTGTCAATTTTCTAAAAGTGAACAGTGGGGTGTAACCTGCTAGCTTATTAGTGCATGGTGCAAGTGCATTATTCAACTTGGGTTTAACACCTTTTACAGCACAACCTGTTATGGATGTAGGACTCTATTTTGGTTATTTGCTTAAACTTAAAAGCTGGAGTTTGGAAATGTTTGTAAAAAGAATCTGAGCATTTAGCAAAGTTGCAAATAGGTAATTATTGTTCGTCATCAAAAGACATCAAATTAAAGTCTCTAAATAAATAAACATAAACATCGTATTCATGAAAACAAAGACAAAACAGCGTATAAGCTATACCATTGTTGTCCTTGATCAGTGTTCACGGCTAAACTTCTTCAGTCGGGTTTACTGCAGACTCCTATTGTCTCCAGCCTGTTTAATCCTCATTACACTGGGCTCATTATCCATTCACATGTGCTTGGCTTGCACTCTGTGTAAAAACCATTCTCAGATATGTACTGCACATTAATATTTAGTAATTGGATGTCATGTAAACAATACGCCAGAGTGAAGCTTTATTACTCAGGGATAATTACACTGCACACATATTAGAGTTGCACTTTTACATGAATACATACAGCAGCTACGATTTGCTGTTATATTATTTATTATTATATGTTACATTTACATTATTATTATTATATGTTACATAAGGAAAGGTAGGCCAGAGCTGCTCATGTACTGACCAGTACTTTCCTAACTTTCTCCACATATTTTCATTATCTGTAGGATTTACCTGAGCCATATTTTATTAGTAAATATTGGCTACATTTTCCCTTGTGTCAACATTAGGCTTCTTCAAACATTTAAACATTCTGACTGATTGTACTGTAGATGCATTGTGTAGATGTAAATGTGGTGTGTGCTGTGACATTTGTCCTGATAGTAATGCTGTTGATGAACTGTATTGTAGAGGATAATAATACTGATGAATTTGGTAAATGTACATTTTAGAGGATATTGATGACTATGAAAATTTTAAAAGATAATGATAAATTTGAAAACTTGGAAATTAGAATGAATTCCTTTTGATTGTTTTATATGTTTAATGGTGCATTGGATAGTGGTTACTTTAAGATGACACTGTTAATGATGAAACGTTGTAGCTAGAGTTGGTCTAATGTAAATAGTTTCTTTAATCTATTTTGTACCCGACCGAGGACTGCAGACGGAAAGTAGCTTGTAGTTAAATCTAACACAGAGCATCTTTTCTCACTGAGATTAATGTTTTCTGTGCACTGTCCTTGTTTAAAAAATAAAATAAATAAATAATGATATTCATAACACATGTAACTTTTCTGGTGGATGATCTACTGAATGTTATTTCTTTGCTTGAATTTTTAGCATTACAAAACTGACAAAAACTGCAAAATCAATGAACTACATCTTTTCATGTATTGTACATTTTACATTGCTGGCTAACGTATCACAATCTGTAATTTCTTTATATTATTGTACACACCTCCATCTTTCCTTTATAATACCTCTTAAAGATCCTATATATAACACAAAATTGACTCTTGTGAGTTTTAAACCATAAAAAAGTTAAGTTATGAAGCTGTTACCTTCTCAAAAACATGCCCAAGTTGTGTTGAGTTCATTCACACATGTTTAAGTAATCCTGCATTACTGGGATGTGTACATCTCCAAACCTAAAAATGCTCTGTTCCACCGTGTGATATCATGACGCAGTAGTTTTCAAGTTAACAGCTCCTTTTACCTTAAGTTCAGTGGAGATTGACAGTTCCATGGCCAAGATCATCCAAATGACTGTAGTGAAGGCGTATGTATAAAAACACAGTGGAGCACTTTCTGTATTACCACATGAATTCTCAAGATGAAACAGAATGTTTTTTGTTTGAGAGGAGAACTCATCTTAAATATGCAGGGTTTATGTGTTAAACAGGTGTGAATGTAACACAACACACCTCCAAGTGTGTTTTTGTTGAGAGAAAAAACATCAATATGGGCTGTTAAAGGAGAACTATTGCATTCCATAGAATTAAACCTTTTAACCAGTTGTTCCTCCATATTACTGTAGCTTCGTTTATTGGGCTTATTCTAGTCTCATCCATCCAGTGCAGTAATGAGCCCTGGTCCGAGCTGCTGTATTTCCTCCATTTGCTCTGCGATCACAGGACTATAATGCATCACATGGTGGCTCCCAGCTGACCACAGCCTAAATGGTGTTTTTGCTCCACTGAACACTAATCCTTGTGTCAGATAAGGCCCATTATAACAGCAGCCCGCTCCACTCTAAGGAGACAGCGACCTATCAAAGGCAGACAGTGCGGTGCTGCAGCTCAGTTTGTTTAGAGAAATGCCTGGTGGAGGAACGGTGGGCTTTTTCATACTTCTCTATTAAAACGGAGAGAGGGTTGAAAGCCTCAGCACAACAAATAACACAATCATTTTCTCTCATTGTGAGGGCAGGGATTAGATCAGAGGCTCGGGCTGCTACCACTACCCGGTCCTACAGAGCAAGGTGGCTCATTATCCAGGCTCAGCATCTGTCACTATTATCAACAACTATTACGAGAGCATCCACTACTTTTTGTCAATTAGGCTTGAACAGGTTCGGAACAATTGTATTAATTGTTATTGGGGTTTTTTTCACGGTTTAAAACAAAGAATCGGTTCAGAGAGCACATTTAAAACACAATCCAGGGCATCAGCATTAAAGACTGAATATGAACTGCGAATACAAAATCAAATGTATTTTAGAACCTGTAATGACAGTGCATAGACTACAGAGTTACCAGGGCTTTACATTGTTTTTCACATAGGACCTTATGGAGACATTTTTGTACAGCAAGCCAGCATGGTCATTTGATTTAAAGGAAAAGTAACGTTATTTTACAATCTGAGCCTTCTTTCGGTAATAAAACAAGTCGTTTGACTCACCCATAGCACGTTCGTGTCATTTGGAGCTGTTTGGTGAAAGTTATGTTGTAGCGTATCCGTTAACATGAGTATTCGGGGCATTACTTTGCGGTCTCCAAATAACACAAACTTTAGCACTTTTCAAATCATAGAAGCCCGATGTCTTAATGTAAGATTTCGTTTGAAGCAAAAGTGGCCTGTAATCGGAGATTTAGCCACAGTTTTCAGCTTTGCGTTTCATGTTTGGGTCCCCGGAGCAGTCCGCGCATGCGCACTGGCGTCCTCATCAACTCGAAACTATGGCTAAATCTCGGATTACAGGCCACTTTTGCTTCAAACGAAATCTTACATTAAGACATCGGGCTTCTATGATTTGAAAAGTGCTAAAGTTTGTGTTATTTGGAGACCGCAAAGTAATCCCCCGAATACTCATGTTAACGGATACGCTACAACATAACTTTCACCAAACAGCTCCGAATGACACGAACGTGCTATGGGTGAGTCAAACGACTTGTTTTATTACCGAAAGAAGGCTCAGATTGTAAAATAACGTTACTTTTCCTTTAATGTCAGATGCCTGTTGTAAGCCATTACTGAGCAAATCGTGGTTAAGTTAGTTAATGACACTATGTGTTTAGGCTGAGCTTGAACCAGCAACTTTATGAGTCACAAATACTTGTCACTCATAAAGTTGTCACTCAGTAAGTGGTGCCCAACCTTTGCTAATCTTTGCTTTATATTCCGAGTAGATAGAAGATAAAATTACAGTTCCCCCTACCATATGACCACCTAAAAATAACCTACCTGTGTGAACTACTTATGTATGTTATATATTTACTCTCTCCAAGTTGTAATTGGAGTGATTTGCAAGACGCCATATTGATGATCAACCCCATTTTCACCGCCACTGGTATACACCCACTGCTCTGTATTTACTCTGTTCTCCAATTTTACTTTCTTATTCAGTGACACATAGGATTCAGCAGTGCCGCGGCGTAGACATTTTTGTATAAATAAAAAAAACTCCATTGAAAAACTCTATTACTCCCTAGTGTGATGCGCAGCTATATCCATAGGAGGGGACGACAACTTCACAGTTCTGTAATGGCGTTTACGGCAACATCAGCTCCCATTAGGCAACGCAGTTTTCTAACACGGATGTCAGACTATTAAGTTGTTTAAGATAAATACTGAGACTTAAAATGTGCAAATTATAGCAGGCTAAAGCACAGTATGTGTTTTTTAATATTTTATGTTCAAAGACTTGATTAATACATTTGTTATTCAAATATTATTGAATATTTATTCAGTTGTTCTGAAAACCAAATTAAATAAGAAACACTGGTTAGACTTTGCATTTCTGCCGCTACCACTACTGCATCCAACACAACAAAAATACAGTATTTTTTTCCAACTTGATACAGCATTTTGTTGGACTTTAAATTGACAAAAACTTTCTCTTACTTGAATGGATAGAAGGCCTATAACAATAAATCAGCACCAGACAATGCTCCATATCTGTACATTAGATAATATTCGAAAATGAAGCTGGCTCTGCTGAAACTCATTTGGAAGTTTGTATCTATCATCTGCGTGGAGACAAGAATCCAAAACAGAGGCACTTTATTTGCCAGCGAGCACATGAGCTTTGGTAGATTTTCCTCTTGCCGGGAATGAGGAGGCGTGCTGGACGTTCACAGCCTGAGGGGAAACGAGTTTAACTTTGCAATGGCCTATATTGAAGCCAGCGATCATTAATGTTTTTCTCCATTCGTCATACACACAGGCCATTTCGTTGTTATAGTCTGCAGTAGAGCAAGTGTGATGCTATTAAAACACTTCACCACAAAAGCCACAAAATAAAACTCGATATCTGTCTTTTTTATAGCATTTTGTTTATAGACTAATAACCACTTGTTGTTTTGCTGGGTGAATTTAGCCCAATTGTGTTTCTTATGCTAGGGATTCTGCACAATGTATACACACTGACCACCAGGGGCGTTCACCAAACTCACAACTTATTAAATAATTTATTGATTCACAAGGGAAATTGTTTCAACACAGTAGCTCACATATCACAATATAATATAATAAGAAAGAGTAAAAATATAAATGGTAATAATAATAGATAATAATAATAGATTCAAAACAAGTAACAAACCCTAGAGACCCTTGTCAAATAAGGTATCATTATATAAATGTATATGTACAAATATACAAGAGTTATATACAAGCAGTTGTAAGCAAAGATGATATGATGATTGACAGGACACAAGGTTATCTGTTACATAAGGGTGAGATGTTGCACAGTTGTAGGGAGTATTATATGTAGTCTTGTATCTCACTGTTTGAGCAGAGCTGTAGGAGCCTGTTGGAGAATGAGCTCCTCTGTCCCTCTATAGTCTGGTGCAGTGGGTGAGTTGTACAGTTGTAGGGAGTATTATCTCCTCTGTCCCTCTATAGCAGGGGTGCCCAACCAGTTGATCGCAGTCTAAGGGTGTTTTCACATATAGTCCCCTTTAAGCGAACCGAACTCAGTCCCCTAAAAGTGGACCAACAAGGGGACCAAGAGAACACAAACTCAGTTCTGTTTGTGTTCACATTGTGAAAGAGGACCGAGTTCTCTTTCTGGGCCACTTAAGCTCTGATGGAGCCTCAGTCCTCTTCTGTTCACACTGTAGCTTCTCTAGGGCTCTGAGACCTTCACTCCTTGGCATTCTCTGTGACGGCCATCCCTCTTAATCATGGCCCCAGTTCAGAGAAAACCCACAAAACAGAACCGGGGTCCTATTCCATTATTCCTAGCTGCAGTATTCAGGCGACCGTGCCTGCCTTGAACACTCAAAATAATTCACTCAAATTCACTCAAATATTTTTTTCAAAGTAAACGCTTCGGACCCCGCGGGACACTCAGCCAAGAGCATCGAGGGGGCGTCAAGAACCAGGGACTGGGACAGACGGGGGCCGCCCGGCGGACCGTCAGCTCAGACCCGAGATCCAACTACGAGCTTTTAAACTGCAGCAACTTTAATATACGCTATTGGAGCTGGAATTACCGCGGCTGCTGGCACCAGACTTGCCCTCCAATGGATCCTCGTTAAAGGATTTAAAGTGTACTCATTCCAATTACAGGGCCTTGAAAGAGTCCTGTATTGTTATTTTTCGTCACTACCTCCCCGTGTCGCTGTCTACGGGAAGCTTAGAAGGTAATAAAACTGCACAAAAGGCGAAGTGAACCCGGAGCGTTATGTGTACACACTGCGCAGGTTAGGCGAACCGTACCGCGGACCTTTTAGCGAACCGTACTGAGACCACCTCCCGAGATGGTCTCAGTTCGGTTCGTTTTAAAGGGGTCTGAGTGCGCTTAGAGTGTTCACATATAAACCTATAATGCTCAGTTAGCGAACTGAGTTCTCTTTAAACGCTGAAAGGGACTAAGTGTGAAAACACCCTAAGAGTCGATCACAGGCAAAGTGTCAGTCGATCGCCAGAAATGTGTGTCTATGGCTAGGTTCAGACTGCAGGGCTTAATGCTCAATTCAGATTTTTTTGTGAAATCCGATTTTTTTGCGAGGTCGTTCACATTTCTAATTAAATCCGACTTGTATGTGATCTCCAGTGTGAACTTTAAACGCCCCAAAAGTGTCCCGCATGCGCCTTGGAGGACACGACGAGGTCACATGCAGCGAGCGTGCTCAGTGTTTACAGAAGTAGCCTAAAGTTGCTGTCGTACCGGAGCCAAAACATGTACAGCTTATTTGTTTTAAGGAGGAGAAGGAGAAGGTTTTTGGCCATGGCGTTTTGTGGGGCAGTGGCAGCAAGGTCATATATAAAGTTCATATACTATTTTCGCATGACGAGAAGAACGTTTGTGTACATTTGTGAACGCCTACTTGTACCACTCTCGCTGGAGGAAACACGCCCAGATCGGATAAATGCGACCTGGCCGTTCAGACTGAAGTCGCATGCATGCGGATATGTAATGGTTTTAGGACCACATATCTTTGGCTACGTTCACACTGCAGCCTGAAGTGACCCAAATCTGATTTTTTCGCCCCTATGCTCATTCCAAAAGCCCCTATTTGCCATGTCTAACAGGTCATTCTAAAATGGACTAGAATGCAGATACTAGAATGCAGACCCCCCCGCCCTCTTGGTAGATCTCGGCACACCACCAACCTCAAAAGTAGATCTCAGTTAGAAAAAGGTTGAGCACCCCTGCTCTATAGTCTGGTGCAGTGGGTGAGTTGTTGTACTGTGCAGTTGTAGGGAGCATTATCTCCTCTGTCCCTCTATAGTCTGGTGCAGTGGGTGAGCAGGATTTATTTTATTATCCTTTATTCATCCCTGTAGGGAAATTATTTCTCTGCATTTGACCCGTCCTTTCAGGAGCAGTGGGCAGCCCATCTTTCAGACGCCCGAGGACCCATCTCCATGATCTTATTGTTAGGCTTTGGTCAGGACCTCAGCTGGAGGATTTTACCTATTGAGCATGTTTTTGGGTTGAAAGGAGTGTCCATGATGGAGAGCAGTTTGTCCAGTGTCCTCCGGTCCCTCACTGTGACGTGACCAGCTTCACGGATCAGTTTATCAACAAATGTATTCAAATAAGTTTCTGTGTACTTGTTTTTTACTACTGCAGCTGCACAAGTCTTATTAATGTCATCAGGGGTCTTTTCTGTTGATCGTTCAAAGAGGGAGCATCATTCGCACAAATCCAGCGAGAAGCAGAGCCAGGAGAATAAGGCAGGGAATAACACAGAGACAGCAACACAAATACACTTCCTCACAACATCAAATGTACAGTCTATATGTGCCATGGCAATGCTATTTTTGTATGTGTTTATGCTGTGTACAACATGCACCATTATTGCAGTAAACAGTAGTTGTAATGAGCTTTAGAAAACATACAATACAGACGCTAATGAAGCACTATGGGGACTTATGATAAAAAAAATAAAAAACTAAGCATGTGGGGACGATTATGAAAGAAAACAAATATACACCATTTCAAATTGCTAACAGTCAAAGAGGCATAGATTAATACCATCTCTGTGAATGTTTTTATTTCCCAAGAGTGTTTGTTGATGGCATTTGAAGCGACTTACACTGTAATGGAAAATGAAAAACATAAATAACGAATTTATTTTGGTGAAAATGTTAAAAATGTTTTGCAAACTCTCATTTCAGTTTAAAGGAATAGGCCCCTGTAATCCTCTTCTATCTTATTTCCACTGCAGTAGCATAACAAGTGTTGGGGGAGTAAATATATTATCTAAAACATTTTAACTACGCTTACTACTTACACTGTAATGGAAAATGTAATGGAAAAAGTTACACAGTGTCCTGTGTAACTTGTAATGGAAAATGTAATGGAAAAAGTTAGTGTCCTGTGTAACTTTTTGATTGAGGGTCTGTCACCTGCTTGTTTCTATGGATACGTCATTGCTCTTACTGGAAAGTTCCACAGTGTGACATTTAAACAGCTCTACCTTACATTTATTAAAGTACTGGTGATTTTATAGCTCAAAAATATTAAAGATCCCATGACATGGTACTTCTTGATGCTTTTATATGTTGCCTTAATGGTTCCCTAATACTGTAAATGAATCCTTCTTCAAAATCAAGCCTCAGTGCATGAGATAGCTTCATGAAGACAGTCAGAGTCATAAATATGTCTCTGAAACGCTTTATTCTGGGCGTTGTTGCTTGAATGCAAATGAGGAGGACAGAGACAGGCCAGTGCAGCAGGTGGGTTGTGGCCAAATACGCCGCTGTTTCCTGGATTAGCGGTGTGCTGTGCGCTGTCACCCACTTCCGTGTTTTAAGGAAGATATGAGACACGTTCCATAAAAAAAAAAAACACATTTCCACAGAAAATAAAATTAAACCACTGCTGTTTCAGAGGTTCGGAGGCTCGGATAAAGGACATCCAAGCCTGGAAACACTCTCACGTGCCTCCAGGCAAATAAAAAACTGCATCTCGCATTTCATAGCTTGTTTGCGGTCCAAAATCTCTGGGCGTGATTTCCAGAGACGGGGTGGACATCCAGACGGGGGGTGGAAACCTTTCCGCAAGTGTGACGTCAGAAAGTTCCCTTGTTCAGACCCCCCAGGATTTCGCGGGCATTTTTTGTGATTGTTGCGGGCTAAAATGCCTGAATTTGCGGGAGCTTTTCCAAAAAGCTGCGATGAAAGTTGCGGCGCTTTTAAGGTTTTTGTTGCGATTTTGTTGCGGGAGGAAGTGAAAGTTGAGATAAATAGTTGCGATTTTCCCTTTTTGTACTTAAAATTGTGTAATATTTTGAATACTGAGTTATTACTGACAAAGAATAATACAAAGACACAGAGATCACAGATATGGTCCTAAAACAACCTTACCAACATCGAAAATAAATTACTACTAGGAGGGGAACTGTTTCGCCCGGTCTTTTGCTGTTATTTTTGTGGGCAAATGGCGCCACAGACATGTTTCTTTGCCATTAGAAGCCGTGTCCCAATTCCCAGAGTGCACAGTTCGGAGCGTGGTTTGAAGGGCATGTGCGTCATTTTTTTTTTGTCCCATGCGCAGTTAACACGTGTTCGCAGACCGCAGTCGTTTCCATGGAAACGACACACTCATATATCCCAGCATGCACCGTGCGCTACTTCTTCTATGGGAGAAATGGAGTCGGCGGCTGCTTCCCGTAGTTGCGAGACCTGTCGCATTTCGCAGACGGCCATGTGGTCCGCGGAGTGCAGTCAGGGCTGAGCAAGTGTGCACCGCCTTGACTGCAGTCTGAGCCCCCTTCAAACCACGCTCCGAACATGGGGACACAGCCGCAGTTTCGTTTCGTCACACGGAAGTAAGGCATAAGGAAGTTGGTCGATGTGAGTTCAATACGTCGCCGATGATTGGTCAAAATTGGTAAAAATTGCAGGAAAGTTGCGGTGATTGGTCAAAATTGCAACACCGCCCTGAATTCACGGGGATTGGCTGAAGTTGCATTGAAGTTGCAAATTGCAACATCGCGAATTCCTGGAGGGTCTGCTTGTTCAGAATCACCTGTTTGGGCTGTCTTTTTTTCAAATGCGGAAAAGGACCGCAAATGCTCAGTTTACATATTTCGCAACTTTTAGCCATGAGGGGGCCCTAAACAGGGTAGGGGAGCTCACAATAACGTTCAAAAACCTCAGTAAGTGAAAATTTCATGCCTTGGGACCTTTAAGAAAAACATGTATTCTGACTGTGAGTAGGGTTGCTTCTCCACAGATCTGACCTATAACTCTGTTCTGGTTTGGTCTCCCTGAAGATAGAAAGGTTTATTGAATTGAATCGAAAGCCTTTATTGTCATTGTATTTCTGCAACGAGATGAGACTGGAAATGGACGGGTCCACATCTTCCCCCGTCAGGTCAAGTTGGACCTTAAGCAGTCAGCAAGGCGCTAGCATCCCACCTCTCTCACCAGCGATAGAAGAGACATGAACAGAGTAGGAAATGCAGATAGTCACAAACACATACGACACAATACTCGGGACAGTTCATATGAGGTGATCTTTTTGTTTGGTAAACAACACGGGAAGGTTGGGGAGGGGGAGCAGGATGAAAAAAATATAGAAATTATTATTGACAAACTGAGGCAGAAAAGCTATTAATACCATACTGTGAAACATTCTATACAAAGCAGTAACATCTCCATGGAGAAAAGCACTTTAGAGACCCTCCACCAGAGAAGTTACACAATGCACCTTTAAAGGGACAATTTGGGTTTTTGATGTGAATCTGTATGGCATCCCCTTCAGCAGTGTCGTGCATTAACACTGAATTACCCCTGACGGTGTCCTATGAGCCGAGTTCTTCCTCAGTTCTGGCGCTGACGAAAGTAGGTCCGGCAAGTTAGCCGGGACATTAAATAAAGCTTGTTTTTCAATATTTGTCCAAAAAGTGATATATTTGCATCACAAAACATTTGCCCACAAAAAAGTCAGAAGTCATAATCGCTTGGTGCTATTTTCATCAAAAAACCCAAACTATCCCTTTAATTCATAGTATGGTATTAAACTAATCTGTATTGCATTTATCAACTACAGGTGGTATTTATTGCTCAAAAATATTGTAAAAAATAAAAAATAAAACATTACTTTTTACTCTGAGCAGGGTCACCTCTCCACAAATCTAACCTGTAATTTGGCTTGCAAGTCTCTATGGAGATTTAATTTACGGCCATACTGTGGAACATCCTAGGCACATCTCCATGGAGACAAGTAGGTGTCAAGTTACACAGTGCGCCTTTAATGTATTGGTACTTAGAATATGGTTACTCAAATCAAATGGAATATATTGCAGTACTTCATCAAGCTTTTCGGTTTAAATTGTACACCATTAGTTTGGGGGGGAAACCCATAGTTGTTGCGGTGAGTGTATTTCCTTCTCTAATTAGTGATAAATAAATGGATAGCTAAGTGCAACATTTATAAGCAGTTTTAAACCACATTTTTTTCACTTGTTTGTTTTTAAATCGCAAATGATTGTGAAAGTATTCAAAACACAGTACAGTACTCTGATTGGACAGTGTATTGGAATATATTACGAAGAACATTTTAATGCACTATTCTCTAATTAAAGGCACTTTTTTAATATTATTTCCTGTCAATGATAACTGCTTCATCAGCCTCTCCATCTTTTTCAGTTCATGGCATGTCCTTGGATCTTTTCAGATATTAAAACATGAATGCTCCAAACTGAAATTCAAATCCCCGGCAAACTTCTCCTAACTGCCTCCAGCTCGCACGTGCCATCTGATTTAAGAATGCTGTTTCCTTTATTATTCAGGAGCAAATTACAGACAAGAACCAAAAGCTAATCATCATTAAGCCTCATTTGAACATGTGGCAATTATCCAAAATGATGAGCAAAAATATACTTGCAACTAAATCCTTATATTTAAATAATTTCATAATTAATACCAGTCAATTTTATTAAAAGCAAAAATATTCTGGCTGATGGGAGTTTAAATTGTCAGATAAATGTCACTAGAGCTGAGCAGAGAGCAGCGTGGCAGATGGCAGATGTTAATGTAGATTTAGGTCCAGATCATGAGTGAAGTTAATTAAGAAGACCTCAGACATGTAATAATAATAATAATAATAATAATAATAATAATAATAATAATAATAATACATCTTTATTATTATTTTTTTTTAAACAAGGTTTACAAAGTGCTGTACAACCAGCAAAGAACAATAAAAATAGCATACAGAAAGCATACAAAAACAGACAATGAAGCAATCAATTCAATAGAATAAAAATAAAATATAATAAAACTAAATGAGGAATAAAATCAAGCTAAAACCAGCTAAAGTGATTTAAAAGATGATACTGATGGTGCAAGCCTTATTTCCTCAGGCAGGTCATTCCCAACCCGAGGCGCCCGGACTGAAAAAGCTCCATCACCTTTTGTCTGGAGCCTGAACTGTGGAACAGCCACAGGGATCTGTCTGAGGAGCTAAGGCTGCGGGAGGGCTCGTATGGGGTTAAAAGTTTTGAAATGTAACTTGGTGCAAGACCTAAACGAGCTTTAAAAGTGAACACAGGCAGCCAGAGAAGAGAAGCTAGAACAGAGGAAATGTGTTGATGTCTGTTAAAACCAGTGAGGAGCCGAGCTGCTGCCTACTGAACCTGTTGGAGGCGAGAGATGGATTTGGTGTCGAGGCCGGAGAGGAGTGTGGTAAGACTAATCGAAGCTGTTGAGGCCTGTGATGTAGGTGTGCTTACCTGGCACCCTGCCGTGCGGGCTGGGGGACTTTATAAGAGCTCCCTTTCTCCCCATTTTGCCCACACGCATTTCCGGAGCCCTGTGTAAGCCGCGCTGTCCTCCATGACCAGGTAAAATTGCAATCCTTTAGCCCTTATTCATGAAAATATCCAAATTCCTAAATCATGAATCCTTTTAATGCCACCGTCTGACTGGGAGCCCACCACTTCACACTCTCAACACGCTCTCATCTTTGGCGACATGTAATGAATGCCTACTGCTCCTGTCCATTCACAAAAATGTCAATTGTCACACAGTCCATGATTTTTCGTAGTTTCACTCCTCGGCCGTGTCATTGTGCCTTGAGCCGTACGCCCCTTCATCTGCAGTGACGGGTAACGCCCCGTACAACCTGTTCATTCATGAAATTTCCAAATTCTTATGCATCTGTCCCATAGCCCCGCTGCTCGGCTACACTCGTACCAGGTCCTTTACACACAGTGGCGCACGCTCAACAATAGGACAAGGTAAATGCATCCTAAATATCATTTCAACTTCAAGCATGCGTTCTCTAACAATGAATTTGGTTGTATAGTTGCCAAAGATGACGCAAATCATCCTGCGCCATCCTCCGGAAAGTGAGCTGCGTAAAGTGGATTCCCAGCCGACAACCCTGGGACCATGAACTCTCCTTATTCCACCAGCAGTATGCGTTTCTCGTAGTTGGGTTTAGTTCCAGTGTGCTATAGGATTTACAGTAACTCCCCATTAATGTTTTCAGGTGTCAGTGGTCAGCAGCGGCACAGGGCACGCCACCTCTGCTGTTTTGTTTCAGTTCACTGTTTTGTTTTGTCTGCATTGTTTTGTCTTGTCCTTTTGATTCATTTCGTTTCATTTTATTTATGCTTCAAGTTGAGAACTGGGGTCTGTTCTCGTGTCTGGCACTGTTCTCCCGTGCAGAGCGCAGGTGCCCAGCTCTGGCGCAACGAAAAGTGGGCAATTGTTTTACAATGAACTGAACGAGTGAGTGATTGATTGGATTCAGAACTTTTATTGTTGTTGCTATTAATGAAATTAAATATTTGTTTCCTTTAAAATGTAATGTAAATGTAATGTAATGTAAAATAAAGACCTTGTAAATTATGGAACTCATTGGATATGCTTATCTGTGTGCCTTATAATTAAATTCTATTTCCTAAAACTAGATTTAGGGTAGCATTGCAGCAACACAATTTCTATTAATAATCCAATTTGTCTAGCTCTCGATTGCCACAGGAGGAAGTTGCAATAGCCTTAACAGGAGAAAATTACTTTTTCAAGATCAGGGCGGGAGAGGATATGTTTTACTTTTACTAAATGTGTGGAGGTGGAGAAAACAGGATTGGGTGACATTTTTGATGTGAAGATGGAAGTTGAGGTGAAAGTTAAAAATAATGCCGAGGTTTCTGGCAGCAGGGGTGATGTTGGAGGTGAGAGGGCTGTTACTGTTGCTGATATGAGAGGTGGACTGTGGAGGATTGATTAAAATTATTTCAGATTTGGAGCTGTTGAGTTGTAGGAAGTTCTGTGCAATCCAACTATTCACGTCACTGAAGCAGTTTAACACGGCAGCCAGGGTCGTTGGTCTCAGTGGGAGGTAGATCTGTGTGTTAGCATAGCAGTGGAAGGACACGTTATGGTGGGCTATAACATGTCCTAGGGGGAGCATACAGATAGAAAATAATATGGGACCTAAAATAAAACCTTGTGGCACACCACAAGTAATGGGGGCAGAGGAGGAGGTAAAATTACCTATGGTGACTGCAAAGATTCTGTCTAAAGATAGGAATAATACAAATCAAGTGCAGTGTCTCAGATGCCAACCAAAATTTTGAGACGCTTTATTAAAATCACATGGTCAATAGTATCAAAAGCAGTGCTTATATCAAAGAATTAAAATCTAGCACTCTCCTCTGTCAGTGGTTACAAGATCATTTGAGACTTTGAGGGTTGTTTCAGTTCTGTGAAATGCTTTAAAACCTGATGGAAATTTCTCAAATATGTGATTTCTATTCATAAAATCTGGTTAGAAATAACTTTCTCTAAAACTTTGGATAAAAATTGAAGCTTTAAGATTGGTCCAAATTTGTTAAAATCAGCAGTGCTTAAATTAGGTTTCTTTAAAAGTGTCTGGACCACAGCATGTTTAAATGGGATGGGATAACGCCTTCAGACAAACTGGTTGAGGACAGATAAGACACTGGGTCCAACCACATTAAAAACATCTTTGAGGAATTTGGGTATGACATCCAGACAGCATGTGGTCGCTTTCATATGGGATAAAACATTGGCTAGAGAAGAAAAGGATAAAAGAATAAAATTAGCAAAACAATTAAAGCCCAGAGCTTCTCTATTTGCATAAACGGGTTGGCTAGGGGCAGATATTTGGGTCCTAATGTCAGAAACCTTGATAAAATGGTTTTAAAAGTTCACACAATTCATTGGATGCCTCATTAACAAAAAGGGTTTGGGATTGGAGATTGAGTCTAAAATCTGAAATAAAACCCTTGAATATGACATGTTTTTACTAATGGTGTTGGAAAAAAGTTCAAAGTTCAAAAAGTTCAAAGTCAGCTTTATTGTCAATTCTGCCATGTGTTCGACATACAGTGAATCAAAATTTCGTTTCTCTCTGGCCAAGCAGTGCAAAAAGACCGTGTACAAAATACAGTATAAACACAATACAAAAACTATGTAAGACTGAATCTAATATATGTGACTGAATACAGCAAAACAGTCCCCAACTCGGCATTAGGGATTCCTAGATACACGCGTTTTTACTATATTTTTTCAAAATTTGTGATTTTCGTTTTTTTTGCAGAATGTGCAAGTTGAGATCATGAAGAACCCACTCCATGTTTCAGATAACAGCACTGGCTGCTTAAAAAGCATACATTTTGTTTGTGAAATTGCCTTGTTTTTTCAGAAAGAATCCAGGTGTGTCTAAATTACCATCCTACAGCTATGGACCAATCACGTGACATTTGTGCTCTTTGTTTACTTTTGTTTACTTTTTTGTTTACTTTGAAGGTGCACTTGACTTTATTTTTGGAATTAAAGCTAGCTTATTGAAATTATTGAATTGTTATTAAAGTCCATTTTGATGTGACCCAAAGTTTATTTATCGGTATACAGCTAAGATATATGGCATGTATTTATTTATTGTTATTTATTTATTTAAAACATAGTATATTATACTATATTATACTATGCTATATTATGCTATATTGTGCTATATTATGTACAAAATTCATATGAGCAGTATTACCTCCTGTGAAATACTCCTTAAATGCCCTATTTAATCCTACCTGTACCTTGGTATTTCATTACATATTTTATTACATTTTTTAAAAATTATATTGGTTACTTTGCTATGCTATTAGTACTTCCTGACTATCTTGGCGAGTCAACGGTTCTTCTTGATCTTAAGTATTTCATTGCATTATTGACCTTGTGTTGATCCTGCATATGACAAAAAACAATCATGAATCTTGAATCTTGGTAGTCTATTATATTTTGTAGTAAACTTTGACTTAACATATTATCCTGTGTATTATTAAATTACTGAATGATTCTGACCTACCTGGACATTAACACCACACCACAGTGAGTCACTGATGGGGTAGGGCTTAGCTTAATGTCATGCAAATGAGGCAAGTTGTGAGAAAACAGAAAAGTTTCGGGGCTGATTTTACCCCTTAGCAAAATCTGCTGTGCATGCTTTCTAATAGCGACAACTTCTTCAAATATGGTCAGATTCTCATGTGTAAGACATCATTGGAAAGCTTAGAATCTACACTTTCAGAATCTGTGAATAACTCAAAACACCTCCGGGATCATATGTGTCCTGAAATGTCGCGGTCGGTCACATATAATGAATAAAACATGGTCCTTGCTTCTTTAATGGCTTGCTGGTAATTTTTTAAACTTTCTTTCCATGAAACACATTTAGATTGGTCTTTTTCCATTTTTGCTCATTTCGTCTGCAAATTCTTTTTACCTTATGTGTGTTTTCATTGACCCACACTTGGGCCAGTCCATTTGGGTTTCTTTCTTTACAAGGTTCAATAGAATCTAAGGTAAAAGGAGAAATTCAGTTTGTCAACTGGACAAAGTTTATTTGGTCGAAAACGTTTCGTAGCTCATCCGAGTTGCTTCGTCAGTTCTGAACTGACTCCTTTTACCATGGATTCTACCTCTACTGAGGGATTCTTCACACAATAGAATCTAAGATCAACTTGGTGGTTTGATAAAAGGAGACCCGCTTCTCCAGGGTAAAATTGGGGTTAAAAATGAAAGAATCTGATGTAAAAAGCTGGGAAAAAATTAAGCGCAGAGGAGGAGTTAAAAACACAGGGATATTAAGGGCCCTGGTTAAAAGACTGGGGAGCTAAAACATCAAATAAAACTGCTTTGTGATCTGATACACACATCTTTAGCGGTAAGATTTCCCAGACTGAAACCAAAGATTAAAACCAGGCCCTTTGAGTGGGTGTGAACAGTTAGAACAATTAGGGATAAATTAACTGAATCGATTAATTCCAGAAAATCATAAGTTAGGGGGGAGGTTTAAGAGGGCAGCATACATGAATATTAAAATCACCTAGGATTAAGGCTGCATCCCATTTTTCTGTCTTATCCCTACCCCTTGGTTTTGCGTGTTCATGTGAAGGCAAGGGGTGTCCCGATTCTAATTTTGATCAAGGGCTAGGGCCACGACCGAGGGCTACATACCCCTTGAAACGAAGTAAGCTCTCGACCAGACTTGGAACAAAGGGGTACGCCTACAAGCTCAGGCAGGGTTTGGGATCAGGATGGCAGCGTCACATCGACCAGCCAAGGAGTGTCATAAATGTATTTTCAGCAGTTGTAATTAGCATGGTCTACAATTGCGACGATTATGTTCTACGTTACTTTTAGTGAACTGTTGTTGCATTTTTTATTGTAGTGATGTCTGTTTAGCCGACGTTATCATTTTCATCGAACTTTCATGTGTAAACAAGCTAGTTTTTTTGTCGAGCTGAGGTACCCGATAATCCTTGACATTTGTTTACGTTTGTTTGCGCAAATTGTTGTCGCCTCTGTAGACGTAGCAGCCAGGTAGAGGCAAAGGATGATGACGCAAACGGTAAGCGAGTGGCGTCCCATTTCTTAGGGGAACATTCGTACGAGCCCTCTCAGCTCGGTATCGAGGGGCAAGACAAAGACGTAGATAAAGTGGACGCAGCCTAAAACCATGTTATGTAGGGTCATACACTGGGATAAAAGTTCAGAAAATTCTTGGATAAAAACAAGGTTAGAATAAGGGGGTCTATAAATAACTAAAATAAACACAGGCTCTTTTGAAGAAATGGTAAAAGACAGATGCTCAAATGAATTAAAGGTATTATAAAAAGAGGGAGGGCATTTAAAAGCATTCTTAAAAATAGCTGCTACCCCCCCACCCCCCCACCCCCACCCCACCCCCCACCCCCCCTTTACCAGACAGTTGTGGTTGGTGAAGAAAAGTGGAGTCGGAGGTACAGTCAACTCAACGTCTACTCAAAATCAGGCTAATGATTCAGCAGAGCAGGGTTTCCTATATCGCTAATTCATCATGAGGAGAAAGGTGGAGGTGTGTACAAATTGCAAATGCGTGTCTTAAAACTGGTGGATCAGAATTATATTACTCACTCTAGGGCTGTAAAATGAACTGCAAGCAAATCAAAACTGCAATGTTAATTTTATGCAAACGGGTACTGCGCCTCCACATGCTCTAATTAAAACCAGAGTTTACTTCACATCTTCTAACACATTCTGAAAAGCCTGTGACATTATATAGAGTTAGCAGCTCATATTTCTGTCTTCAAATGGTAATTCATCCTGAACACAATCTGATTCCTCTCTGTTTTGCTGTCTTCAGAAACATGACGGATTGCTCACTTACCTTATGCTTTCCAAGCAGCTTAATGATTAAGTATATCCTAATTATTATTCACCACACAATGAGTTTATAAGCATTTTCACAGTCCTCAGAGATCAGAGGAGAGTCGTCGCCGTAATGGTAACAACAACTAGCACACTTCCTGATTATTAGATGACAAAATGCTTTCTAAAAAGACGCAGACAGCGGTGGATTCATCTTGAACTCAAAAGCTGTTTATACAGTATATGGGAAAAATCTGGTACATGCCCTTTAGATGTAAAACAGAAATCTCATTGCAAATTCAGTATGCATTATTTATATTTCAGTTATTTGTCATGTGTAATTAATACTTACTAACCTGTATGGTATAGTGAAAATGATAGCCCCTCCATGGAGACAAATAGACAATGTTCTTAATCAGGTAAACTTATAAGTAATGTTTGGATAGGTCTGCCCACTCAGTATTTTATGTTTTGTCACTCTGCTGACCCATGACTGCACAGCAGCTTTCAGCACCAATCACATTGTGAAGTTTGCGGATGATACGACTGTGGTGGGTCTCATCTCTAATAACGATGAGACAAACTACAGGAGTGAGGTGAGCCTTCTGACCAAGTGGTGCAGCGATAACAATCTCATTCTGAATGGTGAAAAGAACAAGGAGATTTCTATAGACTTCTGGAGAGGCCCCACCCGGCACCCCCCACTGACCATCAACGGTGCTGCTCTAGAGAGGGTGAGCAGCAGCAAAATTCCTGGGGGTGCACATCAGTGAGGATGTGCTTTTGATGTCTGCTGAGGACTGTATGATTATTTGTGTATGAACAAAATGAGACTTTTTAACAACCCCTGTAACATTATCTGTCTTGGTCCTGCTTGGAATCAATAAAAGGTTTTATTAAACTATTGTTTTTGTTTTAGTTACTTTTAGAAATGGCATGTTTGATACCAGGTGAGGTCCCTATGACGGGAGATTGATTTATGGTAGTCTAAAATGTTTTAAGACATTAATGAACGTGCCACACGACCACTGAACACTAGGCTACAAAGCTGTGCAAAGAACATTACATATCTCATAATTACTGAAATCACACTTGTTCACACATCTGTATAAAAAATATAAGATTACTAAATGACACAACACGCTGTAGCGCAAATAAAAAGTGTAACAGTGCAGTTGCAGGCAATAAATAAAATAAAAAAATAAGTAGGCCTAATACAATAAATAAAGACAATGAATAGACAGTGAGACAACAGACAATAAACCTGCAGTTACACAGTAACAGTAACAATGTAATAGTAATAACAATGGGAAGAATCAATATGATGGAAGTATAAATAGTATAAAACAGTAAAACACTTAAGAATAAATAGTATATAAATACTTATAATAAAATACTTAATAACAAATAACAACATGGTGGTAACAGACAGAGTAGAAAATGTTACAAAAAATAACAATAAATATACAATATGTACATAGTCTGCTCAGACAGACTCAGAGGCCTGTTCTTGGAGTTTGTCCACTGCCTTTGGCCTCCTTGCTTGTCTTCAGGATGCACTGTTGCCTGTCTTTGGGCACACTTGGGTCCAGAATGCACAGAACAGATCCATTCTCTTCTGGGAAGACAAAGACTGTAAGCTCACTTCAATGTTTGGATAGAAATCCCTCCCAGGATTATATTATAACTATACTGCTATATCATAATAACTTATGATAAACACGTGTATTATATATTATTATATACGTATATTATTATATATATTATGACTATTATAACTATAATACTATATCATAAGCTGTATTATTATCCACAGGTCTCCAGTACATAACCTTAGACTCCAGTAGGCCAATGGCAGCGACAACTGTCTATCGTATTTACGTCTGTGAGCTCTCCTATCCCTCTACGTAAAAAACAAAGTAGCTTTTGTGTCGCAAAGCGGTCCGTTTTAAATTATCACACTATCCAAAAATACGCTTCTTACCTTAAACAGTGGAATCAATCTCTCCTCTTGTCCTCTCCTCTCCGTGGTAAACGCTATCTGAGAGGTTTATCATTTCGCATGTCCCGGCACGGGGGGCCCCGCCCAGCTCAGAACGCTAGACGATCCCGAGCCGCGATTGGCCGGAGGCGCAAGAAGCCGGGGAGAACGCTAGACGATCCTGAGCCGCGATTGGCCGGGAAGGATAGACGGGATAGACAAGGGGATGCTCTCATTGGACGTCTACGTTGCGCGATTGCACTTCCGAGTGCTCGGGTCCTGCGAGCAGTGAATACTGCATCACTAGCAAAGAAAGCTCAGAGGCGCCTCTATTTCCTCCGCAAACTGAGGAGAGCTGGAGAACCCCCACCCATCATGAGCACCTTCTACCAAGGCACCATTGAGAGCGTTCTGACCAGCTGCATCACTGTGTGGTATGGGAGCTGCACTGAACAGAACAGGAAAGCCCTGCAGCGCATAGTGAATGCAGCTGGGAGGATCACTGGTGCCCCTCTCCCCTCCCTCCTGGACATTTTTAACACCCGCCTCACCCGCAGAGCATCCAGCATTGTGGGTTACTGCCTCCTGGGTGCCGAAAACATGGCTGCTCACTGCTCCTGAAAAAAAGGATGGGTCAAATGCAGAAGTCAAATTTCTCCCGTGTGTCACTGTGTGTCATTGTGTGTGAGACCAATAAATGCTTAATCTTAATCTAATATCATATCTCGATATCTGTACAGGAAAAATAACCCTTCAAAAACTACTGCAAAAACAAATATGCCAAATTCTACAAGGTCTTTTTTTATTGAAGTGCAACTGAAGTGCAAGTCATGTAGGAACAAAGTGCTTCTGTGACATAAAATAAATAAATAAATCCCTGTATAGAAAAATAATTCAATAAAAACTGTAAAATAAAGGAAGAAATAATACCTCATTTTTATTCAAAAACCTAACTCGAGCTCATCTTTGCATTAACTCTCTTAACCATAGGATAACCATGAGCTCCTTATTTTAATAGATCCATATTCCTCACCATGCTGTTTCCCACTGCGCAGACTAAACCAAACGTTTCCAAATACGATTGTACAAGTTTTACACTGCAGCAGATTAATTTAAAATCTTCTGCATAAATAAACTTTACATTACTATAACCATAACTACTATAGAGCCACTTCAGCCCGTCTGAGATTATAATGTGTTTAATTAGATTATAATGTGGTTAATGCGGCTTTGCGCACATTTGTTTTATAGAAACGAATCTTAACACCACATGGCTCATTTGCATAAACTATAAATGCCCAAAAAAAAAAAAAACAGCTCTGTTCTTGTGCCACTGATGCGGTCAGCTCCTGAAAAGACAAACAAAAAAAGTACCTTAAACCCACATTATGGAGCGAGTTATTTTTTTTTTTTTTTCACAACATCTCCTCCGGGATGTTGTGGCGCCGCATGCGAGGGGGAGGTCGGGGGAGAGCAGAGCACTGCTTGGCCAGGGAGAAACGCAATTTCAATTCACTGTATGTCAAACACAATTGACAATAAAGTTGACTTTGAAATTTGAACTTTCTTTGTGTGTGTGTGTGTGTGATGATGATGATGATGATGATAATGATGAAATAAACGCTATCTATTTTTTAGCTGAAATGTTACATCTGGGGCTTAAGTTAAATGTAAAGTAATCCCCTAGTTATATTTGTGACTCTGTTGATCTTTGTGGTGTGGGTCTCATGGTGCATCGAGGAGGAAGAATATAACATTTTCTTTTTCTCACTCCTTGTACTCTTTGTCTGGGTGAGCTGAGGGAGAGCTGTGGTCTGCTCTGGACAACAGCCTTCACAAATAAGCCTGTCACTGTAAACCACAAACCTTACTTTAACTTCTACACTCTCCCACAGCCTAGCCTCGCTTTCCTGCCTGTTTCCATGGCAATTACAATTCAAAATAAAATCTAGTATATAAATATTGAATGGTGAGAAGTGCTATAAATGACGCCTCAACAGGAAGCCGAAACTCATGATTAGAATGCTTGTATTTAGCGTAGTAATTATATTAACATAAAAATGCATGACTGAATCCCCTCTGTGTTGCCTTTTGTCCACTTAGGTCACCATTCAAATAATGATACAGCAATTTATATTGTTATGGACTTCTTTGCAATATGTGTATCAAGACAGAAATATGTATTGTGATACTTTTAAAGAGCATAAATTAACCATCTGACCACTACTGTATTAAGGCTATTAAGGCTGTATCTGGGCTGAAAAGGTGACTTGTTTATGGGAAAATTATGTTCTAGTTTTATGGGTATTGTGAACATAAAATTCCAATACACTTTGTAATACTGCATTGTCAAAAACGTTAATTTAGTAAACTTTTAACAGATTTTAAGGGATGTTTATGTATCAGGGCACTTATCATATCAAGGTATCAAGATTGAGAGAAGTATGATGGCGATAAGCGTCAGTTTGGTTATATATTTTTATGTTAACAATATATAGATACATTAGATTTTCACACTGTAGAGGTAATACTACAGTGTTGTAAGTACACAATGTTTTAAAGTTGTAAGTAAGACGATGCGTTGCATGATTCAAACTCTGTAATAGAATTTTAACTCAAAACCCAAACCTTTCTCAAATGACTTTTGAAACGGAGTTGGGCGCACAAAGGATTATGCAGTGAATATACAGCAATGCCTGTGACAGTAAAATTATTTAGAGACCAGGGATTAGAAATTTAATCTTAACAGGGATTTTCATGGTGGAATTCATCTTATTTTCTCTTTCTGATACAAAAGAAAAGTGATAGGATTTAAGCACCTCTGAATGGAAGTGCCCGGAATGTAGCTAGTCCAAATGTAAACCCACATCACTCATTCATCTTCATTCATCCTCGCTCAAGCTTTCTCTCTCCCCCCTCCTCTCTCTCCTTCACTCTTTCCTTCTCTCTCTCAAGCTCTCTCATTCCTCTCTCACTCTCTCCTTTGCTCTCTTTCCTTCTCTCTCTCCCCTCTCTTTCTCTCAACCCCTCTCATTCCTCTCACTCTCCATTTCTCAGTCTCACTCTCTCTCCTTCTCTCTCTTTCCTTCTTTCTCTCTCCCTCTCTATTTCTCAACCACTCTCATTCCTCTCTCACTCTCTTTCTCTCTCCACTTCTCTCAGTCTCACTCTCTCCTTCGCTCTCTTTCCTTCTCTCTCTCCCTCTCCTTCTCTCAACCACTCTCATTCCTCTCTCTCTCTCTGTCCACTTATCTGTCTCTCTCTCCTTCGCTCTCTTTCCTTCTTTCTCTCTCCCTCTCCTTCTCTCACGCTCTCTCATTCCTCTCTCACTCTCTTTCTCTCACCACTTCTCTCAGTCTCTCCCTCTCCTTCGCTCTCTTTCCTTCTCTCTCTCCCTCTCCTTCTCTCAACCACTCTCATTCCTCTCTCACTCTCTCTCTCCACTTCTCTCAGTCTCACTCTCTCTCCTTCTCTCTCTTAACTTCCCTCTCCTTCTCTGAACCACTCTCATTCCTCTCACTCTCTCTCCATTTCTCCCAGTCTCACTCTCTCTCCTTCTCTCTCTTTCCTTCTCTCTCTCCCTCATTCCTCTCTCTCTCCATTTCTCTCAGTCTCCCTCGCTCTCCTCTCTCTGTCTCGCTCTCCTTCTTTCACACATACTCTCCCTTTTTCTCTCCCTCCTTCTCTCCCTTCCTTCTCTCTCACTCCCTCATCCACTTTCTCTACCTTTCTTCCTCCCTTCTCTCTCGCTCAATCTCTCATTCCCTCTTCCTCTGTCTCTCCACATTTCTCTCTTCATTCTCTCTCTCGCTTCATTCTCTCTTTCTGTCTCAATACAACTCACCTGTTCTTTTCCCCTCATCTCCCAGGACTACTCACTACACCTCGCATTCACGCAGGAGTACTTCCATTGTGATATTTAATAACTAAAATATGCAGATTGTAGCAGGCTTTAAATGATGTGTCACTCATGTAGATGTGAATAGTTTTCTTATAATAGAAGGTTTCCTGCTTTACATTACAGAGGAATGCAGACCATGGATGTGTTTTTAAGATGTGCAACTCATTCAAGGTTCATTTCACTTTGGCAAAACATCTTTAAAGATCTTTTCTTTTGGCATTCTTCAGTTCAGAGTGTTTTGTTCATAATATATGTGTACTTGTAACCAGCTTGTTAAAGCCTGATCCCGTCAGATCTCAGAAGCTAACCATGGCCGGGCCTGGGTAGTACTTGGATGGGAGACCAGTGGAAATTCCAGGTGCCACAGTGGAGCTCCAGTTGCAAAAAACTGTCGTTGTGTCCTGTCGTTGAGGCAAAACACTTCGCCCACATTGCCTAGTATGAAAGTGGAGTGTCCGCGAGTGTTGGAGGTGGTCGGAGGGGCTGATGGCGCAGATTGGCAGCCTTGCTTCCGTCAGTCTGCCCCAGGGCAGCTGTGGCTACAGAAAGTAGCTTACCACCACAAAGTGTGGAGTGAATGAAAAATGAAATGTAAAGCGCTTTGGGTGTCATGAAAGGCACTATATAAATGCTATGAATTATTATTATTATAATTATTATACTGTAAAACCTACATTCTACTATAAGCAAAACTGACCCATAACTTTGTTTTTTGATGCATTCTTTTTGTCTTCATAGTGATAGATATGTAATGCTGTACTGTGGAACATCTAGACAAAGTGACGGACCCTTCATCAGAAAAAAAAAGCTCTCTTAGCTTTGTTGGAGTGGCAGTTCATTTATTGATTTTATTGGCAGTACATAAAATGTTGAAAGCCTGCAACAAAGTCTGTATGGTTGTTTTATTCAAGGTTAGGATTGAATTATGGATTTTTAGATGAGGCTCCTGCTGGAGGTTACAATCAATGCCATGCAGTTCTTATTATTGAATCAAATTAGTATTTCAGCCGCAGTGCGTCATAAATTATATGCTGTATTATAATGGTGGTATTTCAAAGCCAAAGATTAAAAATGAAATGTAAAAAAAATAGGACTGGCACAGGGGGACCATTTTTCTAGCCTAGCCACATTGATGTTTTCTGCTTCAATTATTATTTTGTCGCCAAACATAAACTATAGATGCATTTTCTTGTTGGGTTGCATTTTGAGGTCCTGACTTGATTACTGAAAAGAGTTTTGAATTGTTACCTACTATGACAATTGTTTTTGCTGAAACCCTTGAGCAATGTTCTGTCATAGATTTAAGTTAAGTTACCCTATAGTTATTCAAACCAAATAAACATCTTTGTCTCTGTTTTTTCTGGTCTGAAACCTATTCTTCAAGATGTTGTTATGCCCGAAACATTCCACCATAGCATAAAACTTTAATTTCCACGGAGAGAAGTGGCAACCTCAACAAACCAAGTAGATTTTTTATTTATTTTTGCCAACAAAAATAATTCCATAAATGAAAGATAAGTTCCCATATTGTGGAATGTTCCGGGCAAAACAATAACATTTTCAAGACACAAACAGGTGAAAGAACCTGCACCGGGAAATGAGTGCATTTTTTAGAATTCACCATATCAAGCTTTGGTTATTCAAAACACTTGTACTAACAAGTCAAACATTTCCAAATAAAAATAAACATGTAAACAAAAACTGAAAACTTCTGAAGTTCAAATCAGTCACACTCCATAATCCTGCAATCTGAAACTGTCATTTCAGTGCAGTATAGATAACAAAAACATAGTCCACTTCTGAGCACTGCTGTAGCCCTATCTCGTGATCGCAGCTACAACTATTCGATAACCTGGGCTTACCTTTCCTGTACTCCCCCTTATCTTAGCCGGACCTGTGGATTTCTGTTCACAACATCTAAAGCTAAATCTATGTAATATTGTTTGTTTTCTACACAGTGATAGGCAGGGGGAAAGCTGAAAGTCTAATAGAAAGTTCTAATAAGCAGCAGTGAATGGTCCACAGTGAAAGAGCCTGTAGGGAGAGAAGCAAGGTAGATATTTATCATAATCAGTAAGTTGCCAGGTGTGTTGTTGACCAAGCACTTTTGAAGTAGAAATCCTGCCATCTCAATCCAGATTGGTGCTATAATCCTGCTCTCGCTGGAGTAAACAAGTCCAGTAACCACATTTGAGCTTGTTACATGCAAACAGAAATGTGTGCAATTTATCCAGATGTCCTCAAATCAACTTGAAGTCAACCATTTTCTACAGTCGACAATCCCTAAGGCGCAACACCATACGCCGACACAATTACAAGAAGAAAATAATAATAATAATTTGCTACACAAAATATGACATGCATTAGTTCTGAAAAAGAAAGAAGAAAGAAGTTTGTTTTTAAATCTTTTTATCAGTATTGCTATCTGCCTATTGATATCGGCAGTAGCTCAGTTGGTCGAGCATATGCCTCGTGATCCAGGGGTTGGTGGTTCGAATCCCGCTCTTGACGGGTTGACCGCGTGTGATCCCAGCTCCCACAGATGAGCGCTGCCGTTGTGTCCTTGGGCAAGACACTTAACCCTACCTCGCCCCCAATGTCTGTGGACACTGGTAGCCCCCATGGCAGAAGATACATCAAGGCTGTTGTGACGTGAGCCGTCCTCCTGTGGACCCACCACCTGCGGGAGGATTCATGGGGGCTGGTGCATTGTGTTCTGGGCAGCAGAACACTGCTTGGACTGCTGCTCCCGCGACCCAGAAAATGGAAAAGCGGAAGAAGATGAATGAATGAATATTTGCCTAAATGAGTTTCTTTCATCATCATAAACTGCCTACAAAATTGATAAAACATCTTTTCATAATTATTAAGTTGCATGACATTTATTTTGTCTAAACAATGTCTAAACGGAATATTTTTCATTTTGCCAACTTAGATTTCCTTGATTTACAACAATAAAGTTATTAATAAAGTCAGTCATTTCTCACTTTTCGTTGGAACACATTCATAAATGCACATATAAAATACTGCTTTATTTTATTAAAGGACCAAAAGAGGTGAACTTGTGTCCTAGGAATTGTGCTCTAGCTTTTATTACATCTTTTTTTAGATTCAATGTACAAATCCTGCTCATTAAAAGGCTCCCGTCCATATTCTTAACTGGGTAAAGTAAGTATTTTTTGGCCTTTGTAAATGCACAAAGCTGTTAGCAGAAAGCATACCTCAGCATGATGATTGGACAATAATCAGATACAGTACATTACTGCATTCTATCTATCAGGATTCTATAAACAGGGAGTGAAAATGTCAAGCCTGCTCTCACTGTTGCTCTTACATTTATTAAAGTTGAGTTTTTCTCTGTATAGTGCTCTACTTTCTCGGATGTGACCCTTTCTCAGATGTGACCCATAGACCCTTTTCTTGTACTTCTTCAAGCGTTAGAAGGAAATATAATAAATCAATCCAAAGCAAAGTACAGAAAGTATCAAACAAGTGAGTTAAATTTCACTGTTGCTTAGTTTTACATGGTGGTAAAAAGATTAAGACACAACAGTGACACCTCCAACAGTGACAAAGACGACAAAGGTTAAAATGCTGAAACACAGAGCTGTATCTTGTTTATTCTCTGCTCGTGTTCACAGGGAATTCAAAAGGTGCTGCTACATCAGATAATATGGCCTTTTCAGGACACTGCCATTTGGTCCATCAGTCTTATCTTTAATGGAAGGACCATCGCACTCCTCCATCTTCAGCCTGACCTCCAGACAAACCAAAGACATGCAGCGTGTCCCAGAGCAGACAGTTCACACACTAAACTACATACAGAGCAGACTTTACAACCAGGAGATCTAGAGTAATTTTTACAAGTTAAAACATGGATCTTAATCATTTAAATATTAGACACTGAATAGTCTGGAATGCTCAGTATTGTCCAATGCCAATACTGTTCCCACCAAAAGACCAGAAAAATGACATTTTGTTAAAGGTGCACTATGTAACTTTTCAAATAATGGGGTTTGCCACCTAGTTGTCTCCATGGAGATGCTATTGCTTAGCCTGGAATAATCCACAGTATGGCATTTAATATACCTTGAAAACATGCCTTCTTAGTCACAGATCTGACTTGTAATTCTGCCCCGAGATCAAGCATAGAGATGGGTAAGTTTAAGGTTAAATAATCCAATGAGTGACTGGTGGTGAGAGGTCTACCTCAGGGCAACTGTGACCACAATAAACTGTTAATTTAAGGAATGGAAATGTACTTTTGCTACAGGTATATGTGATGTTTTAGTCAAGGTGTTTATTGGGAGCACTGCAATTTCAAATCCTGTGTGTGCAACCTGTACATATGGTTTTTGACAATAAAGCTGACTTTGAACTTTGAACTTTGAAGTGCACCATACAAGACTAATGCGTTACTATTATTATTTAACACAAATCTTAAACAAATTAATTGTAAAACGCCTGTAGGCCTTGCTGTCTGTCATAATAGTCAAGTAAGTTGCTAATTCCCCTCCACGGGCGTCTAATACATTATACTTACACTGCATAATGGCTCTGTTAGCTGTAGTAACGCCTGGAGCCAAGCACATTTACAATGATGACTGGTGGATCACAGGACTGTGCGTTAGATGTGCAGCCTTCTATATAATTAAGGGATAATGGTACAACACTAATGTCCTACAAGCCAATAATGGCTATGTGCACTCAATACTTATCGATCCAGAGTCATCCCATTAATGAGTGAGGCTAAAACTATGGGGGCTGTCCGAGCGCTACAAAAATCATGAGGAAATACAGTGCTCGCCTCAGGGTTCAATCTGCAACTGTAAATCCAGACGGCGCATCAATACTTACAGTGTAAGAGGCCAGTGATGTGTGACTTTGACAGTGACTTTTTCAGATAGCATCTTATGGATTATCAAGACTAAAAGAGGGTTTTAATTGAACTAGGTTTAACAATATCAATCATAAACAATCACTGTTCACAAAACAGGTAATGTGTTATGTGAATGTTTCACTGTTTTGTGTACCTGTGGTGAAACAAAACCAGAAAATAATCTGTTTTCCATTGGGACATTTTTACAATTGATATATCGACTATGAATGTACCATATTTGGCATATTAAATAAAGTATGTACAAGAAACATACAAAGTAATACTATATCTTACTTAGTATTTGAACATTTTTCTTGTATTTATTCTTTTGTTTCCAAACCAACTATTGTAGCCTCCATTGAATGAATACACACTGAGGCATCCTGTACATATAACAAACATTTTACAATTTGAAAAAAAGGTATTAATTTTAAACATACATGAGCTTGAGAGTTGTGCCTGTCATGTCAGAGGCAGCCTGACTTCCTGCATTTCCATTCAAATAAGCAGCCTTTCTCAGAGCTAACGAAAAGGAAGCTCATGTGCTGAGTACCTAACCGCTGTCTCAGGCTCTGGTCCTGAGCAGAAGAGGAGGCACAGATCAGCGGAGCACGACTCAGAGTCTGATTAACTACAGCACACGCAAGTGCCTCAGTAGTTTTACATGAGAGACATATGAGTGCACTATGTTCTACTTTCAGCTATGATTTTACCAAAACACTCAGATCAAACAGGCTTCAGTTCATTGTTGGAATATGATACTTCCCCGTATCCCATGTATGTAAAATGGCAATGATGAGGAAAACTGCAAATATGAAGATAAAAGCATTCATCACTGACTTGAAAAGACTACTCCAAATGTTCAAGGAGTTAGCCACTTGTGAAAGCAAAGTACATTTACATTTATGGATAAGAGACATACTCATGTAGAGCTGGGCGGTATGACCAAAAATTGATATCACACAGGGCTCTCAAGTCTCACGCATTGAGAGTGTGACACACGCAATTTGACGTGTTCACACGCAACACATGGTATTTCTCACGCTGAAATTTAGTTATGTAATTCAAGCGCAGCGCTTCTGTGCCTAGAAATCGGGTCAGGCACCACGCGGTTTCAGCGCCATTCGTCCCCCACCCTCCCACCCCCCGCTCCTCGCAGAAAAAAAAATAGTCACTCGCAACCCCTCCCCCCGGAAATTACGCAGTCACACGCACGACCCCGCTCGAAAGTTGAGAGCCCTGTATCACAGTATTTTTCAAAATGAAAAATCACGGTATTTGACAGTTTGTGCTTTAATCATCTTGAAGCACCTTTCTCCACAGGACTAAGTGGTACCGTGTCTTTGGCAAAGTGGATTGTAATAGCCTTGGTAATATTTTTCCACCATTTGCTTTTCTTGTCATAGGCAATCCCCTTAGCAAACACGTCTTTGATTGACGTCTGAGTGGCGTTTTGTGTTGCAGTGCCAACTTGAACATAACCTGCCGATGTGGAAGAGGATGCAGATCTTAGTTTCATGCATTCTTCATATTCCAGGACATGTTTGTGACAGAGGTGGTGAAGCAGATCGCTCGTGTCGCCTCTTGCGGCTACAACTTTAGCCCGACAACATTTACAGAATATGTTTGTTTGATCAGCGTCAGATTTATTAAAGCCAAAGTACTTCCACACAACTGACACGGCTCCTCTTTTCAGTATAAGTTCCTCTGTGTCTATAACATTTTCTCCGTCCATGTTGTTCACCGCTCAACACACACTATAGCCGTGTCCCAATTCGAGGGTTATTGAACCGTGTGCATAATCTGTGTGGTTAGCATTAGCGTTAGCAGCGTATCTGGGCGCTGGGTGACGGGAGTGGCTCCGTGGGCTGGACCTGTCCTATTTCGGCAACGCCCTTGCAGTCCACAGAGGTAGTTTGAGGGCTACAATTTTTGCAGCCTTCAGAGCGGCCGAAAAAGCAGCCTTCGGAGGCTGCAGCCCTCGAACTGGGACACAGCTTGTTTGTACGCACACACTCACCGGTATTGGGGTATATGAAAAATTCATATCATTTAAAAAAAACAAAAAAAACAAAACGGTATTTGGTATGAACTAGGGATGTCAACAATTAATTGACTTACAATTAATTGTCGATCAAGACGTTGGCCGAACAAAATGCATTAATTGTAACTAATCGCTAGAGGGTGCTACTCTGGAATGTGAACACGAGATGCGAACCCACTCGCGAGAAAGACCATAGCGTTACATCATGTAACCCTTTCCTCTCTGGATGTTGCCATACAACTCACAGTAGAGCTGGACCTAGGACCATATATTTTTGAAATTATAAAAGCATGTAACTTACATGCTGCGCGGGTGCGCGGACACACAACAAGGCAAAGAGCCGCAATTCTGGTTTAGACCTGGTCTAGTCCTGGGCAGGGCGCACCGCGCTCATTCAACGGCACTACCATGTCCCGGGACGCGACGCGCACCAACCCCTTGGAGAAGTGCGTGACACGTGCACCACCGGCGCGAGGCCGCACGTACACCGGGGCTGCAAGCACGAGATCGATCCGCGGCGCCCGGACTGCGTACTCTCAGCCCGAGCCACAAACCAGCCGCACGAAACCAGCAAAGAGCGGCACGTGGTGGTTTAATCCCGGTTTAGTCCAGGTCTAGACCTGGTCCAGTCCTGGTTTAGTCCAGGTCCAGTCCAGGTTTAGACCTGGTTTAGACCTGGTCTAGACCTGGTCTAGACCTGGTCTAGACCTGGTTTAGTTCTGGTCTAGACCTGGTTTAGTCCACGTTTAGTCCTGGTCTAGTCTCATAGCCAATCAGGACGCAGAACATGTTACACTATAAAAAAAAATGTTACACTATTTTAAAAAATCCGTGAAACAGCGAGGCCGCAAACAGTGAACCGCGATAGAGCGAGGGATTATTATTATGTTATTCAGCATCAATACATTTGTCTGCTTTTTACTATGGAATAATTAAAATATAATACTTTGATATATTTTTAACTCAGTGTTATGTATACTATAGCTTATATTCTTAAAGACCCTATTGAAACACTAAAATTCAGGTGAAAAACGCCACTTATCAGTTAATCGTAAGTCGATCGATAAGGTCAATCAACTATAGATTAATGAATGAATCGATAATTTGTATCCCTAGTATGAACCGGTGTAGCGCCTAGCCCTACTCATGTACACAGTAGATATACATAAGGGTTGCAATTGCAGCTAAATAATTTATGACATGATAAACTATTTTTCCAAAACACATGTAAATGAGTTAAATAGTTTAACCAAGGGATGCATGGATGGAGTGTACTGCAAAGGGACCTATAACAGCTGTGCATGACTTAACACTTTTCACAATGAATGAGCCAAAGTTCCCTATACTAAAAATTCTAAATATCAAGTTGACCTTTCTGACATGTGAGTTTCCGTGCACAGAGCTCTGGAGACTGCACATAATTGCTCGGTATGATTCTGCTCTACAACGAGGAAGAGTGCGACACCACTGATTGTCAGGGAGAGACAGAAACAGAAACAGAGAAAGACTGAGACACAGGGCCAGAAAAGAGAGAGAGAGAGCGACAGACAGAGAAGGCGCCCTGTCAGACTAAATAGGCAGAAATAGATGAGCGGTGATGGGGTCAGGGAGAGGCTCACATTAGTGTGTTGAAGCCAGTCTGATATTAGAGAATGTCGCATCCGCTGGACTTCGGAAACAAAGGCCAAACATCTCTGTCTTCTCAATGTCTTATCTACATTAAATAATAATGTTGGTGACGCACAAGCTCTGAGTGCTCAAACAGACAGAGGTAAGCTAACAGTAGGGGGCGATGTTTGGGAATGGTAAAGTGTAATAACAAAAATCTCATAAAATTATTCTGCTGAGTTGGCAGTAGTTTTTTTTCTTAAGGTCTTAAATCATGGAGGAGTGTTTGGTGTCAGCGATATGCAGCCATTACAGTAGATGGTTCTATGGTCTTCAATAATAGATCAGGCTTCAGCTGCTGCTCCTGCCTCTGTTTGATGTGGGTCAGACACACAATGGAAAAGACACTGGCCACATGTTTCACTACTATTCTGTGTAGATTTTCACTGCAGCTTATTATTGTGAATGTACCAATTAAGCAATACATGATCACATAGTAGGATTTCTAGTATCTGTCTATATCAATATATTAATTAGGAATGTACTCATCCAGCTTTTTTAGTTCCAATAATGATATGATATGATATGATATGATAAGAAGAAGATAAGAAAAAGAGAAATTCACTTGCCACATTAGCTTCAGGCAGCTTAGTGGAAAGAAAGTTAGAACAAAAAAGTTAGAACAAAAACTGCTACTGATGCTACTGATACTGATACTTTAAGCATACCCCATATTAACGATACCAGTGTAGGGACGGAAAATGGCTCATAAAAACGCAGTTAAATTATAACACAAGAGATCCAGCTGTGTTATGTAACTGTTATTTGGCCCTCGCCAGGTAATGTAGTAACTGGCGAGGGGTATTGTTCTTTGTGGGTTTCTTTATTATTATTCTTTTTACGACAAAATGATCGTATTTTTGACCCCCTGAACACTGACGAAAAGTCCCACATGGGGGTATAGACTCAATCATCCCGGCGAAAAATTTGATAAAATGGGCATTGTGGCAATGCCTGAAGCAAACTGACTCAACAGCGTCACCTAGAATCAGACCCCTATGGGCGTGGGGTCAAGCAACGTTTGTCGCAGGCAAACGAAATTCAGGACAGTGATAGAGAACAATGAGACAAGCCTAAAGATGAATTGGAGCATGCCCCTATGACGAACAGGAAGTCAGCCCTATTGGATAAAAAATTCACCACCGTTTTGATTGCATGTGTGCAAAAAGACTCAAGTCCCTGGTCCCTGGTGTTTGGTCCAAATGAGCTCAGATTGGACATGTCAAATCAACAGACATAGGCTCACAAAAGTTACCCACTTTTATTGGGATGCTCCTTACGGTTTGCCCATAGCACACTGGTGAATAACTCCATGGGGCATTTTTCATGTTTGGCCAGCAGGGGCACACAGACTCCCCCAAAACCATTTAACGGTGCAATATGTAATTTTTCTGGTGGACGAGCTGTCGACATGTGTGGCTGTCGGGAAGAGAGAATGGCATCCCGGAGCGCTCGTGAGCAGCTTTAATTTATGTCTATTTTTAATTATTTCTTTTCCATGGGGTATTAACAGTGATGGGAAGGAAAGTTATTTAGTAACATAATTAGGTATCCACTCATCCAGCTTTTTCTGTTCCGATACCAATGTCGATACTTTGTCTTTAAATATCTGCCAATTGCCGATACCAGAGCTGAAACTGAAAATATATTTCCTTTAAAGACAAAAAGCATATGGAAAACAGTGATCCAAATGTGTTTTGTAACTACAAATCAGCTTTGTAAAAATACAAGTTTATATTTTATAAACTTGTATTTTTACCAAATACAAGTTTATAAAATAAACCCAAAACGTATCAAAACGTATTTTGATACATTTTGGGTCAACAGTGGTTAGTCTTACTACAATTACACCCATTTCTTTCTACAAGATCTGTACCTCACTGTCCTCAAAGGCCCGTGGCTTTTAGCACGGCAGACTGAGGTCCACTCTGGCTCTCTCGTCTGTGTGAAGTGACTGTTTTGTTTCTCCAATGTAGCACTCACTGCAGTCTTCACTACGCTGCATGGAGTAGACCACATTGCTTTGTGCCTGGCTCGGTGTTTTGTCCTTTGGACAGAAGAACAACATGTGCAGAAAGCCCTCTGTTTGTGGATATCCTAAATGGGCTTTCAACAAAACTAAGAGAGACAAGGATAAGAAACAAGACAAAAACCCACAAACACTTTTTCAAACCCACAAACACTTTTAAACAGAAACTGGTTCACCCAAAGAAATATAATACACTATAAAGCTTATGACAAGTGTACACTGTATCTCCCCCTACCATAGACATGAAGCATTAGTATTATTATATATGTACCAAATGTGTGGATTAAATTCTCTGAATGACTACGAGCATGGGGCATTTCTCACGGTTGACCAGCCAGAGTGCAAACATTTTTAAAAATTAAACATCTAAAGGTGCACAGTGTAATTTTTCTGATGGTTGGAAGGGACAGTAGCATGCCGGATGTGCACAACAGGGCGGGGGCCGTCATCACTGCAAGTGGATTTAATTATCTTTCAAATAACTACTGAACAGCTTTGTGTGAATAAAAGCTCAAACATTATGAGATGTTCAAAATCTGCCTGTAAAAGTCTTATTACATTAATTAAATGCCCATCCAGCATATCGGCTTAATCAATATCAAGGAACCAACACCCAATCCAGCATATTTTTTAGTATCAGCACTGATACTCGATACCAATATGAGCATCAGTGCATGTCTAATATGAATGCATTTATCATAGCACGTATAGTGGTTGAGATACACTGGACCGAATGGAGGTTCAACAGACTTTATGAGCCTTAATTAAATTCAAAGATTTTTTTTCAGGAGTTTTATTTCATTCCGGTATATTTAAGTAATTGTGCATATTGAGTCTCAGTCTGACAGAATTTGAATAGGGATATTATGCGACACAATGCATCAAATTTCTATTCACAACCTTGTAAGTAAGCAGGAGAATAATTCAAAAACAATGAGCAAATTCTTGTCTAATAATTTAAATCAGCAAATGTCACAAATGTTCTGATTATTGTGAGAAGATGTAGCACACATTTATCACTGCCTAACCTATTACAAGTTTAAAAATCCATGTAAAAATTATTAATTAATTATTAATTAATTATTAATTAAAATATTTTGATCTAACTTCACTTGGCCGATGGTGATGTTTGAAGCAGGAAAGGACTGGTTTGGAGATGTCACCAGATGTAAAGAGTCTGATGAAGTTTAGCTGATTTATGAGGAGTGCAAGAGTCAGAGCACAAAAGCCTGATGCCCTGCCCCACAGCCTCACTCACTACTCTCTGGAGTTTAATCAGTGTCACACCAGAAACACCAGCTTCACTTTCAGGATGATTTCACATAAAACTTAACAGACAGTATCATGAAACTGCTCAGTGGAACTCTATTAGAATATTGACGAGGTTTTGGGAAATAGAGCTATGCAGATAATGAATTATCTTAATAATAATTATTGCCCCCAGAGTAGTACTCTAGTAGCCCCCTAGAGTAGTTATGTTACTGAAATATCAAACTCAGCTTTCATAGATACTTGAACATAACGTCATTTTCAACAATGTTTCTGTTAACATGTGGCTTTATTCTGATCATAAGCAAAGTATTTCAGTATTGATACTTGCTCAAATGAGTACATAGCTTGGAGTTTTATTATTGATTGTTTGAATATATTGTTTTTGACAACCCTGTAGTCGAATTCAAAAATAGTGAAATAATAATAAATACATTTATTTATATATAAAGGATTATCTTACCTTAATAAAAACATTAAATTTAGAGACAGGGCCAATATTTGGACAGCATATCGGCTATGGGCCTTCACTCTCCAACACAGGCTGATATTTGTTTTGTCCAACCTGCTGCCAAAAGTACACATAAAGCTTAATTTGAATACTTCAGTGGAAAAAGATAACTGCACAACACAAAGCTCTCTTAAAGGGATAGTGCAGTTTTTTTTTTTTGTTAATCTGCATGGGTTCCCCTCTAATAGTGTCGTGCATTAACACTGGCTTACCGCTCACCGCGTCGTCTTCCCGGTTCTGCTCCGGTTCTGGAGCTCAGGAACGTAGGTCCAGTAAGTTCGCGGGGACATTTAATAAAGCTTGTTTTTCTTCTCAAAACAACATTTGTCCAAAAAGTGATATATTTGCATCACAAACAGTTGCACACGAAAAATTCAGCAGCCTAATTCGCATTGGTGCTATTTTCTCTCGATTCGTATCACTGCGCGCAGATTAGCTGTATTAGCTTGTTCACTTGTTAGCGGATGTTGCCGTACCACATCCGCCGTAAGCGGATGTTTACAAGTGTGTTTTTGAGAAGAAAAACTAGCTTTATTAACTGTCCCCGGTAGGGATGCAAATTATCGATTAATTCATTAATTGATAGTTGATTGACCTTATCGATCGATTAACTATTAACTGATAAGCGGCGTTTTTCACCTGAATTTTAGTGTTTCAATAGGGTCTTTAAGAATATAAGCTATAGTAACATAACACTGAGTCAAAAATATATCATAGTATTATTATATTGTATATTCTTCAATTAATTATTCCTTAGTAAAAAGCAGACAAATGTATTGATGCTGAATAACAAAATACAGTAATCCCTCGCTCTATCGCGGTTCGCAGATTTTTTTTTATTTTTTTTTTAGTGTAACATTGTGTTCTGTTCTGATTGGCTAAGAGACTAGACCAGGACTAAACGTGGACTGGACCAGGTCTAGACCAGAACTAAACCAGGTCTGGACCTGGACTGAACCAGGATTGGGCCGCTGCGTGCCGCTGCTGGTTTCGTGCGGCTGGTTTGTGGCTCGGGGCCGGCCGCGCGGGACCAGCAGCGGCACGTTGCGGCGCATTCCTGGGCGCCGCGGTTCGATCTTGCCTCGCGCGTACACCCGGGGCTGCTGAGCAGTGCCGTTGGCGCCTGCGGCCAGCTGTGAGTCGAGCTTGGCGCAGCGCGGTGCGCGGTTGCCTTGTTTCGTGACCACGCGGGTGCGGTGTCCGCGATTAGCGATTAATTACAATTAATGCATTTTGTTCAACCAACGTCTTAATCGACACTTAATCGTTAATCGATTAATTGTTGACATCCCTAGTCCCCGGTAACTTGCCAGAACTACGTTCGTGAGCTACGGAACCGGTGCAGAACTGGGCCCAGAGGACGCTGTCAGGGGTAAGTCAGTGTTAATCTCACGACACTGTTGAATAGATTCACATGGGGTTTAAAAAAAAAATCTAAAACAAATTTGGAGTTATTTTTAGTTTATTAAAACAGTGACATCTGGTGTTAAAAGCTGAAATTCTCACCATAGGCCCATAGTTGGTCAAGTAAGCTCAAGTGATTATTATATCAGTTTGGAAATTCTAATGGGAATAAGTATTTGATAGTAAAGATTTGAAGTGAGAGCAAATAGAAAAAAAAAGGGTTAAAAACTCCAATAGCAAATAAAAATACAACAAAAACAACTAACAACATAAAATGATATTGGTCTAAAACACAAGTAGATGTTTTGGTACAAATATTAAAAATACAAATAGGTTGAAGTTTTACTTAAAAATACCTTTTGTTATTTACACTTACTATATTTACAATTCTATTTTGAGTACTGAAATTTATCTTTGGTATTCTTGAACTAGTCTAGAATTCTCATGTAATTTTTCCCATTTGGTATTCTCTCGTTCAGTATTTACCACGCGTGCTTCCGTAGTCAGGAAGTTGACTGTAAATAAGTGAAGTTCACATGTTCCATGAACGTCCCCAAGGATATTTGCTGCTTTGTTTCTTCTTAAATGCTTAAGGTAGCATCGTTGGTACGTATCTACTGTTTATTTCTTACCTTTACCCGCTATGTTTGCTGAGCTTGATTTGTGTTCTTTCGGCGGAGATTTGCTAATTGTTAGTAAAATATGCAGATTGTTAGCTCGCAGGTCTTATTAGGTCACGTGATGAATGGACTTGCCTTTGAGTTAAATGATTATGGCAATGTTTGCTTTTTCAAACGTTAATGTTATTCCCGTTTCATGTATGTATGTTGCAGTTTCACACTTCTTCACGTCAATAAACCTGTGGACGGCGAAACAGTCTTCAGAGTACTTGATGTTCAGGGAGTGTTTAGCTGGCTGCTAGGTTAAGTTATGCCGAAGACAGCACACTTAACTTTTAAAAAAAAAAACTCATAAATAAATCAAGACTAATAATTGGAAATTAATTAAAGCAAATTTTAATTTAAAAAGATTATTTCAGTCTATCCAAATGGTGAAATGATGCAAATAAAATATTGTAAACAAAACATAAGGAAAAGGGATGAAATAAATGCTAGTATTGTAAAATAAATACATAAATTACATAATTTGGGGAAAATAAATAAATAAAATAAATTACCTATCAGTCCAAAATGATCATGCTTATTGACCATTGATTGGTCTGGCATCGGCCATGAAAAAAACGCACAAGCTCACAACAAACACAACAAACACAAACACTCGAGCTCTAATTCAATGACATGCCCTTCAAACCTGGAGCAAAGCCACCCATCCAGACTAAATACCTACCCCACAGGTTAGCTTTGTGCTTTCAGTTACGACAAAAATAATCTGGACTATTATTTTTTCTACAGTGAGGCAGCTTTATTCTATCTTTGTCAATTATACATGCAACAACTATAATACATTTTCCACATAAGCCATATCTGTATAAACCCATTAAAAAACTGACCCACCATCACGGGTCAGACTGGACACAAATTGCTCCATGTGTGCAACAGTTTGTTTTTTTTTCTTGCAAATGAAATTCACGCCTGGAGCACCTGACAAGCCCCATCTCCTGAAACAAAGCCTGATGTTTCCTCTTTGTTTGTTTCTCAGCTTTTGTTTGTCACATTACGTGTTACAGAATAATGCTAAACAGCAGCTAATTAATTACACCAACCTGGGTCAGCCAAACACCACTGTCCAGCGGTGTCCATGGCTAATGTGCCCAAAAACATCTCACTGCCCTCCTCTATCTCAGTGTAAAATAAATAAAATAAAAATTACATTACTCAAGTAAAAGTAATTGAAGTGTATATTTTTCCAACATAAAGTTATTTAAGATCATTATTTAAGATCATTATTTTGAGAAAGATTACCCATCTTATGGCCTATAGGTCCTACAATCCATAAAAAAAACTGCAGCTATATGCAGGCTATATTTATCAAGCTGAAAAAGTCTCTTAATGTGATTTTACAGATTTATACACTGCTCATTTATGGGAGGAAAAGAAATATTTTTTATTTGAAGTTATTTTATTTATTTGAGGTTATTTTTCAAAATATTGTACTGTTCAATGTTTCACTGACCACAGCAGGACTCACACTGACATACAACATATACAAATCTCATGAACAGATTTTTGTCTTTGTCATTCTAAGTCAGTGCTTCTCAATTATTTTCTGTGACGCCCCCCCTAGGAAGAAGAAAAAATTTCACGCCCCCCTTCCTGCGCGCGACTATAAATAGTATTATTCGTCTAGAAAATTGTTATTAGAACACCATTGTATCCTTTTATTAACATTTTAAACAAAAAAAAGAAAAACTTACAACAAAGACTGCACCGAGGACTCAAATATTGTGTTTTTAATGCTTTGCGCACATTTGTTTACGTTTTACAGAAATGAAACTTAAAACCACCTCATTTGCATAAGCTAAAAGCACTGAAAAAAAAACGCTCTCTCCTTGTGCCACTGATGCGTCAGCTTCTGTCGGACTAAAGGACATGACCCAGTGGAATATACGTGTTTTTTCTGTGACAGAGGATGTTCTGTTAATGGTGAGACTGTGCGTAAATCGCATGTGAGAACGCCACTGCCAACTACTGTTGTTGCAAAAAAACATGTTTCCCAGGGTCATACGCGCCCCCCCGGCATCACGCCACGCCCCCCCAGGGGGGCCCACCCCACTATTTGAGAAGCACTGTTCTAAGTGGACCAAAAAGTGGACCAGTTATATTAAAAGTAATCTAACAGAAATAACTGCAGTAATTTGATGAATAAGCTGTAACTTGCGATGATCTCAGGTGTGATACTGGTGTGGCCACAGTGTGCAGGTCGGATGTTGCTCACAGGGGTCCAAGGAATGCTCAGGGAGTTAGCGTGTTTGCTCAAACACATGAAAAATTAGGGGGAACATTGATGGCAACCGTACTACTTTATCATTCGGAAACCCATAGACATGCATTATGTATTATTGTATTATTATTTTTGGGGGAAAAAAAAAATCCACCTTCAAGGCGCTCTTCAATGTTTGTTTGTTCAAATTTCAACTCAAAACTAGAACATTGTTTATATGTTCTTTCTCTCAATGGTCAATGAAAATAGAATTAAATCAAAGTCATTTATTCATCCATCAGGAACTTCACTGGCAGACAAAGCACTAAAGTGCAGACAGACATACAAATGCACATGTTTTGCTTCTCTAATTGCTCTATATTTAGGATTTGTGAAGATGGACTGTCCCCCTCTCTCTCGTCTGCAGGCTCTAAAACAAATGTCCCTTCAGTCCATCCACACACGTGTTTAGGATTGACAGCTGTAGCTCTTGACAAATGTGCGGGCCTCTACCTGTGTCCGTGCACCGCCGTGATAAGGCTGGGCTGTTAAACATGGTCGACACCGGAGAAGCTCAGATTGAGTTGGGTTGGATAAACAGATCTGTCTTAATGTCTCCCTCCCTCTGGGGCCGAGTGCACTGGAGCTGGAAGATATCCCCAGACCCCTCCCACCGCTCGCTCCCACAAAATTACCAACACATTATTTATGAGCGCAATCTCATTCTGCACTGAGCCTGGCAATTCTTCATCTGCTCACAGGGATCATCAATGTTTCATCAAATCCTGCCTCTTTAGTTTATTAATGACAATGTGGGATATAGGCTAGACTAGGCCCCAAAACAACATTGAAAACAAACTGCCGTACAATAGGTTGAAATAATCAAGCTTCAAAGCAGGTATTAAAAGTCTTGGGCAATTTTCACAAACAACAACCAAATAACCAAACTCCAATGCAATTCCAATTTTGAGATAAATCCTGCAGATTAACCTGCACTTCATTTGCAAACAACCTTATTCTATTATAGAAGCTGATTGTGGTGTGAACCGCATCTGCCACAGTCAAAGATCTATGCAAGCTGCATTGAAAAGAAACGTGTTGTCACTATTTAAACTGTTGTATAAGCCATGAATTTCAATAATATATTTTTAGAGTATTTGTTCTTGTAAATGTCGATAAAAAGATTCCTGTGATGTAAAAAATAATATTATATATCATAAGCACTAGTCTATAGGCCTTTAGTCGAAGTGGTTGATGGTGTCTTAGTTGACCAAAATTTCTATTAGTTTGCTAATCATTTTATTTACATAAGGATTTTTAGAGGACAACGGCAAAACGGGTGAGAAAGAGAGTGAGTTAGCTGAAGATTTGATATTTAAAAAGGTCCTAATATCATGCAAACTGACTCACACATTATAATGTTGTTACCTCTTCAACACTACCTGGAGTTGTGTTTTATTTCATTCACACATGTTTGAGTAATCCTTTGTTATTAGTTTGTCTATATCTCCAAAGCTCAAACTGCTGTTTCAAGTTAACAGCACCGTTTACCTTTATTTCAGTAGAGATTGGCAATTCCTGGACTGAAATAATCCAGATGATTCTAGTGAAGGTGTATGGACTTTAAAAACACAGTAGAGCACTTCCTGTATAACCACATGATATCACAAGAGTGATATCAACAGTGTTTTCTGTTTGAGAGAAGAACTCATCTTAAATATGCAGGGTCTGTGTGTTAAACATGTGTGAATGAAACAAAACAGAAGGTATGATTGTGATCAGGAGACATTATAACAGATTTCAGAAAACAGCCTAATATGGGACCTTTAAATGTAAAAGGCAGACTGAACTCATGATTCACAAGTTTAAACTGTCTTTATATAAATACATTGTTTCCTAGTACTTTTTTCTCCATAAATGGTTGTTTTTGCAAGAACTCCTGGCAGGTGGCCTTGTGAATGTATTTTGGGTCAGATACATAGAGATACAAGAGTTGAGAGATTTTGTTACACCTCCTTTTCAGTCGACCAATTAAACAGCAGGACAGGTCTTTAGCGGACCAAAAATTGCTTATATCGACTACAGCCTTAATAAACACAGACACCTTTCAATAACATTCAGAGAAACGAAAAGAAGAAATTCATCCAACCTGCTTCTTCAGTTCTGGTCAGAGTGCTGGTGCCTATATCCACCCTAAGAGAGGAGCTAACTACAATGAAATTTCTTTGAAACTACCACACCTACTTGTTTTCAGTTTAAGTTCAAGTTCAAGTTCAAGTTAGGTGGGCCTATTAAATATACAGTGGCAGTGGAGTGTGGGATCTTGTTAGCAGAGCCATTCAGGGCCATAATGGGTGTTTTCACACCTCTGGACCTGACCTGTTGCCCCATTGTTTGTTTTGATTTAGGTTTGAGGATGCTAACAAGACCCCTAGTCCACTCCCACTGTATATCTAATAGGTCTACTAAAAGAAATTGTAAACAAGTAGGTGTGGTAGTTTCAAAGTAATTTTATTGTAGTTAGCTCCTCCCTTCGGGTGGATATAGGCAGTGTCCTCCAGCACTCTGACCAGAACTGAAGAGGCAGCTTGGATGAGCTGCGAAACCAAGTAAACCAACCAAATAAACTTTTGTTAAGTTGACAAATTGAATTTCTCCTTTTGCCATGGATTCTACCTGGACGACTGAGGGATTCTTCACACATTCAGAGAAACTGTTAAATAAAAGATGGCATCTTAAGAAAATCATTGGTGATATTTTTTTAACACATCATCTGAGACATCCTGCAGAAATGGTCCAAAATTGTTAAAACTGGGGATAGTCAGTAATGGTAGAGCCAATGACAATCCCTGTGGATGACATCTGAATGTATTTGATAAGAAGCAAGGCAGAAAATAGGAAAAAAGTGTGTACAAGAAATGAAGAAAGACATCATGTGTCAGAACTTCTAATGGAGCATTTAGATACGTCATAGCTGCGTCAAAACTGCTTGGATGAAGTAATCATAGCAAACCTTACTTACTGCCCAACAGCAAAAGATGTCAAATTAAACTGAAAATAAAAAAAACAAAGACATAACATAATTGCTTAAAGCCCCAGTGTGTTTACCTGGCCAGCCAAATGATATCTCTCTGTATTTGCTATACAGCGCGATACCATTTGGACACCCTCGCTCCACCCTCGCTCCCCCGGTTAACAACGGACTCCGCGATTCTGATTCGTTCAAAGATGGTGACGTCAGTGCACCCGCCTTTGCCCGCAATGTCCCTTCCATTCAGCTGTAAAATTGGTCTTAAATTACCTAAAACACATCGATTCCTTAAAACCACAGCAGCTGACAGCTCTAGAGGCCTTTCTTTACAAAAAAGATGTTTTTGCATTGCTTCCTACCGGCTTGGTTCACGTCGCTGTCCGTTAACTGTTCTCTGATTGGTTCACTTAGCTGTCTGTCTAAGCGCAACGGCAGCGCATTCTGTACCAAGCGTTACCAGACTCGCCGCTGGTACAGCGATGAGTCATGGATTCTTCCAGGCAACCAGTGTGTAGGATTCGTGGCGCATAGGTGGATAGTCGCTATTGCACTTTCTGTTTTAGCTACGGCAGACCTCGAGGGACCCGCGCGCCGCTACTGTATAAGTAAAACACGGTCCCGTTTTTTTTTTTTTTTTTTCTCATGAAAACACACATTCCCGATCATGTACCATGACACTCTACACATCAAATGAAACCTTACAGTCTCCTCTTTTTGACTATCCAATTCATTTCCCTGCACAACAATCACTCCCCGAGCACATGGGGCTTTTATACGGAAAAGCACAAAACGAGGTTAGCTTACCTTAGAATGCTTTGCACAGGTCAAACTCTGTATTTCACCATAAACTTGCTCTCAATTTGTCCGTAAGGATCCAGCGAATAAAATCCAGTAAAACAATTTAGTCCAAAACACGTGTTAGATCCATTACGAGTCTGATCCGGCAGCATGCTTGTGTTGTTTACCCAAAACCACGAGCCTTGCCAAGGCGAAGGCGGAGCCCAAATGTCCTTCTGCGGCTCTCGTATTCAAAATGGCTGCCTCTGCATGGATAAGATCCCCCTTTTATGTGACTATATCTAAGTTCAAAAGAATACTTTGATTTCATGATGGAAGTGAAAAGGCTTGGAAAACAATGTATTTTTGAATGGGTATCTTCAATTTCAGTAATTAACGGGTAAAAATCTTACACACTGTCCCTTTAAGACAAAAAAATAAACATATCCGCCTTATTTGAATCATTTACAGTTTATAAGTAACTGTCGCAAGCAAAATATTGTCCAGTCTGCATCTGGTCAAGTCAATAAACATCACTATAATAGCTTTTGGAAATAACATCACTGATAGCTAGGGTGACCACCGGCATGAAACAGGAAAGGAGGACACTTGTGTCCAAAAAGGAGGACAAAGGCCCTAAAGTGAGGACACCTTGTTTTTTTTTTTGTTTTCCCTCGGGGAAAACAAAGAATGTGCGCTGAGAATGTGCACTGCTCGCACATTCTGCATTTTGGATGTCGCGCACAGGAATTCCAAGTATTACTAGTCGCAATAGAATAATATTTTGTCTTTAGGGAACAAGGAGCAGACCACCCGGCTCATTGAGCTGAGGCGGGACCTGTTCCATCTCGCAGACGGCCATGCGGTCCACGGACTGCACTCAGGGCTGAGCGAGTATGCAGGCTGAAACCACACTCCGAACCGTGCACTTTCTGAATTGGGAAACGGCGAACATCGCAGAGTAGCAAGTGTAAATAATGGGTGGGGATTTATGACGATTTATGCAACGAAAGGAGGACAAAACGTAAAAAAGGAGGACACGTGACAGACGGCCGGACAGACAGCTCTAAAACCGGACTGTCCGGACGAAATCCGGACGAATGGTCACCCTACTGATAGCTGTGTCACCACCCATAAACACTTCCACAGCATTATACAGTAAAATAGGCAAATACTGTCAACTATTCACCTCAACCAAACCAGCTAAACAAATGAATACATACCTTATTTTCTTGCTTGTCTGCATGTGCAAAACACTAACAATCCAGTGAAATTATCATTATTTTAATATATCCATGGAGAAAGAAAAGAAAGAAAAGAAAATCCTCTTCTTCTACGTTTTGTTTTATGGCAGGTGGCAACCAACATTTAGGTGCATTTCTGCCACCTACTGTGCAGGAGTGTGGGCCACAGCAGTGTTACAGAATATTTGAGATTTTGAAGCCAAATTCTTTTAACAATATGTTTCCCCTTAAAATATTAAATAACAATTTAAAATTCATCTGTGAACCATTAATATTTTATACAAATTAAATCTAACCACTTTCTTGTCTAAAAGTCTGTCTCTTGTCATTTTACCTGTTACAGATTAAAAGAACACGTGCTACTGTTTCTAGCTCTAGTCCACACTCATATAATCCAGAGGGATGTTTACCTATTAAATAGAATATTCTATTTAATCCAGTGTGTCCTAGTCTTCCTAGTTTTGTGACGACTTCATGCTCTCTTCTGCTCATTCTTGGCCTCTTTGCTCTTTGCTTCTTCTGGACCTTTGAGTTTTGATTATCACCATTGCCTCATATTTGCTGAGGACTATCTCCAGAACGCTTTGTTTTAGAGAATGCCTTGCAAGATGATCCGCTATCTTGTTTCCAGTGATTTCCTTGTGAGCCGGAACCCACATAAAATGAATAATGATTTTGATATACCAAAAAAGTCCTCCCTCCAAAACACTGCAAATGTTTATGAACATTTTCTGTTACATCACCAGAAGGCTAAAGATCTGAGTAGGAAGTACTTCAAAATAAAATGTGTTTCAGGATTCTTTAGGCCTCAGTGTTTTAATTTAAATTCTGCATAGACAAAACAAAAAAAGTATATGTAAAAGTAGTCCACAGGGCATTACTTGCACAAAACGACTGAGGGTAAAAGCAAGAATGGAAAAGTGTGGTAGTCATCAGAAAAATTTCTCTGGAGTCAGTAATTTAAACGAAACACTTCAATTAACATTAATTTATTGATTAATATACCTTTAATTCATTCATCCAATAACTGAATTGTTTTGATCAAACTGTCATTATCATGTGTTTTACAAACATTATTTTGCAGTCCAGAACATGTATTATTTTTATGTATTTCCTGTTACTTCTTACATTACATTACAAGACAGGACTATATATATATGCATGTTTGAAAAGGTTTCACTAGAGTGGGCGGTTGGAGCTGTGTGCTTCTCATTAGACTGGACATAGGGTTCTTGTGTTCTTTCACTGGCTGCAGTGGTCATGGAGATCGCATTAGTTCAGTGCTTGTTTCCCCAGTGACCTATTACCCGCCAGATCCACTCTGCATGTCTACTGCTTATTTCAACTTTATATTCAAACTAATAGGATGTAGCACCAGACTGTTTTGGGGCTTTGTTCACTTGGACAGACACAGCATATCTAAAATAGAACTTTATATTGCTTTTCACCTCTATAGGCTTGTTAAAATCAAATCATCATCATCATCATTTTTCATTCACTTTGCACTTGCTGGTGGTAATCCATACAGGCTGTATAGGGAATAATCTTGCCTAAGGACACAACGGCAGAATCTTCAGACTTTCAAGTTGGTGGATGACTGCTCTAACCATAAGCAACTGTTCACTCAGAACTAAACCAGGACTAGACAGATCCTGTTTCAGGCTGTTCATTAATATCAAGCAGAATTCCATCCAACTCCTAAAATCAGCGGCCATTTTTCTCCTCCAGTTTTTCATCAAAAGTCATGGAATGTACCAAATGGACTGTGTGGCCCAAAGGCTTCTGCAGCCATGGAGATTAAATGCAAATTAATTAGAAAAGCCTTTTCCGTTGAGCTCAATCTCTACCTGAAAACTAACGGCACCTGCAAATGTCTCCACCATCTTTTCCCCAAAGCTTTATACATGTGCACATTTACAATTTAATCGAGCAGGAAACTCACAGTCTAAAAGGGTAAGAACCTGGTGGGCTTGGATTTTTTCTGTTTTTCTGTATTTTTTTCAGTTTTTTCTGTTTTTGTTAACCACATCCAACAGTCACAACATGCTTATCATCAATATTTAGTATAAGACAATACAGTAACATGTATTTACCTTGTTGACATGTTTGGGTTGCTGCTGCCATCTTCAGAACTGTCACCGGTGTTGGTGGTGACGTGTCGTATATCAGCTGTTTTTACTTCCTTTAGAAGGAAGCCTGATCTCCACCAACACTGGTGACAGTTCTGAAGATGGCAGCAGCAGCAGCCGAAACATGTCAACAAGGTAAATACATGATTCTGTATTGTCTTTAAAAAAGAACACAAAGAGGTTAAAGTACATAAGAAGACAAAATGAACATCTTTGGTTTAATTTAGAATAATCCCTCTTTTCCTTCTACTGTGTGTTCTTCCAATGACTCCCTCTGATTAGTCAAATGGTCTTAAGGAATTATTCACTTGAGATGATCATTATAATTACAGGGTGTAAATAAAGAAACATGTACAGTTTGTGTTTCTGCTATTAGTCTGAGTTGAATTTACACTTGGAGATTCAGTGTATACAGTAAAATGACGTTTTGAGCTATGAGAATATTCAGTGATACTGTATGTGCAAGGACCCAGTTTGACATAATTATTCTTTTGGGAGATTTTTCATTAACCAGAGTTTATAGTAAATTATTTTCTGTATTTTTCCTTTCTTCCCAGAGGTTATGGGGAAACTGAACCACCCTAAAAGAAAAACTGTGTGTAAAAATTAACAAACTTACACTATTATTTCTTTTCTTATATTAGTTTGTATTGATGGAGTGATGCATTTTCTATATTTTTACATGATAATGAGTTATTTTCCACGTTGATTTGTTGAAGAAACAGCTTGCTGTGCCTTTGTGTAGAGCCCAATCTATTGGCTGCTGCTGACAGTCTGCTTTGCTCAGAGCCTTGTAAACATTCAGGAATCTATGCTCATCAACCCCTGAGCAGCACCTTATTCCCCTGATCTATTTTTGACCAAAATAACGGCGTGTTGTCTGTCAATAGGACCAACAGGGAGGCAACGTGAACTATTGGTGAAGACAAGGTCTCCAAGGGCCCAGCATCGATTCATTGTTGGATCCATTTGTATAAAGGGCAGCAATATTACAGTGTCAACACTGTCTGAGTCTGAGGTTGTGAACTCATCACAACAGCTTCTTTACCAGATTAAATGTTTGTTCCAATTTTGAACTTGATGTAAACTTATTTTCTCTCCCACGCTTTGATTGTCTAACAATAAGACAATCATTTCAGTTTTGAATCATTTAGCTTGGTTGCACAATAATTTTAAGCATTAATATAAGAATCCCGGTCTCGACAATGGGTTGAGTGTTTGGATCCAGTGACCCGTGGGTTGGCGGTGTGATTCCAGCTCCTAAGCTCCCACTGATGAGTGCTGCCATTGTGTCCTTGTGTGCAAGACACTTAAAGGGATATGCCACCCCCAGGTCAAATTTGGGCATCTCCCCACAGTCCAGAGACTAAACTAAGTGGTGGAAAGCGTTTTCCTGCTCACCCAGCCATTGTCCGAGTCTGTCGCCACTGACCGCGCGGTATCTGCTCCTCCGCGTTAGACTGGAGTCTAACGTCGCCAGAGAAAGATTTCGGCCAAAAGGAATTAATTTGCTCGATGCGTTTCCCAATTACTTTCTGTGTAGTGCGCATTCATATCGAGTGCAAATAAATGTGCAAATCAACACGGAGAGCTTGCCCTGGTCATTTTGGGTGGGAACTATTTTCCAGTGAGGAAGAATAAAGCCGAATCACGCAGCACGCTGCCAGGGGAATCCCTGTTACGCATCAGGAAGGGAGTTCCCCTGTTGCACAGCACAACGTGGTGCACAGCGTGGTGCTCTGGCGACGCGAAAATACAGAGAAAGCAGAAGAAAATGAAAAAAAAAAAAGTATATAAGCTACCAAGGCTACTTTTCTTAATCAAACTAAAGCCTCAATCTATAAAGTTGACACTAACAAAGGTCATGGTTACGTCTGGTTTACTTTGGTTTGGATTACTCTAAAGTCTGAGTTCATTAGAACAGACTGCTTTGTGACAATGATTGATGGCAATTTGAGCCTTTGTTCTTTTTCATTTTATGTCATTAATGCAAAGTCCATTTACATTAAAGAGGGGGTATGTGCAGTAGTATGTGCAGAGGAGCGATATGCAGTAGTTTCATTAGATGTGTGTTGTGATAGTGCTCTGAAGGGGAGTGACTTAGCATGGGGAGCAAAGGGAGGGGGACTCAGAGTGTCAAAATGAAAGGGTAATTTATAAAACATACATTGTTTTGGGCAAATCAGCATTTTCAAAACAATAAAAGATAACTTGGTAATCTAACTATGTGTTAGCAGTTAATACCCTCATTGAAGTAAAGTACCTCCTTTTCCAATAAACCTGAACCTCTGTGTAGCGTAGCCTCTCAGTGCTCCACAGGTAAACACAGTCTCAGCTGCTGCAGCCTCCAAGGGCCCTCACGGTGCATCTCTGTGAACCAGGGCCAGATGAGGCACGTCACACTTCTGCCTATCTTTAATGACAGGATTACACCAAATTATTCATCCCTATAATCAGATTATCACGTTATCATTTGTTCCCTTTCATTTTAGGATACTTTAGATGGAATTCAGAGTAAGTGAACCTATGAGCTGTACAGTATTGGCTCCACTGGAGTAACACCTTGTGTCTGTGCCACCAGGCGAAGACCACGCTTGAAAACAGTGCATAATAAGAGGAATAAATATTTGTCATCAACACCACCCAGTGAGTTTTCCCATATGGACTTTCACAGAACGAATTAAACCACAGATGTTGCAGCATCTGCCTGATCCCTTTGGCATTTGCAGAGGCAGGGTACATGAGCGAGGGCCAGTCACACGCTCCTTCTGACAGTTTTTACCCACAATATCAGACTCTTCAGAAGTCCAGACAGTCTCTGCAGCCCCCAGGTTCAATACATAAAGCATCCTATTAAAACTTGTTGGTATTTTTCATAATTTGTGCATATGGTACATAAGTCATTTAAAGTCAAATAAACCAACCAAATTATTTTACAGAAATGAGGAATATAAAGTCTTCTTTACATCATTAGAAGAGATGAAGAGACACTGGCTCTGTTTACATCCACACCAAAATCTGATAATTATCTCATTTTTATCTAAATGACATGCAAACCACAAAGTGTGATGCAAATAAGAGAAGAAGAAAGAAGAAGAAGAAAGAAGAAGAAGAAGAAGAAGAAGAAGAAGAAGAAGAAGAAGAAGAGGAAGAAGAAGAAGAAGAAGAAGAAGAAGAAGAAGAAGAAGAAGAAGAAGAAGAAGAAGAAGAAGAAGAAGACTTTATTCATCCCCGTAGGGAAATTATTTCTCTGCATTTGACCCATCCTTCAGGAGCAGTGGGCAGCTCATCTTTCAGGCGCCCTCCATGATCTTATTGCTCCGCTTGGTCAGGACCTGAGCTGGAGGATTTTACCTGGAACATGTTTTGGGTTGATGGGGGAAACCGGGTATACCCGGAGGAAACCCATCCAGACACGGGGAGAACATGCAAACTCCATACAGAAAGGCTCGGACAACCCGGGGATCGAACCCAGACCATGCATGCAAACTCCACACAGAACACACACAGAAAGGCCTGGGCGACCCGGGGATCGAACCTTGAACCTTCTTGCTGTAAAGCATGAGTGCTAGCCACTCAGAGGGACCATGATCAGACAGAAATGATATGATTTTACTGTTTATGTGTCATTTGAATGGTCTCATAACTCCAAAAATCTCTTTATAATCACATTTTGTGTGCATGCAGTATTTTCCAGACTGTGGTGGCCTCCCATATCTAGACTGCTTCAGGATTAAAAAAGAAAACAGCCATATTTGTACATGAATGCATGCCTACAAATTGTATGACAAAAATAATAATCATTTGAGATGCATAACAAGCTGTAAAGGTTTTACTTATTTTACATATATTATTGGCCCAAGCCAGTAACAGAGAGTAACTGGTAATTGTCGTAGATTATAGATAAAGTGAGGTAGTGGTCAGTGGTGCAAATGGCAAATGAACCATTACAAGTAAAAGCTTTTTTTTTTTTTTTTTTTTTTTTTTTTTTACAACTATTATTTTTTCTATTTCCACTTTACCAATTAATAAAAGTCAAGCGACTGCAGCTGTGGCTGGCATGTGAATTCAACATCTGAAATACTAAACATGAATAACTATCACAGACATTTAAGAGATCAACATAATGTTAAAACAATTTTAGTTTGTTTTATTTTTTCATAATGCAAAGGGTAAAGGGGCCGTCCTCCCGTGGACTCACCAACTGCGGGAGGACTGCTTGGACTGCTGCCCCCGCAACCCAGAAATGGAAACGCGGAAGAAGATGGATGGATGGATGGATGGATGGATGGGGCTTTAGCGTTGGTAGTGCCTGGGCACCCTCCTCTGCTCTTCCAGTATGTCTGCTCCTTTCGGACAGGTGGATAGCTGTGCACTTTCACAATGAAACATCAGAACATGCAGCTCCTCTTGTGCTGAGAAGAGTTCAGCAGACAGCTCCTGCACCTTCCTGGACAGGTTCTCATTGTCTCCAACTCCAATACCGGTTTGAGAGTCTCTGCAGGCCTCTGGACTGTTTGTGTTTCTCATCTCAGCGATTATATTGTCCTGTGTTTTAAGTTGTTCCTTCAAGGACTTTACTGGTGCTGGATAGCTCTAGTATGAGCTGGACATTGTCTCTCACTGTAGTGTTGTACAGATATCGGATCTCCTTGTATGCATTCATATGAGTTTCCAGCTCTTTGTCTTTCTTCTGGAGAGAAGCTTTGAGTTTTTCCATCACCAAATCATCAGTCTTATTCCTAACTTTTTTGGAGCATGCAGGCTCTTACTTCAGCTGCACATTTCCTGTACTTTAGAGTTGTACAGTTGCCAGATCTCCTTATGTGCATTAATCTGGTCTTGCAGTTGCTTGTCTTTCATCTGGAGAGAGTAATTGAGTTTTTTTCAACTACAAGTCTTTTTCTTGGCCCTGGACCAGGGGTGGAAGTACCTGGACCAGAGGTGGAAATACCTGGACCAGAGGTGGAAGTACCTGGACCAGAGGTGGAAGTACCTGGACAAGAGGTGGAAGTACCTGGACCAGACTTCTGTCCTCTGTGTTTGAGACCAGTTGGGTCTCCTGTGGCTCTTGACCACTCCCTGTTGGTGTGGGGCACAGCAGAGCCTCCAGGTTGAAGCCCTCATCATAGGGGTGGACATCATCCTTTAATTCAAATTATTATTAGGATTATAATTGGTATTTGTGATTAACAGTTGTTTATTTTACATCTGTCCAAGTATTTTTCTCATGAATTAATATACTCAACAAAAATATAAACGCAACACTTTTGTTTTTGCTCCCATTTTTCCTGAGATGGACCCAAAGATCCAAAATTCACTCCAGACACACAACACTACCATTTCTCTCAAACATTGTTCACAAATCTGTCCAAATGTGTGACAGCGAGCACCTCTGCCCCGCCGAGACAATCGACCCCACCTCACAGGTGCGCCACATCAAGATGCCGATCCGACATCATGACCAGTGCACAAGTGTGCCTTATACTGCCCACAATAAAAGGCCACCCCGAAATGTGCATTTTTTTTTGGCTTTATTGGGGGTCTGGGGAATCAGAACCAGTCAGTATCCGGTGTGACCACCATTTGCCTCATGCAGTGCAACACATCTTTTTCGCATAGAGTTTATCAGATTGTCAGTTGTGGCCTGTGGAATGTTGGTCCACTCCTCTTCAAAGGCTGTTATGGACGAAGAACACAGGTGCATTTTATTGATGGCATTTTGAATGCACAGAGATACCGTGATGAGATCCTGAGGCCCATTGTTGTGCCATACATCCATGAACATCACCTCATGTTTCAGCAAGATAATGCACGGCCCCATGTTGCAAGGATCTGTACACAATTCTTGGAAGCTGAAAATGTCCCAGTTCTTGCATGGCCAGCATACTCACCGGACATGTCACCCATTGAGCATGTTTGGGATGTGCTTGACTGGAGTATACGACAGCGTGTACCAGCTCCCACTAATATCCAGCAACTTCGCACAGCCATTGAAGAGGAGTGGACCAACATTCCACAGGCCACAATTGACAATCTGATAAACTCTATGCGAAGAAGATGTGTTGCACTGCATGAGGCAAATGGTGGTCACACCAGATACTGACTGGTTCTGAGTCCCCAGACCCCCAATAAAGCAAAAAAATGCACATTTTGGGGTGGCCTTTTATTGTGGGCAGTCTGGGGCGCACCTGTGCACTGGTCATGATGTCGGATCGGCATCTTGATGTGGCGCACCTGTGAGGTGGGGTGGATTGTCTCGGCGGGGCAGAGGTGCTCGCTGTCACACATTTGGACAGATTTGTGAACAATGTTTGAGAGAAATGGTAGTGTTGTGTATCTGGAGTGAATTTTGGATCTTTGGGTCCATCTCAGGAAAAATGGGAGCAAAAACAAAAGTGTTGCGTTTATATTTTTGTTGAGTGTAAAATCAAATGCACAGTTTTCTTTCTAGTGCTTTTCTGTTTGCAAAGATTTTTAATCCAGATAGTTACACTCGTTTCCAAAGAAAGACGTGTCTCAAAAGTCTAAATAAATATGTGGACCATTCCTTGCACCTGTAACAATAAATGCTTTGGGTAAATATTGAGCAAGTATCTGCACAGGGTGTGTAAACAACTATGGTGCCATTGATTTCCTTTATGTGAGTAATTAAAGTGAATCTAACACACTTTGGCAATTTAAAGCCTCAGTTTGTTTTGTTGTAGCACATGAAAATAGTCAAATATAAAAGCGCTAGTGTCTGTCCCTCAGGCTGGGGAAAGAGAAGCCTGAGGTTGTGCAGTGTAATGTAACGGACAGAATGACTTTGTGTTTCCGCTCTGTTCTGTGAAATTGTTTCTTAAAGCTATCAGTTTGTGTGCCTCTCCGCTGCGTTGTCCGCCTTTACAAAAATATGAGTCAAAACATACAATTTAAACAAATAAAACCAGCAGGAGGACTTTTTTCAAGTGGGGAAGGTGCATATAGACAGAGTACAGTGTCACTCCACATTTCACCTGAATCAGAAACTTCCATAAGATGAACAGTTCAGAACGTGAGGGCCAAGAAGTTCAGACCACACTGTAAAAGACCACAGACTTTTTAAGGGAACTATCATTTGTCTTTTTGGCTTTCCTCAGTGGTTTAATCAGTTAGACAAGTTTCTTAGTGTTTCTCAATGTTGATCTGAAAATCTGTAATTAAACTATATTGTATGCTGAGTGGCATGGTGACATAATGGTTAGCCCTTAGACCTTACAGCAAAAAAGTCCCAGGTTTGATTCCCAGATCAAGTGGGTCCCGTGTGTTGTTCTGTTGTTCTTCTGCATTGTTCTTCTGCAGGTGCTCCAATTTCTACTACTACAGAATACAAGTATAAGGTCTCCTCTGGAAATGAGATCCCCATGGGTACTACTCTGGTTAAATAAAGAATACATAAGAAATTAAATTACAGATTACAATTACAAACTCATTAAAAGAGTTTGGGTTCAGTGCAACTCTGAAGCAGCTACAGAGAACAAGCCTCTGCACGGCATCCTGCATGAAAACCTGAAAATGTGGACCAAAATATGACTGACGGAGGTATACTGTGGCAACTTTAACAAACATGTGATGAAGCCTTGTCTCATAAAATGTAAAAAATGTGTAGAAAAAGGTTGAACCACTTTCATATAAATGTCAGCACACGTGTCAGTATCTGGAGTGTCCTGGTAAACGTGAAGAGTTTGTGCTCAGTGTTGTGACTGGAGTGTTCCTCTGGGCCGGCAGCAGCTGTGAGGGATTTGTGTGTCTGATCGAGACTCTTCACAGCCACATGGAAAAATACAACCACAGAACCAACACCCAACTCAGCGTCCTCACCTGAGTCTGAGTAAAAATTAACTTTACTAAAGCACATTAACTAACGTGGAGCTTGAAGTCTAGCTCATATCAGTCAATCAAACCTGAAGGAAAACACAAAAAATGCAAATACTCAAATCAATTAATATTCTCAATGTAACACTTCATCATTTTAAGACTTGTACAGGATGATTAACTAAAACCTTTACACAAGTAAGAGTAGGCCTACTGCTACTTCAATTTAAAAATATAACTCAAGAAGAAATAAATATATGTATGGTGTCAAAAAGCCACTATCAAAAACAAACCAGTGCAGTGACACATGTACTATGCACAAAGTTGTGTTGAGCTGGTGTCTGGAGAGAATCCATCCTAAAAACTCTATCCATGTTTTTAATAAAATGATGTCTACAGGGATGTCATGGGCTCTATGTCACTTCTGCTACATCTGACCCATGTATTTGAGTTCACTGAATATACTCTGTATCTGTATTTACTTCCAATGCATCACTGTGTCACTACTAGGTCAATGAGATGTTAGACTTTTCAAATTCCAAGCACTTTACCTATGAATCTAAATACATACAGATGTGTCTGTATTTTACCTGTATTAAAAATTCAGTCGGACAGTCACTTAGAAAACTTAAAGACAGAATCAATGATGGTAAATCGCTCTTTTGAGTTTCTCAGACAAGATATGAGCACACTATTCCAGGAATCTATGGTGAACTGGTTTGAGAGGGGAGTTAAAGAGGCTATTTTTGTCAAGAAAGAGAACACTTCCTTGAACAGAAATGGAGGTCTCAGACATCATTTGTCTCTCATTTATAACTCTAGCCTCAAGCCTAAATCAAAACAAACAAAGAAAACAATAGGGAAGCAGGTCAGGTCCAGAGGTGTGAAAACACCCATTATGGTCCTGAATGATTCTGCTAACAAGAACCCACACTCCACTCCCACTGCATATTTAATAGGCCTACCTAACTAACAGAAACTGAAAACAAGTAGGTGTGGTAGTTTCAAAGTAATTTCATTGTAGTTAGCTCCTCCCTTCGGGTGGATATAGGCAGTGTCCACCAGCATCTGACCAGAACTGAAGAAGCAGCTTGGATGAGCTGCGAAACAATTCGACCAAATAAACTTTTGTCCAGTTGACAAATTGAATTTCTCCTTTTGCTATGGTAACAACCCCTCCTTGAGCCGCCACCTTAACGTGGTGGAGGGGTTTGAGTGCCCGAATGATCCCGGGAGCTATGTTGTCAGGGGCTTTATGCCCCTGGTAGGGTCACCCAAGGTAAACAGGTCCTGGGGGACGGGTCAGACTAAGAGCGGTTCAAAAGCCCATTATGATGAATACGAGATAAAGGCCAGCTACGTCGCCCGGATCGGCATCACCGGGGCCCCACCCTGGAGCCAGGCCTGGGGTGGGTGCTCGCGAACGAGCGCCTGGTGGCCGGGCCTTTCCCCATGGGGCCCGGCCGGGCTCAGCCCGAAGGAGCGACGTGGGGCCGTCCTCCCGTGGACCCACCACCCGCAGGAGGATCCATAAGGGGCCGGTGCAGAGAGATCTGGGCGGCAGTTGAAGGTCGGCGACCAGATCTCCGGACATGGAGACTAGCTCTGGGGACATGGAATGTCACCTCGCTGGGGGGTAAGGAGCCTGAGCTCGTGCGGGAGGTTGAGCGCTATTGACTAGATATAGATAGATACCTCACCTCCACGCACAGCCTGGGCTCTGGAACCCAACTCCTTGAAGGGGGGCTGGACTCTCCATTTCTCTGGCGTTGCCCGCGGGGAACGGCGGCGGGCCGGTGTGGGCCTGCTCATTGCCCCACGGCTCAGCCGCTGTGTGTTGGAGTTCACCCCGGTGAACGAGAGGGTCGCGTCCCTGCGCCAAACAGCAGTGCAGAGTACCCGGCCTTCTTGGAGTGCCTGGGAGGGGTACTGGACAGCGCACCGACCGGGGACTCCGTTGTTCTCCTGGGGGACTTCAACGCCCACGTGGGCAACGACAGTGACACCTGGAGAGGGGTGATTGGGAGGAACGGCCTCCCTGATCTGAACTCGAGTGGTGTTCTGTTATTGGACTTCTGTGCTAGCCACAGTTTGTCCATAACGAACACCATGTTCAAGCACAAGGGTGTCCATCAGTGCACGTGGCACCAGGACACCCTAGGACGGAGGTCGATGATCGACTTTGTTGTCGTGTCATCTGACCTCCGGCCGCGTGTCTCGGGTAAAGAGAGGGGCAGAGCTGTCAACCGATCACCACCTGGTGGTGAGTTGGGTCCGCTGTCATGGGAGGAAGTCGGAAAGACCTGGCAGGCCCAAGCGCGTAGTGAAGGTCTGTTGGGAACGTCTGGCAGAGCCCTCTGTCAGGGGCACCTTCAACTCACACCTCCGGGAGAGCTTCTCCCGGATTCCGGGGGAGGCTGGGGACATAGAGTCCAAATGGGCTCTGTTCTCGGTCTCTATTGTCGATGCGGATGCCCGTAGCTGTGGTCGTAAGGTCTGTGGTGCCTGTCGCGGCGGCAGTCCCCGAACCCGGTGGTGGACACCGGAAGTAAGGGATGCTGTCAGGCTGAAGAAGGAGTCCTATCGGGCCCTGTTGGCTCGTGAGACTCTGGAGGCAGCCGACGGGTACCGGCGGGCCAAGCTTGCTGCAGCCCGGGTGGTGGCAGAGGCAAAAACTCGGAGTTGGGAGGAGTTCGGAGAGGCCATGGAGGAGGACTATTGGACAGCCTCAAAGAATTTCTGGCAAACCGTCCGGCGCCTCAGGAGGGGAAAGCAGTGCTTCACAAACACTGTTTACAGTGCGGGTGGGGAGCTGTTGACCTCGACTGGGGATGTTGTCGGACGGTGGAAGGAATACTTTGAGGATCTCCTCAATCTCCTCACATCTTCCGAGGAGGAAGCAGAGGATGGGGACTCGGGATCGGACTCACTCATCACCCTGGCTGAAGTCACTGAGGTGGTTGGAAAGCTCCTCGGTGGCAAGGCCCCGGGGGTGGATGAGATCCGCCCTGAGTATCTCAAGTCTCTGGATGTTGTAGGGCTGTCTTGGCTGACACGTCTCTGCAACATCGCGTGGCGGTCAGAGACAGTACCTCTGGACTGGCAGACTGGGGTGGTGGTCCCTCTGTTTAAGAAGGGGTACCGGAGGGTGTGTTCCAACTATCGGGGAATCACACTCCTCAGCCTTCCCGGTAAGGTCTATTCCAGGGTGCTGGAGAGGAGAATTTGACCGATAGTCGAACCTCGGATTCAGGAGGAGCGGTGTGGTTTTCGTCCCAGCCGGGGAACACTGGACCAGCTCTATACTCTCCCTCGGGTGCTCGAGGGTGCATGGGAGGTTGCCCAACCAGTCCATATGTGCTTTGTGGATCTGGAGAAGGCATTCGACCGTGTCCCTCGTGGAGTCCTGTGGAGAGTGCTCTGGGAGTACGGGGTTCGGAGCCCTTTGATAAGGGCTGTTCGGTCCCTGTATGACCAAAGCAGGAGCTGTGTTCGCATTGCCGGTAGTAAGTCGGACCTGTTTCCGGTGCATGTTGGACTCCGCCAGGGCTGCTCTTTGTCACCGGTTCTGTTCATTATACTTATGGACAGAATTTCTAAGCGCAGTCAGTGGCCAGAGGTGATCCGGCTTGGGAACCACAGGATCTCATCTCTGCTGTTTGCGGATGATGTTGTCCTGATGGCTTCATCAAACCTCCAATGTGCACTGGGGCGGTTCGCAGCCGAGTGTGAAGCGGCTGGGATGAGGATCAGCTCCTCTAAATCCGAGGCCATGGTTCTCGACTGGAAAAAGGTGGTTTGCCCTCTCTGGGGGGTGGAGAGTCCTTGCCTCAAGTGGAAGAGTTCAAGTATCTCGGGGGCTTGTTCACGAGTGAGGGGAGGATGGAGCGTGAGTTTGACAGGCGGATCGGTGCAGCGTCGGCAGTGATGCGGTCGTTATACCGGACCATTGTGGTGAAGAGGGAGCTGAGCCAAAAGGCGAAGCTCTCAATTTACCGGTCAATCTACGTTCCTACCCTCACCTATGGTCATGAGCTTTGGGTAATGACCAAAAGGACGAGATTGCGGATACAAGCGGCTGAAATGAGTTTCCTCCTCAGAGTGGCTGGGCGCACCCTTAGAGATAGGGTGAGGAGCTCGGTCACACGGGAGGAGCTCAGAGTAGAGCCGCTGCTTCTCCACGTTGAGAGGAGCCAGCTGAGGTGGCTTGGGCATCTGTTCCGGATGCCTCCTGGTCGCCTCCCTCAGGAGGTGTTCTGGGCATGTTCCACCGGACAAGGAGGCCCCGGGGAAGACCCAGGACCCGCTGGAGGGACTATGTCTCCTGGCTGGCCTGGGAACGCCTTGGGGTCCCCCCGGAGGAGCTGGAGGAAGTGTCCGGGGTGAAGGAAGTCTGGGAGTCCCTGCTTAGACTGTTGCCCCCGCGACCCGGCCCCGGATAAGCAGAAGAAAATGGATGGATGGATGGATGGTAACAAAAGTTCACCACGATACATTCAATCATGAACAAAATATTTTTGGTAAACTTCAGTCATATCATCTTCAAAAGGACTGGTGTTTATTAAAATTGAGACAAATTATTCATTGGCATTTCCCACCAAAAAAGCAGTTCTTAACATTACATATGTACAAATGGTAATAGCGTAAGGTAGTTGCAGATATAAATATGTGGGATAATGTCACCTCAGATAGTACTGAATTCCTTTTCAATACCAACCTTCAACACAGTACTGCAATAAAATATTGCAATAAAATATTGCAGTACTATCTGCAGTAACTTCCCTCATCATTTAAATATATGGTAGTTTAGTCAGTCAGCCTGTGTGATTTATCATCTATCGTCATGAGCCCTGCATTCACGGCCACACAAATGCCTTTCCACACACGGCTGCTCAAAGAAGTGATAGAATACAATATATATTTTTAACCTCCCTGGAGCTCCAGGTCTCATGCATATTCCCCCATGCTTTTGGATGGTATTAGCTGGAACATTGACATGCCTGGATAAATGTGGCTGTGGCTGAGCAGGTCCAAGGCCAGACAGACGTGTGGCTAAATACAAGTGACAGGGTGACATCTCCCTCACAGGGCTCGACCAAGCACCCTCCACTGTGAGCACGATTACAGACGCCTGCTTTTATATTAGACTCCATCTTAATCTCAGTTGTTTTGACAGGCACTATTTCTCTGCCATGTCCTGCTGGGGAGAAAGTGCCATTAAAAAAATCTGTTACTCACATTTTCAATCCACTATTTTTCAGTTTCGGGAAACTACTGGAACAGCTTTGCGTGATTTACATACAGAAATGCTGGCTTGTATTTCTATAAAATGTATTCTAAAATGATCAAATAAAATGTAACTGTGTGTGTGTGTGTGTGTGTGTGTGTGTGTGTGTGCGTGTGCGTGTGCGTGGGTGTGTGTGTGTGTGTGTGCGTGTGCGTGCGTGTGCGTGTGTGTGTGTGTGTGTGTGTGTGTTGTTTAGTTTGTTATGCTGATAACCTGGATCTGAGTATAGTGTTTCATTTCTATGTATTTTTTATACTGAAATAACAAATAAAATCTGATTCTCAAAGGTGCAGCATGATAGTTGAGGGGTCTGTTCATGACATTTTGAGGACTTTTACCCATTTAAAAATTACAGTGGTACCTCACCTTACGAAAGACCCAACAAACGAAAATTTCAAGTTACGAAACGCCTTCACATTAAATTTTGGTCTCTAGATACGAAAGAAAATTCAAGTTACGAAACGCAAAATCTCAAAAATTCAAATAATGCGCGCTCAGCCACACACATTATACACTTTTCTCAGACTGGATTTAAACTTTTCTCACATTTCTCTCTCGTTTAAACACTCAAACTTTCATAAATTTTCAACAAAATGTATTAATAGTGAAGCGTGGGGGGAAGGGGGAGGGTGGTGTGTGTGCGCGCGGACACGTGTGTGATAGCGCAGCATGACCCGGTCAGAGTGAGACGCTTTGTCAGTTTAAGACGCCTCCTCGAGATGAGCGCTACTGCGCAAGCGCGCATGATGTAATGGTTTAGAAACAGCTGAGCTACAGCTGGGATGTGAAAGCCGTATGCTTTCATGCGCTACTGCTTAAGTAAGTCACATTTTAACAGTCTATTGGTTTTATTGTATGTTTTAACCAATTAAGCATGTAACGAACGAGATGTGAATGTTAGATTTGCGGCAGAATACCTACGTCGGATAACCGAGACGCTTTGTCACTTTCAGACGCCTCCTCGACTCCTCGAGATGAGGACATAAAGGACTTAAAGACATTTGCAGGCGTGGTTAAGAAGTAGAAAAGCATTAAGTCTTGAGCAGTGAATCATAGTGAAGACAAATGACAAACAAAATAATTAAAACAGACAGGTTATTAAGAGCAGCTTGCAATTAATAACAATAAAAGATTATGTTAAAAAAGCACAAGAAAATAACTATAACTAAATACTAACCTGTCTGTTTTAATTATTTTGAATGAAAACTATAACGATGCAGTCAAATGTTAAATCCAAACTATTATCATCTGACGTATGTATTCTGCCACAAATCTAACGTTCACATCTCGTTTTTTACATGCTTAATTGGTTAAAACATACAATAAAACCAATACTGTTAAAATGTTACTTACTTGCGCAGTAGCGCATAAAACTGTCAAAGCGAGACGCTTTGACAGCCCAGCTGTTTTTAAACCATTACATCATATGCGCAGTAGCGCTCATCTCGAGGAGTCGAGGAGGCATCTGAAAGTGACAAAGCGTCTCGGTTATCTGACGTAGGTATTCTGCCGCAAATCTAACATTCACATCTCGTTCGTTACATGCTTAATTGGTTAAAACATACAATAAAACCAATAGACTGTTAAAATGTTAGCGTACGGCTTTCACATCCCAGCTGTAGCTCAGCTGTTTCTAAACCATTACATCATGCGCACTTGCGCAGTAGCGCTCATCTCGAGGAGGCGCGTTTGCGCAGTAGCGCTCATCTTGAGGAGGCGTCTTAAACTGACAAAGCGTCTCACTCTGACAGTACATCGGTGCGGGGCGCGAGCACGAGACCCGTGCTTAAACCGTGCCAGGTCTAAACCAGGTCTAAACCAGGATTAGACCACCGCGGCTCTTGCATGCGTTCGTTCATGCGCTCAGACTGCGTGCGGTCCCGAGGCACATCCCCTCCCCTCCTCGCTGCTCGCCTCATCTGTGACTCAAAACGAAACCAGGAAATAGACCCGCACGCGGCGCTTTAATCCACCTGGTTTAGTCCAGGTTTAGTCCTGGTCCAGTCCTGGTTTAGTCCAGGTCTAGACCTGGTCCAGTCCAGGTTTAGACGTTGGTCTAGACTGGTATAGTCCATGTTTAGTCCTGGGTCTACAGTCTCTACGCAGGACACAGTGTTACACTATAACAAAAAAAAGTTACACTATTAAAAAAAAAAACTTGGAACGAATCAGGCCTTTTCCATTGAAATAGCTACTCAATTTACGAAAAATTCACGTTACGAAACCACTTCTGGAACGAATTAATTTCGTAAGGTGAGGTACCACTGTATAATATTTTGTTTTAAATTGTTAATTACCATGGCAGCTGTAATAATTTTTCACAATTTGAAAAACTATGGATAGTTTCTTTGCCAGCCTCAGTTCTATGAGTCTGAGTGACTGGGTTCTGCTGAATGTCTCTCCTACTCCTCACCCCCTTTAAAACATACAGCCCTACAAATAAATACATGTTGTTCTTTGTGTAGAAGTGTGTTTATCATTATTAACGTATGAGGAAACACATAAATCACTCTTTACTGTTATTTCTTATCATGGTCATATTTGAGGAGGACAAGTGAAAGTCACTCAGTAGAATATTTGATGACACAGTCGACCTCAGGGACCTCAGGACAGAGGGGACAAAGGGCTGCTGTTTGTATTACAGCTATAAATACAAAGATTGAACCTGTGATATGGTCAGTGCTGGAGGCTGCCCACTCACCGTGCTGCTGTGAACCATTTTACTGCTGTCACAAGTGTTATTGCTCAGTCCCACAGCATTCTGGGGGGGGGAAATCTTGGTGACCTACATATACTAGTACATAGCTTTAGAATTATTTGGTATTTATTTTAAGCAATAAGTAATGATAAGTAATACGACATATGTTTTCAAAAGGTCAGGAACAGTGAGTTGGCCTGCCACATAAAATATTAAAATGATATGTTTTGTACTTTATTTGATGCTTTGTCTTTCCATTTACTTCCCATGACATGGTGCTTCTTGATGCTTTTATATAGCGCCTTAATGGTTCACTAATACTGTATATGAATCCTTCTCCAAAATCAAGCCTCAGTGCATGATATAGCATCCTGAAGACAGCCCCATTCAGAAATATGTCTCTGAAACGCTTTACTCTGGACGTTGTTGCTTGAATGCAAATGAGGAGGACAGAGACAGGCCAGTGCAGCGGGTGGGGGTGTAGCCAAATACGCCACAGTTTCCTGGATTAGCTGGTGCGCTATCACCAAATTCCGTGTTTTAAGAGCAGAGGAAGATATGAGACGCTTTCCATAAAAAAACAACAACAAATTTCCACAGAAAATAAAATTAAACCACTGCTGTTTCAGAGGTTCAGAGGGTTGGGTAAAGGACATCCAAGCCTGGAAACACTCTCACGTGTCTCCAGGCAAAAAAAACAAAAAAAAAACGCATCTCGCATTTCGTAGCTCGTTTGCGGTCCAAATTCTCTGGGCGTGATTTCCAGAGACGGAGTGGACATCCAGACGGGGGGTGGAAACCTTTCCCCGAGTGTGATGTCTTTTTTTTAAACGCGGAAAAGGACCGCACTTGGTCAGTTTACACATTTCGCAACTTTTAGCCATGGGGGGAGGGGCTAAACAGGGTAGGGGAGCTCACATTAACGTTCAAAAACCTCAGAAAGTGAAAATTTCATGCCATGGGACCTTTAAGAATATTCATCAGATGTTACCTCTAGTCAGTCACTTGATTCATAGATTCTCATACTTTTTTACTCAAAGTAAAAGTCATTTCATAGGCCATTACTTCTTACTCCTACTTGAGTATATTATTTGGGCAAGACAGAATGGTGGCTGAGTGGCTATTGCTCATGCTTCGCAACAAGAAGGTTCCGGGTTTGAACCTCAGGTTGCCAGGATCTTTCTGTGTGGGGTCTGCTTGTTCTGACGGAATTGAAGGATGGAATGCAGAGGACAGTGTACCTTAACCTTATTTTAATAATGATGCATCATTTTATATAGCACTTTTCAGGACACTCAAAGATGCTTCACAGATCATTATTCAATCACTCCACACTCGGTGGTGGTAAGCTTCTGTGCCATTGGCCCCCTCCAACCACCACCATCAGTCACGTACACACCACTTTCATACTAAGCAATGTGGATGAAGTGCATTGCCTAAGGACACAACAATAGTTTTTGCGAAAGGTGCTCCGCCTGTGGCACCTGATTTTCCCAGCGGTCTCCCATCCAAGTATTAACCAGGCCCGGCCCTGCTGAGCTTGCTGACAGGATCAGGCTTTGACAAGACGGTATGGCCACAATATTTTACATTAGATTTTAAGTAATGATGCTCTTAATTTAGTTCACCCTGGCTAATCTGCATCTCATACAATAAATAATAACAGACACACAACACTGGGTGCTTCCATAGTTGGTCATGGCAAATGAAGCCTTATATTGGGCTATAGAACAAAAGTCTGTGTAGCTGGCAGACTGCTATTACTAGATTTCCACATTTGGTACAAAAATAACATACTCAAAATTCTTCTCAAAACGTCTGACCCATGTCAACTCTGTCAGTGTAAAAATGGGCTATAGCGAGCACGTTCAAATCCCTTGGAAGGAAATAGGCCGTCTCTGGAAACTTAAGAGAAACCTATACTTTATTTTAGCTCTTGGATCCGATGGTGTTTTGCCTGTAGCCTACCTGAATAATAGTAATAATAATACTTTCAAAGTTCACAATGTATGACTTGGAACAGCAGAAATTAAAATAGCCATTCTCCCATTTCTGAAAGCGCATGTCTGGGAGCGCATGCTCAAATAGTCTTCTAGGTTATTCTAAAATCAAAGGAAGATGAAATATATGTATGGTTTTAACCGCCAGTGGCTTTGTACAGTATGCACGCAGCTACTTGACTTTCAAAGGGCTCAGCAGCACCTGGGCCCTGGGATCAGACCAGAGCAGACGAGAGCAGAGCAGAGGAAGTGATATTAACAGATGGAAAGCCTCTTCTCCCACTGCACTGGAGGCAGATGGTGCGCCAACTCGGTCTCAAGGACTTCGTCTTCAGCTCCAGAGTGAGACCCGAGTGTGAAGTTTAAATAAGATTACCATTTTGGACTTGTGCAGAAAATAGTCTCTAAAAATGTTTCTTATTACACAATCCCACAGACTCGGATCAGGGATATAGAATTACAAAAGAAGTGATGGGAAGGAACTAAATACATGTACTAAAAATAAGTCTTCAGAATACAAATTTTGCATTCAACTGGGGGATCAAAGTTGCATGATATTAATGGTAACAATTAAAAAAATATCTGCTATTTCTTCTTCTTTGATTAGTGATAAATAAATGCATAACAAATGCTGTAACAAACACAAAATTGTTTTAATCCCATGTCACATTGAATGCAACTCAATATAAAAGTTAGTCTAGCCAGGTATGGAAATAAACCTGAACTAGAACAGAACTAATTCAGGTTTATAACAGGAACAAATCAAGTCTGCATCAGCCTGATTAAACTGTTCAAACCAGCACTAAACAGAACAAGTGTGAAGTCACTCTTAACAGGAGAAATGATGAAGACATAATCCAGTTCACCTGAGACAAAGTGTGATAATTGTCCTCCTCCTTTATAAATCCTGCCTTATAGTTACACCACGTTTATTTGTCAGACAGGTCATAATGACACTTTGCTGAAGCTTCATTAAACCTCTCTGACGATACATCTCCGTTTCATTTTCTCAATATTAGTGATACATTAGATCAGCTATGAATTATGCTCCTGTCACACTGTGTGCATCTTTTATGAGGATCAAGCAAGGTTATTTTCTCATGGCAAACTTAAAACATGATCATAACAGCTTCACATTGTGACGTGTGTGCATTTGCTGTTCTCATAGTGCTAGAGTATCAGTTTGTTTGTCAACAATATGACAGTTTGGTTTCAGAGTCCAGTACAACAGCACAGCTTTCTATTGGCCTATTGATACTTTGCAGTGACATCACGGTGGGGATGTTATACAGGTATCTCTGTGGTGCAATGTTTAGCAGTTACCATGTAGGCATAATGCACATATTAACAAACACTGATAAAAAAAAAAGAAGTTTTGAGATCTGAAAACTCAAGAAAAAAATGAAATTGGATCTAAAGACATTTTCAGGAACCTGTGATCAATATGAGCTATTCTTGGTCTTGTTTAGGTGTTTTTTAACTAAAATGTGAGAGACTAACTGAAAAACTGTAATTTTATGTGTGAGAGGCTAGTTTAACAGCACAAATATGCTCACCTAGTGTAGTTCCAACCAAATTGGCTCTTTCTGGTCAGATTATGTTAAAACAAAGATCAAATTACATCGAATTGAGCTTCTGAGAGTAGTGCTTTTAGTTACACCCCTACACACCCCTAGGAAATGTTGATGGCATTAGCTGCAAAGTTTCAATAAGGCTTGATAGAGGAGGCGGGTCAAATTAGTAATTGTTAATGTGAATGAGCAGTTTTTAGTGCTCATGGAATAAACTTAATGCCTTTGAAAACACTGGTCTACAAATTTTTGGACTCGATCTGCTTCCGAGATAAAAGTGGCTAAATCTCATTTATATTGATAAGATGAGCTGAAAATCAATTGATAACTGTGCTGGTTAGCTAATGTATTCAAGATATGTAATGATATAATAATAATATATATCTTATATACTGTATATTGATTATGTTAAAACTCTAGACATATTAAAATGAATCTATTGGAATGTGCAGACAGGCTTTCAAATAGAACTGGTTGCTTGTAGACACATTGTACCTGATAAACTACAATTTTTACCTTATTTTGCCTAAATTTCCTATTTTGACCCAATACTATATCTTGGAAACTATAGCCAATCAGCACTTCTGACTTACTTTTTCTTTATTAGTGACCTAAAGCAAGAAAAATTTCAGACGCCTTGACAGAACCAATAATATTTCCATCATCACAACTAAAAAGAAAGCCAAATGTATTTGAGAACAGACAATAAAATGAATATAAGCCATAAGATTTTGCTGTTTATCAAATGTAACAATTTGCATAATTACATAGGTTATAAAATAATAAAGCTTTAATTAGGCGGCCATTTTGCTTTTCCTTATCCTACATTTATTTCTTTGTTTGATCATTTCTCTTAAATATAGAGAAATTGCACTTGCACACTGCGTTTTATTGTTCCCTAATGGGCTATGATTGGGAGTCTAATTAAAATCTTTCTGCTGAGACCCCTTTCATGTGAATGGCCAATTAAATGTGTGTGATCCATGCGTAATAGCGGGTATACGGCTTGTTGAGATTAAATTAAAAGTGCAGATGTCAGTTTCCTTCATAGAGTTTTCCTGGAGGCCATGGAGCTCACACTTCCATCTCAATGACTGCATTAGTCTGAAAGCATCAAAAGCCTACATGTGCACGCTCAGCAAATATCCTCAAAGGACTTCCACACAAACACAAACTGAGTGGTAATATCTCAGCATGAGTCAACACAACCAACATGATTTGCTCAAATTAGCATTTCAATTTGTACCAAGAATCCACTTTCTATCAAATGGCCGACCGTCAAAATACTCGTATGTAACTATTTAATTATTCAATCTATCCCCGTGTATGCCGTATATGTCCGCCTGCTCTTATCACTTTTTCTGTAAGCACTGTAGTGAATTTTAAGGGTGCACTATGTAACTTTTTGATTGGAAGTCCGTCACCTAGTTGTTTCTACAGATACAGCTCTGGAAAAAAATAAGAGACCACTGCATTTTTTCCTGAAATCAGCATCTCTACTTGTATTACAGCCATTCCATTCCAGCGTCTGTTGAATTCCAACGCAAACACAAAGCTGAGCTACTTCAGTTCTTGCACCAGGAGTGGAATAAAGTCACCCAAGAACAATGTAAAAGACTTGTGGAGAGCATGCCAAGACGCATGAAAGCTGTGATTAAAAATAAGGGTTATTGCACCAAATATTGATTTCTGAACTCTTCTTAAGTGTAAACATTAGTATTATGTTGTTTTAGAATGAATTTGATCTTGTTTCTTTGCATTGTTTGAGGTCTGAAAACATAATTCTTTTTTGTTATTTTGGCCATTTGTCATTTTCTGCAAATAAATGCTCTAAACGATAATATTTGGAATATGTTGGAAATGTTGTCAGTAGTTTAAAGATCCCATGACATGGTACTTCTTGATGCTTTTATATGGCGCCTTAATGGTTCCCTAATACTGTAAATGAATCCTTCTTCAAAATCAAGCCTCAGTGCATGAGATATGACTCTGACTGTCTTCATGAGGCTAAATATGTCTCTAAAACGCTTTATTCTGGGCGTTGTTGCTTGAATGCAAATGAGGAGGACAGAGACAGGCCAGTGCAGCGGCTGGGGTGTGGCCAAACTCTCCGCTTTTTTCTGGATTAGCTGTGCGCTGTGCGCTGGCCCCACTTCCGTGTGTGTAAGCGCGGAGGAAGATATGAGACGAGTTGCATTAAAAAAACACATTTCCACTTACCTGGCCAGCCAAATGATATCTCTCTGTATTTCCTATACAGCGCGATACCATTTGGACACCCTCGCTCCACCCTCGCTCCTCCGGTTAACAACGGACTCCGCGATTCTGATTCGCTCAAAGATGGTGACGTCAGTGCACCCGCCTTTGCCCCCAACGTCCCTTCCATTCAGCTGTAAAATTGGTCTTAAATGACCTAAAACACATCGATTCCTTAAAACCACAGCAGCTGACAGCTCTAGAGGCCTTTCTTTTCAAAAAAGATGTTTTTGCATTGCTTCCTACCGGCTTGGTTCACGTCGCTGTCCGTTAACTGTTCTCTGATTGGTTCACTTAGCTGTCTGTCTAAGCGCAACAGCAGCGCATTCTGGACCAAACGTTACCAGACTCGCCGCTGGTACAGCGATGAGTCATGGATTCTTCCAGGCAACATTTCCACAGAAAATGAAATTAAACCACTGCTGTTTCAGAGGTTCAGAGGCTCGGATAAAGGACATCCAAGCCTGGAAACACTCTCACGTGTCTCCAGGCAAATAAAAAACCACATCTAGCATTGCGTAGCTCGTTTGCGGTCCAAAGTCTCTGGGCGTGATTTCCAGAGACGGTGGGTAGACATCCAGACGGGGGGTGGAAACCTTTCCCTGAGTGTGACATCAGAAATTTTCCTTGTTCAGAATCGCCCGTTTGGGCTCTTTTTTTCAAACGCAGAAAAGGATCGCAAATACTCAGTTTACACATTTCACAACTTTTAGCCATGGGGGGGCCTAAACAGGGTAGGGGAGCTCACATTAACGTTCAAAAACCTCAGAAAGTGAAAATTTCATGCCATGGGACCTTTAAAGACTTTTGCCCAAACACATACCTATAAGTAATAAAATCAGAAAAACTGATCATTTTGCCGCGGTCTGGAATCTTCCACAGTATGACATTAAACTGCTCTTCTTACGTTTATTCAATTAGAAAAACACGCGTTCTGACTGTGAGTTACCTTTTCACAGATCTGACCTGGAACTTGGTCTGATTTGGTTTCCATGATGAGAGTGATGTTTAATGCCATACTGTGAAACATTCCAGACAGAGCAATAACATCTCCATGGAGAAAAGTATTTGACAGACCCTCTACCAGAAAAGTTACACGATGTGCCTTTAAGTTTATTGAAAAGTGCTATTACTAAAGCCTTTAATTATAATTATAGATAAATTAATTAATTATTTTTCTCATACAATGCATGAGACATAATCATCAGGACTAGTTCTAATATGTCAAAGAAAGAGAATAGCTATTACACACATTTTCGTGATGCAAAATACATTTATACAGCCGTATAAACCTGCTGTGATTGTTTTGTGCATAGCATCCTGCTAATGAGCCTTTGCTTTTGTGAATCTTGTGGTTCACAGGCGTTTGTTCACAGGTATGTCTCACTCTTGTGCTGGTGAAAGGTGTAGTGTTACCCCAGAGTCTGCCTCCCTCTTCACGTTTATGATGTTGTCTTGCTCATGTTGTTCATTATTTTCCCGTGGGATCAATATCTATCTTTCTATTCATCCATTCATTTGACTTGTTTATGTATATGATTGATGATCGTACCAAAAACGTAATACCTAAAAATCAAATATAAGAGTGAATCTTATATTGATCACTTACAGCTCTGGAAAAAAATAAGAGACCACTGCAAAATTATCAGGTTTTCTGATTTTACTACTTATAGGTATGTGTTTGGGCAAAAGGAACATTTTTGTTTGAGTCTATAAACTAATGACAACATTTTCCCCAAATTCCAAATAAAATATTATCTTTTAAAGCATTTATTTGCAGAAAATGACAAATGGTCAAAATAACAAAAAAGATACATGTTTTCAGACCTCAAACAATGCAAAGAAACAAGATCAAATTCATTTTAAAACAACATAATACTAATGTTTACACTTAAGAAGAGTTCAGAAATCAATATTTGGTGCAATAACCCTTATTTTTATGCGTCTTGGCATGCTCTCCACAAGTCTTTCACATTGTTCTTGGGTGATTTTATTCCACTCCTGGAGCAAGAACTGAAGTAGCTCAGCTTTGCATTTGTGTTGGAATTCAACAGACGCTTTAATGACTCTTCAGCTCTACTCCCATACTTACTTGATGTAAAAGCTGCAGATCATTGGATCTAAAGCATCATTGTCATACACTCCTCCTTAGCAGAGTGCCCACAGGGCCGTCTGACACCAACACCTACATCTAAAATTACAAATAGGACAATAATAACAGTGGCCCTGGTCTGTGGAGGATAACAGTAGTGCAGCCATCAGGCTGCCCGGCCTCTCGCTGCATAGATTGAGTTCAAGCCCCCTCACTATAGCAGCGCTCATGACAACGCGTTTGTGTGAGGCAGAAGAGGCAGCGCTGTGACAGACAGGGAGGTAATCGTGAATGCATCAAAGCAGAGATGTTGTCAGTTAGTGCCTGAGAATGCAGCAGTCTGACTGAAGACAACAAAGACCCCACATGCCCCGGGCGTATGCTAATAACACAGGGTTAAACCAATGAGGCATGTGCAATATAGTTTTATGGGATGTGCTCTTTCATAGCGGATTGGCAATATAATAAAGATGAAGGGACCACGTGTCCAGTTTTCTTACCCTCCTGCTTGTTCGAAACACTGCAGAACACTTCTCCCTGCCTTTAAAGAGGTATATTATATAAATCTACTTTTACGAGCTTTCAGTAGTATAACAATCTTACATCCTCAATAGTTTACACAGACTTGAAATTGGATTGATTCATGCATATTGAGTCATCCTGTATTGTCTTGCAATTGCTCTGAAAATTTCAATTTTCACCCCCTATCTCCACTGCTCTGTACTTCAAAGAAAACACAGAGGGCTCAATAATGTCGCATACCTGAACATTAAATTAAAATCCACTGCTTGTTTTAATGAAATGCCGCTGTAAAGAGGCGGTCCAGCAGCAGAGGATCAGTTCTGTTTAGATCCATATTGCAGTTTACAATGAACAACATGTTAAATAATGTTCTGTGCTATAGTTTAATATAAAATACCCCACATTGCCTGTTACTGCCTGCTACGAACCTCTACACTTATTGGCAAGTGTAACTGGACTGGATAGTCATATTGGGGACATGTAATGAGGATATGAAACCAGATGATCCCTGGAGCCTGGAGATGGTCATAGACAAATAGAAGGTGCAAAGGAAAGTCTAAAAAGGACAGAGACGGGCTGCACAGGCCTGGGGGAGGACAATGGAACAGGTAGAGTCCAGAGCCAAGGACAGGGTCCACTGGAGAAGGACACGCTCTGCCTTATGTACCAACAGAGGCACAGGGAGATAGTAAGTAAGTCTGACTGGACTTGGTCAGATAAAGATTTGTGGGGGAAAAAAAAAATCCTGTATTTGTACTTGTTAATAATACAAAAATATTTAAAAATAAAAAGAAATCACTCTATAAAAGGCCTTTTTCCCCTTTCTCTCTGAAATTGTAATAAAAATGTCACAATTACTATTTTAGTCAATCAAGCAAAGCAGACAATATAACTAAGGCAGATGTAAAAAGAAAAACACACACAAAAGTACACATTTTCCCTGTGATGAATAAGACACAGGGCAGTGCAGGGTCAGTGACAATGTTTTGTGACTGGAGATATTTTCCACAGAACAAATTCAATTTTAAATCCAGAAGACTGAAATAAAGAAGGACTCAAAATAATTGCTTATTGGATTGTCCTGCATTACACTGACTAGATGGGCCCTGAATTAAAATAAATAATCACAAATCGTCTTAACAATTGCAAGTACTCAGTCGTCCAAATACTGCTTCTTTGGAGAATATGCAATAATGTTGGCCTTCATTCTCTATTATGTAGCCACTGAAGAATAGTTCAATGAGTTTCGAAGTATAAAATATTTAGTGCTTAACAAAAGTACGCTAAAACAGCAGCTTCTTCTACACGATGCTCCCACCATCTTGAGCACTGAACCATCAATAACCCATCAGAAAAGATTTGTGATGTCCAAAATTTGTAACTTTTCTCAGAGCATGTTACCCCTGCAGACCCAAGAACCATTTCACTGAGATTTGAAAAGAAAAACTTGTTTTACTTATTTTTTTAAAACTGGAATGTAGAAATGATGCCTTTTGCAAGTTGAATGGATCAGTTTCTTGTGTTTGACTGGATTGGCTGGAGACATTCACTACTACCAACAACTACCTACCATTTCTATTTACTAGTACTAGCTGCCATCTGCCACCACCACCAACTACTACGTACCTACTACTACGTACTACTAACGTACTATTACCACCCATTGCTTACTTACTACTAGTACTACCACTACCACTAGTACTACGACAGGAGCTCCATTGAGTGTTTGTCCACTGATCCAAAGATTGGAGATTCAAATCCCACTCTCAACATAAAAACAACATCTTTGTGTCCTTGGGCAAGACACTCCTCGCCCCCAGTGACTGTTGAAACTGGTGTATGAGGTGGGAAAAGCTCTATATAAAAATGTGACCATTTACTGCAACTAGTACTTACCATTACTTCTTACTACCACTAGCTAACACCACCAGGGTTTGGAGGGTTACTTTAGAAATGTATTCTGGTACAGTTACTAGTTACCCCTTAAAATATGTATTCAGTAATCCAAGAACCATAATATTAAAGTTATGTAACTTGATTACTTTCAAGTACTTTTGGACGGTGTCCTCAGGAAGGTGTCACAGGTGCATTAAAGCAAGGACTAACAGACTCAAAAACAGCTTCTTCCCAAGGGCCATATCCACTTTGAACACTCACATCCACTGACTGATTCACCCACCCCATATTCCCCCACTCTCCACTGATCCACCCGTTGTGCAATTACATAACACAGTGCAATATATCTTGTTGGACAATATTTATTACAGTGTAATAGTATAGTTTTGTAGCATATCCACATGGGCAATATTTATTACTGTGTAATATCTTCAACTGGGTTTTGTAGCATATCCACCTGTTGTTGTGCAATACCTACAGTGCAATATCCTGTGGTGCAATACTTAAAGGGATATATATGCCACCCCCAGTTCAAACTTGGGCATCTCCCCACAGTCCAGAGACTAAAATAAGTGGTGGAAAGCGTTTTCCTGCTCACCCAGCCATTGTCCGAGTCTGTCAGCACTGACCGCCGCGGTATCTGCAGCTACTCCGCGTTAGACTGGAGTCTAACGGCGCCAGAGAAAGATTTTGGCCAAAAGGAATTAATTTGCTCAATGCGTTTCCCAATTACTTTCTGTATAGTGCGCATTCATATCGAGTGCAAATAAATGTACAAATCAACACGGAGAGCTTGACTTGGTCATTTTGGGTGGGAACTATTTTTCAGTGCGGAAAAAGAAAGCCGAATCACACAGCACGCTGCCAGGGGAATCCCAGTTACGCACCAGGAAGGGAGTTCCCCTGTTGCGCAGCGTGGTGCGTGATTGGATCATTGGGAAACGCATCGAGCAAATTAATTCCTTTTGGCCAAAATCTTTCTCTGGCGCCGTTAGACTCCAGTCTAACGCGGAGGAGCATCAGATACCGCGGCGGTCAGTGCTGACAGACTCGGACAATGGCTGCGTCACCAGAAAAACGCTTTCCACCACTTATTTTAGTCTCTGGACTGTGGGGAGATGCCCAAGTTTGACCTGGGCGTGGCATATTCCTTTTAACACTGTGTTATAGGTTGTAGACAACATTTAATACAGTACAATATGCTAAACTGTGTTCTGTGTAACATCTCCCTTGACAATGTAGAGAGCAAGACTTGCAATAACCTGGTAACTAATGCGTAGTACAGGACTTTTTTTTTTCTTCTATACTGTATTGTAAATATATAAATGTCTGCACTGAAGTGAGATGCTTTTAGTTTCATTGTGAGTATGTATGATGCAAATTGTGCATATGAATAGGCACAATAAAAGGCATTCCATTCTGTTCTATGACTTTAACACCAAATATCCTATAATAACAAGAAAACAATAACATTTATTATAAAAGAAACTGAGGAAAGCTAATTTGAACAGTAGCTTATAGTCCTACAATGAAAGTGCACAAGTCTTCTTTAAAAATAAAATAATGTTAAAATTTCCACCCGCTAAATGTGTTCTTCTCGGTCGAAGCCATGCCAGTTACAAGTTTGTTCCATAGTACTGCCATAGTGTACAACAGTTTGTTCTGTTTTCCCTCCATCTCCAGCTTTAAATGAAAAAATAAATAACATAAAATACTTCCAAATTGTAATCCTGCTAAATAATCCTCATTGTCTTCTTTCCTTGTAACTGTAGGGGAATACAGTTGCCTTTTTTTTGTATCTTTTTACTTAACGCCGTTCCACGTATTCTGTTACTCCCCAAGCCTGATCACCACCTACAACCACCAGCTACTAATCCACTCTACCCTTACTCCTTTGCACAACTGCACTATTACTCGTTACTACACATACTTGCCTACCACTACCTTTCACCTTTTCCAGTGCAGTACTTCTCTGTTTTGTTGGCATTGCCCACCATGACTGCTGATGAGGAGGTCTGTGTAATAGATGAACACAGAGTAACAGTGTCCTACCTCTGGATGTGTCCAGTGCAGACAGCGGCTGCAGATAAATCCCACTCATTTCCTGTGCTGACAGTCGCAGCCTGCTTCCCTGACTTGGTAAAATTAACAGTCCAGAACGTTATTTTCCCATCCAATATGCCGCCATCAATCATCCTGAGCCTTCATCACTTAAAAAAAAAGGATATGTCATTGTTCTCGACAAAGGCAAAGCAACGAATGTAGTCACCAGCAGGAAAAAGAGGATAAATACAGGAATGAGCACTAAGGAAGACTTTACAATGAGGAGATGAAGAAAGATGATACAGCACACACCACTATAAATGTTCATTTTAATATGAGAGTTAGAGAGACAGTGGCTCCAGTTAAGTTATATAAAAAACTACAAAGGTTAAGGTTAAGGTATACTTTATTAACCCTTTATGAGTGAAATTCATTCTCTGCATTTGACTGACCCTTGTCACTATTACAGCCCACCTCTAGGTCTTGAGCTTGTTTAGGTCAGGACTATACTGTATGAAGAAAGATTGTATGATAAAGAAAATGAGGGAAAATATATATTATATATATATTATATATATATATATTATATATTATATATATATATATATATATATATATATATATATATATATATATATATATATATATATTATATTATGTATATATATATATATATATATATATATATATATATATATATATATATATATATATATATATATATATATATATATATATAGTAGTGCTGTCAGGCGATTAAAAAAAAATCTAATTAATTACAGGATTTGTAATTAATTAATCTAATTAATCGCATTAAAATATTTTTTTAGGTGGTTTATTGTGCTAACGTGTGATTTATAGTGGTACAATGAAAAGACTGCAGACTTCCCCTTTAAGTCTTTAAGTTTTTCACTCACTCTCTTTCTCTCCACTGTTACCAAGACAAGACCCCCATTCCAACTCCCACATTACGTAACATTCATTGGAAAGCTCATTTACACCATTCCACTATTACATGGCGAATATTTCTGGTGCCAAAAGGTGAGCACGTACAGTAACTTTCATGCAACGTCAATAAATAATATACAAGGCTTCAAATATACAGATAATATAAATACTTGTATGTGTAAATTACTCATGGCTCACATGACCCCCGGAACCCGCGAGGAGGATTTAAACTCCCGGTGTGGATGTGTCCGGACCATCGCACCACGGGAGGAGGCGGCAGCGCGGGGGTGAGTAAATGATCGGGTTTAGCGTGATTCGGATGGGCAAAACTGACTAAGTCAAAACTTCTAAGTGTGCAGCCTTAGTCGCGGCAGAACACGCTGGAGAGGTTATGGGAATTGAAAAGGGTTCAGTGCACGGAGCACAGCAGATACAGAAACGGGCTCGCGTCTTCTCGTCCTCTCGCGCTCACTGCAGCGCATTCGTCTCTGTATGCCGACCAATGGTAACACGGCATTTCTCATCGCGTCCTTGCTGTCTCGTCCAATGAAATCGCGTCCAGGCACAAGACGGACCTGCTCCGTCACATTTTTATAAATAAACTCGCCGTTCAAAGGCCCCGCACGTCAAATTTAAAATGCACGCGCATTGAATTGCCGCTCATAATTAATTGCGTTAATTTTTATAACGCGTTAATTTGCAGTGGAATTAATCTAATTAACGCGTTAACTGACAGCCCTATATATATATATATATATATATATATATATATATATATATATATATATATATATATATATATATATATATATATATTTTTTTTTTTTTTTTTTTTTTTTTTTTTTCTTTATCATACAATCTTTTAAAAAATTTAAATTTGATTTAAAAATTAAGCGTGTCAGTGTGACAGTGCCTCAAGCGGTAAAGTCAATCAGAAAGTTGTCAGTTTAAATCCAGCTCTCGAAAGCTCATACTATACACACATAAAAGCTTTCATTAATAATGTTAGTTATAATAACACTGGTCTACAAGCAAAATGCTTCTGGAACAAAAGTAGTGAAATTTTTCTTGGTTTAGGTCACTAATAAAGAAAAAGTAAGTCAGAAGTGCTGATTGGCTATAGTTTCCAAGATATAGTATTGGGTCAAAATAGGAAATTTATGCAAAATAAGGCAAAAACAGTAGTTCATCAGGAGGTACAGTGTGTCTACAAGCAACCAGTTCTATCTGAAAACCTGTCCGCACATTCCAATACATTCATTTTAATATCAATATATATACCGGCTGGCTAGCTCAACTGATAAGTCACTTGACTTTCACCCGGCTTCAAATCCTGGGTTCAAATCCCCCCCGGGAATGAGCAACCCAGTGTGGGTCCTTGGGCAAGACCCTTCACAGTACTGCCCCCCGGGGCGCCGGAAAGACGAGCTACCCACTGCAGCCCACTTGCAGAAGTGAATTTCTCCTGTGTGTCACTGTGTGTCACTGTGTGTGAGATCAATAAAGTCTTAATCTTAATATATATATTATTATTATATCATTACATATCTTGAATACATTAGCTAACTTAGACTTAGACAAACTTTATTGATCCACAAGGGAAATTGTTTGTTTGTTTAAGTTTGTCTAACCAGCACAGTTATCAATTGATTTTCAGTTCATTTTATCAATATAAATGAGATTTAGCCACTTTTATCTTGGAAGCAGATCCAGTCCAAAAATGTGTAGACCAGTGTAACAGGATTCATGTATTATTGTATATTTTACTTCTGTTAGACCGGAAAACTTCATGAACCCATAAAGCAAATTATAATGTTAGAAGTGTCATTTGAAAGTTTTATTTAAAAAAAAAATATTAATAAAGCACAAAATAAAATAAAAGTAATAAAAATAAAAATAAAGTCATAAAAACCTGCTGTTAAACATTTACACTCAAAGAAGGACAGAAGCATTAACTACAAGACTGATAAATAATAATGATAAAAGTAACACAAGAAAAAAATCTAAAAACCACAACGGTTACAACAAGAGTGGGAAGGCATTAGATAGCAGCAGCAGCAGCAGCAGCAGTAGTAGTAGTAGTATACTACTAGTAGTAGTAGTAGCAGCAGCAGTAGTAGTAGTAGTAGTAGTGCTAGTAATAGTAGTAGTAGCAACAGCAGTAGTAGCAGTGGTAGAAGTAATAGTAGTAGTAGTAGTAGTAGAAGTAGAAGTAGTAGTAGTAGTAGTAGTAATAGTAGAAGTAGTAGAAGTAGCAGTAGTAGTAGTAGTAGTAGTAGTAGTAGTAGTAGTAGTAGTAGTAGAAGTAGTAGTAGTAGCAGTAGTAGTAGTAGTAGTAGTAGTAATAATAGTAGAAGTAGTAGTAGTAGCAGTGGTAGTAGTAGTAGTAGTAGTAGAAGTAGTAGTAGAAGCAGTAGATGTTGTACAGTATCTTACACTCACATGGATTGCTATTTTCTCTGGTCCCGCTGTTGTAAATGGCTGGAGAAGGTGCTAATTTGTTCAAATAAAATTCAAATTGAGTTCACTTCATTCAGGCACAATTTGTATTCTCTTTGCACAAATGGCCGGGTCCATCCACTGCAATAAAACTGCTCAGAATCAAGTACATTTATCACCAAATGACAACTGGCCTCATATACAGGCGCGTGATAGACTGCGGAGGAGCACGATTATAACTGTGGGCTGTGTCTAGTGCTGCGTGAAATATGGAGTTTCACTGCAGAGAGCCAAATTACAAGTGCCACAGAGAAGGAGAAAAGTGAATGACATCTAGAGCAGTTTAGGACGTAAGGAGGCGAGTGTTTTGTATAGAGCATATCCTCATTTTCACTGGAACAGAGTTTAGAAGGAGGGAGACGAGCACTATACACTTAAATAATAATATTACCGAAACTGAAGTAGAGGTCCAGTAAAGGATTTAAGTACAACCATAAACAAAAGAGGAACTGCCTGGACATAACATTTGATTTGATTTATAAGAAGTTGTTCTAAATGGAAGGACAAAACGTTAAATTAAATAATGCACAACATCTGGAGAGAGAGGGAGAGAGAGAGAAAGAGAAAGAGAGGGAAAGAGAGAAAGAGAGGGAGAGAGAGGGAGAGAGAAATAGAGGGGGATAGAGAGGGGGGGAATGAGAGGACAGAGAGAGAGAGAGGGAGAGAGGGAGAGAGTGAGGGAGAGGCAGAGAGGGAGAGAAAGAGAGGGAGTAAGAGAAAATGAGAGGGAAAGAGAGGGAAAAGAGAGAGAGGGAGAGAGAGAAAGGAAGAGAGAGAGAGGGAGAGAGCGAGAGAGAGGGAGAGGGAAAGAGAGGGAGAGAATAAGGGAGAGGGGGAGAGGGAGAGAGGGGACAGAGACAGAGGGAGAGAGGGAGGGGGAGGGAGAGAGGGAGAGGGAAAGAGAGGGAGAGATGGAGAGAGACAGAGGCAGAGAGGGAGAGAAAGAGAGGGAGAGAGAGAGGGAGAGGGGGAGAGTGAGAGAAGGAGAGGAGAGAGAGGGGGGAAGGGAAAGAGAGGGAGAGAGAAAGGGCGAGAGAGAGGGAAAGAGAGAGAGGGAAAGAGAGAGAGAGAGAGGGAAAGGGAAAGAGAAAGAGAAGAAAAGGGAGAGAAAGGGAGAGGGAGCAGAGAGAGAGGGAGAGAGAGGGAGAGAGAGAGAGAGAGGGAAAGGGAAAGAGAGGGAGAGGAAGCGAGAGAGAGAGAGAGGGAGAGAGTGAGGAGTAGGGAGAGAGAGACAGGGAGGGAGAGAGAGGGAGAGAGAGGGAGAGGAAAGAACAGAGAGAGAAAGAAAGAAAGAAAGAAAGAAGGGGAGAGAGTGAAAGAGTGAAAGAGAGAAAAACAGAGAGACAGAAGGAGAGGGAGAGGAAGCGAGAGAGAGAGAGAGGGCGAGAGTGAGGAGGAGCGAGAGAGAGAGACAGGGAGGGAGAGAGAGGGAGAGAGTGAGGGAGAGGAAAGAACAGAGAGAGAAAGAAAGAAAGAAAGAAAGAAAGAAAGAAGGGGGAGAGAGTGAAAGAGTGAAAGAGAGAAAAACAGAGAGACAGAAGGAGAGGGAGAGAGGGAAAGAGAATGAGTGGGCTGCAGTGATTTGAGGGCATCAGGAAGCAGAACTGACAAAGACGGATTCACTTTGGCCTGAGCATGGAATTGGTTTTGCTTTTCCCCTGGAACTGAGCTGGAAGTGTCAGAACCAGCAAACAATCTCCAAGCAGCAGCCTCCACACCCTGAGAGAAAAAAAAACATGCAAACTGAGAGGAAAGTCAGAAAGGCTCGGCTGTTTAAAGGTGCACTGTGGAACATTTCGCCAACTTATTGTCTTCAGAGCAAGGTAACAGCTTTGCCCTGAATGTTCCAGAGTAGGGCATTCCACAACATCTCCATGGAGGCAAGCAACTGTTTATATTTTTTAAACAGCTGATACTTTGCAGCTAACGTTATTAACATTTCCTGGGGGTGTGACGCTAACTGAAAGCACTACTCTGTTAGAAGACGATCTGACAAGAACAGATTATTTGCCTCTCTCAAGTAAAATTACAGTCACAAACTAACTAGCATTAGCCAACAGTTTTCCTTTAGTCACTTTCACCTTTTTTGTTGAAAATCAAACACTTGAAAATCTGTTGTTTAATGTTTATTTTCTATTTGTTTCTTGCGTTTTCAGACTAGCTTCAAACTTTTTTCTGAACACCCCCCAGCGTGATGTCAAGTATCAATATAAAAATAAATGAAATGAAATGAATAGATGCTAGATCTATAAGTTCAATGCCAAGAAGTATTACAGTATTTCCACAGTATTGGCTGGATTCAGGTTGAAATGGGAGTACAAGTGTGAAAAAAGGTAATCAGACCTACTTATGTGTCACATCACATAATATGCAGAATATGAGATTCACTTTACACTTTTAGAGACTGAATGGAAAGAGAAATATGATCATAAAAGACTTAATGTGAATCAAAACACTTCTTCACCACCACCGATGATGGCATTGACACTGGCTAATGCAGAGTGTCCTCAGCAGGGCAGTCAGTGTACCTTGAAAACAGAAGAAAAAGACACTTCATTAACACCAATTACCACTATATTCAAAAGCTAAAGTTTGGTCAGTGTTGTATGACATTTTTAAATGGTTTGATTCTGTCCTAATGAGGCATAGCTGCGTTTTAATAGATATTTTAAAAAATGAATCAACGGCAAAGCTGCTTTTTAAAGTTACATGATCTCTACAAACTGTTAAAGGGCCCGTATTAGACTATTTTCTAAGCTATAGCTCTGGAAAAAAATAAGAGACCACTGCATTTTTTTCGGAAATCAGCATCTCTACTTGTATTACAGCCATTCCATTCCAGCGTCTGTTGAATTCCAACACAAACACAAAGCTGAGCTACTTCAGTTCTTGCACCAGGAGTGGAATAAAGTCACCCAAGAACAATGTGAAAGACTTGCGGAGAGCATGCCAAGACGCATGAAAGCTGAGATTAAAAATAAGGGTTATTGCACCAATTATTGATTTCTGAACTCTTCTTCTTGTCATTTTCTGCAAATAAATGCTCTAAATGATCATATTTGGAATATGTTGGAAATGTTGTCAGTAGTTTATAGACTCAAGCGAAAATGTTCCTTTTGCCCAAACACATACCTATAAGTAATAAAATCAGAAAAACTGATAATTTTGCCGTGGTCTCTTATTTTTTTCCAGAGCTGTACGTCATTGTTCAGCTGGAATCTTCCACAGTATGACATTAAACTGCTCTTCTTACGTTTATTCAGTTAGAAAAACACGCGTTCTGACTGTGAGTTACCTTTTCACAGATCTGACCTGGAACTTGGTCTGATTTGGTTTCCATGGTGAGAGAGATGTTTAATGCCATACTGTGAAACATTCCAGACAGAGCAATAACATCTCCATGGAGAAAAGCATTTGAGAGACCCTCCACCAGAAAAGTTTATTGAAAAGTGCTATTACTAAAGCCTTTAATTATAATTATAGATAAATTAATTAATTATTTTCTCATACAATGCATGAGACATAATCATCAGGACTGGTTTTAATATGTCAAAGGAAGAGAATAGCTATTACACACATTTTCATGATGCAAAATACATTTATACAGCCGTATAAACCTGCTCTTCCATGTGATTGTTTTGTGCTAGCATCCTGCTGATGAGCCTTTGTTTTTGTGAATCTTGTGGTTCACAGGCTGTTGTATGTCTCTTTTTGCATTGTTTGAGGTCTGAAAACATGCATCTTTTTTGTTATTTTGACCATTTGTCATTTTCCTGCAAATAAACTGTAATATTTTATTTGGAATTTAGGGGAAATGTTGTCAGTAGTTTATAGACTCAAACTAAAATGTTCCTTTTGGCCAAACACATACCTATAAGTAGTAAAATCAGAAAAACTGATCATTTTTTCCAGAGCTGTATGTTATAATGTTGTTTTTTCATCAAACATATTCCTGGAGTTTCATTCACACAAGGTTAACGCACATGGTTAAATACTCCTTCCACCTTGTAATATCATGTTGTACTGTAATACAGGAAATGCTCCACTGTGTTTTTAAATTCAATACACCTTCACTAGAAGCATTTGGTTATTTCAGCTCTGAACAAAAGGCAAAAGGTAGCTGTTAACTTGACAAATACTGCTTCAGATGCAGACAGACTAATAATGTAGAATTACTCAATAATAACTTTGGTATGTTTTTGATGAGGTAACAACATTCGAACACGACTGAAAGCTCACAAGAGTCCATTTTGTGTAGGTCCTTAGAGGTAGCCTGCGCTCTAACTATAATCACAAGTCAACCCGGGTTGCAAGTGCCTTAACCTTCACAGTAGAAAAAGGACACACGTTTTTCTCATTCTCAGTAAATCCAGAATTCACTCACAGAGACGGCACTAGCTAATGATTTGTGGAAGGGGCTGAGTTTTAGTAGTGAGTGTTAAGATGATATAGAGACCCTTTATTTCCCACTACAGGTGTTTGTTGTTTGGAACTGGCTTCCCAAGGAGGGAGGTTCATTTTACTTTCTGATTGGATATTACATCATATCTTGGAACGTGACACAAGTTATGTTTCTGAAATATTATGAACAGATGTGCATACCCTATCTTTAGCTTATTCTTCAGAATAATAGTGAAAAGTTGTGATCATACTGAGCTCTTGTATGATTCTAAATGACCTGACCTGGCACAGACTACAGCGGTGGACTGGGAAGTGGACTGAGAAGTGGACTGAGAAGTGGACTGAGAAGTGGACTGAGAAGTGGACAGCACAGGCACAATGTCATTATCCCCTGCTCCTCAGTCTAAAAGTGTTCATTTGTCAGGGCGCATTTAGTCACCGTTTGAAGCAGTAGATTCATTACAGAGTCGACAGATGCAGTCTAGAAGTGAGATAAACATCGTAATAATGAGTTCCTACAAACCCCATAAATGGACTTCTGATTGGACTGAGCAATACCGGTGCCCTTCAGCTGCCCTAAACCGGAATCAAAATACAAAACAACAAACAGGGACAACTTTAAAGATGGTTAACCTTCCGTTTGAGCAGTATGCTACCTACTTCCCTTCATGGAAATGTAATTGATTCACCTGAAAGTTCCATGTTATGGCATTAAACTTGTGCATCCCCATGGAGATAAGCTGGTGGCGCCGTCATGCCAAGTTACAGATCAGAAATGTGTTTTTGAACTATAAAACCAGGCTTAAATTGATACTGAGAGATATTACAAAAGAAGCCACAACATCTCCCTGGAGATAAGTAGGTGAACAGAAGAGTTACGCAGTGCACCTTTAACTATGATTTTTATATACAGCACTGGTACAGGCCTGGACTGGCCATCTGGCATACCGGGCATTTTCCCGGTGGGCCGACAGTCCTCGGGGGCCGGTACCGGTGCTGTTTTTAAAAAAAAAAAATTTTTTTTAACTTAGGCCCATAATTTAAAGGAGGCGGCCCATTGGTCCATCTTCAATATAGACAGTGGACTAAACCAATCAGGATATAGAGAGCAGTCCCACCCCTTTCTCTGCTCTGATCCCCGCCAGTTTCATAATCATACTGAATGAGCGGGCAAGCAAGGAAACGAGCAAGAAAGGAGGTGCGGAGAATTAGCAGGCGGCACCGGCTATGGATCCTACACACTGGCCGTGACTTTCATCTACCCATCTCTATATAACAGAATGCACAAGAGGACTAAAACAGCAACACAATCAACAACACTGTCAACAGGACTTATTGTGGTGTTACTTCCACACCGTGGACGACAATGTTGCGAAGTGCAGTGTGTGCCAAAAAAAGATCCGATATTGTGGCAATACCACAAATTTTAAATAAACACTTGATCATAAATCATAAACCTCAGCATGACGAAAAGCTACTGACCAAACGACGACAGGAGGCTAGTCAGGCAGCTCCCTCCAGCACAGCAGCAACAGCAGTACGACAGAGGTCACTTGCCGAGGCGTTTGAGAGAGGGAGAATCCAGGTAACCATCAACCATGTAGAAGACTAAGAGTAGTGTATGTGAGAGGAGAATGTATGTATGTGAGAGTGAGAATAATGATACTTCATTTGTTGTCTTTTTTCATAGGCTGCAAGTGCCCAACTTACAATAGATTTATTTATTTTATTTTATTTATTTATTTATTTGATAGGGACAATGCACATTAATGAACATAAGTATAAAACAAATGTAAATATGCCGAATTTTAGCTACAAAGCTCGTTTTCATCCATAGTCCCTAGGCAGGCAAATACATAAAAATACAACATGCAATACAAGCAGCACAAACAAGTCTAGTGGTCACATTTGATGTCTGCATTGCCATTTTCATTTCATCAAATATTTTTTTTCAGATATCTGGTGTTAGAATGTGTGGAGCTAAGCCCCCTGGTGGAGCTTTGCGAAGCCAAGGTATCTAGTTAGAGCCAGGTTAGTGTTTTTCTGTAGTATTAAAAAATGTATGAAAGTATCGGTATCGGTATCGATATCGCGATTCTAACCCTGGTATTACTTGGTATCGTATCGAAACAAAAATAACTGGTATCGCCCATCCCTAGTGTGGTGGCGCATCGGATAGTAACTTCAGTCGGGAGTCCGTGGGAAAGCTGCGCGCTATAGCCTCTGCATCAGCGGCTGACAACAGACCAGCGGCACCAGGCGGGGTCGTGCCGACGGTAAACCCCAGAAACCCAGTTTTTAAAAAACACTGCATGTTCAAGTTTTTTCAAACACTCAACCAATCCAGAATTATCTGGGACCCCAGTGCCAAGCCAAAGGGACTATTATGTAGACATCTAAATGTTAGAAGTATATGTAACAAACATGAACAGGTTGGACATCTCTTATCCGAATCTAATATCGACTGTTTTGGTATGTCTGAATCTTGGTTAAAACAAACATCTGCAGAAGCTTTAATAAATATGCCGGGATATCAAGTCTTTAGAAAAGACAGAGAGAGGGGCAATGGTGGGGGAGTCGTCCTGCACATTAAGAATACCCTAAAATGTAAACAGTTAGACTGGCCAAACAATACACAATTTGATTCCATTGGTGTGGAAGTCACACTATCCAATGAAATGGGGGCGAAATCCAAGTGCTAGGCGAATTTCGCCTGGGGGTTTGGTCGCAAAAAAGGGATGAATAATAAATGAATGTTGCTATCCTGTGGTAGCAAGTGGTTGCGATGCAGTAGCTGGTCAGCTAACTCTAAAGTTTGAGTGCTCAAAATATCTGCAGTGGTGTACTAGCCCAGACTATGTTGTAAAAGCTCTAGTGATTATTTGCCTCTACTAAGAATATAATTCATATTAACAAGAATCCATGTTCATGGTTACAACAAGGTCACCCTAAATCATTTAATCATTTATTGTTTCCCTCATGATATCAGCCCACTTCAGCATACAGTAAATGGATTGGAAACATAGTTAACTAGCTAGTGGGCAGCTAACTAAAAAAAAAAATGTTTAGATGGCAATCTACAGTGGTCTATTTGCTTGATCATATTTACATCGCGTCTAAACAACAAACCATGTTGATTGAATAAATAATACTCCCTACAACTGTATACAGCTGGTACTGTACATCATATTTGATACTGTATTTTATATTTGACTACTAATTTTCTATTTAAATCTGATTGTACATATATATTTATCATCATTATCTTATGTATATAATTGTGTCTCATCTGACACAGGTCTATTGCTCTTTGGTTGCTTTTCCATCTATTTTTCTTTTTGTTCTTTCACCCTCTCTTATACATCACATATCATCACCCGAGCCTTTCTGTGTGGAGTTTGCATGTTCTCCCCGTGTCTGGGTGGGTTTCCTCCGGGCACTCCAGTTTCCCCCACCAACCCAAAACATGCACCATAGGTAAATCCTCCAGCTTTGGTCCTGACCAAGCCGAAGCAAGAAGATCATGGAGATGGTCCCCGGGCGCAGTAATGTGCTGCTCACTGCTCCTGATAACAGGATGGGTTAAATGCAGAACTGGAATTTCCCCACTGTGGGACTAATAAAGGCATAGCTTTCTTTCTTTCATATATTATATTTGATGAGTGAGCTACCGTACCCATAGCAATTTCCCTTGTGGATCAATAAAGTTTGTCTAAGTCTAAGAATACACTTTAGGTTAACAAGAAACCTTTTAATCATGTAAATGTTTCCACACTACTGACTCCACTGGTGGCATCCATATTGGTCAGACTTTTTTTGATAAACAACAAATTCCATACACATCAAACATCGAATAGGCCGATTTAAGCGACCTTAAGTGAGAGCATCATTACTTCCGGTCAGCCATCTTGCCTTGCCTTGTCTCGTGTTGCCTTAGTATGAGATTTATCTGATCATTATCAAAAATAAAAATGTAACCTAAAGATACTAAATGTTTTGATGGTTTAGATAGTTCCACAGTTTTTCCAGGTAGTTACCAATATTTTTATTTTTAATTGAGGTTTTCTATTTATCACTTAATAAACTGTAATAATCTGTCCCTCTTCCTGTCTAGTCAAGCCAAGCTGTTGAGGAGAGAGAAGAGAGAGTAGACTACTTTTCCCGTCCAGGGCCTGCTAGAATGTAAGAATTTTTAAATCACCACCCAATGCAAGATGCTACAAACCCTGTAGTGAAGAAGGTGTTTCCCCTCGGCCAAGACGTAAGAATAGTAAAATACATTACTTTGGGGAACACAAACATAAATTAGTCTGTTGTGCTCCGCTAATTATGAGGGGTCGTTCTGAGCCAAAAATGCCAGGGCTGTTTTTTTGTCCTAGTCCAGCCCTGGCACTGGAAAAAATAAGATCCACTGCATTTTATCCTGAAATCAGCATCTCTACATGTATTACAGCCATTCCATTCCAGCGTCTGTTGAATTCCAACACAAACACAAAGCTGAACTACTTCAGTTCTTGCATCAGGAGTGGAATAAAGTCACCCAAGAACAATATGAAAGACTTGTGGAGAGCATGCCAAGACGCATGAAAGCTGTGATTAAAAATAAGGGTTATTGCAGCAAATATTGATTTCTGAACTCTTCTTAAGTGTAAACATTAGTATTATGTTATTTTGAAATGAATTTGGTCATCTTTTTTGCATCGTTTGAGGTCTGAAAACATGTATCGTTTTTATTATTTTGACCATTTGTCATTTTCTGCAAATAAATGTTCTAAACGATAATATTTTATTTGGAATTTGGGGGAAATGTTGTCAGTAGTTTATAGACTCAAACAAAAATGTTCCTTTTGCCCAAACACATACCTATAAGTAGTAAAATCAGAAAAACTGATAATTTTGCAGTGGTCTCTTTTTTTCCAGAGCTGTATATTATATTTTATGCAAGCAAATGTTGATAACTGGTCTGTGCAGTTGCTACCATCAAACTCATGTCAGACTCAAAGCAAAGGATTCAAAGCCTGTCTGTTTCGGGTTCATTCCAGTGCACTAGCATCAAATGTGGTGCAAATTCAGCCCCCGTGCTTTGGCGAATACGACTAAAACAAAAGAGGACATGACTTCAGTTGCAGCTCTCACCTCAGACCAGAGCAGGTTCATGGTGGAATTTATCTCAATATGACAATTAAAATATGTCTTTTGTTTGGTTCCATATACAGTGGTACCTCACCTTACGAAAGACTCTACAAACGAAAAATCCAAGTTACGAAAGGCCTTCATGTTAAATTTTGGTCTCTAGATACGAAAGAAAATTCAAGTTACGAAACGCGAAATCTCAAAAATTAAATTAATGCGCGCTCAGATGCACGCCCCGAAACGTAAATACACTTTATCAACACACACGGGGTTAGGTTCCAGAGGTGGCCCGTGGTGGGAGAGGTCCGCGAGGTAGGACAACTTTGTATTTTGCAATTGTTCTACATGTTTTAGGGCTGTAAATGCCTCACCACACACATTCTATGCTTTTCTCAGACTGGAGTTGGGCTTTTCTCACATTTCTCTCTCGTTTGAACACTCAAACTTTCATAGATTTTCAATGGAATGTGTTGATAGTGAAGCGTGGGGGGGGGGGGGACGGCTAAATATAGCGCCGAACGCGCGAGGGGAGCGGAGACACAACAACACATCATCAGTAGGGTAAAACTAACCTGTCTCACGACGGTCTAAACCCCACTCACGTTCCCTTAGTGAGTGAACAATCCAACGCTTGGTGAATTCTGCTTCACAATGATAGGAAGAGCCGACATCGAAGGATCAAAAAGCGACGTTGACACGGCGCAAGGCCGCAGGCGCAGGATGGAGCCGCGGCGCCCGGGTTGTGCCTCCCCCTCGGGGCCGAGCACGTGCGGGCCGAGCACGCGCGGGCGAGCGCAGGAGCCGCGGGAGGCCAGCGGAAAGCCGCACGGGGTGATTTAATCCTGGTCTGGTCCCGGTTTGGTCCGGGTCTGGACCTGGTCCGGTCCTGGTTTAGTCCAGGTCCAGTCCAGGTCTAGACCTGGTTTAGTTCTGGTCTAGACGTGGTTTATTCCATGTTTAGTCCTGGCTCTACAGTCTCTTAGCCAATCAGGAAGCAGAACACAACGTTACACTATAAAAAAAAAAAGTTACACTATAAAAAAACAACCTTGGAACAGATCAGGCCTTTTCCATTGAAATAGCTACTCAACTTACGAAAAATTCACGTTACGAAACCACTTCTGGAACGAATTAATTTCGTAAGGTGAGGTACCACTGTATTGAATGACACAAAACAGCTCTTGAGTTAATCTGATTATATTTCTGAAAACATTTTCTGAGGTTTGCATATTCAACAGAAGTGGTATGCGTGCTGTGCACTGTGGAGGTGTTTTAAATAGAAATGTTTTAACTCTGAATGTCAAGTAATAACAACTGAACAAGTCAGACTTGAACTATTTTTGTCAAGTCAATTACTATGTGATAAAAAAAAAAAAACAGTACTGTAGGTGCAACTTTTCTGGTGGGGGGGTCCATCGAATGATTTTCTCCTTGGAGGTGTTATTGCTTTGTTTGGAATGTTTCACAGTATGGAATTAAACCTTTCTATCTTCATGGAGACTAAACCTGATCAAGTTACAGATCTGTGGAGAGACAACCCCACTCACAATCAGAATGTAAGAGTTAATTTATGGACTAGTCTTGACAAAGATATCAAAGAATCATGTACAATAATGGCATTTAAAAAATACATAAAATCCAGTGTAATGTGTATGTATGAAAAAGAAAACTAACTATCGGTGAAAACTATCGGTGTTAATGTCTGGAAAAGGGAAGAGGGGCAGATAACATAAGATTACTCTTTCTGCTCCCTTCCATTCAATTTTTTTGTACTGTTATCACAGTCTTGATGTCTTTTTATACTTTATAAATGAAATAAACAAACAAAAAAACAAAAAAATAACAAAAAATTAAAAGTCATACAGTGGAACAATGACAGAGCAATGACATATCCATTGAAGCAAGCAGGTAAGGGTCCCCAAACACAAAGTTACATAGTGAACCTTTAACTTGAGTATACAGCTCTGGAAAAAAATAAGAGACCACTGCATTTTTTTTTCCTGAAATCAGCATCTCTACATACATACATCAATCAATCAATCAATCAATCAATCAAACATTATTTATAAAGCCATTCCATTCCAGCGTCTGTTGAATTCCAACACAAACACAAAGCTGAGCTACTTCAGTTCTTGCACCAGGAGTGGAATAAAGTCACCCAAGAACAATGTGAAAGACTTGTGGAGAGCATGCCAAGATGCATGAAAGCTGTGATTAAAAATAAGGGTTATTGCACCAAATATTGATTTCTGAACTCTTCTTAAGTGTAAACATTAGTATAGTTTTAAAAATGAATTTGATCTTGTTTCTTTGCATTGTTTGAGGTCTGAAAACACGTATCTTTTTTGTTATTTTGGCCATTTGTCATTTTCTGCAAATAAATTTCTTTGATTTATTTGACAGGGAACATGTACAGGAGCATTAATCACAATCAATGAAGAGATGCTTTGTACCAGACTATAGCTCTTCGAACTAATTTCCATCTGCAGTCCCTGAGACACACAACATGACAAAACATTAAACATAGCATAAAACAATGCATTTCATGCTCGAAATGATAATATTTTATTTGGAATTTGGGAATGTTGCCAATAGTTTGGGTCATTCCAGAATTGGAGGACATTTTCTGTCCCACCCATCAAATATTAAATAATCCACATACAAAATACTAAAACATACAGTTTCTGAGTGAATTTACTTGTCCTTAAATCTAAAAAACTAAGAGAAAAGAATGCTTGAAAATAGTTTTTAAAATACCAAATATGTCTGGAGTACCCCCCAAAATGCCATTTTCCTCTTGTCCCACCCCTCTAACGACCAAATTCAATCTCAGATAAACCAGTTAAAATTAAACTGAAATTTCTTGTTTTTTGTATTATTTGTTTCATTGCCATCTCTTGTAACTGTGGGAACATTTGTTTTAATAGACATAATATTTCAAATAATAATTATTATTCATGGAACATGTGTCCCACAACATGGACGCAACCCTGTCACCAGAACATTTTTAGCCTGGTAGAAGAAGAAGAAAGCAGTGAACCACATGATCCCCTGGACTTGACATCATCAAACAGTTTTCCAAAAGAATGGGTAGAACAAAGTTTTGTCTTTTATTTTATTTTTCATACTTTTATAACACTGTTAGCCTTGATTGAATGTCTCACTCTACCTCATGCAACCCTGTTATGCAAATGATCAGAATAAGATGATTTTTTTTCCCTTTGCTTATTTGCATAAATAAGTTTTTCCTCTTGATTAGCAGTAACAGCTAGCTAAACAGCTTCTACTCCTGAGATAAAGCGAACATTAGTGCGGATTTGCAACCCTGTTACCTGCAACCCTGTTACTGTGATTAGAGTAAATAAATAAATAAACCAAATAAATCATGTAATAAAAATTGTACCATTGATCCGTAAGCTGAGCTTAATCAAGCATTTGATCGTTTATTACCTATTATGGATGAATATGTAGCAGAAAATCAGAAAAGTGAAGGTTTATTTTTCAAGAATTTTTAAGCCAAAATGTCCTCCAATTCTGGAATGACCCAGTTTATAAACAAAAATGTTCCTTTTGCCCAAACACATACCTATAAGTAGTAAAATCAGAAAAACTGATTATTTTGCAGTGGTGTCTTATTTTTTTCCCAGAGTTGTATGGTACATAAAATTGTCTGTAAATGTACAAAACACACACCGCACAGATGGGACAGGAGTGGACTTGTGAGGCTGCACTCACAGTACAGGTAGCCTCTGTCGGGAACATGTTCACTGCTCTTGGAGTGACACAACAACATCAAACCCATGTCACACGGAGCGGGTCAGGACCCCATCAGCGCGCTCCCAGGACGCACACGCTGACAGGGGCCACAGACACCGAGCAGCTGTAAGAGACCCCACCTCGTCCTCCCTTCTCCCTCCTTCTGCTTCCAGCTCCTACACAGCACCAAGCCATTTCAGCTCCCACAACACAGGTGACACACAGGCCACGCGAACAGCAGCACAGCAGAACACGGAGCCAGAGGAAGAGGAGCAGCAAGGATAAAGATGAGCAGAAAAACACCGATGGGGAAAATGCTATGATTAAGTGTGTATATTGTTCTTTTCCAAGTCCAGTGGTGGATGAAGTTCTCAATTTTGTTACTTAAATAAAAGTAAAAGTATTGCATGAAAAAATTCTACACTGCAAAAAAGATTGGCAAAAATCTAAGATATAAACACTTAAATCTACCAGAAAATGACTTAAAAGCAGTGAAATTATCTGTCCATGCAGCAAGATCATTTTACTTGACAAGTTCTCTTAAAATAAACTCCCTCTAGACTAGAATGAAGCAGCCTCTGGTCTAGTAAGTCGATAATGAAACTGAAAACAAGATGAAGAACCTGATACAAGTTTTAAAATCTTGGCCAGATCAGAGAAATTTGCAGTGTACTTATGTAAAAGCATTAAAGTACCTGTTTAAAATGTACTTAAAAAGTAAAAGTATTTTGCAGAGATTTTCAGAACAATTAAAGGATGAAATGTTTAATAAAGGATTTTGCAGATTTTATCTGATTCAATTGATTTCTTAAAAAAAATTTAGCAGTTTTTGGTACATCTGGTTTGCTCGAAGTTGGGCTCTTAACTCAAATGAAAAATAAAGTTAAAAAAAACATTTTGTATAGAACTGTACTTTTATGATAAAAGGAGAAGTTCAATTTGTCAACTGGACAAAGTTTGTTTGGTTGAAAACGTTTCGCCGCTCATCCGAGCCTCTCGGATGAGCGGCGAAACGTTTTCAACCAAACAAACTTTGTCCAGGTGACAAATTGAACTTCTCCTTTTATCATGGATTCTACCTGGACGACTGAGGGACTTTTCACGCAACTGTACTTTTACTTTTGTACTTCGTTACCTTCCACCGAGGTAACAAGTCGAAGTAGGCATAATTGACAAGAAGTTTAGCCAATCAGCAGCACACATGGTTCACCAAACAAAACTGCTTACAAGGTAAAAAAAGAAACACAAATGTGACCGGCCACAGAAAAAAAACTGTTACAAGTCGTCCTAGAGGTGTTTTGAGTTATTCACAAATTCTGAAAGTGTAGATTCTAAGCTTTCCAACAATCCCTTACACATGGAAATCTGACAACATTTGAAGAATTTGTGGCCATTTGAAAGCAGGACATCTGAAAACAACGAGCAGAGAAAAGGTTCTCTAAAGATTCTCTAAGTCCAGGCCTTCAGAGCTTATTTGCATGACGTTAAGCTAAGCCCTCCCCCATCACTGACATCACTGTGGTGTGTTTACATTGAGGAAAAGTCAGAATTAGATGGTACTTTGTTAAAATGGAAATACTTTTATAACGAAAACTCCATATAATCATTCAATAATACACAGGATATGTTAAGTCAAAGTCACCTGTATTGTCAATTTAATACAATATAAAATATAGTATAGGACACCACACACACACACACACACACACACACACATTTACAGTCAAAGTTACGGATTTTCTCCATTTTTATTGTCCTTATCCTGTTGAAATCCGTAAATATTCACAAGCTGCTCACAGCTAATAGGCAGAAAAGAAAACAAGAGCGCTAATGTCCCGTTTGGTCCGCAGTGGCAGTATGGTAATTTACACACACCCTGTTTCTTTCAGAAAAACTAGCAAATTTCAAAGACAAAATGTATGCTTTTAAAGCAACCAATGCTGTTATCTGAAACATGGAGTGGCTTTTTCATGATCTCAACTAGCACATTCTGCAAAAAATGAAAATATCAAATTTTGGGAAAAAAAAAAAAAAAAAAGCTTCTAACACGATTTTCTCGTGTTCACGAATCCTGACATGTGACTGGTTTTCTCGTGGTGGGTCACAAATTAGTTTTCTGCTGAATCAGTTAAACACTGTACTGATGCTGCTGCCCGTGTATCTAAATGCAATACTGATTTAAATTCCACATTCCATCCATGTCAATTTTTCCCAAGTTACTAAAATGAAAATATGTTCTATAAAATGTGACCGAAGACTACATTCTTGAAATACTACATTCTTGGTGTAAAAGTATCTTGTTACATTCACTTCTAAAGACACTGAAAAGTCTGAAATATTAAAACCTCCATCCTTGCCAACGTCAGTGTAGAGTTCAGCTTACATGGTACAATAGTGTAATCTCCTCTGCCCCATTGTCAGCCAAATGGAAAGGGCCGTGACAGGGCTGCAGAGAAAGACCTCCTTCTCCTGTTAATTAGGTTTGAAAGTTGTGAAAGACACTGGCGGCTGCTCTCCAAAGCCAGAGGACAGGCCTTCAAACACCACACCAATTTGTAGTGGATTCACTCATCCTCGACCAATATCATCCAACCTCCAAGGGCTAAGAGTATAGCCTTCTAAGACGGTCTCAGCGTGCCGACTCACATACCCACAAAATTACTCATATTAATCACAATTTTGTCACCTCTGTGTAAATGGCTCACACTGTGCCTTAAATAATGGAAACCAGCCTGACTTTCCCAACAGCCCCCAAAGCCACCACAATGATTTATATTTAGCATTTAAAGGTCAAAATTTCACAAAAACTTGCCTAATATCTGGCTCCAATCAAGATGTCAGGGATTTTCATTTGATATGTATGCAGTGGGATATAACTACAATTTAAGAAGTCCTCCAAAAACCATACTTGTGTGCAGAAATAAAGAAGGTATTAAACCATGTGGACAGATGATGTCTGAGCTCTAACACTTTCGTTCTTAATGAATTCAAATAGTTCATTTCAGTGTTTCAGGAGGCGATAAGCAGGAGGATAATAATAATTGAACTCAGAGTATATACGCACACTTTCTTCTTAACTTATATAGTATTGTACGGATTGTACAAATTCAGCCAAGTAAATATTTTAAGGCTTGTCATGAAGGGTCTCAAGAGGTATGCTGAAGTAGTAAGAAAACAGTTTCAGTCCTGGTGGTAGTACTTCATGGAAATAATGCCTGTATCTGTATGATAGAGGCAGTATTTTTCACCAGTGGGAATAACACATGGACCCCTAAAGCCTACATTATACAATGTCACTGAATTTCATATGAACAGTTCTCAAGGTTACTTCTCCCTGTATAACATTTAAAGATGGGTTATGAAACCTTTCTGGTGGTGGTATTGATGATGGTGGTCGATTCTTTTTTCATGTTTTTAATCTCTTTATCTTCTCTTTGCCTCATGACCTGATGTGTCACCTGCTTGTTTGAATGGAACTTCCATACTGTGGAACATTTTAGCTGCATAGTGCATCTTAAAGATGTAGCAGAGCCCAATATCCAACACTGTGAAAGAAGCCCAGCTGTAGGGAGCCCAGAGACAGGCGCAATGCACTGATCCAGTGTTAAAGCCTCTTTAGAGGGGGGTAGTATTTTCACTGAGGATGTGAGAGTTTCACCTGCAGCGTGGCATTACTCAGCCGTGGCAGGGCAGAGATGTGATGTCTGGAGGGGGGAGCAAGAGCATAGTGACCCAGTGCAGAGAGAGGGATGAACATGAAGAGCGCTCCCTTGGGTCTGCCCCAGGTCAGTGTACTGTTATCACCAGTGTCCCCTGTCCTCTAGGCTCTGCATGTGTTTGGACAACACCTAGAGGAGAAACAGGAAGGAAGAGCAGAGCGAGAACAGAACCATTCAACTAAATAAATATCATAAATATCAAACTACGCAGTCCCTAGTGTTGTCTGTGATTGGTTAAACATGAAAAGAAGTGGTCTTAGTTCTGCCTTTGTCCAACCTCTCAGAAGTCATCACAACATATTTAATGCAGATTGGGCAGTTTAAATGAATATTGTTAAAATACAGATTTTTGTTGAAATACATTTTAGTTGTATTTACTTTTTAGATTATAATCACGAATAGAAATGATTACCTTTTGGATATTTCATCAGAATATAGCACGCAATCAATAGAGGAAACTGATTCTTGCCTCCCATCTGGGAACATAACATCACCACACTGTAGAATCTGAAAACCGCAATATTTAGACCCCTGTTTTGGTGTTGCTTGCTCTGCTGAATTCTGATGTTGCTGATCACTGCTGTGTTTTTATTGCAGGTTCTTAATTGCCTTCAGGGGACTAATGTTGGTGCATTTAACAACAGATTTCCTGGAACATACCCCCTGGTGGTGTAGCACTGTCATGGCAAATCTTCATTCGGCTAATTTGTAGGCGACCTGAAGCAGCTGAGTCCAACATTAATTTAAGTGTGAACCAGGGAGCAGGAGCGTACTGGTCATCTTTGTTGTTAACTGTTACTGCTGAACCATACGACTTACATTATTCTGACATGTGATATTTAAAGGGATAGTGCGGGGTTTTTTTTTATGTTAATCTGTATGGATTTCCTTCTAAAAGTTACGTGCGTTGACATCATCTTACCTCTGACAGTCTCAGCTCATCCCGGTTCGCCCATGTTAGCACATTAGCCTGTTCACCTTTCCAGGGCTCTCAAGTCTCACGCTTTGAGAGTGTGAGACACACAATTCGACGTGTTCACACGCTCACACGCCACACATGGTATTTCTCACGCTGAAATTTAGTTACGCAATTCAAGCGCAGCACACAGCGCTTCTGTGCCCAGAAAATCGGTTAGATAATGCTCCTCGGAAATTACACAGTCACACGCACGACCCCGCTCAAAACTTGAGAGCCCTGCCTTTAGCGGATGTCTACGGCGGATGCGGTCCACCGCAAGCCAAAGTTTACCAGTGAACAGGCTAATGAGCTAACATGGGCGCAGTGATACGAGTCGAGAGAGACAATAAGTGAATGCCAACTACGCTGCTGGATGTTTCATTGACAACTGTTTCGGACGCAAATATATATCACCCTTCAGACAAATGTTTTGTTTTGAGAAGAAAAACAAGCTTTTTTCATATCCCTGTGAACTTACCGGACCTACTTATGAAGGCTCCAGAACGCGAGCCGAACCGGGCTGAGCGAAGAGTGTCAGAGGTAAGCCATTGTCAACATACGGAACTTTTAGAAGGAAACCCATACAGATTAACATAAAAAATAAAAAATAAAAAAAACGCACTATCCCTTTAATGACTTAGACATTTATCTTATGAAGTTTAGCAGATAAGCAGGATATGACTCACCTTGTATTGAAGCTTAATAATGATTTTTGTTTTGCATGGTTTTGGAGTGTTAACATTACAGACTTGAAAGGGCATGAGCTAAATATTTTCAATTTCAAAATTATTGTTCTATATGACTACCTTTGAAACGATTCCTGTATGAGGGATTACACTGACACACAACCGAATGTATCAAATAAAATAGGTGATAATATGCTTTGTAGGCTCTCTGGGTAAACACTAGCATGCAGCTTCCCAGGTAAAGTTTTATAGGGCTAACCAAGCTCACCATTTCTGTGAACGATAATCGTGTTTATTCAATCTGGAGGAGCTCATAAAGTCTGTTTTGGACTGCTGGAGGTAAGTGAGCTGTCAGTCACCCACCTGTCAGCGCTGCCTAAACAGAGTTATTGAGCCTATTATTTTAAAGCTATACATGGCAAATAGAATACTATTGATTGCTTTGCTTTCCACCTTTAAGGGATTCACAAATACTTCTCTAGTTTAATTTTGTGAGGCCTTCTGGTGAAAATGATTGATGCCAGTCATTGTCCGCAGCACCATTTCTCTGCTCTAAATAAAGCTGAAGGATAAATCCAGTGGCTAAGCCTGTCTCTCACTGGGCTGACCTTTTGATAAGACCATCCCTCACATTCATGGCAGCGCGGAGATGCTTTATTGCCACAACCTAGAAATGGTTTGTGTTGACATCAGATCATTTACAAGCTTCTCCCCGAACACTGAAGGCTTAACACCTCGAGATGTGCCAGATTATCCTTGGAGTAAAATCACTTCTAGCCGCTGCGCCTAAGATTATATTGTTATCTAGAGGGAAGTGTCGAGGATAGATTAGCCGTAAAAAGTTGAATAAAAAGCACTAAAAGTTCTTTTCCCTTTCTTTCACTGCTCCCCTATGACCTGTTTTATTTTATGGTGGTTTTACGTTCCTCCACTGGTTTAGTTCATCTGTTGAGCGGGAGTTCTTCTATGACACAGGTCAGTGCTGTGTGCAGGGCATGTGGTATGAAGTGGACTCACATAGCCAAAAAGCAGTAGGATGTATAAAATGAATGAGGAGTTTCTCATGTATGCTGGGGTTGTGGTTATCTGTGGGCTCTTGTTTGGCTCAGTGATCTTCCTCACACACCTCTTCTCCACCATGACTACAAGCCACCACAGCGATAAGCACTCCAATCGGACCAGTGCAGCAGTGGAAACTGTGAGGTATAGTGTTGACAACAACCATCTGGCTAAGTCGTCGCTGTCCCTGCTCTACTGAGCACAAAGCTGCAGCCACCTGCCTGGGCCGCCACACTCGCCAGAACAAGGCGACAAGTACCAGGATGTAAGAGGAGATAATGTGTGCTCACATATCAGCCACGAAGAGCCCAGACAGGAACACAGCACTCCTCTGAGAGACTGCAATGGGGTATTGAATATTACAATAACATTTTCTATTTTCTATTTTCTGTTAAAGGATATGCAGATTCTTTTTCTACTTATCGACTAAGGCTGGAGCAAGGTCATCCGCAAATGCTTTTGTGACAACATTCTCCCAGTGAATATTGGATTTTATCTGTCTCTATCAAAGAACCATTTGGCTTGAAAGGGAAAGCATTTAACAGTAAGATATACGGTTCTGAGGCAGTGTTCTGCCAATGGCCAAACCTCAGACATCTTTATCAAATCCATACTGTATCAAATCCATAGTGTAGCAGGTAGTTGGCTGTAGCCTAGCACATTCTGCTGCAGTTTAAAGCTCTATCTCACCTTCTCCCCCTGTCTGCTGTCAGAGCTCACTGCCAATTCTCCCTGACATACACACGACTCACTAGGGATGCCCGGGGAGCCCACTTCCATCCAAGCTGTCAGCGCTGAATATAAGGCGAGGGCCGCAGAGACAGGAGAGAGCTCAGATCAGGGCTCAGGGATAAGCACAGCACAGCCATTACACCATCAGAATTAAATGATAAGATTCCAATTACCGGCTCATTTAAGAGCACTGGGCAAATAGGAGCACTGAAGGATGAAGAACTGGAGAGGAATTCAGGGTTTTTTCAGGTAAAGAAATTATATAAAACAAATTAAGTCATTAACCATAATATAATTACAAATGTAGAAATATTAACAGACTTTCAAGCCATACCAAATGACCAATTAACATTGAAACCAGCAAGAGTTTGTAAAAAGTTTGTGTTGATATGGTATTACAAAACATGGACTAAAAAGTGGATATAAAACTTGTTTACTCTCTATGGAAATCACTGCACTGGGCCATAGATGACTTGATGTTGCGCAACTAGAACAGAGTGAAAAAGTAGTAAATCCATTATTCATAGTTGTTTGGTATAATTACTATAAATCTACGACCAGAAAAGTGCTGCTATTAACCGAAATTATAAGTCAAAGACCATCATTTAGTGACGTTACCAGCAGGGGGTCTTGTCCTCTAATTAATGCAGCATGTCCCAGTACTACAAACCAGATCCACTTGCAGCGCTGCTCTATTATTCAACATAGCCAGGGGTGAGGGAGGAAGTCTGCGGTCTGGAGTCACCTTTCGCTGCCCCTAACCAGATAGAAAAAGATGAGAAAGCATGGAAATGAGGAACGCATTGTGGCTAACAGGGAAAGGCTTGAATGGTGATGTGGTCAAACGCTAAAGAAGAGCATCTGACCTAAAACCGCGATGGGGCGAGGAGGAAGTCCACGTCAAGCTGTCATCGCACTGCTCCTGCTGAAAACTTAATCAGAAAAAAAAACAACCACAAGTGATTTTGATTCTTTTGCAGTAAGACACCACACTACACCTTTTTGCCCCTTTGCTCTTTTATTGTTTGAAACCCAATCCCAGAATACAACAGCTTCAATTCATTCATGAGACACACAGTTTTCCTACAAATACAATGGTCAAAAAACACAGTAGTCGTGTACCATTGGTTGATCATTACACAAGAATAACTGAACTGAAATCAAGTACAATGCTGTCAAATGCTAGTAGAAAATCATGAAATGCAGGGGATTTGTGAAAACGACGATGCGAAATGCAAAACAGACAATGGGATCATACATGCCGTGTTTACCAGGAGCACAGACAGGGGGATATTGTTAAAGGATCTGGCAACAAACGCACAAAATGTCCTTTACATTACATTCAGCTTGCTGAATATGACGTGGTTACTTATTCTTACTCTGGGTAAACATATAGCATATTATTCACATAGTGTTCACTTTACATATGATACATTTCTATGTACATAACCCTTTCTGTCAGCCAGACTCCAGGCACTTTCTCTGTTACATTGCTGTCTATAGCTTCAAGCAGCTTTGTCAAAATCCTTTGTTCTCTACTCAGACGCAACACTGAAGATTCAATGTAGAATACTCAACAATGCGCAAATACTTTTCTTTTATGGTGTTGTCCTTGTGTAGGTCCAGAAGAATGCTCAAAGAATAGAGCAGGTTACTAAGAGTTGCTCTATCAATAATTCTTGACATTTAGAATAATTTTGCCAAACAGAGAAAGCCTCACATCTACACTGAAAATCAATGAGGCAAACACCAATAACCTGTCTATTTGTAATGTGCCATGACCAATTGACCATGACTGCCTGATATGCAAAATCAAATTAGAAGGGAACACCCAAAAAGTACTGCTGTTTCAACTGCTTACCCAACCCATCGCAATGTTGCCTTTGTCACACTCTCTTAAATCAGTAATTTTAATTAATTTCATTATTTTTATTTTGTCAAATATATTCCGCCCTCTAAGAAGTGCCAAAATAAAGACATCATCTGCTTTATAGATTTCAGTGGTCATAATGCTTTGCCTGGGAAAACATATATATTTATCATTTTGTATGAGGTCATTTTAAAGCAACTGTAAATGTAAAAATATGGAATTATTCATTCATGTTAATGCCCGTCTTTACATGAATATAACTGTCTTTTTTATACATCACTTACAACAACAGCAAAACTGATCATTTAAAACTTGAAATGTCATAAAACTTGAAGATGTCATAAGCTTCAACAGGGGGAACAGCATCTTTATATGAAACAATGTAAATCAAGAGTTAACCCTGTGGCGTTTGATTGGTTCAGACACTTATCACATGGTACACACCACTTTGATGGCATGTTGGTGACAGCTCCCCCTGGACCTAACATTAAACACACAAAAACAACCACAACAGCCTGTACTTCACATACTGTGTGTTTGGAGGCAAATATTCAGATGAACAAAGTAACAAAAGGATTCAAGTCAAGCCTTTGGGATTGGCACTGTGACAAAATGAGACCAGAAATCTCCAGTGGTGGTCCAGGCCTGGTTCCATCCACCCACAGCACAAGTGGTAATCTTCTAAAGCACAAACATTAGAAAATACAACACACATTTGCACCACTGTACAGTCTGTAGGCTTATTAAACAGGAGGATGTGGAGATCAGAGAATAAGGCAGTTCATGGTATGGGAGAAGAGAGCTGCTAATAACCACAGCGCCTCCACAGCGCTCTGCGACACAGGAAAACGCCTCCCATGTAAAGATAATACTGCTGAAACTCTGAAATTTCATCCATCTCCCTCGCCACTTCAATGAAACGATGAAACACGGCCAAGGTGACCCATCTTCACAAGAGACAGGTCTATTTTGTAGCTTAAAATATTGTTTTGCTGCGACGAAAACCTTAACAGAAAAAATTGTCCGGAGGCAAAACAGACCCAAAAAGCACAACATTTCAAACAAGGAGCACGCCAGTGACGAGAGGAAATCACAGCTGCACATTAAAGGTTAAAAGTTGAAACCTTAAGCGTGTTTTTCCTCAACTCTCAGCTCACGGCTGCAGCCTTTTCAATAGAAAGTCTCCAGTTCAGAACATGAAAGTGGCAAGGTCACTGGGCAGCCTTAACTCAAATCTCCTGGATGAAGAACTCCTCCGCTGTGGTAAACATTTAGTTGCTATCTTGCTTCAAAGCAGTCCAGGTATTCCTGGACGAGGTCATAACAGAATCGATACTGGTCCTATGAAAAATACAATACATATTCAGCAAAAACAGTCATTTTACAGCAGATATTTATTGATTAGTGTCTGTTCTCACCAGAGATTCCACCATGTTGGGTTTACAGTTACGTAGAGTTTTAACAGCATAAAATATGTCCACCATGTTCTGATACTGGCTCATCTCCAGGACGATGTTACAGGCACAGAACACCCCACTGCGACCGCCGCCATTTCTATCAAAACAAACAGATGTCACATCTCTTGATGAAATCAGAAAAAAGGTTTTGCCAACATCATATAATGATTTAAGAAGACATCTAGGCGATTCTTTCCTGGCTGTTTTACGTGACATTTTTAACAGCTTGGCATGTATGGTACTGTATGATGCATACTTATATTGATTTGTGCAGCTTTATGTCCTCAGAAGTACAATAAGACTCAGTGAGTTTGATTAAGAACAGTTACAAAACTGTCACAAAGTAGGAAAGCAACATAAAAAGCTAAAAACTCTGAAAATTGACTGTGTTTAATAATGTATGCAGCATTTCTCATTACACACCCAGAGTTGAGTAAATAGCTTTTGCAAAATGAAACATGAACAAATGCAAACAAATATAGGATTTCTGGTCCTTGTATTACATTCTGTAATATTCATCTGGTCTTCAGTGAGTCTATGTGCTTCAGCACAAATCCCATCACATTACATGTCAAGCAGAGATTCACCTACACGTGCTCTGTGCAAATTTGAAAATGCAAATTTACTTCTGCTATGTAGAGATAGGCCTCCTAATACACAGGTGTGGATTATGAATACATAATAGAGCAAGGTCTTTAATGTGAAGACGTATCATGAATAATCAAACTGAAGCAACTACAGCAACAAAACCTGAAAAACAAAAAACAAAAAACAAGAAAGTTGATGTGGAAAAGGAGGAAATAAACCCATGCTGTGTCATGACATCAAACATTGTTCCAGTCTTCATAAATGAAACAAAATATCAATAAACTGGAGGAGGACAATCCACTTCCTGTCGCCAGAGACTAACCCAGTGAAGGTGGGCACGGGCCTCTGCAGCCAATACAAGCGATATTAAGGCAATCAATCGTTGTCAGTGCAGTGGCAGCCCTGGATTTACTGTAGTGGGAACCCGCACATTCTGTATTAAGCCATAATTGATTTGATCTCCATAATCTCTTTCCTGGTTGTCGTGGGTAACACTGTGTGACAGCGCTGAGTGATGTGCTTTTGGGTGGAGGCGCGGGCTGAATGCGCGATGCTTTGGCAATGAGATGGACAGCCCATTCATATTCATCAGCCGATGTGTGCTCTCGGGGCTTAGGACAACAGACAAGAGAGGGCACCCAGGCATCTGCACACTGCACCACACTGCACCACACCAGACAACTGCTCGCCTCCAAAAATAATATTAGATAGCCAGCAGAAGGACTTTGGGCTGTACTTTATCACAGCAAATCGACACAAGTCAAGGAAAAAACTGGTGTCTAGCATTTTTATAAGTAAACAGTCCTTTATTATAAAAGTCTAGGATGCCTACACAAGAGGTTAGCTTTAATTGTGTTTTGATTTCAATAGCGTAGACAGTGTGCAAACCGATGTGTTACGCCAATATGTTTTATTAGTAAGAAAACGATTCATTGTAATCAAATCATAATCACAATTTGAATGGTTGCAGTTGGAAAAATGCAAATTGTGCAATTACTTGAGTTTTATTATGTATAAACTTGCTAGTACAAACCTGTTGTAAAATGCATGGGATTCCTGTATTAGATTAGCATATTTCATATTGCAGTCTGCACTCAAATGTTAATTCTCCTAGATGGGTTTAAATTAACAGAATCCTGATTTCAATACATGAATGGAAAAATCTAATCACATACACAATACCTCAGAAAAAATAACTATTTTCAATTATTTTCAAAACAGTCCTAAATGATCTGGTATGACGGATTACTCACAGACAGTGGACCACCGTGCGCCCCTCGCCACAGTCCCTTTGCCACTTGTGCACTTGAGCCAGGAGGTTGAGGAAGGCCTTCTTGGAGTCGGGGACGTCTCTGTACGCAGACCAGCGCAGGAACTGGAACTGACACACCACCAGCTGCCCCTCCTGAGGCTTCAACACCAAAAGCAGTTCATGTCAGAAGATTCTATTCTCACTCCGTTTACACTTGTGGACCACTAATTCCACACTCGGAGCGTTGCATCTGTTACGATTTTCAGTCTGAAGCAGATTTTGTCCACCTTGAGAGTTGTAAAGGGCTCTCTGACATTGATTATGTGTACTGACATTTAAAGACGTCAACTGAAACCCTCGTAAAATATATTAGTAAGCCATTATTCATTAACATATTATCCCACTTCTAAAACGGTCTTTATCTCAAACATGCCACCTGGCTGTTTTCAGAAACTGCCATAATTTCTTTTCCTTGAATGTCCCACAGTGTGACATTAAAACATCTCCTTAAAAAGCAGATGACTCCACCATGACAAGTACCAGGTCATATCTGCGGAGAGGTGACCCAGTTTACAGTGACAAACACACACACACACACATGCACTCAAACACACACACAAAGGTACCATTAAATACTAGTTCAGTGCCTCCTTTTTGAATTGTAATCAAAATCAAAATAATTCCCTACCACTGCTCCACCATACCAGTGACATTTGAGCTTGTGTTTATTGGTTTGCTGATGACGGTTAATGCCTTGTGCGAGTGCTCTCCTGCTGTACACTGTCTGTGAGATGTATGAGTGTGAGCTGTGCACCCGAGCGCTCCCCGTGTGTTCATAACCTTGTCCTGTAGAAGCTCACGTAACACTTAGGGACCAGTGGAGAACTGTAAGTCATGCAAATTGGGCTGGCAGCGACACCAACGATGCATGGAGGAATAGGCTCTGTGGAGGTGGGATTTACGCATTTCTGTGGGATTTTAATACCGACTCATTCATATGCTTACGATGCACTTTCTTTGACTTTTACTTTCTTTCTACACCCTATATCATTGGAAATACTAATAGACAGAGGGCAGGACAGAAAGAGGGAGAGGTGGGTTATTTCGGTATGATTTTTAATCTGCTGCTCTAAAAAGTTGCTCTGCTCTTGACAATGCTGTCCACAAAGTAGAATAAAGGCGGCATATGAAAGAGGGAGCGACAAGGCCAGTGGAAAGAGGAGGTGAGGATGCCAATCAGGGAAGAAAGGAGTCTTTGGCCCTGCCTGTCGCACTGTTAAAAATGGCATCAACGAGACACAGCGCATACAAATTCCTTTAGTAATTGGTTGACAGGGATCCTGAGCAGAATGCATGCATGTACTTATGCTAATTCTTCAGCATAAAACCATCCAGGCACAGACACATCCAACAGTGAGGCGTGTGAAGAGACTTATCCATGTGAACGCTCAGGCTGCAACTACAGAGGGACAACTCTCACCTGAGTGTACTGGGGCATCGTATCAGCTCATATTCTTCACACATGAATTCTCTAATGCAAAATGTCTGCTCTAAGTTTAAATATACTTTATATATTACATTACAGTTCCAACACTTCCCACTTAAGTGGGAAGTGTTGGAACTGTAATGTTGATATCTACATTTTACAAAACAAATGTAGATTCTAGATTCTACTAACTTGTGTTTTAAGACCAACATGTGAGAGTTAATGGCATCCTAGTGTGTGCTTGTGGTAATGTTGTGATGACAGTAAGCTTTTGTGTATTGTTCATCATTGTTGGTGCTTACAGTCTGTCACACTATCAGAATAATACAGTTCTCAAACACATGTCTCAGCTGCCACAGCCGTGCAGAGCCTCACCCTGGTCACGTTCTTCACCCTGAATAGACGAGTGATGACGTCTTCATCGGCCGACATGGACAGAAACTCCACCTCCATTGGACCGTACTGCTGCAGGCCCGGTTCTGGCCAGTACTGCACACACGGCTGTTAAACAACAAGATCTGAATTACACTTTTAAACTTGGAGACAAAATAGAATATAATAAAAACAACTCTTAGTAACAAAGAGCTATATACAATTTCGAGAGGACAAATGAGAAAGGTAAACAACTATAGCATGTCCTTGTCCTTCTTTCATCTCAAGTGAAAGAATCAGAGTCTGCCTCAATACTGTACACTTGTTTTTCTAAACTGTGATCCATGTCATTTTATTGTTGTTTATATGCCTGTTGTACCTATTTACAGTGCTGCCTCTTGTCCAGGACTCCCTTTGAAAAGAGGTTTTTAATCTCAGTGAAATGTTTTCCTGGTTAAATAAAGGTGAAATAAATGAAATGAATGAAAATGAAAAGCTCTAAAAATAAATGTTGCATAATAGGTGTGCTTTAATAAGAGTTAAGTCCAAAAATTGTAATTTCCAAATTTGCTATTGGTTGTGCATTGGTTCTGGACCTCTTGATTAAAAAGCATATCAGTGACAATTAGAAAAATGAAATAAAATAGAATTTGATTATTTACCCAGCCTTACTGAATTGTACGAAAAGAATCTGTGAAATAAAATGCTAGTAAAATGTAACAAGACATTTACAATAAATGCAGTTCACAAGAGACGGAGAAGAAAAAGCAATGCCAAAATGAATGAGGAAGCATTAACACGTGGGTTGTTTTGCAGATTCCTGTGTGAGGATTCCCTTATTTCTATGAAAATATGTGTTAACAGTTTGGCAAGGAGCTAATACAGAGAATTTAGAGCATAACAAAAGGAGGAGAAAATGTGAAGTAGATAAAAACAGTTTTGGCAGAGTGCGAGTCAGTGCCTTTAATGGTGAAGCGAGAGGTGTTATGGTGGCACACTGGTGTTAATAAGACCAGAGAGACGAGGCAGCACTGCTCGTGTAGCGGCTCAGAGCAAATGAAAATGAAGCGAGCTACATTGCTTTAGCAGCACAAATGAGCAGACTTCATAACAAGATCCGGCAGATTGAAATGGCGATAACTCCATTTTCAGACAGGAACTGAAAATCTTCCCTGCACAGTAAGAAATCAGATCAAAATAAGGACTTTATTAGAAGGAACTAAACAGAAATCTTGTTCAGTTTTGTACCCAGCCAATTCAACTACAACACTTTTAATGAGCACAATGGAGCCAATATGGACTGTGTCAGAAAAGGTAGTTCACATACTTTGACATACACAAATTTAATCCAACTTTTCTAATATTTGCTTAATTCAATGTAGCATAAATTGGTTTACAATTACGCGTCAGAATAAACAGTAATTATTTTTGACTAAACATGAAGCTGACTAAATAATGTAGAAATTGTCAGCACAGTTCGAGTAGCATAATTAGCATAAACAATTTTTCATCTATTCATTGACAACGCAAAGACTTGAGTTCAAAATGTTGGACATTTCAATGCTATAATCAAATGAAAAGTTAAAAGGGGTAGTGCTGCAATTAACCCATGTGGTATGTCATTATTTAATTAAGTGCTGATAAAAAGCTTGTGCCAAGGCAAACTTTTACAAATAGTTTTAATCAGGCGTAAACAGATGCCAGGAAAAGCTATGAGGGGTTTTGTTTACTTTCGAGACAAACAGTTGGACACTTTCCATTGGGATTTCCCCCGACGCTGCTGTACAGAAGTCTATTTGAAACCAGCACCCAACCCAACATTCAAAGATTAAATTATTAAACAACTAGGGATTGTAGCATCTTTTTCTTCGTCAGCAATGCTATTTGAATGTGTTTATCCCTCATACTACAAACAGCATTTGCATCCACTGTAAATTTATTATTATTAGGGATAGGCATGTACTGTATGTATGTCATGATGCCCTTTTAAATGAATATACAGCTCCGGAAAAAAATAAGAGAGCACTGCAAAATTATAATTTTTTTCTGATTTTACTACTTAGAAGTTTGTGTTTGGGCAAAAGGAACTTTTTTTTTTTTTGAGTTTATAAACTACTGACAACATTTCCCCCAAATTCCAAATAAAATATTATCATTTAGAGCATTATTTGCAGAAAATGACAAAATAACAAAAAAGATACATGTTTTCAGACCTCAAAATGCATAGAAACAAGATCAAATTCAATTTAAAACTTTAAAACATTTTTTTTTTTTAAAACAACATAATACTAATGTTTACACTTAAAGATCCCATGACATGGTACTTCTTGATGCTTTTATATGGCTCCTTAATGGTTCCCTAATACTGTAAATGAATCCTTCTTCAAAATCAACACTTAGTGCATGAGAAAGACACATGTACAAAGTCAGAGTCAAAAAATAACTCTCTGAACGACTCATTCTGGGCCTTGTTGCTTGAATGCAAATGAGAAGGACACAGATTGGTTAGAGGAGCGGGTGGGGGGGGCCAAATGCGCCGCTGGTTCCTTGTTTTAGCGGTGCGCTGTGCCTGGCCCCACTTCCGCGTGTGTAAGCGCGAAGGAGGAAAGGAGAGCCTTTTCAATGAAAAAAAAAACACATTTTCACAGAAAATAAAATTAAACCACTGCTGTTTCAGAGGTCCAGAGGGTTGGGTAAAGGACTTCCGAGTCTAGAAACACTCGCATGTGCCTCCAGGCAAATTAAAAAAACGCATTTCGCATTGCGTAGCTCCTCCGCAGTCCAAATTCTCTGGGCGTGATTTCCAGAGACAGGGGGTGGAGATCCAGACGGTGGTGGAACTGAATTTGCATTTCTTTTTTCGATCTGACGTCAATAAGGTGCCTTGTCCAGAATCGCCCATTTGAGCTGTGTTTTTTTCAAACGCAGAAAAGGATCGCAAATGCTCAGTTTAGACATTACGCAACTTTTAGCCATTGGGGGGGCCTAAACAGGGTAGGGGAGCTCACATTAACGTTCAAAAACCTCAGAAAGTGAAAATTTCATGCCATGGGACCTTTAAGAAGAGTTCAGAAATCAATATTTGGTGCAATAACCCTTATTTTAATCCCAGCTTTCATGCGTCTTGGCATGCTCTCCACAAGTCTTTCACATTGTTCTTGGGTGACTTTATTCCACTCCTGGTGCAAGAACTGAAGTAGCTCAGCTTTGTGTTTGTGTTGGAATTGAACAGACGCTGGAATGGAATGGCTGTAATACATGTAGAGATGCTGATTTCAGAAAAAAATACAGCGGTCTCTTATTTTTTTCCAGAGCTGTATTTTCAAATTTGGAAAGTAATGCAAGTGAAAAACCTGTCCTCTCTATGCATTTCTGACTGTGTGGCAATTACAACAAACAGTGTCCAAATGTTGTAACATGTTGTAACATTTGGACTAATGCAAAATTTGGACTAATGCAAAAAATAAAAAAAATAAAAATAAAAAGAAATGAAAAAATAAAAATGAATACATGTATTTTCTACGGTTAAGTGTGAGAAGGAACAGCACTATTTTAATAGATTATGATGGCCGCTATTATAAGACATTAAAGCTTGTAAAATACAGAAAGTGCAAAAGTGGTGTGCTCATGAGAAAAAGCGCAGACAAGAAAGGACTGTGAGATATGTCTGGAGGGCATAGGCCTATTCTCTGGAGATGGAGCAGGAGGAGGGGAAGGGAAAAACTAGGGCGGGCCTTATCTAGTCATGCTTTGAGATCAATACGGTCAGGGATCAAAGTCAGACAAAATGCCATGAAGGAACTAATCCGCAGCACAGTAAGATATAGGAAAGAGCAAAAGGCAGTGAATATCAGGAAAAGTCTCCACTAAATTTCACATAACCTCGAGACTGAACCCAAGTTACACGGCTACGGCTACAACAAAATCAATTGCAATAAGACTAAGCACAGCGGGGTGACCTTACCCAGGCGGAGTTGGACTGGTTGAGTTGGTTGAGCATGACTACAGCGGTGCACCCGTAGTCATACACAAGTCTCCAGAAGTCCGCAGTGGTCCCGGGCAGAGGGTGAGGGGTCACCACGAACGCGGCCTGGCGGTGGAAGCTGTCGGCCAGCGCTGCATTTATGTAGTTGTTGCTCTCCCCTTCAGTGGTGACCAGGAACGCCAGCGCCCGGTCCGGAGGCAGAACGTCCATGCTGCGGTTCTTCTCACGGTTTCGGGGCAAAAGGGCGATGCTGCACTCCTCCACATCCAAGTGTGGGGTCACAGAGTTTAGAGTCTGCAAAAGAAAATACAGCAGGTAAAATATTATGACTGAAAACAGGTAAAGCAACAAGATGAGCTTCTTTTAGAGGGGCTTTTGTGTAACCTTTCTAATGGGAAAAAAATGAATGCACTGTATGTGACACTGTAGAACATTCCAAGCAAAGCAATAGCATCTCCAAGCAAATAAGCAAGTGGCAGAACTTCCAAAACTTTACTTAGTGCTCCTTTAAGTTAGCATTATTTGTAAATTGCTTCCACCCGGTCGCTAGTTTTAATAAAAGCATGGTCTCAGTATCTTAGTATATACTAGTAAGGCTAGTCACCACCTCTTTATTTCCATGGAGTTATGATTGCTTTTACTGGAAAGTTCCAGAGATATTCGAAATTCCAGGCAAAGCAATAACCTCCATAGTGCGCCTAAATAAAAATTAAGAAAATTTACTGTAGCCTTTTCTGATACGATGTAAGCTCTGGAAATCTTCCTTCCTCCAGAGTCCATATTATTTTTTCTTTCCCTGGCTCACTGGTGGCATGGCGGTTTAAGGCGTTGCTCACATGTGAGTGTTACCACATCAGCAGCATGGTTTGTCCCCAGGTCATGACCGTTTGCCGAATGTCTCTACCTCCTCTCTCCACATTTTACACTTCATCTGTACTATGTTCAGAAAAGTTCAGGACTTCAAACTTAGGTCTGGCACAAAAGTTAGAGGACAGCATCTCCCATCTGACCATAACTACATTAGACAGACTAAAAATCTCATGAATAATGCATCTGAACACTGGTGACGGCTATCCCGGCTCCGCTACAAAACAGACTGGACGACAGGAAGACAAGAGAAAGGAGGCGTTTATTAGATCAAAGCTGTCACATTTTCTTTTAATTAAGAGCTCAGACTTTGTAAAGAAGTGTATCTCACCACCAACTGTAACTCTGGGTAATCTTAAGAGATATGTCTGTTACACAGCAGCTATGAACAGGATAAAACAAAATTAAATAAAAGCAGGAGTCACTTTGAAATGGTAAAGCCAACTGAGGCAGAGTGAGCAGAGCTGCAGGTAAAGCATGTGGGGAACACAGCTGGCTCTCCTCTCCCCTCATCAACATCTAACGAAACGCTCTGACACCGCACTCCCACAAACCACATCAAGCATTTCAGAGCCAGTCACAGCCGATCACCAGTGAAGGCAAGGAAAGTGCACTCAAGTTTGCAAGGATATACACGCTTTTACAGTTCTCACTAGAAGGTTTAAAAATCCCAAATGTGTACTGCTCCTCTGTCAACATATTTACGCAAACTTGCAAAATATTGTAAAATAGGATATGCTGCATTTTTGTATAAAGGTATGAAGAGCTCAGGGCAAATTAGAGTTCTGTTCTGTTTAAAGTATAAAAGTGAGAAACCAGATATACAGTGGCGTGGGCTATAATATGCAAAAAAATTATATACTGTATATATACTGTATATATACTGTATATATACAGTATATATTAAAAAAAAAAAAAAGTGCTCCTCACCTTCCACGGTGGTTGGTCTCTCACTCTCATCCAGCTCGGGTCCTCTACCAGAGGCCTGGGAGCTTGAGAGTTCTGCGCAGTATCTTTGCTGTTCCTAGTACTGCACTTTTCTGGACTGAGATGTCTGATGTTTTTCCTGGGATCTGTTGTAGCCACTCCTCCAGTTTGGGGGTTACAGCCCCGAGTGCTCCGATCACCACGGGCACCACTGATGCCTTCACCTTCCAGGCCTTCTCCAGCTCTTCCTTGAGCCCGTGGTATTTCTCTAGTTTCTCGTGTTCCTTTTTCCTGAAGTTACCATCGCTTGGTATTGCAATGTCCACCACCACGGCTCTGTTCTGTTGCTTATCCACCACCACTATGTCTGGTTGGTTCGCCATCACCATTCTGTCAGTCTGTATCTGGAAGTCCCACAGGATCTTGGCTCGGTCATTCTCCGCAACCTTCGGAGGTGTTTCCCACCTTGACCTTGGGGTCTCCAGCCCGTACTCTGCACAGATGTTTCTGTACACTATGCCCGCCACTTGGTTGTGTCGCTCCATGTATGCTTTCCCTGCCAGCATCTTACACCCTGCAGTTATGTGCTGGACTGTCTCAGGAGCCTCTTTGCACAGCCTACACCTTGGGTCTTGTCTGGTGTGGTAGATCTGGGCCTCTATTGCTCGGGTGCTCAAGGCCTGCTCCTGTGCAGCCAGGATGAGGGCCTCTGTGCTGTCCTTCAGACCAGCCCTCTCCGGCCATTGGTAGTATTTCTTGATATCAGCCACTTCAGTTATGTTTCGGTGGTACGCCGCATGTAGGGGTTTGTCCTGCCATGATGGTCCCTCCAGCACCTCTTCCTCTGCACTCCACTGTCTGAGGCATTCCTTGAGCACATCATCTGTCGGGGCCTTGTCCTTGATGTACTTATGGATTTTGGATGTTTCATCCTGGACAGTGGTTCCCACACTCACTAATCCTCGGCCTCCTTCCTTCCGGTTCGTGTACAGTCTCAGGGTGCTGGATTTGGGATGGAACCCTCCATGCATGGTCATGGCTTTCGTGTCTTAACGTCTGTGGTCTGTATCTCCTCCTTTGGCCAGCTTATGATTCCTGCTGGGTATCTGATCACTGGCAGGGCATAGCTGTTTATTGCCTGGGCCTTGTTCTTGCCATTGAGCTGACTTCTTAGGACTTGCCTTACTCATTGCAGGTATTTGGCTGTAGCCGCTTTCCTTGTTGCCTCTTCAAGGTTGCCATTTGCTTGTGGGATACCAAGGTACTTGTAACTGTCCTCAATGTCTGCTATTGTTCCCTCTGGGAGTGAGACCCCCTCTGTGTGGACTACCTTCCCTCGCTTGGTCACCATCCTACTACATTTCTCAAGCCCGAATGACATTCCAATGTCTGTGCTGTAGATCCTGGTGGTGTGGATCAGTGAGTCGATGTCTCACTCACTCTTAGCGTACAGCTTGATGTCATCCATGTAGAGGAGGTGACTGATGGCACTGGCTACGGATATATATATATGTATATATATATATATATATATATATATATATATATATATATATATATATATATATATATATATGGGGGGGCAGACAATTCATGTTCTGCAGCAAGAACCCTATGTACAGTAGCAATAAGTGAACAGGTAAGTGAACACACTGAGCTGTAAATACAAGCCAAGACAGATACGGTTCTATTTAAGTGGAGCATATACCATATAAGCATAATGAATAACAGGGAGTCACATTGCCCTTGGCGTTTCACCATCATAGCACCTGTTAGTAGGTGGAATATCTAACTGCAGCAACTGAACATTTGTTGAGGGGGTCTTGAAAGTAAAAAAAAAAAAGATGTTATAACTGCTCCGTATGTGGTTGCATCTTGGTCTATCACTATACTAACTCATCGTTCAAATACATTTAGTGATTGTACCTAATAATTACAACATGTGCGATTATAGATACTAATCTGTTGTGCCATTTATTTATTGTATATAGTTTATTGCATCAGTGGCATAGAGTAGTCTTCAATATTATCATTTATCATCACAAAAGCTTGTTTTAGTGACAGGGCTAGTTGTATAAATGGCAGGTGATTATAACAAATGGCATTATGGTCACCAACATTTACTAGGAGTCATAATGACAAAACTGACAAAAGCACTGACCTGAAACTCATCTCGGAGTTGTGAGGAATTACTCTGAGAATCCACACGCAGCATCTCTTTGTAAGCGACTGCAAATTCATTGACTAGGATGGCTGTCTCTCCGCACAAACAGGCTTCCAGAATGGCATCATGGATAAAGATATACTGCTCCTGCAAGTACAAGGAAATGTGTTTTTTAATATAGGTAGTGACAGAAAGAGTGATTTTTTAAAGTAAATTCAATTAAAAGTACAGTTACTTGGCTAAAAATGTGCTCAGTTACAAGTACCGCTGCCAAATATGTACTTACAGTAAGTAGAATTATATAGTACAAATTAAATTAAATACTACTCAAAATACTAGTTACTTTTTTACTCAATTTGTGTAGCATTTTGGATCAGTCTTTAAATTACGTCATTTAAATGTGAATTGTTTCAAACAATCCACATTCTTTGAGCTCATTTTACATTTAAAATGTAACAAAAAACAAACTATTAAATTAAAAGCCATTAAAATTATACTCAATTACAAGTACTCCACCCCAGATTATAGATAAGATTTGCTCAAAACAAGAGACAGGTAAAAACATATGTATTTGAATTAATTATGAGATAAGAGAAGACTATTTTTCATAAGCAGCTTTGTCTCTGAATTAAACATGGGCAATAATGCCGCTAGTGTATCAAAGCTGTTTGAGAATAGATAATATTTCTGAGTAAACAAACACATGGTATGCATTTAATTACAACCTCTGCAAATACCCTACAAATGTAATAAACAGCTAAGTCAACGCGGGATTTACATAATCAAAGGTGAACATGTAAATTATCTGCAGATCTGAAGAAATGCATGTTGACGAGGACATGAAGGGCCTTCTCTCAAACTGTTACTGTGACCTTTGTACAAGTCCCCAAAGAGGGTTCTGATGATATCAGCCCATAAACATTTATGCACAGGAGACGTTTTGCCTAATTAAAGACATGTTGTAGCTGTGAGTTGGCTGTTGGCAGGTGTGGACTCACCTCAGTCTGGATCATGTTAATGCGGCGTGAGCACAGGGTTTTCACACAGTTGTAAATGTCCACCACTCCCTCGCACTCAGCCATGTCCAGCATCACATCCAGGACTATGTAGCAGCCAGTGCGTCCCGCCCCAGCACTGCAACAGCAACAACAACAACAACAACAAAGAGATAAAGCCACACTTATTAATATTTCATAGACTAGTTCAGTAGACTATATAAAAGGTAATAGTTTTGTTAACTGCTGCAGCCTGGGAATAAAAATCAAATGTTATTTTACTGTTCTTAGAGAGGCTGTGCTTTCATTAACGGTTATGGCCTGTAGGCTACAATAAAAACCTGTGAAACATGAAAAGTAATGTTTATTCATTAATTAAAAAGGTGATTACATTTATGTCCTCATTTTAATTAAGACATTTAAAGTTAGCAAACAAGTTCAAATCTTGCATCTTATGTCAGGTATGCATGCGCCCTCAGGGTATATTTTATTTGTAATCCAATTTGAATGGATATTTTTATTATTTTAGTATTGATCAAATAACAACTGTCTGTTTGTTATAACTGAAACTTTTTCAAAATCAGAGCTATAAAAACACAGTTCAACTTTCCCACTATTTTCTTTCTAAAAGTTGAAGCTGTAAAGTTAATGGTACAGTGGTCCCTCGTTTATCGCCGGGGTTACGTTCTAAAAATAAGCAAAATCCACAAAGTAGGACAACTTTTTATTTATTATTATACATGTTTTAAGGCTGTAAACGCCTCACCTTATACACATTATACACTTTTCTCAGACTGGAATTAACGTTTTCTCACATTTCTCTCTCGTTTAAACACTCAAACTTTCGTAGATTTTCAACAAAAAAATGTATTAATAATGTCGCGTGTATTTCACAGTTCCTCTGACCGTGCCTCTTTGTCCTGGCGCTGCTCTGCCTTGGTGCAGGCGTCTTTTACCGAGTGCGCTCTTTTTTCTTTTGAGCGAGAAGATTCTTATAAACAGACATGCCACCAGTGACAGACTGAACGGTCTGGCATTTGGACACATGCCACACACCTGCAGAGTCTGCACCGAATATCTAGTAGGTGGGCCGCGGCAATGCAACCCATCGCGGCCCCGCAACCACATTGCTGCGGCCCACTCGCTAGGTATTCAGTCCCGAAAAGAAACACAGTCTGGACACTGCCGGCCTCGGTCTTGTACTCGCGGCCCCGGGTGAGACGCATGGCCTCGTGGTGGTCATGCTGCTCTATCACGGATTTGACCATGATGAGCAGATGCACGTGTCCGCTCGCACACTTCTCCGGGTGGTTAATGCGCATCGGGAAGTAGCGCCAGTGTTTCCACAGAACGAACTGGTGGAACCTGGAGTCCAGGCGGCGGAACCAGTCCTGATAGCCCACGGATGTGTTCTCACTACAGTTCAGAACCTGCATGTCCCAAGACGTGGCAGTGCAGTTGGATGAGTGCGGTGCGCGCTGCTCCGTGGGTCCCTCTGTGAACACATTGTGTACTGTACAGGAGACACGGCACAGAGGAGAATGATGGACAAATCGGCAAAGGTCTACAGTCCCTTAGCCAATCAGGACGCAGAACACAATGCGCGTTGATACACTATAAAAAAAAATGAAATTTTAAAAATCTGCGAAATAGCAACGCCGCGAAAAGTGAACCACGATATAGCGAGGGACCACTGTATTTGGTTTACAACAGTTTCACAAACAGCAGTAGTTAGCTGGAGGATAGTACCTGCAGTGAACCACCACTGGCCCCGCATCAGGGGGTGTGGAGGCTTTGACTCTTCGTATAAAAGCTAAAAGCCCGGTCGCGTGATAGGGCACCCCGTGCTCAGGCCAGGATGTGAAGTGGAACTGTCGTACCTCATGCTTTGTAGAGTATCCTCTCTACAAAATCAGAGAAAAGAAAGAGAAACAGAAACTATTCATTATTATGTAATATATTCACAAACGTTCAATGCTTTGAATTTTCAAAAAGATGGCAGCATGGTGGCTGAGTGGCTAGCACTCATGCTTCACAAGAAGAAGGTTCCAGGTTGCCCGGCCCTGTGTGGAGTTTGCATCTTCTCCCTGGGTTTGGGTTGGTTTCCTCCAGGCACTCCGGTTTCCCTCATCAAATCTAAAAAACATCCACCAGGGACTACAGGTGGAAATTAGCTCTGGTGCTACAACCTGCACAATGCATCTTACCTGTTAAGGTTAATGTAGTATTGCGTGTATTGTGCACTGTCCCTGTCTCATACATAAATCGGTTTCAAAAAGCGGTGGCAATATTCAAACACATAGTATGTATGAATCTTGTTAGTCGAAATGGCTAAAGGCACAAGTTTAAGATGGCAAGTTTGTGGAAACAAACCAGTAATGATAAGGTACAGCATTAAAAACAGTAAATCTACTATAGCGTTATATAAGTCCTCTATCTGAAATGGTCAAATTCATCACCATAAAATTCCAGAACATGGAAGCAACCATTAAACATTGCTCTCACTATTTAAACTGTTTAAAAGACATCGCATCCGTTTCTGTGATCGATGTGAGATATTTCTGGTTCACACAGGGACAGTTAAACATGAAAGCAGGTTTTGCATCAGAAAGCCTGGAGGCATGTGAGTCTTGTTGTACTGTATGCCTGTGTGACAGACAGGTGGACAGGAATTACTTATGCTCCCGGGGAACTGGGAGGTTTCTCATCTCCACTGAGAGCCTGTTCAATCCCTCCCTCCACACAGCCATGGCAAAGTAAAGCGACAAGGCAAAGATTTGTTGTAGACAGATATCCCTAAAAAGAATGTGATAAAACACAAGCTGTCACTGCCTCCTGAATTTGCCTGATTTGAATAAGCAGAAGCGTGACATAGTGATGATAGGCCTGTGTTTGCGCCACTGTCATTTCAGCGCCGCAATGAAGTCTTCCAGTAACAGCCTTGGGAAACTGGAGGTAAGGAGGGGGGCATTCTCAGTGTTTGGTGGGGAGACAGTGGGGGCATATCAAAACCACTGCGGATAATTCCTCTCAGTTTTGACCATGTGCCTCTAGTCCCATCACAGTCAGCATTTAATCTCTTCTATTAGCATTAGTACATTTAATTCTGCTGCGTAGTGTCAGATCACATCATCATTTAAACAAGAGTGAAATGCAACTAGTCTCACGTAAATATAGTGACGATTTATCTTACGTTCTAAATGAAATGGAAATGGATATTTGCATTCGAGCTTGCAGCTAAATGAACTCACCCGTTCTAAGGCAAAGGTGCGGACAGTGTATTCCGCCAGGGTCTCGCTCTTCAGAAGAGTAATTTTGATGTCACCGTACATCTCGCTGTCTTCAGGCCAGTACTTACAGCATTTCACCTGGTTGAAAGAGGTGAGAGGAATAAGCTTAAAGATCCCATGACATGGTACTTCTTGATGCTTTTATATGGCTCCTTAATGGTTCCCTAATACTGTAAATGAATCCTTCTTCAAAATCAATGCTCAGTGCATGAGAAACAGAGATAAGATGAGAAAGAGTCATAAATATCTCTCTCAAACACTTTATTCTGGGCGTTGTTGCTTGAATGCAAATGAGGATAAAAGAGCTGGCCTATAGTAGAGGGTGGGGGCGTGGCCAAACTCTCCGCTCTCCGCTGTCAGGTCTCAGCTGATCCATTTCTGTGTTTTTGCGCGGGGGGAGAGATTTGAAACGCATAAAAAAACGCATTTCGCATTGCCTAGCGCAGGGGTCTTCAACGTTTTTCAGGCCAGGGACCCCCAAACAGATGATGAACTGGGCCAGGGACCCCCTACTATATATACGGCATAGAATTGTGTTTTATATTAAATTGAGCTTAGTGTCATGTATAAACATTGCTACTCTGTTATGGCACATCCAATACAAGGAAATAATACACAGGTTAATGTGTTTGTATTTTACACTATAAAATATAAAATTATATTATTTTAAAGTGAAATCAAAAGATTTCGCGACCCCCCCTGCAGTACCTCCGCGACCCCCCTAGGGGTCGCGACCCCCCTGTTGAAGACCTCTGGCCTAGCGCATTCGCAGTCCAAACTCTCTGGGCATGATTTACAGAGACGCTGAGTTCAGACAGACGGGGGTGGAACTGCATTTGCATTTCTTTTTTCGATCTGACGTCAATAAGGTGCCTTGTTCAAAATCGCCCGATTGAGCTCCGATTTTTTGTAACGCAGAAAAGGATCGCAAATGCTCAGTTTAGACATTTCGCAACTTTTAACCATGGGGGGGGGGGGCCCTAAACAGGGTAGGGGAGCTCACATTAACGTTCAAAAACCTCAGAAAGTGAAAATTTCATGCCATGGGACCTTTAAGTGGAAATAAACATTGCCTGCATTCAAAAGAGTGATAAGCTTGTCACCTTCCTGACCTGTAATAAACCTCCCGAATCAACAACATGACATATAAGTTCAGATTTTTTTTTTTATTCCACTTATGTGCTTCAGCTCTTTGACTTAAATGTACAATATGTACGTTTTCTGGTGGGAGATACAAGGGTCATTCAAAAAGTTCTAAGACAAATTAAAAAACAACTTTATTTTTGAAAGTAACAAAATTATTTTTCTACATAACATCCACCTAAGTCAAAACACTTCTGCAAGCGATGTTTCCACCGAAAAATTCCTTCTTGATAGAATTCTGGAGCTTGTCTAGTCAACCAGGTCACAACCTCCCTCTTCGCTTCAAGTATGGACTGAAATATTGTTCTTTTTAAATGTTCCTTCAACTTTGGAAATAGGAAAAAAAAAACATCCATAAACATTGTGCAAAGCTTCAATCATTTCTTTAGGTTTCCATTGAAGTTTTGTTAGAAATGTAATGTTTGCTCTGATTTCAAATTGGCTCATTTTGGAGGGTCAAAAAAGTGGGTTGTGCAATATGTAACGTAACTCTTTGAATAACAAAGCTAGAATGCCGAAACTTGTCAAATGTGTTTATAAGTCATCAGTGGTACGATTGAAGGTCATTTTGTTGAACTAGTTCGACTCATCTTGAATTTATGGCATTTGTCTTAGAACTTTTTGAATGGCCCTCGTACAGCGCCTATGTGTCTCCATGAAGATGCTATTGCTTTGCCTGGAATAGTAAACAAAAAATGTAATACTGTGAACTAAACGTCTCCACTCTTGGGTCCAGTTCACAGAATTTGATTTTTTTGTTTGCTATGGATCATACTGATCTGGAATGTTAATTAGTATGGCACTAAACATACAGGATATACCTCCATGATGGTAACAAGCATGTGAGTCACTGTGCTTATCTGTGGCAAGACAAGCCTGTTAACAGTAACAAGTAAAATAATTGAAAAAAATGCAAATTGGCAGGTTTAATGCCATACCGTGGAACATTCTAGGCAAAGCAATAACTCAAAGTAAATAATCTATCAATTACATAGCATACCCTTTGTGTGGAGACTTTACCTCATTACAACACACGAGCAGATCAAAATATCTTCTGCTGTCCCGTTTTTAGCTTATCCATTTTAGATATAATTTTGTGTCTGGGTATAATAACAGACTAGTCTGATAGTAGCCTTACAATAGAAACAGAGGAATAAAAACAAGCTCTTGTGTGTTTTTCAGAGAGGCGAAAAATCTACGATAATCACATAATGTGGGAAAGTATAATGAAGAGGACCGCTGCAGTCTTTTGTTCTCCCCACACAGAAAGGTCATTTTTAGTTAAATGGAGATGTTATTTGGATTCAGTCAAAGCATTACTCACATGTTGACTTTCTCCAAAGTTGTCAGGATCAAGAATCAAATTGGATCTAGCAGTAGCATGGAAAAATGGCACCAATTTAACCATCTTAGCTGCTCTGAAAAGCCTAGGATACATAAACTGCATTCATATACTACAGGTATTTATGTGAGCCAGGAAATAGCGTGGTCTATTGTGCGCCGAGTATTAAAGGCGCGTATGTACGGACTGCAGCCTTAAAAGCACCATGCAGAGGACGCTTTTATGCATGACAAGTACTTCACGCTACATTTTATGGTGCTGGGCGTCATTATGGTCATGATGGAAATTTCTATAACACCCCATCTCAATTTGATGGTACAGCTATAATAGATAAAAGGGACCATCTCTGTAACAATAAAGACCTGCTTATAATCTGCTTTTGGGGCCGCTATTGTTATGGCTGTACAGATATGTGGGACCGGGGGAGTGTGTCTATAATGCTAGATTCTGTCAGCAGCTAAAGCGAGGAGGGATGCAAAATCAAAACATGCAAAAATAGGCAAAATCCTTTCATTTTGTAGCCTGTTGATCTAATGTCTCTTTATATCCAGATAAAATTTGTGATTATTTGAAAGTAACTAGAGGAAATAGATGCAATCACAGTATACAGGTAGTAGTAGTAGTAGCAGTAGTAGTAGCAGTAGTAGATTTTTAAAAATATATTCCTTTTGAATGAATGTGTATATATTTGGTATATTTGAACACACTTACCCTGCCCACCTCCACAAGTTTAGTGATCATGACAATGCTGAAGCAATTCTCCTGCCACACCATCCTCCAGAAATCATACAGCGTCTCCTGCTTAGGTCCTACCAGCAAGCAAAAAGAAAGATGATAAGAAAAATTTAAGAAAGTTAACAATTTGACAATACATAAAGATGTGATAATGTTGAAAACGGGATAATCTCAATCTCATGGACCTTCTGTAAAGAGTTTTAGAAATGAACTTGATCTATGTTAGAACAAGGTAATATATACATGGTAATATATATATATATATATTTTAAAAAAAACTTGAAAATTTTAATTTAATTTTCTAAAAATTTTGCTTATTTTTGTCACAAAATCAATACTGATTATCAAGCCTTTTCCTCAATATTGAAGTCAAATTTGAAATGACACAAGATCTAAGAGAAAGAGGGAAACAACCAGCACCAGTAAAATGATGACAACATAAAAAGAAGTTTGGGCACAATAACATAGCAGAGAGTCATCTTCTTATCTTCTGCAGCCTATTCAGACAGAAATGTAAAAGTATAGTCACATGCCCCATGTATGTGTTCTTTCAGAAAAAGGGAAAATTTTGAGGTGAAAAAAACTACCTATAGGGCAGGGGTGTCAAACTCAAATACACAGTGGGCCAAAATTTTAAATTGAACAAAGCCGCGGGCCAAGGTTGAACAAATATGAACTTTTAATATGGAGCCAAACAAGTTTTGATTTAACAATGAATATTGAACAAGCAAGGCTTATATAACTTAAAAGTGCAGGTGTGCAAAATAATAATAGTATTATTATTATTAATAATATGATTATTATTATTAATAATAATAATAATATTATTATTGGCGATTTCTTCTGCCACGATATAACTTGCCTTTACAGCAGCCTCACTTTGTTTTGTGGCTTTTGTGAACATTTTCTGTTGTGAAACCAAACCTTTTTTCATCTCCTTTACTTTCTGGCTCCTTTTAGCCGTGTCCAGGTCCTTATATTGGTCCTGGGGTTTCGTTTCATAGTGTCGTCTAATATTGTACTCCTTAGTTACTGACACGTTGGCTCCACAAACAAGACAAACAGGTCTGTCTTTTACATATGTAAACAAATATTCTGTCTCCCACCTGTCCAGAAAAGTTCTATTTTCTGACTTTCTTTTCGCCATTTCTTGGTAGGGTAACACAGTGACAGCTGTAGTTTGAGGTCGCAGTGTGGTCTGGGGGAGAGAGGCACGGGGATGCGGGGTGCCCCGGGGCTTTCAGCCGAAGGAGTGCGCAAGAAGACGGATCAGTACCTTCCTAATACATCCAAGACCGCTACTGACACAGAGGAGGGGGTGTGTCTGCCTCTCTCCTGATTGACGTGCCAAAACAACAGCAGAGCATTATGGGATTTGTAGTATAAGCGGTAAATGTGGTGTTGCAGCGCTGCCGCCGTATAAAACCGGCGGGCCAGCTCTAATATTAATTTGAAATTGCCTCGCGGGCCAAATATAATTACACTGAGGGCCAAATTTGGCCCGCGGGCCAGAGTTTGACACCTATGCTATAGGGGAAAAAGACTACTACTGAACCACTGCTTTCTCCAGGGTAATGAAAGCTCTACTGGATTCCCAGTTCATCAAATATTAAGAGACACCTTTTAAATTTGTAGTCTAGATGATTTTAATTAGTATGCTGCTATTTTAAGCTCTTAACTGTATGTCTTTCTTTTACTATGCATGGGTTAGAGGCACAAGGATTCCTTTGTTTTTAAGGATTTGGAGTTGCAACATCCTCTGTTGTGATAGCAATAGAGCAATGCTAAAATTCATCTTTTGAACAGGGAAAGGTCGCCAAAAAAACTTTCAAATCAGGAAAGAAATTTGGCCTGAAAACTATGAATAGTAGCACAGAATATAGCAAAGTACATTATTTTTATGGAATAATTCTAGGATTCTTTTAGTGCCAAGAATTAATGTGGTATTGACTTACTGTTACTCAGAATGACATAGTTATGTGCTTGTGCGGTTTGAGTGACTTTTATGTCCAATACATAATTTTTTCATTCACTTTTTTGTCAAAGTTCTCTTTTCTTTCCAAGGTGGGCCTGTACATTTGATATACTCACATACACTAAAATACACACATTTCTCTGACCCTGTGGCTCTCGTTAATGTTAACACTAAACTGAGAAGCAATTACCAATAAGTAATTAACTTGCATAATGAATAGCCTACTCCTCCATTAACCCAGTAACATATTGGCACCTTTGCAGTTATAAGAGGGATTGTTTTGGCAAGGGACTGCATCGAGAGGGTTCACTGGCCAGATAATTTTTAATTTATTACTCTAACAGAAGTTGCTCTCTCTGTCTCCCTCTCTCTCTCTCTTTCTCTCTCCTCTCTTTCACACACACACAGGCCAGAGGCTCGTGCCAATACTCACCCTGAGTGGCGATGAAGTGGTTGGATCGATGGTAGCCCTGAAACAGAGAAGAGGGACGACTGCTGAGTAAGCCATCTGACCCAGAGCACAGCTGTAACAGGATGTGTCACTGTCTTTTCTCTGTCTGCGCTGTGTCCTGTCCCACATGACCAATGTGCCATTCTGGTGTTTGCACCAAGCACTATTGTGTATTAGCGATCAATGTTTGACAAATAAATCCTAATCCTATATGAGGAAAGGTGGTATACTTCAAGACATGGTATTTGATTTAATAGATTAAAAAATGACATTACAGTACATAATTTAACCATTCATACAGTACTCAGATAAACAAATAAAATATAAACAGCCACACTTCAAGACTGACAGTTATTTATGCACAATCAACGTACTGAACTATTTACAATGTGACAATGTGCTTGCGGTAGTTGCAATATATTTATAGTGTATTTTCATCTATTTATCTAGTAATTTATTATGGCTTATATGAGTGATTTCACTGAGAACCATTGCGCAGGTTGTGCAATGACATTAAAGGGCTTTTGACTGAGATCTGATAGAAGATAATAGGCTTACTCTACGTATATTTCAAACGTCAATAGTAATGTCATGCCTGCTATATTTACAGGTCTACCCGATGTTTACACATGACCTTCTAAATATGTACTAAAAGTTAATGTTTCTTCCATGCTATAGCTAAAAGTAAACTTCTAGATTCCCTCAGGTGCTTGGTAATAGCGTGTGAGTATTTTTCACATGTGACAGCCTTTGAAACACACACAGACTTTTCATATGGTACGTATGAGGTGAATATGAAATAAACAATGACATGTACAATAAAGCCTTAAGGAGATAAACAAAAGATCTTTAAAAGCGATAGCAAGCCAGGCAAAACAGCTCTAGGGAATTCCTGAAAACGCTCACATTTAAAGAGCATGATCCAGCTGTTTACATGAACCACAAGACATCAAAAGTAAAGAGAAAAGTCTATTACCGCACATGACACCGCTAACTGAGGACTTCACAGCAAACACTATCTAAGGAAACCATGTAATAAGCCTTTTGCTAATCCTTTATCTTGTCTGTGGCCAACTATAAACTGCTGACGGACTGAAGAGCTTAGCATACACGTACAAAGACAATGGTGAATGGTTTAGATGGGAAGGCGTGACCAGTGATATGCAGTTTGGCCTTGCCCTACACAGTTTGCATCAAAGCCAGCTAACACCACTCCTCCATCATTCCCAACAGTCGCCATGGAAACTGAACGTGAGAATTAATCAAAGGTTGGAAGTAGATAATCAGCTCCAGAGGGACGGAGGTGATGTGTGGACCTGCTATGAACTGGCTTAAACTGTTATATTTTTGACTCTTCTGTTTTATGGTGCAAGTTGAGATAAGGTGACACATTTTTATTACTGCTGTTAAAATGTTACTCAAAAAACACATTTTCCTAAACCTAACCCTAACCTTATCATAAATCATTACACTACTTTCCAGCTTCATCACGTTAACCAGACCAATCACAGCAGACCGTCCCCCCGGCCCTTACCATCTAGCACTGACCCAAAGAAAAACCACCAGACTAGTGTGTTTATTTAAGATGAGTTAAAATGACAGTAGGCTATTTCATTATTTTCCACATTACTGTTTTCTGTGAACACAAATCTTCTAAACTCGGACCCCTTGCAGCGAGGATAAACATAAAGGGGTGCGGGTAGAGGAGAAAGAGACAGCAAATAATAGAGATGGCAGGCAGAGAAAGAAGCAGTACTTACTTCCCTGTTTATCCGAATCTACAGGGTCCAAGGACAAGAGAGGAGGGATAGAGAGAGAAGACATATAGGCTAGTTAATGAAAGAAGCTTTTATTGAAGCTCTGGTGATGTGGTTAGAGACATGATGAAGAGCTGTGCACCTCTGCTCTTGTTGGAAAGTACAATCTAAATAAATGTGTTATATGTATAGTGGTGCTATTTGATTCATGTCACAAAGCACTTTGTACATGTGAACATTTTCATACAACGGGGCTTCAAAAACTTCATACTACTTCCCATCAATGTTCTGCATGTATGTTATTCATCAGGTAGGATGTGCAGCCTGTCTTCATTCTGGTTTGTGAATGTTCTACAACTGGTAACTCCATCCATTTTCTTCCGCTTATCCGGGGCCAGGTCGCGGGGGCCCGGTAACTCAAATGAGAAAAATTAGAGACTTGTGTGCGTTTATGCTTTCTGATTGGGGACCAAAATAGGAAATGACAACAATTCAACAACTTAGCTATCACTTCCAATGTTTTTGCAATGAAGATAAATCAGCATTACAGTTGATATTAGAAAAAGCATAGGCCAAACATTGCAGACTTCACGAGACAAATCGCTCATCATTAATCGGTACATCAGCATCCAAGAGGGTGGCTTTCTAGCTCCTCAGTAGAGAAATAGAATTTTTATATGAAAAGAGAAAATCTAAGATCTAAAAGTGAAATAACTGTGTCAAATGAGCTATTTGACCCTATTTGTTTAGCTGCAGCTGGGACTGGCAAAACACCACAGGAAGACGCAGTCAAGTGGTAGCTAAGGCATTATTATTAATTTTTAAAGGCTAAAAACTTTGTAATTTTCCCTAGGTTCCTAATTACATGCTGCAGACACTTCTACTTCTACACTCTACAGTCAGGGGATCTGTTGCCTGGGTGGGGGATCAGTGACAGGCAGTGACATTCAGTGGCACATTGAGTAGTGTTTCTGTTAATGCTGCACCTCTGGGTCTGACACCTGCTCCGGAGCCAGCGTGCTAACAGCAGGCTAGGCTTTAACGCACTCTAAAATCATCTCCACACTGACCAATCTGCACTCAGAAACAAATGAATGGAATAGCGTGAAGTCAAGTTGTGTTTACACAAATGGTCCTATGAGTAATATCCTTATTACTCATACTATCTTATTTTCAAACAATATTCATAACCACTTTAAAAGCTCACACTAAAGACTATATTTACTCAACAAAAGCCATCAAAAGTACATCAACTTGCTGCTAATGACCAAAATCAAGCAATAGTGAAACATGACAAGCAAAATAAACACAAGGCCACAGAGCAGATCAGCTTGTATGGATCACAGCACCGCAATGCATCAGAGGCTAAACTCTTTGTGAGAAAGGGCATTACAATATTGTAACAAAAATTTTAAGGAGTTCTAACTATTTACGGTATATGTGGTTGGCATGATTATGCTGTGTTTTTTTGTGTTGGATTTAATACCACAAAATCTGACTAGGGAAATATTAATTGGAATTTTATGGTTAGGTCATGAGTTTGGCAAAAATGATTTCACCAAACGAGATTGAGCTGTTGGTCCTTGACGTTTACATACAGTGGTGCAAAAAATTATTTAGTATTTAGTCAGCCACCAATTGTGCAAGTTTTCCCACTTTAAAAGGCCTGTAATTTTCATCATAGGTGCACTTCAACTATGAGAGACAGAATGGGGGGAAAGAATCCAGGAAATCACATTGTAGGACCACTGATAATCTCCCTCGATCTGGGGCTCCAAGGAAGATCTCACCCCGTGGGGTCAAAATGATCACAAGAACGGTGAGCAATAATCCCAGAACCACACAGGGGGGACCTAGTGAATGACCTGCAGAGAGTTGGGACCAAAGTAATAAAGGCTACCATCAGTAACACACTACGTAGCCAGGGCCTCAAATCCTGCAGTGCCAGACGTGTCCCCCTGCTTAAGCCAATACATGTCCAGGCCTGTCTGCAGTTTGCTAGAGAGCATATGGATGATCCCAAAGAGTATTGGGAGAATGTCATATGGTCAGATGAAACCAAAATAGAATTTTTTGGTAAAAACTCAACTTGTTGTGTTTGGATCCAACAACACCATGCCTACTGTTTTGCATGGGAGTAGAAACATCATGCTTTGGGGCTGTTTTTCTGCAAAGGGACCAGGACGACTGATCCGTGTAAAGGAAAGAATGAATGGGGCCATGTATCGTGAGATTTTGAGTGAAAACCTCCTTCCATCAGGGCATTGAAGATGAAACATGGCTGTGTCTTTCAGCATGCAATCACATCCCAAACACACCGCCCGGGCAACGAAGGAGTGGCTTCGTAAAAAGCATTTCAAGGTCCTGGAGTGGCCTAGCCAGCCTCCAGATCTCAACCCCAAGAAAATCTTTGAAGGGAGTTGAAAGTCCATGTTGCCCTGCAACAGCTTCAAAACATCACTGCTCTAGAGGAGATCTGCATGGAGGAATGGGCCAAAATACCAGCAACAATGTGTGAAAACCTTGTGAAGACTTACAGAAAACGTTTGACCTCTGTCATTGCCAACAAAGGGTATACAACAAAGTATTGAGATGAACTTTTGTTACTGACCAAATACTTATTTTCCACCATAATTTGCAAATGAATTCCTTAAAAATCAGGCAATGTGATTTTCTGGATTTTTTTTTTCTCATTTTGTCTCTCAAAGTTGAGGTGTACCTATGATAAAAATTACAGGTGGCTGACTAAATCCTTGTTTGCCCAACCGTAACTGTGACCCATCATACTGAAGAGTGTCAGTCTGCTCTATTCATTTAAAAGGAATCGAGTCATCTCTCAAATGGGTTCATTTCTGTAGTCAGACATTAAAGTGCATTTATTCCTCTGAGATCTAATAAAAGGCATAGCACCAGTCTGGGTCAGAAAAGTAGGGCCTATGGACACTGTGTGGGCAGGGTGTCCAATCTGGATGAGCACAAGATGACAGCAGGCCAGTGGTCTGAAGGGCTGAAGTGGACTGTGCATGAAGGGTACTGTACATAAGTTGATAAAAGGTTTTGACTTACATCGATGTAGTTAGCGTTGATATAATCAGAGTTTGGATCACCTAGAAGAGGGTGCAACTTCACTCTGTGCCGGTCATCTGGGAGAAAGGAGAATGAATCATCAGAATATGTTCAAGTGTGTACAACAAACCTGTACATGATACATGTGTGAATGTAGACTCACATCCCAACAGAGTGTCGTGCCTCCCCTGTGTTTTGTCCGTTTTCTTGGTGCAATCCCAACCATCAAAGAAGCTCTGTGAAGATGTAACAGACTTGTTTTGGCATCAGACTAAATCTTAGTTAACCATCAAACACTTGAAAAACAAACACATACAGTGGTACCTCACCTTACGAAAGACCCTACATACGAAAAATCCAAGTTACGAAACGCCTTCACGTTAAATTTTGGTCTCTAGATACGAAAGAAAATTCAAGTTACAAAACGCGAAATCTCAAAAATTCAATTAATGCGCGCTCAGATGCACGCCCCAAAACGTAAATACACTTTATCAACACACACGGGGTTAGGTTCCAGAGGTGGCCCGGGGTGGGAGAGGTCCACGAGGTAGGACAACTTTGTATTTTGCAATTGTTCTACATGTTTTAGGGCTGTAAATGCCTCACCACACACATTCTACGCTTTTCTCAGACTGGAGTTGGGCTTTTCTCGCATTTCTCTCTCGTTTGAACACTCAAACTTTCATAGATTTTCAATGGAATGTGTTGATAGTGAAGCGTGGGGGGGACACGGCTCAATATAGCGCCGAACGCGCGAGGGGAGCGGAGACACAGGATTACTATCAACAACACATCATCAGTAGGGTAAAACTCACCTGTCTCATGACGGTCTAAACCCAGCTCACGTTCCCTATTAGTGAGTGAACAATCCAACGCTTGGTGAATTCTGCTTCACAATGATAGGAAGAGCCGACATCGAAGGATCAAAAAGCGACGTCGACACGGCGCGGGATGGAGCCGCGGTGCCCGGGCCGTGCCTCCCCCTTGGGGCCGCGGGCCCGCACGGCTCAGCCTGCCCGCGCGGGCTCAGCACGGGGTGATTTAATCCTGGTCTGGTCCCGGTTTGGTCCGGGTCTGGACCTGATCCGGTCCTGGTTTAGTTCTGGTCTGGACCTGGAAGTCACGTAGAAGCAGAGCCAGCCCCAAGCGAGACCCCGCGGTCTTACCCGCCGATAGAGCACCTTTCTCGGCCTGTTAGCTCACAGTGTCAGCCCCCCGGCTCTGAAAGTCACATAGAACCAGAGCCCGCCCCGGCCCGCTCTTATTCCCGCTGAAAGAGCGTCTTTCTCGGCCTCTTAGCTCTAGCGCGGAACGCGCAAGGAGCGGGGAGACACAAGCAACCCGCTCCTCCAATGGCACTGCCATGTCCCGGGATAATCCTGGTTTAGTCCAGGTCCAGTCCAGGTTTAGACCTGGTTTAGTTCTGGTCTAGACCTGGTTTATTCCAATCAGGACGCAGAACACAAAAGTTACACTATAAAAAAAAGTTACACTATAAAAAAACAAACAAACCTTGGAACAGATCAGGCCTTTTCCATTGAAATAGCTACTCAACTTATGAAAAATTTCCGTTACGAAACCACTTCTGGAACGAATTAATTTCGTAAGGTGAGGTACCACTGTACTTGAATCACTGTAGACATAAACTTTGGATTTACACATAAACACACATTTTGATAATAAGGACAACATCTCAATACTAATTCCAGTCTGATAGAAACACAACTGTAAACAAAATCTTAAAAATCTATTAAAAAAAGAATGTACTTTTAAAGTTCACATGGCTATCTATTTTCCATTCTAATTACAGTATTGATTCCATGATTCATAATATCAGGGTATTCAACTCTAAAACAAAATAAAATGTAGAAAACTTTAGTATCAATACTGAATTGAAATATGGAGGAAAGACCGGAGAGGTAGAGTGGAGTCTGTGGGCCTATAGGTGATGAAGAAGATATGGAGAGGCTGAGATGACTGATCATACTACTGCTGCGAAAGAGAAGAGGCAGCAGACATGGCAGGGTAAAGTAAGAGAGCATCCAATTAAATGAATGGCTTAAGAGATATTAGTTCAGATACAAAAAGGCTGTGACTGAAAGCAATGGCCGATACAGCTATTACAGTGTCTAGTAGAATTCAGGCTCCATTGAAACACTATAAATAGACGCTGGTGGAGAGGTGACTCAACTGTAGAGAATCACAGAGGTAGTTTTAGTCATTGTGTCAAGGAAAAGTATGGGAAATTTTGATGATGCGATGATTAAGCTCCATATTTAGAAGTCTATTGCAAAGTGTTGAATGAAAATGTTCGGTAATATATATGGAAATCTAAATCATGCAGTTGTAACAGTGAAATGAAAGTCACCGGTGTCTCCAAGTGACTCTGAATAGTATATTTTCTCTTTTGGATCTGCACTGAGGATATAAGACATCACTCCTGCCTTCTCCTCGCACACCTGTCTTCTTGGGCAGTGTTGGGTGCCCACCAGTGTCCGGCAGGTGGCTAAATTAAGACTTAAACATCCATTTTAGAAACAGGGAAGTATACCAAACCAGTCTACCTCCTGTGTCCTTTTCAGCCAATAGGAGAATTTTCAGAAACTCTGTCAAGTGCATGCTGGGAAGGGGATTACATCAGAGCCCTCCCAACAGAGAGCCAAGAACCATCAAAATCCTGGGCGGGATTAGACATTTCTTCTCAATTTATTCTCCATGCTCTTCATCTTTGGGTTTGAGTCCCAGCCTAAAACTTTTCATCCAAACCTTCCTAAATCTATATTTTTAATACATAGGATTTACCAGCTCAAATATGGACAACAACAAACAACAAAAATCATGAGAGAGTCCACAAAGGAGGGAGTAAACTGATTAGAAAGCCATTTGGTGAGGGTGGGAGGGTTAAGATGATCACACAAAATAACTAAAATGAGATTAAAAAGAATTCTGCTCTGTCCTTAAAGTGATACTCCGGGATTTTTGACATAGGGTCCAATTTTCTAGTTAGCCAGCGTGTAGGATATGTGTAGAGAAAGTTATTTTGCGATTTCATGCAGTCTTTGTAAAATCTGAGTTGGCTGTTGCTAAGCTAGCGAAAGTGAACGTCCTGCAGCTAGCCAGCCACTAAAATAGACATACCCAGTACAAAACAAACACCCAAACAAATCAGTTATTATGCCAGGGTATCGATGTACATATCTGTGTTGATAGAATGATTAAGGAAGTAAACCAAGCATGTATTCCTTTGATCATCATCAGCAATTCGTACTTCCTCATTGAAAGCTTGACAGCCGCGGATTGATATCACCCGCATGTCCCAATCCGACCGGCTCTAATAGTTTGTTTACTAGCAACCTCGCAACTGTAAAAGTGAGCACACGGAGCCTGTTCAAAGTATGGCAATGTTTGGCGAGCCCGATTATTTTGATGAGGAGGAAGAGCAGTTGCATTTTTCCAGTGAACCATACTTGTATGAGCCGGAGTATACGGACGAAGAATTGAAAGAGATGGATTTACAAAGAGCAAGAGAACAAGAGAGCGCGTCTGCAAATGCAGCCGCCGCCGAAGCTGCAGCAGAAAGCCGGGACAGAAGAACCGGGGATTGGTGGTGTCAGTGCCGAAATTGCGAAGTTATGGAGAACGAGGATGAATGTTTTTGCTGCAGGGAGTGGGACTTAGTTATCCCACAAATGCAAGAGCTGGAGCTAGATACTTCGTTTCGAAGTCTAGATGTGTCTGGTGGCCATAGCACTTCCAATGATGTCTGCATAACAGAGCACCAGGACTTCTTGCCCCATCTCAATCGTGGCGTACTGGAGACATTCTTCTGCGTCGAAAAGATAAATTGGAAGAAACGACCTAGACCTGCTGGACCTAATGGCCAGTTATCAATGCGGTAAGTGGTGTGCCAGAAAAAAATGTTGAATGTAGGAGCGTTTGGCCAGTTGCAAAATCAGTGAGATGATTATACTCACATCTTCTAAGTTAGGCCTCCTGTTTCTGTTACTCACCAACGTGTGTAATGCATGCCTCCAGTCTCTACTCTTTGTAATAATGACAACTGCTGCTGATGAATTGACGAGGGAGAAGTAAAATTCCGCCGCTGCTTAGAAACTAGTCCCCCAATATGCGTCAATTAAGTCGTTTGAAGCAAGGTCCGTTTCGTTCAAAATCTTATTATATCAACACAGATATTTAAATCGATACCCTGGCATAATAACTGATTTGTTTGGGTGTTTGTTTTGTACTGGGTATGTCTATTTTAGTGGCTGGCTAGCTGCAGGACGTTCACTTTCGCTAGCTTAGCAACAGCCAACTCAGATTTTACAAAGACTGCATGAAATCGCAAAATAACTTTCTCTACACATATCCTACACGCTGGCTAACTAGAAAATTGGACCCTATGTCAAAAATCCCGGAGTATCACTTTAAAGGTACAGTGTGTAGGATTCGTGGCGCATAGGTGGATGGTGGCTATTGCGCTTCTTGTTTTAGCTACGGCAGACCTCGAGGGTCACCCGGGCGCGCCGTAACGTGGACAGCTCGCGTACCCGCGCACGAACGCGTGAAGCGCACCCGGCGCTACTGTATAAATAAAACGCGGTCCTGTTCACTGTTTTTTTTTTCTTTTCGCATGAGAGCACACATTCCCGATCGTGTACCATGACAATCTACACATCAAATGAAACCTTACAGTCTCCTCTTTTTGACTATGCAATTCATTTCTCGGCACAACAATCACTCCCCGAGCACATGGGGCTTTTATACGGAAAAGCACAAAACGAGGTTTGTTACTTTGCTTACCTTGAAGGCTCTGGACAGGTCAGACTCAGTATTTCACCATAAGCTTGGTCTCAATCTGTCTGTAAGGATCCAGTGAATAAAATCCAGTAAAACAATTTAGTCCAAAACACGTGTTAGATCCATTACGACGTGTGATCCGGCAACATGCTTGTCGTTGTTTATCCAAACGCGTACTATCTCGTGTGAAAACCACGAGCCTTGCCGAAGGCAGAGCCCAAATGTCCTTCTGCGGCTCTCGTAATCAAAATGGCTGCCTCTATATGGGGAAGATCCCCCTTTTATGCAGGTATATCTAAGTCCAACAGAATACTTTGATTTCATGATGGAAGTGAAAAGGCTTGGAAAACACTGTATTTTTGAATGGGTATCTTCAATTTCGGTAATTAATAGGTAAAAATCTTACACACTGTCCCTTTTGTTCTGTTTTCTCTTGGGAAAAGACTCAAAACACCATATCATTTCCACAGGAAATAGTGCGTATAATGTCAGGTGTTGATGATTAATAATTAAATTGATTTGTCGCCATTATGTGTTTAATCGGTTACGAATAAATACATTAAATTATGCTGTAGTGCGATAGAAAAGATATAGTTACAGATGATAAACTTCAATTCCAATTTAGCATAAAATTAAGACACTGTTTTTTCTTCTAATTTAAAAATATAGCATTCAGATTTCTTTTATAACAAGATCAACAAATGAGTTTGAAAGTATATATTGTTTTGTTTGTGGATGTTTATATGGTCCATATCTAATTCATGTGCTGTCGTGTACCTTGACAGAAGACTCATGTGGAACAGGATAAAGCCTCAAGGGGAAGCATGTCAAGAAACAGACATGTTTACAGCCGATATAACAGGAGTTTGGTGAACACAGATAACATCTTTTGTTGAGCTTATGACCTTGGCATGGGATTGAAGTTGTAAAAAGCCAAGTTAGACAATGGAAAATAAGTAATGTACTAGGGCTGTCAGTTTAACGCATTAATTAGATTAATTAATTACATAGCAAATTAACGCGTTATAAAAATTAACACAATTAATTAATTATGAGTGGCAATTCAATGTGCGCGCATTTTAAATTTGGCGTGTGGCGAGCAAATCACTGCCAAGGCCTTTGAACAGCAAGTTTATTTATACAAACGAAGACGGGACGATCAACAAGAACACGCTGATTTGGAGCTTTTGTAAAAAAGAATTTTCCGATCACCGAAGCTGCTCCAGCCTGACGGATCGTTTGAACGATAAACACATCCGGACAAGTTCCATCATTACTGGTGATAGTGCGCACTTCACCAAAAGCACCAAACCACACTCGCAGAATTTGGAAAATGAATGAGCAAAGCGACCACATGAAAACTGACAAACTCAATCACAAAGTGGGTTTGCTCGCTCACTCAAACGCTCGGTCGCTCACAATCTCTCTCAATCTCTCCCTCTCTCTCTCTCGCTCTCTCTCCCCCTCTCTCTCTCTCTTAAAATGCGATTAATTAGATTAATTAATTACAAATCCTGTAATTAATTAGATTATTTTTTTAATCGCCTGACAGCATGATGATATAGAATTATTTATCTGTGTGTACATTATCCAGAGTCCAGTCATATAATACAGTATAGGCTCATGCGCCATTTCAAAGCCTGAATAAATTGCAAAGAAGGTTATACATATTTTTAGATATAAATTCATGGTTGAGGTTCAAGTATCACACAAAAACTGTGATATTAGTATCTTTTAAAAAATATATCAACTGACTCCAGTATGGAAAGGGATTAACTGGAACCTTATTGCAAGGTCAAGCTGTTAAAGGAAGTTCATCACTGGCCACTAAACCTGCATTTTTTATTTATTACACCATGTGCTAGTGTAGTGACAGCAGCTGCTATGTACAAGCACCTATATAAACTGTTGATCAGTGTTCCACAAAACAAAGAATGCTCGAGGGAAATAAAACTATAGGTGTGTCAAGAGACAGTAACATGATATGGCTTCCTCATTTTGCTTCATAATATAGAAAGACAGACAATCGAAAATATATGGCCAAAAAGGGGAAAACACAAAAAGAAGTGTGTATTGATTTTCTTGAGTGGAGCAAGTTTTGCCTGAGAGTGACACTTTAATGAGTCTGCAAGCTGAGATCCAGAGGGAAACTGTGCTACAGAGACAAAAGATGTGTTTTTATGAATGCCACAGGCAAGAGTAATGGACTTGTCCCACTGAGAATCCAGCACTCAGCTATAGCTGCTCCACTGGGAACAGCCTTTCAGACATTTGGGACACTCATTTTAGACCCCGATGGTGCAACATGGGATAACAGCAGGAGCAGCCGTCTAAATACTGTCAACAAATATTTGTATTTCATTTTAAAACCAAAGAGGTTGTCAAAATTAATTTATTTTTTCTAAACAGTTTGGTGAGAAATAATAGCAAATGTTTAGCAAAATTAAAAGGGCTTGAAAGGGCTCTACAAAAAAATATTAAACTATAACACTGCAGACCATTCTGGGTCAAGTAGTTTTCAAAACAGTACTCCAAGCATTTTAATTTTACTTTAATTGGATTCTTATCTTAAATAAAAGAATAACTTATAAGGCACAATCAATGAGATGTCCTGGTAATATTTGAATGCACGCTACACTGAACTGACATTATTTCCGTCTGTACAGCTCACAAAGTTGTATTTTGATGCTTAACAAAAACATACCTGATAAAGAAAATACATGCGCATACAATGAAAAGTCAATATAGTTATGATTGCCCTTCACAAAGATATGCATGCAAAACAAACATGTGAAAAATAGGAATGGTAGCATTGTAAAAGGGTCTAAAGAGAATGTAATAGGAAAGGATGGTGAAGTAAAATCATCACTTATCAATGGATTAACTGGAGAGTGCATGCCTAATGAGCTCATAATGATCTTTTACAGCCTTCACACTTTATATGCATAGTACTGAATCTGACACTGGCACAAACTATTGCAGCCAAGGAGCCTACAGTTAAAACTCATCAGGCTGGTGGCCATGACAGAGGTCCTCGTCTGGCCCAAATGAGATGATTAATTCATACGTTAAGCAAAAGTGCCATCCAGATGCCTCTTAACCGGGCTAATTACAGTCTGTGGGTGGCATGGAGGGCACATGGAGAACTAAGAGGAGGATTGATGGCGTTATAAGATGCAGTCTCTTCCTGAATGACAATGTTACTCGCAATCTCAAATCTTTCACACTGAGGAATTTAGGCCAAAGTACCATTTCAAAATTAAAATTCTCCTCAGTGATTATATCAGTTTGAGTTCATCATTTTAATCATTATCAAGATATAGTTTTTTTAACCAGCTACAGAAGCTCAGGTGTCAGTGCTAGTCCTTAGTCAGAATATAGCTTTTTAAAAGCATTTTAAAATCCTAGTTTATTTTGATTGCAGAAAAACATGAAAACTCCATTAACCACTTCTTTATTATAATGGGATTTAATAAAGTGTTGACTAAGGATTACATTGAACATCACATCTACAAAGCGAAATTCATCATCCATTCTTGTAGGATGTCCTAAAATGTTTCAAAGTTTGGAGATTCTCTTTAGCTAAATCACAAATGTGCAGACAGTTACAGGGCAGGCTCTGAGCCCATAAAGTGTTTGTATAAGATTTACTAAGGACTCAAATATGTCCTCACTCTAACAACAAAAGCCAATTAAGGTCACAGTCTCCCGCAGCACTGACCCACCTTTACCTTGTGAGCTCACGTGAAGTGGAGTAGTATACACTCTTGGGGTAATATACACTTTCACTGCTACCAGCCTAAAGTTAACCAAGACGTGATGATGCAATCTGTAAAATTGTGTGTGTGTGTGTGCGTGTGTGTGTATATATATACAGGGGGTCCTCGGGTTACGACGGTCTCGACTTACGACGTTTCGTGGTTACGAACGCACCCCCATTAAAAAAATAAAATAAATTACGCGTCATTCCGTCTTACGCGGTTTAGCGTGGTAAGCGACGTAAACAAACGCGAACGGCGGAAGAATACGCTCTGTTGTGGTTGTAGGGCGGAGAAGACGGCCTCGCGTGCGTGCCTAATGTGGGCGGAAGTGCCTGATGTGGGCTCTGATCTGCTCCTATGAAAGCGGCAGTGATAACCAAGCAGCGTAGTGGTCTAATTATTGAGATGGAAAGGTTATTGGTGCTTTGGTTGGAAGATCAAAGTCAAAATCCGACTTACGACAAAATTCGGGTTACGACGCGTCTTAAGAACGGATCAACGTCATAACCCGAGGACCCCCTGTATATACACTTAACAAAAATATAAACGCAACACTTTTGATTTTCCTGAGATGGACCCAAAGATCCAAAATTCACTCCAGATACACAACTCTACCATTTCTCTCAAACATTGTTCACAAATCTGTCCAAATGTGTGACAGCGAGCACCTCTGCCCCGCCGAGACAATCCACCCCACCTCACAGGTGCGCCACATCAAGATGCCGATCTGACATCATGACCAGAGCACAGGTGCGCCCCAGACTGCCCACAATAAAAGGCCACCCCGAAATGTGCATTTTTTTTTTTTGCTTTATTGGGGGTCTGGGGACTCAGAACCAGTCAGTATCTGGTGTGACCACCATTTGCCTCATGTAGTGCAACACATCTTCTTCGCAAAGAGTTTATCAGATTGTCAATTGTGGCCTGTGGAATGGGAGCAAAAACAAAAGTGTTGCATTTATATTTTTGTTGAGTGTGTATATATATATATATATATATATATATATATATATATATATATATTTTTTTTTTTTAATATGTCTTCTTTTTAATCTTAAGAGCAACAACTGGTATTTTTCTAATGATTTATGACTGATTTGAGTGTTTGGTTCAGGGACAAGCACACACTCCATTCAAAGAGACCAGACACTGAGAGTAGTTTTCTCTCACCTCATACTCCTGTTTAAAGCCGTAGCCCTCCGCAGTCTTCATCTGGTTGATGTGTTGCAGGAGGTCGGCCACTCGCACAGCCGGGTGCAGCTGTCCCGTGTGGTAGGGTGAGCCTTTCCTTCCACAGTGGTGCCTCGGGGAGCTGCCCAGCAGACTGCTGGCCTCATTCACAGAGCTGCGGGCATCACCTAAGTCACATTACATTCATTTAGTACGTTGGTGATGACTGTAGGCAGAGGCTGTAGGCCTACAAGAGGCTGTAGGCATACAAGAGGCTTACAGAACCTTCCCCTATGTACAGTATGATAACTATTGTTCAAAGTATTTCAAACACACAGTGTAGTATAGCTGGAGTCTACACAATTACAATGTGAGGAATGATATGTGTCAGCTCTGCGTTTGCTGTATGTGTGTACACTGTGTGTACTGTTGTCTTACTGCGTGTGCCGCAGGTGTGTGCGTCCATGAAGGAGAGAGCCATCCTTTCATCCTCCTGCAGAGTGCTCTGGTCTGTGAAACTGCGCTCCATGGAGCCCATGTGACTCTTCTCCTGTCGGTATGTGATGGGTGTCTTATTCACAGGTTTACTGCAAACACAGACAGCAGCAGCTCAAGTCAACACTATTTACACAGGCAGCCGGTCTGCAAATAACACAATTTATTTAAAATGTATTGAAGAACACATAAAATGTTTAAACCCCAAGTACTGGTATGGAACTATAATATAATGTATGCAATGGGGACTACACCAGAATTCAACAATTCAAAAGACCACACATCTGACATTCTATTTGGTTTTTGATGATTGAAAAGCCAAAGCCAGAGGATGTACATGATCACAAAACTATGGAGAGGAGAAGAGGTGGAGTCACTTACGGATAGTAAGAGTAGTAGTCCCTCCTGGCAGAGTGCAGTGGGAGAGGATAAAACCAAGAGAAAAGAGGAAAAGGTGTAAGATGAAAGCAATGTCAGCTGAGGGCAGAATGCATTGATTACAATGAAAATGAGAAGCAGCCCTGGTTGTACCATTTGCTATACGACACAAGCAAATGTTCCAAGCAGGTGCTGACAGACCAAACCACAGCCAGGCACAAAATGTGTTTCCTTCAATCGAAAAGGTCTAATTGTTACACTTCCATGGACCAAGCCACGTGGCTTCCTGTCAAAGCAAATTTACAAATCAATTCTTTCTGAGAGAACTTCCTCACTGCCTAGTCGAGGGCTAATGTGCAGAACGATAGGTGACTTTAGAATCAACACTGTTCAATAGCAGTCTATGTGCTGTATCAGCTATAATGTCCTGTTTGCCATTGTGCACAGTGTATTTAAGACTCTTTCACATGTTGGAGTGCACTGCCTGCTAATACATGCTAAATAAATGCAGAGTCAGAGATAGAGATGATCTCCTGGAAACCAGAGGGAGTGGTGACTAATAATCTTTAAAAGTACACCTTTTCCCTCCTAATTACCATCTCATTTGAGGGTCAGGCTGCAGCTTGTTGTGCGTAATTAAGTGGCTAATTGAATTGCATCCACCTTTAATTAAATACTTCACGCTCAGATAAGCTCTGCAGAGGAGAGTGTTTGGTCTCTGGCGGTGCATCATGGGAGAATGAAAGCACTGAGGTGGCTGTTGCTGGTGCGGCCTCTTTCCAAAACAAGCATGACCTTTGAGAAAGTTCAGCTGGGGTAAAGACTGAACTGTTCTACTAGAAGTAAAAGCAGAGACGAGGTGTGATGTGACGAGAGGCATCAGAGACATTACCCTTTCTTTATGATGATGATGACAGCGCCGAGCACCAGGATGAGTACGATGAGGCCCCCCGCACAGACCCCCAGGATCAGGCCCATCTCCTCAGAGTTCTGAGACACCTCCATGGCCTTACGGTGGTCTTTACAAGCAGCTACACACAGAAAATATGTTGGAAAAAATGGATAGGCAAATAGGAAATACAACAGGAACTCTAGCCATAATAACACAATGAATTGACTGTATTTTCATTAATACTTTTTTATACAATGTTGACGATGTTTTCATGGGTTTCAGCTTTCTGTTACAGGAATATTTCCTTTTAAATTGTTCATTGCAGTGGTCCTAATTTTTCATCATTCTTAAACCCTTGGACAGAATTGAATATATAGCTATTGTACTAACATGGCCGTGGATGTGTACTTTGCATTGATATTATGCAAATAAATATGAGTAGACATTAGTAACATTATTTGTAATTGTAAACATTTTCATGCTGATGCCAAATAATGCATTTAAGTGCTGACAGTGTGGCAAAAAAGTATTTAGTCAGCTACCAATTGTGCAAGTTTTCCCACTTTAAAAGATGAGGCCTGGAATTTTCATCATAGGTGCACTTCAACTATGAGAGACAGAATAGGGGGAAAGAATCCAAGAAATCACATTGTAGGATTTTTAATGAATGAACTGGTAAATTCCTTGGTAAAATAATGATTTGGTCACCTACAAACAAGCAAGATTTGTGGCTATGACAGATCTGTAACTTCTTCTTTGAGAGGCTCCTCTGTCTTCATCTCTTTACATGTATTAATGGTGCTTGTTTGAACTGGTTATCAGTATAAAAGACACCTGTCCACAACCTCAAACAGTCACACTCCAAACTCCACTATGGCCAAGACCAAAGAGCTGTCAAAGGACACCAGAAACACAACTCCAGACCTGCACCAGGCTGGGAAGGCTGAATCTGCAATAGGTAAACAGCTTGGTGTGAAGAAATCAACTGTGGGAGCAATTATTAGAAAATGGAAGACATACAAGACCACTGATAATCTGGGGCTCCAAGGAAGATCTCACCCCGTGGGGTCAAAATGATCACAAGAACAGTGAGCAAAAATCCCAGAACCACACGGGGGAACCTCGTGAATGACCTGCAGAGAGCTGGGACCAAAGTAACAAAGGTAACACACTATGTAACACACTACACTCAGTAACACACTACGTAGCCAGGGCCTCAAATCCTGCAGTGCCAGACGCGTCCCCCTGCTTAGATGGAACCAAAATAGAAATTTTTGGTAAAAACTGAGTTGCATCCAAGAACACCATACCTACTGTTTTGCATCGGAGTAGAAACATCATGCTTTGGGGCTGTTTTTCTGCAAAGGAACCAGGACGACTGATCCATGTAAAGGAAAGTATGAATGGGGCCATGTATCATGAGATTTTGAGTGAAAACCTCCTTCCATCTGTGAGGGCACTGAAGATGAAACGTGGCTGGGTCTTTCAGCATGACAATCACATCCCAAACACACCACCCGGGCAACGAAGGAGTGGCTTCGTAAGAAGCATTTCAAAGTCCTGGAGTGGCCTAGCCAGCCTCCAGATCTCAACCCCAAGAAAATCTATGGAGGGAGTTGAAAGTTCATGTTGCCCTGCGACAGCCCCAAAACATCACTGCTCTTGAGGAGATCTGCATGGAGGAATGGGCCAAAATACCAGCAACAGTGTGAAGACTTACAGAAAACGTTTGACCTCTGTCATTGCCAACAAAGGGTATATAACAAAGTATTGAGATGAACTTTTGTTACTGACCAAATACTTATTTTCCACCATAATTTGCAAAATAATTCTTTAAAAATCAGACAATGTGATTTTCTGGATAATTTTTTCTCATTCTGTCTCTCATAGTTAGGGTTAGGGTTAGGGTTAGGATGTACCTATGATGAAAATTACAGGCCTCTCTCATCTTTTAAAGTGGGAGAACTTACACAATTGGTGGCTGACTAAATACTTTTTTGCCCCACTGTAGATGAAATAGTCTTTCTCTTTGGGGTATTGTAAATACAGACATCAGCAAGTGGTGTTAAAATATCTTTCATGCAGCAGAAGTAAAAATGTATTGAACTGGCAGCAAATAAAGTGCAATAAACACAGAATATATTTATGGTTGAATTTACCTCTGTTAATCTTTCATACTGATATGCAGCGGCAAACTGACCTTGCAGACTTGTAAATTTACATTGTTATGCTACGGTCAATCACATACCCTTTTTGCAACGCAATTTCTTTCAATATATTGTATTACATTTCATTTTTCTGCACTCAAGTCATCCGTCCTGTGCTCTGGTATAATCTCAAGGTGCCCGAGTGTCTGAGAGCTATTGGAAAAGGTCGTTATCATAATAGCAGGTTATTCATTTCGTTGAAGTAAAGCTTTATACTTATGTAAATGCTGTCGAGGACTGGGGCCTTCTTTGTCTTGTTCTAGGGGCCCACTGATCTAGTTTTTGTGTGTGCGGATGTCAGCTCGTCCTACTGTGTCCAATAGGAGCTGTCTCTGCAGGGTGAGGGAAAGTCAGAGCCAGCCCCGGGACACAGAGTTATACTGAAACCGGATGAGCTACAATCAGATCTGGGGCAATGAAAAATGAAAATACACCATGTTGTAGCCTAACTGTCTGTTGCCTGAGGATTTGGAGGGGATTATCAGCTTCTCCAAAATATGTCTTTAAATTGGACAACAAGAGCAGGTGTTTTTATTATTATTTTCTTTTTCCTGTTAACATTCAATTTTCCAACAACTTTTGCCACACTTAAGGTTAAAAAGAAGAAATTAAGTGCACCAAAGAAAAGTACATGTGTTGTGGGGACATTATACAGCTCTGAAAAAAAATAAGAGACCACTGCAAAATTATCAGTTTTTCTGATTTTACTACTTATAGGTATGTGTTTGGGCAAAAGGAACATTTTTGTTTGAGTCTATAAACTACTGACAACATTTCCCCAAATTCCACATAAAAATATTATCGTTTAGAGCAGGAGTCGGCAACCTTTATCACTCAAAGAGCCATTTGGACCTGTTTCACACAGTAAAGAAAACACTGGGAGCCACAAAACCCGTTTGAAATTTAAAATGAAATAACACTGCATATAACTTTTTTTTTTACCTTTGTGCCATAGAATTACATTTTGAAAATGAACGAAGTAAAATAAAATATATTTTAATTAAATACAGTGGTCCCTCGCTGTTTCGCTGATTTTTTATTTTTTTTATAGTGTATCAATGTGCATTGTGTTCTGCATCCTGATTGGCTAAGGAACTGTAGACCTTTGCCGATTCGTCAGTCATTCTCCTCTGTACCGTGTCTCCTATACGGTACAGAATGCGTTTGCCAAATTTATTTAAATGTTTGATCACGAGCAGTGTGACTCTGAAGCAGTGACGGACTGAGTGGTCTGGCATTTGGGCACATGTCAGAAGGGCCGCGGCCGTGCGTCTCACCTGGGGCCGGTCGCGCCGGTCATGCTCTGTCACAGATTTAACCACTATGAGCAGGTGCACGTGTCCATGCGCACATTTCTACGGGTGGTTAATGCGCATCGGGAAGTAGCGTAAATGTTTCCGCAGAACAAACTGGTGGAACCTGGAGTCCAGGTGGTGGAACCAGTCCTGAGAGCGCACGGATGCGTTCTCACTACAACAAAATCCGCAACAGCGCAGCGGCGCCAGGTGCCTCGGTCAGAGGAACTGTGAAATACACATATTTATACACGCAATATAAAGCTGACTACTTCACTGATTTAGCCTATTGCGGGTTATTTCTACAACGTAAACCGCGCGATAAATGAGGAACCAATGTACTGAGCCGCATCAGAGGGATCAAAGAGCCGCATGCGGCTCTGGAGCCACGGGTTGCCAACCCCTGGTATAGAGCTTTTATTTGCAGAAAATGACAAATGGTCAAAATAACAAAAAAAATACATGTTTTCAGACCTCAAACAATGCAAAGAAACAAGATCAAATTCATTTTAAAACAACATAATACTAATGTTTACACTTAAGAAGAGTTCAGAAATCAATATTTGGTGCAATAACCATTATTTTTAATCACAGCTTTCATGCGTCTTGGCATGCTCTCCACAAGTCTTTCACATTGTTCTTGGGTGACTTTAATCCACTCCTGGTGCAAGAACTGAAGTAGCTCAGCTTTGTGTTTGTGTTGGAATTCAACAGACGCTGGAATGGAATGGCTGTAATACATGTAGAGATGCCGATTTCAGAAAAAAATGCAGTGGTCTCTTATTTTTTTCCAGAGCTGAGTATTAGCTTTTTTTTATTTTTATTTTTATTTTTTTTTAAATAATCATAAAATATTTTAATGCATGTAACTTGACTTTGTTGAAATTTTGCAAGCATGTTATAAACCAAAATATCTTGCTAAAATGTTTTCAAATAATTGACGCATGCAAATCTCAATTTGAGATTCCATCTAAAAAAAATTTTTTTTTTTTAATGTGTAAACATTTATATTTACATTGGAATGTTTTGAATTGGGTCAACATGTAGTTTATTCATCATAATGTAAGTAGCAGTATGCTTCTTGGCTTAATACACTTAAAATGAGTAATGAACTGAGACGTTCAAGTGAATGCAGAAGAGTCAGATAATGCAGATGAGCAGGTGAAAAAATCAATTTAACTTTTCTCACACTGCTGACAGATAAGGCGGTTTTGCCACATTTACCCACCAAAATTTCTATTAAGCCCAACATGAGCATGAAATAGATTTCCACATGAATCCATGCACCTGCCAACTGTCCAAAGCTGGAAATTGGCACTCAGAAGAGAAATGGAAGTCTATTGTTGTGGTGAGCCTGCTGGAGGATCCTTAATTAAACTGTCACCTCAAAGTTGAAATGTAATCTCCAGCTTTGTTATCCCAGGCACCATCATTTGCCTCCACTTTGCCTGTGATGTGCTGCTGGATAATGACGGCTCTGTAGCGCCACCGTGTTAATGGCAGAGGGATCACACAGATCACAAACAGCAGAAGCAACATGTGACCTCACACCTTGAAATTGGAAATCACGCAAGCATTTTTTTCATTAGGCTTTTAAGGGTTCATGTTGGATCACCCAGGCAGTGTACATGATGTCATTCTGGCATTTTTCCACCTTTCGGTTCCCAAAATGTTTTGTAATGTTGTCACAGATAAACCAAATAGCTCATATGCTGTTTATTTTTTCTTTTTTTTTCAAATCTAACATTCTTGTAGCATCAAAGGGAATGTCATGAGGAAAGTGAAGGCAGAAGAAACATTATTAATCATTGTCCAAGTGGTACAGAAGACAGAAGCAGAGCTAAAATGCTTGCCTTGCCGTCTGGTTCTCATCTCTTTCATTTTTCACACACAAAAAGAGTCCGTCACATGAGGAAATAAAAGACAGGGCAGAGTCAATTTGCTCTCAGCAGGCCGAGCTTACTGTAGCAGTGATAACTATAAATATATACTTTTATTCAAACTAATCTGACAGAGCTCTATGGCAGGGGGGCTAGCTGGCACCAGGACTTAGAGTCAATTTCCTTCCCTTTTCAAGTGCTTTTCAATAGCAACACCAGGGCACACAAGAGCAGCACGAGTTTTCTTGTAGTGATAGGATGTGGACGCTCAGTGAGACTAAGTTTTGATGTGGAGGACCCTTGTGGAAACGCGCAGGTCGAAGCCTTTTAGATGACTGTGTTGTGTGTTACTGATGTGAACAAAGAGAGGGGCTTTGATATATAGTGACCCGGCATCTGCTCCTGACACACGGGATGAAAGAGTGACCTCGACTCTCTCCCTGTGTACTGCCCTTTTCCCTTGGGTCCAAACAACAGGGACCGGCGCACAAAATATCCACCACAAAATAAAAAATACAGAAGGCATAAACATAACAGTGCATTTTTACATTTTATCGGAGCACAACAGGAGAGATGTGATGCTGAAAATGCATCAAGGTCAGGGAGGGAAGTAGAAATATTCATGTGGCATTACCTTTGCGAGCGATTCGAATGCAGTTGATTCTGGATTCCTGAAAGAGAAGGAACGCAGACATCAGAGGAACGTGTCACTTTTGCATAAAGGAGATGTGATAAAAGAAAAGGAGGTGACATGAAATACTGAGCAAGACGTACACATACATCACTGTGAAAAGCAGATAAAACATGCTCAGAATACACAATAAAGCATTTTTACTCCAGAGACATAAACATGAGGTAACGCTGGATCACAGGCACGGCTCACTCCAAAGCAAAAGTGACTGTGTAATAAATAAAGGTACAGTATGGAACTTTTCTGGTGAAAGCTCTGCCACCTGCTTAGTGCCATAAATATGTTATTGCTTTGCCTGTATCAGCAAACTAGTCTGGTTAACACATGACCATATCACAAGTGAGATATGGGTCTGGAAACTCGCTTCGAAAAATCCCGTAGCGGAGGTGTGGTTAGCGATCGCCAACGGCCGTTTATTGGGCGTTATGAATGTCTATCATTGAGCGTATACGTAAGTCCATAGCCAATCATGTCAGTTGTCAGTTCAAACTACAAGCTTCCGTTTGTCATGTAGTACGCGTCACCGTCTTGCCACACCTCCCCCGCTCTCTGATTGGGGCCCTAAATCTGGGACTCTCGCTTGGACGAGTTTCCAGGCCGCCTTCCAGTTCGAAACGAACGGAAGCGGCCTGGGAATTCCCAGGCTATCAGCAAACAGGTTTTTTAAATGCATTTTAATGCAGAAAATTCCTCAAAAAAAGGCAAATTTACAGTGCACGGTATCGCCTCTCCACAAATCTGGCCTGTAACTTGGCCTGATGGCATCTGCTTGTCTCCATATTTAAAGCCTTACTGTGGACCATTCCTGTCAAAATAATAACATTTCTATGGAGAAAGCATTTGAGAGATTCTCTACCTGAAGAGTTACAGTCAATCCATTCATTACAATCATGACAAAAGTGAGTTTAGAAATGGGGAGGATTGATGAGTTCAAAAGGTGAGTCTAATTAAAAGATTTTTACACCAGTGAAAAAAACAAACAAACTCAAAATTACAAAATATCTAAGTGTGATGAAAACAACATGTGTCAAACATTTGCTAATTAGAGCCAGATAGGAAGACAAATCTTAATTAATTTATACAGATTTACAGATGTTAATTCATACATTAAGGCACCATTATGTAAATGTAACCACTTGGAAAATAAGTAAATGGTGCTATTCACAACCTTCTAAATTGCATTTTCCAACTTGCCATGTAATTATTATAATAGCTTTTACTTTTAATTAGCAATTTCTAAACTAATTGTCTATGAGAGTAAACAAAACTAAATTGACTAAATCGTAATCATTAAACTACATGATTGAAATATCTAGTATGCTCTTGTGCATTCGGTTCCAAGGCTGCATTCGTAAAGCGGGTTACAGGGAGAGAAATGCTGACTCGAAACAATTACTATATGTGACCATCTCTCCATCAAAAAGCTGATTCATTGGAAGCTGTCTCCTGCTAAGAGACACCTGCATTACTCATTATTACAAGCTGTGGCACATTAAGACAGACTGATCCATTATTCACCACAGCTAAAATAGAGCAGGTACCAGTGACAACACACATCTGATCTGATTCATGACTGCAAGCGCTCAGCGATATTGGCAAGGTGTTGATACTCCTCACAGATGTCTCTACTAACATTTAAGAGAACAATAAAGATTTATTAAGGTACAAGAACGGTTGGCAGATATTTAACTCTTGAGCGTATTGGCCTTGAAGCTCATATAGACTGGCCTTTGCTTGGGCTGACCACCTGACTAGTTTTTTATTAAACACAGCTGAAAAAGAGTTTATATACGTTATTTTATATGATAGATTTTTGGGGGATAATGATTTACAAAATGACCAACATATTGACCATTGACCACTCTGGATTTAAAAAAAAGTTCCAAGTCATATTTCCAAAGAATACTATTATCACTTCAGCAATAAGCATCACTTATAACAATCTTAATCACAAAGCACAGCACTATGTAATAATTAAAAAATAAATAGCAACCTTCCTGAAATAGACTGTACATCAAGCCACGACTGCAGCCAATATGCTTATAAAATCAATATGAATTGCAACAATCAACATCTTATACAAAGTTGGTGCAAGTAACAAATATCCAAGTGTAACAGGAGTAGATTTATTTATTAACGTAATTAAACAAAATAAAGTTACTACTATTCCGGACAAGGACTGTTTCCGCATGAGGTAGAGCTGCACACCAGGCAGGACTTATTTGACTGCCCAGATCTGACCAGTGGCGGTGACTCTCTGTCCAAAAAGCCAGGGTCAGTGTGGCTGTGTGCTTTGGCTATGTGCTGTACTTATTGTTCAGTTATTGTGGACCCTGGCCCCCTGCCATACTAAACAAAACCAAATCCCTTCCGTTGGTAAAGCTAGGCATTCACAGTCTAATCCTATGCTTAGCAGCCTAGTGTGCGAAGTGCACACATCACAGTGTCTACACGTGCTTTTCCAACGGATGGGAAAAAAGATGCTATGATCACCCTCGTACCTTTGAATAAATACAGGACATTCAAATCAGGAAACAGCAAAACAATGGGAATTAACTGGTGTGCGCTCCAGAGATTACCCATCACAAAGTCACTCGCCATTACATTGAGTACACCTGTTCAAATGCTTGTAAATGAAAACATCTTTGTATGTAGCAAAGCAGCAACGGAGCCCAAGGCAACTCTGTTCAGTAATACAAGTCAAATGAAGCATCAGAACGGAGAAGAAAGTGAACCTGAGTCACTTTGAACTTGTCTGTTGAACAAGGCTTGGGAATTTAACAAAAGACCTTCTGCATACAATTATCTGGTTTGCAGAGTTTACAAAAAGTAATTGTACAACGAAAAAGATTATGTGCATGTCAGGCAAAAATAATGACTCTAGTATATATTAATGCCAGAGGAGAAAGTCCAAGTGAGATTGCAGAAAGGCAGTAGAAACTCAAATATGTCACAAAATAACACTGAGGAGTATCTCATGAAGTGGTCAGTGATTGTAGCGGTGATAGCAGAGCTTTTGTCCAGTTGTTTTTCAGCACCTGTGTCCAATTATCTGGGAGTAATTGTCTGGTCCAGGCAGAAGCCCCTGACGTAATCGTGTATGAGGAGCTAATGTGGTGTGAGAATAAATGGACCACTGGGAATTTTGTGCTGAAATGTGAATGAAAAAAGTCTGGGATTTAGTTTAATTAGATTTCATTGTTATTGTCACACTACAAATAGAGTAAAGCTCGGACTGGCATAGGCTCCCTTGAGTTTACTTGTTAACTTAAGCTGTGCAGTTTTCCATCATGTAAGCACAAAGAAATGATTAATAATGAGCAAGACAAAACAAACTGGCCAGACATCCAGAAAACACAAATGAAGTATGCTGCTGGCTAATGCTGACTGCTTTAATACCCTCTTAGGCATTAATCATAAGTTATTTGCCTTTAAGAACTAAAAAACTGAAATATAAGATATACTATTTCTAAGTAGTCATATGTTGTTTCCATTTATCTGCCAATTATGTTTTAATAGCATATCACAGCACCATAATAAATCCTAACACAAGAAGTATTTTACCATAGGGACCATCAGAGTTCATCTCTGCCTCCTAAACTGAATTCTTAGCCTAATGATATGACCTGTTATTCAGGTTTGGGGCTGGCATAAAGAGTACAGTGGCTTCTTCCTTTTCATCAGAGCGAAACATCTCCCCGAGGTTGCAGTGATACACACGATAGTGTGTATCATAGTTTGAACTTCTATAGTTCAGGTTTAAGACTAACACTTACCCCTCTGAAGTTGCTCATGGCCTGGAAGTAGACCAGGTAGCTTTTGCGTGGATCCAGAGGGGTGTTCCAGTAGCCGTTGTACGTATGGTTGTCGCCAACAGTGAAGGGGCTGGCCTCGGGCAGGCTGCTGGGAGGTAGCTCAGCTGTGTAGTAATGCGGTGTGCCCCGGGCCTGGGCCTCTCCGTGTGACATGGGCAGAGGGAAACAGTCCTGGTGCCCCAGCTCACGTTTCACCTTCTTCACCATTTCCTCCTCAACCACTACTTGGTAGGTGCTAAACACAGAGGCTGAACATGTAAGAAGTAGGTAGCAAAAAAATTACAACTCTCTGAAATCCTTTGCTCACCTGACAGGGGCACCTCTCCCCTGAGCAGGCCGCAGTAACACAGTAATTGTGCTATCTGTCTCGCCCAGGGGGGAGGGGATGTCTCCATAGTCAAACGTGGGAGCTGAGAACACAAACGGAGAGCCACACTTTATGTCAGATATAATTTTAGCCCACAAATGAAGATATATTCCTTTGAGTTCACCTGATTCAGCTCAGGCTGCAGGCAACTTTGTTTTTCCAAATGTAAACTCAGGGCCACTGGGTCTAATGAAACTGATGGAGCGTTGCGTTTACTGAAAGCAGCCCCCAAGTATAACCAAGAGTATTATCTTATTCTCAGGACAACTATTCTAGTTTTAAATATGGGTCTAATTAAAAGTTATAAATGTGATGTGTAGTTGAACTTTGTATTTTAAAACAGATTTGGTCAAACTCTTATTCATCTCAGGGGGGATGGGATGATAATATATCTCTGCAAAATAATGAATCCACTAGTACATAAATTGTGAGAAATAACAATATTTCCTACACAAAAGGTAGGAAGTTAGGTACATTCCAAGTAGGACCGTAGCGTGAGTTGCAGACATTTCTTTGTACCTCAACAGATGCTAAAATGGTTATGATTCGTGCTGAGAAGTTGATCCCAATAGGACACAGTCTGTATACGAGAGCACTTTTATGAAAATGTGTGTTTCTGCTGCGAAGTGAGGATCGCTCTTGAAGATGCTGACAGTAGTGCCTGCTCAAGGTGTTCACTGTTTGCCTGCTGTCAGTGCCCATTTGAAAGACATTCAGTGTAAGTGAATGTTGTGAAGTGAGGGCCAGTATGGGAGCGTTATGCATAAAGACTTCTGTGCTCTGTCTGTAGTGGGCTTTGTGCCAGAGAGTGTCTTTTGCGCAGCCAGTAACTCAAAGATTTAGTAAATCTATAATTAAACAAAGCAAGCCTTTTTGTGGAGAGTAGGGGCCAGAGAGTGCAGGGTAGACGGACTGTGCGACGGAGGGGGGGAGTGTGCGTTCCTATGAGGTGTAATCCCATCCCCATAACAAGCACAAATGCATCATTAAAAGACAACAGAAACTCCAAGGCTATGTTTGTATGAGCGGTAATAAGCTCGGAGAGTCTCAGAAGTGACATTATGGTCCCAGGTACGCATCACATCTTTCTTTATATATAACCCTACTGTATACTCCCATACGAGCGCTTTCTCTGCTTCCAATGAGTTAATTTATGTGTTGAGAGGCAAGTAGTGACAGCGTGCCATAAGTTTGAGGAGGTAAAAGAAATTCACTTTAACACTGGAGGAGATAGTTTTACCTGAGTGAGAGTTGAAAGATGCTGAGGTCAAAGGATAGAAATCGACATCCTGGTAATAGCACAGAGAGAATGAAGCCTACAGCTGTACTGGCAGTGATGGGGAAGACTATATCTTTCTGTCTTTGGTGGTTTTTCAAAGACTTTTACCCCATTACCTGAGATGTTGGTGGTGATTTCCGTCAGCGCTGTCTGTCCGAAGCCCTTTCCGGTGCGTGCTCGTACAGATATGAGGTAGGTGGTGCCCGGGTGCAGGTTGGAGAACATGTGGTACGTCTCATTCTTCAGTTTGGAGACAGTTCTTCTGGGGCCTGGGACGTTAATGCTCGGATCAGATGACTCAATACTCTGGTAACTTATCTGAGAAGGAGGAAAACAAGATAAAAATCGCATTATAAAAGTCAAAGTCATTTTAGGATCCATTAATGCTTCCACTGTTATTGCAGCCCATAACTTTTTAAAAGGATCACATCAAGCCAGGTATTTATTTCATACTTTTACACCCATCAACAGAGGTTATTAAGCACTAAATTGTTCTTGTCGTAAAATGTAACAAAAAGTCTGATTGAAGTGATTAATGAAAAAGCAAAAATGTGTACTTAAATATGTGCTCTAATGCTAGTAAGAAGAATAGAACCTGATTACACTGGAAGGTCATAGAACAACACATATTTTCGCAAGCACTTTGAAAACATGACTTAAAAGACTTATGAAAGGCCTGCAGGGCATTAGAGACATATTTTACTCCTTGAGAGGGGATACACTCTTGTTACTGGACAATACTGTATAAACAGGACTGTGATAAAGTTCAAATGGGTGTTGAAAATTATGAGCTATTTAATTAACAGAACAGAAATTGATTTGGTATTTTGTTAGGAATTTATGAGTAGTTGGAGAAGGATCAAGGACAAAATAATAAATTGTGCGATTAACATCTAGGAGAGTTTCTGTACTGAGTGAAATTTCACCTCCAAAAATAACAAAAACGTTTAGTGAAGCATTGGACAGTAATTACAAAAAGAACAACAAGTTTATGTCAGGCCAATATAACTTTATTGTTATTCAGAAATAACCAGTTCTTTGTTTAAATATGCCATCTTTTTTGTATTTTGGAAGATTACTGGTGTTTTATGTCTGTCTTGTATTCAAACCTAGCCTAAACCTAAAACACTGTTCTCAAGCACTGTCTGTCAACAGCTCACTCCTCCTGACAGATTACCCCAGCGGTATTGAAGGTTGGGTCAAATGCACAGAATGAATTTCACTTATGCATTAACCTTAACATATAAAAGCAATAGAAGTGGCTGAAAATCCTTAAATTGTAAAACATACTTGGCAAACATCTTATGATCATGACCTCTAAAAAGCCAACCACACATGCAGCAGCAGGGGGTGGTCCAGACAATGGGGGCTTCAGGCAGAGTGGTCTTTGATTTAATCTTTATGAAATAGGAGGGATTTTGAAGAGTGCTCTGTAAAGCTTTGTCCGTCAGCTGAGAGAAACCAACACACTCCTGAGTAAAAACCCTGTGCAGCCTCCACTTCATATGTCAGACCACAAATCCCATTTAATGATATCCTAGAGGCGAGGCACACGAGAGGAGCACGCCAAGCAGTGGTTCTACCGCCTCAGAACAGCGTACTAGTGTATAAAACTATTACTCAAAGAAGACCACTAAGTACGTGAATCACTGACCATAGCAATCATAGTGCCTGTGTCACTTCATAAGAGCTTTGTTATGATAAATATGTTTTGGATGAGTAATGTATGAGGTAAAATGTAGTGTGTAGTCTTCCATTCTAGGTTGCCACTGAAAAACTATTTAGTTAATAATACAGCTACTATCTTTACTGACACAACCTTGTTAATTTACATAGGGGGACTGTCTAGAGCAGGGGTGTCGAACTCATTTTGGTCCGGGGGCCTTATCCAACTTACTTTGATCCCAAAGGATCCGGATCAGAAAACTCATGTTGTATATACCCCAAAAATAGCATTAAGTCTTAAGGCTTAATCTTAAAGTCCAAATATTTCTGTAGAGAAACGCAACTCTATTACAGAAACCTTTTTTATTTGATGAACTCTTTCTTTTACAAAATATTATAATATTATGAACAACCTGAAACTTTAAGAAAAATGCAATTTCAACACAATATTTTAACATTAACTTGTAAGCATTTCACAGAATTTAGTCGTGCTTTAGTCTTCATTTGTGCTGCTCTGGTGGCGGCCACACACAGAGGCGCTGGAGATGCTGCTATGCTAAGCAGCGCAGAAAAGAGGGGCAGAAAATTACCAATATTTTAATAGCAAAAACATGGATTCTACCTGGACGACTGAGGGATTCTACACAACATTTTAATACAAAATTAAAATATGATTACCAATATTTTAATAGCAAAAACATGGATTCTACCTGGACGACTGAGGGATTCTACACAATATTTTAATACAAAATTAAAATATAATTATGATATTTTAATAGAAAATCAGATGAGGGCCAAATTAAAGATTTTGGAGGGCCGGATCCGGCCCCTGGGCCGCATGTTTGACACCCCTGGTCTAGAGTACAACTGCATACTACATGAGTGTGAAAATGACGTATTTTATTCAAACAAACAGGAGCCAAGTTACAAAGCAAATCTGTGGAGATGCAACCCCACTGTTTTTCAATATACAGTGGTACCTCACCTTACGAAAGATCCAACAAACGAAAATTTCAAGTTACGAAACACCTTCACGTTAAATTTTGGTCTCTAGATACGAAAGAAAATTCAAGTTACGAAACGCGAAATCTCAAAAATTCAAATAATGCGCGCTCAGCCACACACATTATACGCTTTTGTCAGACTAAATTTAAAATTTTCTCACATTTGTCTCTCGTTTAAACACTCAAACTTTCATAGATTTTCAACAAAATGATTAATAGTGAAGTATGGGGGGAAGGGGAAGGGCGGAGAAAACTGCACGCGGACACGTGTGATAGCGCAGCATGACCCGGCGCGGGGCTGCCAGCAGGTCTAGACCTTGACTAAACCAGGACTGGACCAGGACTAAACCTGGACTAAACCAGGACTAGACCAGGTGGATTAAAGCGCTGCGCGCGGGTCTATTTCCTGGTTTCGTTTCGAGTCACGGCTGAGGCGAGCAGCGGGGGGGACCGCACGCAGTCTGAGCGCATGAACGAACGCATGCAAGAGCCGCGGTGGTCTAGTGTTTTTGTGGCTACTGGTCTAGACCAGGTCTAGAGGAGGTCTAGAGGAGGCACGGTTTGAGCACGGGTCTCGTTCATGCGCTCAGACTGCGTGCGGTCCCCCTCGCTGCTCGCCTCAGCCATGACTCGAAACGAAACCAGGAAATAGACCCGCACGCGGCGCTTTAATCCACCTGGTCTAGTCCTGGTTTAGTCCAGGTTTAGTCCAGGTTTAGACCTTGGTCTAGACCTGGTATAGTCCACGTTTAGTCCTGGGTCTACAGTCTCTACGCAGAACACAATGTTACACTATAAAAAAAGTTACACTATAAAAAAAAAAACTTGGATCAGGGCCTTGGAACGAATCAGGCTTTTTCCATTGAAATAGCTACTCAACTTACGAAAAATTCAAGTTACGAAATCACTTCTGGAACAAATTAATTTTGTAAGGTGGGGTACCACTGTACAGTATTTTTGAACAATAAAAACACCCATTATTTAATAAATGCAAGATAGATAGTTTAATTACATATTCCAGGCAAGGCAATATCATATTCATAGAAACACTTGACAGTAGTGTATATTCACAGCGTAAATGATTTAAAGTAGATACTACAATATCAACACCCTCCCATGGGCTAAATCAACCACTTTCAAGGCCTAAATGTATCCCACAGGCCCCACTTTAGGCCCCTAAGTAGATGAGCTAGTTCATTGTATCTTAACATATTAATTAATCTTAATGCTTAACGCTGACAGTTTGATTATTTAAGAATAGCATCTGAGCTCACCTCATACTGCGTGATGAGGCCGTTGGGTTCGACAGGCTCCTCCCACTTGAGGAAGATCATATCATCCAGCGGGGTGAAGGTGAGTGACTCTGGCGCGATGCCTCCGGGAACTATAAGAAATTGTCAGAGCAAACATTTGTTGGAAAATTGAAGCACTAATCCCGCGGTGAGCCTCAACTGTCAATATCACAGAAATGAATGTCAGAACAATGCCCCACTAGAGACACGGCTTCACATAAGAGTACAGCTAATTTATGAACTACATCAATTATATAACCACAATACAGGAGAGACTAGAGGCAGCGGCATGAAAACAGCATTGCAGTTTAATATCTGAGGGCAAAGCGAGTTTGATGAATCTGTCAGATCCTCCACTAGAATGACTATTGGGTCACCTCAACATTTCAGTCTAGTGTTTTTGTGGCTACTGTTTGATGCAGTGGTCCTCCTGGTGACTGCAGAGAAACTGTGTTATGTGAGAATCTGGCTCCAGGCAAAAAGCCAAACAGCTGAGTCAACTGTTATTGCAACATAAAGTGAGGGGACAAAGTTGCTTATTAAGGCTTTTGGGGAAAAATGATTATAATTGACGTACGCTGGAGGTACACCATATAAATATACATTTGCTTACTTTATCACTTTGATAAAATAAATCCTTCATTTTGCTCTCTACCTTTCACTCCGCCATCACTCACTGAATATACAGCAGCTCAATGAAAAATCTGGTTTGTTTTGATTTCATTTTTCATGGGTGAATTGATTTCTGCAGCGGCTGAAATACAGGCAATCTGCTAAAGCTCAAAAGAATAAGAATAGTAGATCCAAACTCAACACAAAAACTGTGTTGGGGTTGCCTGGGTATTTGATAAAGTGGTTTTATTAAAAAATATTATTTATCAGCAGAAAAATGAAAGGGTACTTTGCTAGAAACTCCAGTCAAAAGGACAATTACTCGTTATTTAGTTTTTAAAATATGAAACTGAACATTATAAGTGCTGTTAAGTAAAAAGCACAAAGTCCTGTCTTGTTGGCAGCACGAATACTATAGTAAGAAAGCTATGCCTTTATTAGTCCCACAGTGGGGAAATTCCAGTTCTGCATTTAACCCATCCTGTTATTAGGAGCAGTGAGCAGCACATTACTGCGCCCGGGGACCATCTCCATGATCTTCTTGCTTCGGCTTGGTCAGGACCTAAGCTGGAGGATTTTACCTATGGTGCATGTTTTTTGGGTTGGTGGGGGAAACCGGAGTGCCCGGAGGAAACCCACCCAGACACGGGGAGAACATGCAAACTCCACACAGAAAGGCCCAGGCGAATCGAAAGGCCCATCGAACCCAGACCATGCATGCAAACTCCACACAGAACACACACAGAAAGGCCTGGGCGACCCGGGGATCGAACCCGGAACCTTCTTGCTGTGAAGCATGAGCGCTACCCACTCAGCCACCGTACAGCTTTTTGTTAACTATAGTACCGTAAACAAGATGCTGCATGAACTACTGAGCAATAGAAATATTAAGTTTAAGATTCTTAACTTTCAAGGATGCAATACTGGTATTACAGTATTGCATTAAAGGTCCCATGGCATGAAATTTTCACTTTCTGAGGTTTTTGAACGTTAATGTGAGCTCCCCTACCCTGTTTTAACCCCATGGTTAAAAGTTGTGAAATGTCTAAACTGAGCATTTGCGATCCTTTTCTGCGTTACAAAAAATCGGAGCTCAAACGGGCGAGTTTGAACAAGGCACCTTATTGACGTCAGATCGAAAAAAGAAATGCAAATGCAGTTCCACCCCCGTCTGTCTGTACTCAGCGTCTCTGTAAATCACGCCCAGAGAGTTTGGATTGCGAATGCGCTAGGCAATGCGAAATGCGTTTTTTTATTTGCCTGGAGGCACGTCCGAGTGTTTCTAGGCTCGGAAGTCCTTTATCTGAGCCTCTGGACCTTTGAACAGCAGTGGTTTAATTTTATTTTATGTGGAAATGTGTTTATTTTTCAATGGAACGCTTCAAACCTCTCCCCCGTGCAAAAACAAGGAAATGGATCAGCTGTGGGCTCTGAGCTCTGAGCGGAGAGTTTGGCCACACCCCCACCCTCTACTATTGGCCATCTCTTTTCTCCTCATTTGCATTCAAGCAACAACGCCCAGAATAAAGAGTTTGAGAGAGATATTTATGACTCTTTCTCATCTTATCTCTGTTTCTCATGTCATGAGTGTTGATTTTGAAGAAGGATTCATTTACAGTATTAGGGAACCATTAAGCCATATAAAAGCATCAAGAAGTACCATGTCATGGGATCTTTAAGTTCCACAACACAGGATCTTTGGGACTAAACTCGGACAAAACCAAAAACTAGACCAGGACCAAACTAGGACCAAACTAGGACCAAACTGGACACTCTCTTATTGAGCAACAGTGTTTTCTAAACAAAAACATTTCTGGCTTAATTTTTGCTAGAGCAGGTGCAGTGATTTGCTCATTTATTTTGCATAAGTTTTATGCGCATTGTAGCAGATGGTTTGAACTGCCAACCTTCTCTATTATAAAATGTTGAACAGTTAAGTAATATCTTATCGAAGCATGATTGCTTGCCATTCATCTAAATAACACATTACAAGCTGGAATAACCTTGAACAATTCACTTTGATCTTTGATCTAGGACCTTATAACATTTTAAGCTTGTTTATTTCACATATTTCATATTTCAATATACAGTATAATACCGGAGTCTTTTGTAATCCCTGTCCATTGTTTGTTTATGTGGCTGTTTTAATAGGTTTTATGGAGTATATTTCCAACATCATTTCTCTAAAAATAGCAGACAAAATAAGTAGGGCTGTCAGTTTAACGCGTTAA